>CM019044.1:42939664-44139664 GCA_009664405.1 Drosophila bifasciata | reverse complement strand
AGCATGTGGGGGGGCGGTGGAGGTACATAGCACCGCAGACAAGAAATTAAAATTCATTTCAAAAGCAAAAGCAGAAAAGGGTTGAGTGGGGGACGCAAGGGTTTTCCCCATTTGGAATATTTAAGGCGCAAGCCTAAAAGTATGCAAAAGGGAAATGCGGCATTGGAAAATGGCAAATGGCAAATGTGTTGTGTGCCGCCGAGTGTGGCTTCTTGCAACAGCAAACCCAAGCCAAAACCAACCCTTGCAAACAACCCTTCTTGACGCCGAAGCTCAAGCTGCTGAAAGCGGAGGGATAATGGGCTGGTGTGGGGGGTTAGGGCTCTGCCTCTTTCACAATGGCCGCCATCGTACTTTCGTCCTTTCGGGGCTTTGGGTTTCCTTTTTGTCTTTTGTTTCAGAAGTTTCAGAGTATTTTCTATTTTCTATTGTTTTTTAGCTGTCATGAACTTTTCCCTGTTGAACCTTTTGTTCCGTTTGCATACTTTTGGCAACAAATTTCCGTAACCCCGTAACCCTCTTCACCTTTTGGTGAACCCTTGCCCTACCAATTGGCTTTGGACACACACACACACACACACTCGCACACACACACATATTTTATTCTGCTCGACTTAATGCGATGCGAGGATTGTCATTGCTTTTTGGACTTTGCCTTTGCTCTGCTCTGCTCTGCTCTTTGCTGGCTGTGTCTCTTTGTTCTCTTCTGTGTCTGCCAGCTGTCGTCTTTATGGCACAGATCCATTAATATTCTCCGCTTCTCTGATTCTATATGGTGCCTCAGGTGCAAGCTCTGCCACTCTTGCCTTTGTTCCTTATTTTGGGTGCGTGTGTGGCAGTGCCTGTTATCCTTGTCATTGTTTGAGACGCTGCCACATGCAACTTGTTTTCTGTTTCTGTTTCTGTTCCTGTCTGTTGCTGTGTCTGTTTATGTGTCTGTTTTCTGTATCTGTGTCTGTCTCTGTGTCTGTTTATGTGCCTGTTTCTCTGTCTGTTTGCTACCTGCAACAATTGAGCCGTAAGCTGTTCAATTGCAAGCGGCACAGCCAGAAGGAAATCTGTAACAAATCATGGCCGCTCCGCCTCCCACTACTACTGCTCCTCCAGCTCCTTCATCTGCTCCTGCCTTGTGCCCCCCCCCATTCTGTGTCTGCGAAAAAATGTTGTTGTTGCTGTGGCTGGTTTCATTTTATTTGCATGTCTGCCCATTTTATGTGCACAAGTTTTTAACCCTGGCGAGTCATAAAATTAAAACCATCACCAGCACCAGCACCAGGACTTGGGACTCTTCTCTTGGGGTGCGACTCCGTGTTCGTGGTCCCTGGTCCTTTGAAAGCAGACCCCTTGGGGTTTCCTCTTCTTTTACTACACCTTAACAGAGTCATTCCCATGCCTTCTCCACTGCTGCTCCTGCTCCACTGCTCCTGCTCCTGCAAGTGAAATCTGAATGCAAGCCTAACGACCTGGCATTGTCGTTGATAAGGTCCAGTCCAGTGCCCGAAAAATGCTTGTCTGCCACTTTTTTTTTTTTTTGTTGATCAGAGACTGTGGCTGCGGTGGCTGGAATAAACTGCCTAATGTTTATGCAGCAGGAAGCCACAGCAGAGTCCTGCCTCCAGCCTGCCACTCGGCTCTGGTGGATTCACTCAACCGAAAGGAAGCTGCTTGGGAGTCTCTTCTTTGGGTGGAAAGTGGCAGGATTTACTACGCCAAAAGCTAAAATCTTTCAAGCGAAATGCTTGCTTGGAACAGCCTTTCACGCTGAAGCATTTCCCCACCCACACGCTGAAGCATTCCCCAATCCACACACTGAAACACACCCCCACTCCAACGCTGAAGCATAGCCCCCCCCAATCAGAATTCTCTCCGAATTCTAATTAGCATTTTCTGAAATTTTTTTTGTCTTTTGACTTGCGAGTGTGGAAAGCTTTCTGCGCTGAGAGCTTTTCTGATTTGAAATGTTAGAAAGCATTCCCACTGGCTCGTCACCCCTTTGCGTGTGTGTGTCGTGTGTGTGTGTGTGGACACGTGGTGCGAGCGACTGACCACAGATGGCGCCAGTTCTGAACTTTTTCCATGGATTAGAACAAAATTTCGGGGATTGAATAATTTGGAAGGGATGGCGAAAAAATGAAAGGGGAAGAGGAGTATAACCAACCTGTTTCTTGTTTGCTGCTGCTGCGACTGCTGCACCTTCGATTCCTTTGGCTTTTGGAGATTAGCGCAAAAAATGATTAAAAAATAAAGCAACAACAACGAAACAAAAATCATAAAATTTGCATTCAAATTTAAAGCATTTTTTATTCAAACAATTAATTATAGTAATAATAAAAAGCATTAAGTAATACTAAAGCGAAAAGCGGTCTACAAATATCAAATATCAAAATATCTATGGGTGTGTACTATGAAGCATTTCTTATAGCTAGGGGGGACAGGGTTAGTGTAGCATCTATTTGGGTGGGTGGGGGCAAAGGAAACTCCTCTCGTTGGCTGCGAGCGCTGGGAAATCTGCAATGAGAAGAGAGAGAGATAAAAGAAGATGAGTTTCAGTTTGAGAAACAAGTTGAAAAAAAATAAACAAAAATTGTGTTTTGTGTCCTTGTGCAACATCGAAGACAAAAAAGCCACAGGAGACGCGGGGACCAGCGGACATCTCCGCTTTATCTACTTTCAGGTCCGAGGACATGAAAGTTTACAACAAATTAAACTCTTGTGTGCTTGTGGGCACTAAAGTTGCAACAACATCAGGGGAGGGGGCATGCTGCGGCGAGGCAGCAACATCGGAGCCAAAGTTTTCGTTTCAGCGAAAAGTTTTAATAGAAAATTTTAGTTAATAGTTTTGTAACTTTGCCGCTGCGGTGGATTTGATAAGGGAACCCGGACTGACCTCACCACCCCACAAACAGTAGTAGGGGGAGGAGCAGCAGGAGGGGCTGAGGGAGCAGGAGAAACAGCAGCAGCATCAGTAGGGGGAGGAGTGGCAGCAGCTGGAGGGGCAGCAGCATCAGTAGGGGGAGGAGTGGCAACAGCACACAACACATGTAGGAAACTTTTTGAGAGTAAAAAGACCACAAAAGCAGCAGCAAAGTAGGGAGGGGGTGGGGGAGTAAGCTAACCCCTAAGCTCGCTCTATCCCTGCTGCTGCTGCTATTCCTCTCTCTCCCTCTATGCTCACTCTGATTCCTCCTCTCTTTCCCCCGCTCCCTCTGACACCCAGCGAACTGTCTCTAATTAATTAAAATTGCTTTTGTGATGTTCGTCGCCGTTGCCATCGCCTTCAAGCAAACAAATTTTCCTGCTAAGCAAAAAGATAAGCAAAAATTCCAAACCATATTCCGCCTGCTGTGTGCCCTGATCCATAATCCTTAATCTGCAGGGTATATGCTAAGGATTGACTCTGCTTTGGATAGAAGAATTGATGGTGGAGACTCTCCTTTGAAGGGCGCCTCCAAGAGGAGGAGAAAGTGCTGGCTCCTTCTTCTTTCATTTCGTTGGTAGGAGGAGTCCAATCCTTTGACTCTGGCCTCTCCTTTCGCTTTAGGATTGTTAATTTCCTGTTTGCTGATAAATAATGGCACACCCCACCGCCCCACCCACACCCGCCTAAGCACACATAAAGAAGGAGGAACATAGCCATCCTCATCCTCATCAGCTTCAGCTTCTGCCTCATCCTTGCGTTATGTAACTTTAAAGCACCTAAAATATTAAAACCACCCTCCTCCAAGTACCTCAAATCCCAGGTCCCAGCCAGGAACAGCAGCAAGCGGCAGGAGGAAGGTGGCATGAGGCAGGTGGCAGGTGGCAGGAGGCAGGAGACGCAGCGCACTGGAGGAGCAGGCAGGCGGTGGCGTTGAAGATAAGGCTGGCAGCAAAGCTGTAGCACGTTCCCTCGGCAGTCAGGATGCGCAGGACACACACACACACAAACACACACACACGAACGTTGGCAAAGAGCTTAAAATGTGGCCCTAAAATAACTTTGACTGACCCTCCCTCCTGAGCCCCCACACTCCTGGCAAACAAACCCACAGATTTTTGGAAGCGCTCCTAGGATTTAGAGTACGCCTCCCGTGCCTCCCGTGCCACTGCTGCATGCCACATTTTAACTGCTTGGGGCATACATCAAAACTTTGGCTTACGCTTAGGATTTATTTATTTTCATATTTACGGAGGGCCCCCGCACACACACACACACACACACACACACACACACACAGGAGAACACGCGCCGCAAAATGTGTGAGAGGCAGGGTAGGAGCTGGGGCAGTGGCAGACAAGGATCTCAAGGATTTGCACCTTGTGGCAGGAGGGGGGGTGGGCCAGTGGGAGTGTCCGCCTACATCTAATTCGGGTTTTGGTGGCGCCACTGGCCGTAAAATGGACGCAGAACGACACACACACAGAGAGACACAGCGAGAGGGGCGTGGCATGGTCTCATAGTCTCTCTGTGTGTGTGTGGGTGTGTTTTTTAATGACTACGTGACCATCCGTATGGAGCAGGAGCAGCAGCATCCCAGGAGCATCCCAGGCGGCGTGTCCAACGCTCCACGAAGCGGCTTACGTGTCGTATGCGCGTTATCTGAGGGACGGCATCTTCTGGTACAGAGATTTTATATATTTATTCGAAGCTATTAAGAAATGACATTAAAAAAGGAAGTGACCCCCCTACCCCCTGGGGTAAGCAATCCTCCCCGTCCCTGCTCCCCCCTACGCTTCGCTCGTTTTCTGTATTTAAATGCGCCATTTGCATATTTATTAGAAGGGGAGCGAGAGGAGAGAGAGAGAGAGCAAGTCCTGCCTTTTGCTGGAAATTATTAAAATAAGACAGCGGCTACATAATTATTCTGCCACCCCCCGCATACCCCAACCCCTGCAGCTGCTGCTGCACCCTCCTCCTTCACATTTATGGCAAAGGCAAACAAAAGTTAATTTAGACGCTGCTTACATTTTACAAGCAATTTACCCCGCCGCCACCCAGTCGTGCCCCACCACCATCCATCTCGCTCCTTCAATCCCCTTGTCGACTGTTGCCTCCTGCGACTCTTGTGCGTCTCTTGTGGATGTCGCCTTTGCCTCAGCGGAGGATGACTCTCTGTCACTGCTTTGTGGCGCTTTGTGACTGCTGAATACTTTTCCATCCTTTTCACAAACAAATTTGCACTTCCACGCATTCATTAATTTGCTTATTACGAGCACAGGAAAAGGCACAGAAAAAAAACTGAATAAAAAGGATAAATATATATGGCACTCGCTCTGCCTGTCTCTCTCTCTCTCCTTCTGTTTTTTGGTGGGATTTGTCCTGCCTGATCCTGATTCCGTTCTTAAAGCTCTCATGGGCGCTCCACTCTCCCCACTCAGCTTTAAGGCAAATTTGAATGTAGAAAATGGAAGCTGCTGCAAAACTTATGCCAAGTGCCACAAATAAATGCATATGACAGCATATCCTTTTGCCTGACAAGAAGCCACTATCCATCCCCCTGCTGCTGTTACTACTGATCCTTCTGCTACTGCTCCTGTTCCAGCTGTTTTCCTGGCAGCCAAGTCATGTATAATAGAGTCCACTGCCTGTACAGCTGCTGTACTTGCGGCAGTTGCACATGTCTAGTGGCAAAAACAGAGCTACCTCTGGCAGTTCTGGCAGGGAATTTCGAGAGGAAATCGCCAGTAAAATATAGAAAAAAGATACGGTTCGGAGGAACACTCTATATGTGCACTTAAAGCAGAAAGTAGAGTAGAGTTTCTTGGTACAAAATTTACAAGAAAGCAAGAAAGGAAGTTAGGGGTAATAGTTTACCCTGAAAGAAAAGCAACTAAAGGGGGAAGTGGAGAATTAGCCCTGAAAGAGCTAAGATATTGCTGCTCTGCCATGAGTTTCAATTGGAGAAAGTTCTAGTTCAAGAAGAAGTTCCCGCCACACGATCTTCCATTTTAGATAGCCCGCAAAAAAAGTGGAAATGGAATGTGAATCCTACTGAATGAACTCTCCGCATTTACATTCCAACGTAATACAAGTGGGAGTGGGCATGGGGGAGTATTCTGCATGGCTAAGTAAATGAAAGGCAGTTAAAACTACAACTAAAACTACAGCCAGTGGCAGAACTTACGCAGAGTTCGCAGGAGGAGCAGGAGCAGGAGCAGAAGGAGGAGGAGTGGAAGCAGAAGCAGGCATGGGAGACGGGTCTAAAGCTGATGGAGAATGTAGATGGTCAGAATTGGTAGAAAAGGCTGAGCGGAGTGAAGAGCAAAGGACAAGGCCAGTAGTCGTAGAGGCATGTGGCAATTACAAAGCCAAGGGTTGTGGCATGAAGCAGGGGGAGACTGGAGCTGGGGGCTGGGACCACATAGAAACTTGCAAATATAAAATTGCACAATTTAAAACGCAGACAAAAGACGGAGTGGGCGGAGCGGACTAGCAGTGGAGGAGGGGCGGAGGAAATGGTGCTACGTGCAAGGAGAGAACAAGCCACCCAGAAGCCCACAAGTATCCCTGTGTGTGTGTGTGTATTCTGGGTGTCCTGTGCGCCATTTACATTTCACATTTCTAGTTTTCAGTTCAGTTGAGTCATTATTTTATTGCCAAGATACGGAGCGGGGGGCAGCTGCAGGGGGAGACACTCCACCCATTCTGCACTGCGCCCTGACGAGGACAACGACAATGTCGAAGGACACGAAAGAAGCAGGAGAAGGAGCAGCAGGAACAGGACCTGGAGGAGGGTAAGGAAGAGCAGCAGCAGGAGGAGGAACAGGAACAGTGATGGTGCAGAGGCAGAGGCATCGTCTAGCAGCAGCAACAACACTTTTGCTTTTGCATCATTTAGAAGGGTGTGAAGGGGGGTGGGAGGGGAGCGCTGTGTGAACGTGGTCGAGATGGAATAACGTTCTGCGTGGGGGTGGTGTTCCTTTCGTTTTCGTCCTTTTTGGACATTTGCGGTGGGCGTTCGTTCCTTTCGCCTTTCCCTCTGTCTCTCTCTCTGTATCTCGGTATCTATAGCTCTGTATCTATAGCTCTGTATGTGTGTGAGTGTGTATGTCTGATGTGTGTGTGGTGTGCGCGTGTGTGTGTTATTAGATTGTTTCCACTGAAATGTTATTAGAAAATTTTGAATTCAAATTCAAATGACTTCATACTTCCTGCTTGCCGCATGCCGCATGTCTGCCTACCCCACCCCCCCTCTTTAGGACACTCTTTTGAGCACTGCAAAGGACGTGCACATCTTTTGTGCACTTGTGTGCATTGCTATCTGTAGCTGGTAGCTGTGTGTGAGTGCTGGTGTGTGTGTGTCCTATGGGTGGGTGTGTGTGTGCGTCTGTCTCTTGCATAATAACATGGACGTGGACCCTGTGAATGTGGATCCTGTGCACCGCCTTCTCGTCCATTAAACGTAAAATGTTTGGAGTGCAATTTGCGTACGTTGTGGCACGTTGCCGCAAAGGAGTTCACGCAACGCCAGAGAAGGGAGGAGTAGCCAGCACGAAGTGGGGTGTGGCAGGGTGTCCGTCCACAAGGGTGGTTTACTCGTGGCATCAAAGCAGGGGTTTCCAAGAAGCTGCCACAGGGGCTGGGAGGGGGGTTGGGCTGCCAGGTGAGTATTTCCTTTCCTTT
Organism: Drosophila bifasciata; assembly: GCA_009664405.1. Lineage (NCBI taxonomy): Eukaryota > Metazoa > Arthropoda > Insecta > Diptera > Drosophilidae > Drosophila > Drosophila bifasciata. Next base: position 44,132,061 of record CM019044.1, on the reverse strand, counting down.
CGAAATAAGTTCGAAGGATATTCTCGAGGACTCTTTCAATTCGATTAGAGATATACGTCCCTCAGTTTGTCCCTCTGCTCCACCATCTGCTCTTCCCTTAGCTCTTCCCTTAGCTCGTCCCTTAGCTCCTCCCTCTGCTCGTACCTCCGCTGTTCCCTAAGCTCGTACCTGAGAGTGCTCCCTCTTTCGCCGCTGCCCTCTGACCTCTTTGCTGCATTATACAATTTTGTAACCTCCCCAATCCTTTCCCTTGCCCACAGCCAGGAACCAACCAGACAGCAGGCGGTAGCTGAGAGGTGGCTTGGGCGCTTGATGGGAGAGAATTTCAAATATTTCCTTCCTACGTTTGTGGCCAAAGAAAAGTTTCAATAAAATCCAAGCACACAGCATCAGCATATCCCCCAAGCTTAGTCCACAGTCTCCTCTACCTTACACTGTCAACGGTTCAGGCCATGGCCAACACCCACAACACCCACAGAAACCGCAGTCGTAACATGGTAAGAGGGGGGTTCGTGTGGGAGTGTGGGGTGGCAGAGTTCCTGCAGCGTTGGCAAACTACTATCTGAACTGAGTTTTCAGTGTTGAGGGTTCACTTCGTTCCATGGCACAGCAGGGGGTATTGGGGAATGCAGAGGGGAGAGAGGGAGCAGCGGAGGAACTGCGGTAAAGTTGCTAACGTAATCATACAAAACCTTGCTACAGCTAGTAGAAGAAGAAGAAAGGGAGAGGGTGTAGCAGGAGGGTAGCAGGGTGTCTCTGTCTCTCTTTCTCTCTTTGGTTCATTCAAACAAAAGACGACTTTTATGCAGTTGCTGGCTGCTGCCTGCCTGCCTGCTGGTATAAGATGGAGAATGAAACAGGAAGGAGAAGGAGAACAAGGAAAGAGAAGGAGAACAAGGGAAGGAGAAATGTCCATTGAAGGAGAGCAAAGGAGAGGCATGGCCAGAGCATCTGGGTGGTGGGTAGAGAGGATATTTTATATTCAAATAAAATGAAATTACATTGTTTTCAGCTGGCAAACAATTTGAATAGAATTTTAACTTTTTACTATTATTTTATTTCAATGCATACACAAAAGGCAAGAGGTAAGAGGCAGAGGCAAGAGGCAGGGGCAAGAGGCAAAGCCAGTAGCAATGACAAAGCCAGTAGCAATGGCAGGCTGAGAGTCCTGCCAGCAGTAGGAGGAACACAAGATGCTGCCGGGTATGAGCGAGAGGGGTTCGAGTGAGGCAGCTGCATGGACACTGGACACAGGACTCTACACTGGCTTTGGCTTTGGCTTTGGCAAATGGCTGACGAGTTAAGGCAAAGGCAGTAGCCCCTGCCTCAACCTCTGCTCCTTTCTATTTGGATATTTCTTAATTAGAAAGATTTTCGCAAAAGGGTTGTTCGACAGTCCACCCCCCCACACACTGTCTCTCCCTGCACCCTACTATCCCTTTTGGACTTTTTCTTAAACGTCATTAATTTCACTTGTAAATTTATGTTGCCCCTGGGTTGTCTGTGCCTCCGCCCCCAGCCATCAGCCTTACTCCTGCAGAGAGCGGAGCGGATCATTTCTAATGCTTTGCCAAAAACTTTGCTGTGACCCTTTTGGGACACTTTTGGGGGTTAACCTTTTGCTTTGGATTCACATCTAATGCTTCAGGGTTGCCATTTTCCATTTTCCAGTTCCTGCTGCCCGAACGTGACATTTGGGGGCGCTGTTGATGAGGTCCTGGGGGTACACTGGCGATAATTTATCGCATGGGCAGTACTTGGGATTGGAATTGGGAATTTTTTAGTTTCTAATGAAATTGTTCCGGTCAATTAATTGTGGAAATTGCGTGGGGCCTTTAAAGCTTTAAGTTGCGAGCATTAGAGAGAGCCACGCCCAGTAGTGGGGGGGGATGGCATGTAAACCCTGCCAATCCATCTGCCATGCAACAAGAGGAGGCATGTGGCATCGCATGGCAGACAGTAGGAGGCGTGCAATAGGCAAACTGCAGTCTGTGTTGCATTTCCCCCCCCCGAAACCCCTCGAAACGAAATTTTGCAGGCTTTGAAATTGCAAAATGCAGAAAATGTTTTGCCATCCTATTTTGGCCCCGAACGCCAGGCGATGGCTAAAAAATTTGCATTTTTCCAAAAGGGAGAGAGAGAGAGAGGGGCACGAGTGGAGCAGGGAGTGCGCCCAAATGAATGCACACACACACACACATACACACAGAGAGAGAGATGCGTCTCCTACATGCTGCACATAGAACTGCAGCTCCACAGAAAAAATACACATGGAAAGAGGGGGGGTAGCGAGTGAGCGGGGGGAACCATGTGAATATACACGCCACACGCTGCCGCTCTGCATCCCTCTCTCTCTCTCTCTAGGCTTTGCCTTTGTGTTGCATTTTTGCCTAGATTGCAATTTTTTTGAAACTGGGGAAAAAGCCTCGCAACAGAGGCAGGGGGGAAGGGGCAGTGGCAGTGGCAGCACTAAAAATATTGTACATCAAATGTGTGTCTGCATGTGTGTGTTGTGTATGTCCTGCCTGAGTCCTGTGCTTCATCATCAGGACGAAACCAATGCATTTGTCGAGAGCCCCCCAGAGGCCCAGAGACGCAGCCGGAGTCGGAACCCAGAGAGTCAGAGTGAGAGCCAGAGCCAGAGCCAGGGCCTAAAATGCAGTTTTTGGCCATGCAGCAGCAGCAGCAGCATGCAGGGGGTGGTGGAAGGGTAAGGGTAGCTGGACTGGGTGCACCAGTCGACAGAACTGCAGAAGAAGTTGTGGAAAAAATTTTGAAATTGCATTTCAAATGAATAGACGAACGAAGAGAGAGAGAGACGAGAGACTCCACTGCAGAGTGAAGTGAGGGGGGATGTGTAGGGGTGCTATATGCACAGCGACAGTCGTCAGGCAGCTAGGGGGGGAGGGTGAGGCGGAGTTCCTGCTGCTGGCTACCATTCGCTTGTAGGTTCGTTCGCTTTGGCTTTGGGTACTCTGTGCGCCCAAAAAATGCCATTGAACAGCAAACGGATGCTGTGACGATAGATGGGCCTCTGTGCAGCAGCAGCAGCAGCCTCATCCATTCTGCCATGCCTCCTGCCATGCCTCCTACCAAACCTACTACGTTCCCTCCTACTTTCCCTCCTGCCATGCCCAATCCTGGACACTGCAGGACTTCCCTCTGGTTATGTGAGTGACATGCATGGCCGGCGAAGCATTGCGAAGCAGCCTCACAGGCAGCCATTTTGATGCAAATGCAACTCCAAGGCTATGTGGGGCAGGGGCAGGGGCAGGCAGAGCCATCTACCCCCTAAGATGCAGCAGTAGGTGGCTGCTGGCTGATTCTTTTGACTAAATGGCATGCAAAATGACTTTGCTCAGATTTCTCCAACAATCTCTAACACAAAATATCTGCCGCATTCTGTGGCCGTGTGATCGGATTTCTACTTGTGGCAAGTGGCACATTTGCTTCAGCCATTTGCTGAATGCAGAAATAAAACTCAGCACACAGGCCTTGGCTATCCTGCAACATTTTGTGGGGATAATCTTGTATGTTGTTTGCCCCCTAATGGGGAATCTATTTAATGCCTAAATGCAATACTCTGAGGCATGCCTCAGTTGCAATTGGAAATGCTGCATTCGTTGCATGATTGTTTTTGTTGTTTTTTGACTTTTTTTTTGCCTCGTTTGGCAACTTTATTTGCTTTGCACTTTTCTGTTCAATTGTTTTTTTGACCATTGCGGGGCCGCTTCTCTATTTCCGCTTTCCGCTTTCTGCTCTCTGTTTTCCCTTTCTGTTTTCTCTGCCTTTTCCTCTCTCACTTCTCTGTCTCTCTCTGTGTGTGTGTGTGCTGTTTATTTTGAGTGGCAAGTGGCATGTGGCATCATGTGTCCAGCCCGCACATTCATCGCATTTCTATTAGTTATTTGTTTTCTGTACGTTTTTGTAATTATTTGCCCGCCTGCCGCACGCTAAATTGCCTGAGTAAATATTTGACAATTTTGCATTTGGCTAAAGCGCAGCTAGGATGGAGTTCCCTTCCCACCCCGCACCAGTGCCAGAGAGCGCCTAATGATGCAGTGCCACAGGAGGAAGAGCGTCATTGACACTGGGTGGAAGTGGCTGAGTGGGAGTTGCAAAGATGAGGGGCAGCCTTGTGTGTACTTTGCTGTTGCTGTTCGATTAACCGCCCGTCCAAGCATTCAATTGACTTTTGTAGGGGGAATTTCAGAGCAGGGATCCATAGATAAATGGAGAAACACTGCGAAAACGATCTATAGATCGTTGGAGAATCGCTCCCAGCTAAGATTCTAAGCTCTTTCTTGCTGGTTGCATTTCAATTTGCATTTCAATTAAACGCCTCAATGAAAACTCACCCAATTGGCAGGGGGCTGTGGCAGGGGGCAGTGGCAGTGCCGGATGCATTGCATATTTCCGTATCGCTGTAGAAATATCTGCAAACAAAAGAAGCGAAAAATAATCCATTAAAATAATTGAATAACTTGGCAGGCAGCAGCAGCTGCCACACATGAGAGACAGATAAAATATGGCTTAAGTAAATCCCCACCACCCCATCGAATGCGCGGGGCAAAGTTATTCCAGCATTAGAATTATATACACACACACACTCTATGTGTGCTAGTGTGTGTGTGTGCGCATGCAACTTTTTGTTTTGTTGCAGTTTTTTTTGATTGAGTGACTCGGACGGAGCATAATGGAAAATACATAATGGAAAATTTGCCATGCGAGTGCTTCCTGTTGCCGCTCCATCCCTCCCCCCCTACACACTCCGGAGCAGCAGGAGAGTGCATTCAGATTAGAAGGCTGTGGCACTAACAAAAGGATATGCCACACCCCCCTCCCGTCGTGGCGGCAGCAGCAGCAATTGCCTTTACCATGGCATTCTATGGCGTCGCCTAAAAGCATGCAACGATTTTTTTTCTACGCCCACAAATTTTCTTTTCTTTTGCTTGGACTTCTCGTCTCGTCTGTCGCCCCGTCCTACCAGCCACCTACCAGCCACTGCCACTCGGTGGCAACTACATCAAAATGCATTTTGGCCAAAAATTGTTTCGCCACGAGCCGACTGCCTGCCGCTCCTCCTCCTTCTTCTAGCTGCTGCTTCTCCACCAGAAAGAATCCCCAGAACAAAGCATCGAGCGGCACTCGACAAAAATTGCAAATTTACAATGCTACCCATGGCAGGGGCACGGTGGCCTGGATGAGTCCATGGATTCGTTCATTTCATCTTCTATCCGCGAATCCTACAGGCACCCCCGCGTTGCCCCCCGTCGCATAATTTGTATGCGCGAGCCGCATAACTGTCGTCCATTCCACTGGCACTGCCACAGCCGCAGCCACTCCTGCCACTGGTCCTCCCACTCCCTGTTGCTGCCTACTCCTTCTGCTGACTTCATGGGAATCAGTGCACTCTACCTCTCTGCTGGCCATGTCCCTGGCCAAATTACAATGAAGAAAAATTGCATTTCCGCGTGGTAAGAGGGGAACAGAAGATGGTGGCATAAATGGGTCGGGTGGGGGTGTTGGCAAGTCTCAAATCCCTCAAGGCAGACGTCTGAGTGAGCACTTTTTGCACGCAACATGCGGCACACACACACACACGATACGACACGGGCCATGCGGCACGTTACGGGCTAGACATCGTCACGTTAGCTGCCCCACGAAATGTTCATCAAATCAACGTTGCAGCCAGCCAGCCAGTCCTCCTGCCACTTCTTCTTCTTGCACCTGCCACTCCTACTGCTGCTGCTGCCTGCCTGCCTGACTGCCACTTTTGTTGCAACGTTTTATGCATTTTTTCAGCGTCTGCAATGGGGCAACGTCTGTTGTTTCAGGACTCGAAGACAAATGCCACAGTATTAAGGCCTTCTGCCACGCCTACCCACTGCCGCTCCGCCCCGTTCCGCCCCCCACTTCCCCGCCAGACGAGAAGCTGCAAGAGAGAGAAAAAATTGCCAAGCTTAACAATTCGCGTGGATTCTGGACTCTGGACTCGGGATTTTCCATTTTTTTGTGATCTGTCCCGCGTACGGAACGTGCCCCAACCCACACCCTCCCCCTGAAGCTGCTGCAGAACTAGCTGCCACCCATTCCTCGAGCCAAATGCAGCAGCAGCAGCAGCTTTCCTTTGCAACCACTCACGCATCCCAGCCACCATTCGTGCCACACCATTGCCCCCATGCCCCCAGCAACTCTTTGCCAGGCCGCGCCTCTCTTGTGCAATAAATACAAAATGCAGAAATGCCAGGCACATCTTCAAGTTGCCACCCCTTCGTGCCCCAAACGGAGTCGCATTTTTTTGCACTGTATGAATTGCATTTGCCACCCGCTTCAGTGCCTCCTGCTACTCCTCCTGCAGCAGGTCTACTCCCAGCTGAGGCAGGCGTCTCGACGACGACGACGAGGACGTGGAGTCTGTTGATTTGGCATCGCTGCAGCACAGCACAGTAGTTGGGGGTAGGGGCAGGGGCACTGTGGCAGTGGCTGTGTCCAATGTCCAATCCCAATTCCAGTGCCCGGGCCTAACAATGTGCATCCTGCGACTGCGACTGCGACTGGTACTGGTACTGGGGTGGTCTCTGGATTCGTCGTCCTTCTCCTGGGTTGCTGGCTCCTTGGTTTGTTTTGCTTTGTTTTTAGTCGCAGTTTTTTTGGCTGTCGTTTTGTGCCATTTTTACTGCAGCCTCTGCCTTGCTGCATTTTTTCTTGCTGCCTTTCACTTGGAACTGAAGTAGAGAGATGCCCCCATGCCACCCCTCCTACTGTACAGCGTTTGCTGCAGTTTTTGATTTCACTTTTCCCCCCATTCCCAGTGCGAGAGAGTCGAGTCCTCTTGGACTTGGGCTGCTGCTGCACTGTGCCCCGCCCCTTTGGCGTCATGCAACACTTGCGTGGTGTATGCTGCAGACTTTTTTTGCCTGCCCCATGCGCCCCCCTCTTCTGCAGCAGCAGCAGCAGCCAGAGCAGTAGGCAAATAGCAACATTTTTTTGCTCGCGACTTTCTATTTTTCGTAGCTGCAGAGTTTTTCGCTTTGTCGTGCCGTCCCTGCCCCCAGCCCACTGCTGGGGTGTCCTGCCTGCCTGGGAGTCCTTGCTGTAGCTACACTGTGCGACAAGCGATTGCAGTTGCACATGCACTGAGGGAAAGCGCTCTGAATCTCTCTCTAGATCTTCTTGAGAAGAAAGGAAGGCGGCATCTGGCGATCTTCTACTTTGATGGAACTCTTTCTTCAGTAGCAAGGATCGAGGCAAGATCGTAACCAGTTACAGTTCTCTTTCCATTTCCATTTCACTCTCTAAGGATTAGTTCATTCGTACGTGTCCTGGATTTGAGGCAGCAGAAGCAGTAAGGGGGGCAGTGCTGTAGCTGTAGCCAACAAAAGCAAAACACAAATGCTGATTGCATTTGCTTTGTCTGTGCCATGCAGCCCATGCCGCACACCCCTCCCCCCAATGCCACCCATGCCACAGTGTCTCAGTGTCTGCTGCTGTCCCTGTCCCCCCTCTTCTACTGCTTTTTGTGCCCCAACTGCAGTGCCAAAAAGCAAACTTGTTGTTTGCGTTTTGTCGCATCTCATCCTCATGCAGCGACTGCTTTTGCGCCTCCTACTGCCTACTGCCTCCCGATGCCACTGATGCCTGCCTCATGTGCAGTCTTATGATGCTGACAGTTGTCGCCATTGCTGCTGGTCCACAGAACACCCCCACCTCCACTCCCCCTACCGCTGCAGCAGCAGCAGCAACGTTGCCATTTTGAAATGCAATGCAGGCGTGGAATGGGCTGGGTTGGGCAGGGGAGGGTGGGTGCAGCACAGCCAGAGAGCGAAAGAGACAGAGAGAGAGTGCCAGGACATTTCATTTCTGAAGAATTGCTTTGTCGGCCCGGCAACGTCCACGTCGTGGGGCACATCCAAAACAACAGCAACGAGGCAACAACAGGAGGCAGTAGACTGGGAGGCAGCCACACATTGCATTTGCCTCTGGCCAGGGCTCCGCATCCTGAGGCAGCGCATGTGTGGGGGGGTAGATTGGCAAAGGAGTGCTCGCCTTTGCTTGCCCCAGCGTTGCACAAATGAAATTTTGCATTTTCAATTTTTTGAAATAGGCTTTTCCTATGCCCCATGCCCCCCGTGTCCCCCACCCCCATGCAGCACTCACTCTTGCAGCTGCAGCACTCGGTCGTCGTCTGCCGTTGGTCGCTTGTCCTTGTGGCAGACACAAGCAAGAAAAAACCTACTCCACCCCCACCCCTTTCTGCTGTTGCTGCTACAGGAAAAACCTTCGACTTCTTGTCTCCCTCCACCTCTTTCTCTCCCTCTTTCTCTTTCTCTTTCTGGCTCTCCTTTTTTTTTAGCTTTTGTTTTAACGGCATGAAATTTTATTTCTTCTCGGCATTTGATTTTGTCGTTTTGTGTCCCCTTGCCACCTCCACCCCGCCCCTTAAGTTGCAGTTAGTGTAGGGTTGGGGGGGCACTGTGCTGGGGCGTGGGGCAGGAAGCAACCCAATGATGGCTGCAATTTTTTTCCTTGCCAACTGCACTCGGCGGCGGCGGGGCCCAATGCATTTCTCTTCCGCAGATTCGCCTTTTCTTTGCTTTCTTTTGCCGCCCAAGCAGCAGCAGCAGTGCAGGAGGGTGCATGCAACACAGAAGGGGCTATGGCTATGGCTGGGGCTGGGGGCGGAGGGTTTGCTGTGTGCGCACTTGCTATTCAAAATGGTGGCCATGCCACATGCATTTTGGATCTTTTTTCTTTGCGTTCGTTGCTTATGTTTTTTGTCCAGTTTTTTGCCCAGTTTTTTGCAGTTTGTTTCCATGGCTGCCCCGCCTGGCCAGCCCCCCGCCGCCCGCCAGCCTTCACTGTGTTTGCTCTTTGGGTCCTGATTTGTTTTGTTTTTTTCCTTTGCTGCAGCTGCAACAAGGATGGTGAGTGGGGAGAGGCGGAGTGGTGCAAGCAATGCAGTTATATATAACCCCCCCTTCGCGACAAGGGAGAGCGAGAAGCAGGGGCAGTTGCAACTGCAGTTAGCGCACGAAAAATTCTCGATATTTCTTTTTCTCCTCTGTTTTTGTTGGAGAGTCGCTCAAGGGACCGGCGCCTGGAATCGATAAATTGAAGTATGCCCAACGCCCAACCCACCTCTAACCCTGCTTCCTATACGCCCTGCTACCAACTCCGAGAGAAAGAGTGAGAGAGAGATCATTGCATTCCCTCCATTCGCTTTTATTAGTTTCTCGGCTGAAGGACAAAAACTGCATTCGCTGTGGCATTTGGCGAGCGCGCTTTGTGAAAAAACGGGGATCAGATCATCAGACCAGCCCCATTCCCATGCCATACCTCCCCCCTTTTGGGGCACAGAGTTCGTTAGCGCAGTGCTACCTTTGGGGGGCAGAATTGGGTGCTTGCTGACAGGAGCCAGCGACTTAAAGGTATTGCCATTTGGGAGAGGCCCAAGCGAAGTTTGATTTTTGGTGTGTTTTTGTCAGAAACTTTGACCAATGTTTCTTCATATTTTAGGAGCAGAGAATGTTAACTGGTTCTCATTATAGAAATCATTAAGGAATCCCATCCGAAGACAGCCTTTTCTGTGCTTAAAGTCTAATCAATCAAACAGGCTGCAGAAGCTTAGAAATGTACAGAAGAGAAAACGTGTGACTCCCCCTCGATCGGGCAGTTAGAGTATAGAGAGTGTAGTTTAGGTTTGTTTTGTTGTACATTAAAGGCATCAATCAAAGGCAATTCGAATACAAATATCTCCCCTGATGTTCTACATAGCATGAGAATTAGAAAGCAATTTCATTCAGGCATCCTGAGGCATAATCTTCTGAAAACTCTGTAAATTTGATGCCTCAAATCCACATAAATACGAGCATACTTTAGCATTCCCCGTACTACCCTGTAGAATTAAAGCACCACAGACATTGGGCAATGGCAACGGCAACGACTATGGCATCGTCATGAAGAATAACAACAACCCCCCAAATGTACCCAAACGTAGCTGCAGCCTGCCCCCAAAAAACTTTGATTAGATAGAAGTGCATTGCACTGCTCTGGGGCATGCCATGTGGCAGGGCATAGCATGGCATGGGCTCTGGTGGAATGTATGGTGGTACATGGGGGTCGGAATGCCAGGATAACGGGTTCATGCTGCATGCTCCATGCTCCATGTGCGTGTCTGTGTAGGGTGATGGGTGGAACCCGCATACTAGTATATGGCAGGGCAGACGAGAGTCGAGTGTAGGCCGCTGGGCGCTGTGTTGCTGGTTCTGGCTTACGTGGCGTATGAAAATGCATTTTGGCAAAAACATGAATCCCCCCCCCCGAGAGTGATGCAGGAGAGAGAGGGGAGAGACTAGGGAGCAGTATCCAGAGGATGCACACAACAAAACCAAAGGGCAAACAGTGCAGCAGCAGCAGGAGTGCAGTGCAGTGCAGGCACAACTCCTCGTTCGTCCGCTGGCCGACAATGCAAATAGAAAAGCCGGAAAAACGCAATGCACACACACACTGGGACACACACTCGTACACACACACACACACTGAAAAATAAAAGTGTGGAAGGAGGCCTATAAATTGGCAGCAAAAAAGGATTTGCCCATGGTCCATGTGGGTGCTAAAGGATGCGAGGTTGCTGGACTCCTGGCATGGGTGGATGGGTAGGGGTTGGGTGATGTGGGAGTGTGTTGTGTTTAGGTCCCCTCGTTCGTGGCACAATGGACGCAGACGCAGCGCACAGATGACATGCATAAATTGCATATCAAAGGTGCATCAGGAGCAGCAACAAGAGGAGGAGGAGGAGCAGCAGAGGGAGCAGCAGGAGGAGTAGTTCGAAGTACCTCCTCCACTTGCAATCAATAGATTTATGCAGCACCGACCGAATCTAGTCGTAGCACCCACTTTCCCTCCCTCCAATACTGCTCTCTCCATAACCCAATGTGCCCTCCCTCTACCCTCCCGCTCCCGCTCCTGTTGCTGTTGCAGCTGCAGCTGAATGCTGCTATGCCCCATGGCTATGGCCGAAATGGTTTTTGTTTGTTTGCCGATATCGTCGTACCCCCCACAGCCCCCCCCGCACCCGAAAAATTTTGATGAAAAATGATGCACTTGCCCGGCTCTTGTGCGCCCCTCTACCCTCCCTTCCCTCGCGGGCAGAGAGTGCACTCGGCACCAGTGTCCAGTGTGTGTGCAGCACTGTGTGGCACCTTCTGTACTATGCTCTGCTCTACTGTACTGTGTTTTGTTTTGTTTTGGCAAAATTTTCAATTTTCCGGCATCCAGCGGAGGCTCAAATTGGAAAAATGCCACGGCCAGAGGAGACCGGACTCCGCACAGACTAGAGCAACGATGGGGCAGGATATGGCAGGACATGCAGCAGCAGCAGCAGCAGCAGCAGCAGGACGAATATTATTAATGAAAATCAATACATAAATTCTCGCCATATTTAGATTGTTTCGGTTATATGTTTATTTTGTATTATAGTTACGTTTATTATGGCAGAGAGACGCAGCAACAGATTGAGGGGAGGGGCAGAAACAATGCCGGTCATAGGGATACGCGTTGCATATGGATTTTTGGTGGGCTGATTGGAGGGGTTTAGTGTGTGGTGTGTGTTGTGTATTCTCGCTTTTAATCTGTCGCTGTGAATAGTCTTTAATTTATTTGGGGAAATTAAATTGCCAGCCATTCCACTCCACTCCTCTGGCTCTATCCATTCAACGCGGAACATACTATAGATCACACATGGCTATGGGGGCTTTTCATGCCTTAAATTATGGCAAATATTCAAAGGGTATATCTGATAGGAATGGAGTGGGTTGCCGTGGCACTAGGAGATTCTATACGAAGAAGGAATTCTGCTAGAATCTGGGTGAATGACAGAGAAAAGTGTGTGTCCTGTTCTTTGGCAAGCTTAATCAATTTTAATCTCTTCAGTTTAGAACATAGATAGAATTGAAGATATTTCTGAGAAATAAATATACTTTTAGGTACAAGGGATTGAATGTGGAACGCTGTGACACTAGGAGATCCATATTTAATGTAAGTCCAGTAGAGACTCTGATGTGGTTTGCCGATCAATGACAAAGACAAGAGGATTTAGGAATCACAGGGAAATCAGTGCCCATTCTTTACAAAGCTTAATGATTTTTATCTCTTTATTTGAAGAGATCTCTACGGAATATTCCTATTCTTAGGAACTGCTAGTTCACCTAATTTCTTAGTGGAAATTATAGCACATCATTGGCATTTTCATATGGAATTGAAAGATCAATCTTTCTACTTAAAGGCGATCCGAAATGCATGCAAAATTTGACTACCCAATGTCCATTCCTTCTTTAGCTAAGACGCCCCCAGAAGACACTTAAGAGGAAGTGGGGAAACATAAGAGACTTCCACATACACACCTATACGGCACATAAATTATATGCTCTTATGTGTGTACATATATACATATAAAATGCGAGTGAAAAAGGATAACGACAGCATTTGTGAAATTTTTGTTGTATTTTTCGTTGGCTAATGTCCGCGTAGGGGTACGGTCAGGGCAGGGAGGGGAGGCCGAGTAGGAGACCCGAACCGAGTAGAAACGAATCGCAGGCGGGGAGCAAGCAGCCTCGTGTACATAGAAAATGAAAGAGGATGCCAAAGACCAAAAGATGCCAGAGAAGCAAGCTGGCCAAAAGGAAGAGAGAGATAGAGAGTACAGAAAAGAGAAAGAGAATTCGAATGTCTAAGCTTAGTGGCAGTCACTACACTTAGTAGCTGCTAGCCAGAATATGATCTATTGAAAATCAATTCCCCTGGCCGGGCCTTTTCGGATCGATTTAATCTGCTCCCCTCTGGTACGCCCCTTCCCTGCTGCCTGCCACAGTGCGTCTAAAAAGTCAGCTGCCACCCACTTAGAAGTTCGTGCTGCTCTCTCTCTCACTCTCTCTCTCTGTATTGCTCTCTTAGTCGCTCTCCTGCCTGGCTGCTGCTGCTGCGCAAGGATTCTGGCTCTCGCTCTCGCCTCTCACCAATACCAATGCCCGTACGCGCGCGTATGTGTGAGCGTTTTTCTAATATCTGTGCTTCTCTTTCTCGCGCATTAGTTTTTAGTGTTTTGCCTCTCGCTTTTTTTCATTCCTTTTTCAACACTAACACACACACACACACACAGATGGATATATGGACACACGCACACAGAGAAGCTGCGCATTGCATGTAAAGGGCTGCCTGGCTTTTACCCTCCTCCCTCCTCCCTTCTCTTGCTCCCTCCCCTACCCTACTCCTGCTGGACCACTTCTTGTACATAAAACATGGGCGTGTTTGTGCGACTGTCGGTGCTGCTGCTGCTGCTGCTGCCTCTGCTGACTGCTCTGCTGGCGCATACAAATTTTGTGTACTTTTTTAGGATATCAAATAGGGATACGCCATACACACACACAGAGATATAGAGATACATTCCCTGCTATGTACTGGCAAAAAGCGTGTAGAAAAAGGGAGTAAAAATGCATTCTGCTTGCACCAACTAAAAATGCGCTCGGCTCGCCCCCAGCAAAGCCTGCCCCTCAACGCACCTTTCACCTAGTGGGGGGTGGGATGTGCAAAACTGCATGCAGCAAGGGTAGGGGAGCTGTCCTCCCCGTTTAGGAGCAGCCCCCATCTCCATTTGGCTCCTGGCTGCAGCTTCAACCTCGGCTCTAATGCAACCTCTGCCACGGCCGTTGCTGCCGCAGTCGCTGTTGCAGCCACTGGCTGGCTGCTGTTGCCATTTGCCACACCCAGAAAAAGTGCATTTTTCTACAAAAGTTTTTGGGATTTTTGTTGCTGCTGCATTTTGTTGTTGTTGTTGTTTTCTGGTTGCTGGTTGCTGGTTTCTGTCTCTGTTTTTGATTTCCCTTCGCTGTACTTGCCACCCAACCGAGAGGACTGCTGCTGCCCCTGCTGCTGCCCCCCATGGCCCATGCCACTACACTATGCAACATCGCTATGTACAACAAAGATTCACTTGCCACACACGCACACTACAGCACACTGCACTACACATACACACACACACACACACATACTCGGCTTTTTTGCTCTTCTTTCTGCTTGCTCCGCGATGTATTTAGCATGTGAGTGTGTATGCGAAGTGTGGATGTGTGTCTGTGTGTGTGTTTGTGTGGGTGCTGCATGTGTGTGCGTGCAACTGCATTCGGTTGGTGCTAAAAGTTGCACTCTATATGCACATTTTGTGTGCGTGGCCAAAGCCAATCGGGTGCCGTCTGCCGTCGCCCGTCTCCCTGTCCCCGTCTGCTCCTACTGCTCCTGCTGCAGTTTTGTTTCTGCTTACTTTTTCCTCAACCTTCCATACAGACCGCCTGCTGTGGTGGTGCATGCAACCAAGCTCAGGCTTGGATTCGTGCAACTCAAACTACTGCTTGCCGCCTTGACTTGCAACAGCAGCAGCAGGAACAACAACAACAGCATTGGCATTCCTTTGGTCAAATTGCTTGGCCTGCAAAATATTTTCAAGCTCAAATTTGAAGCCTTTTCTCCCGCCCTACCCAGCACCACCACCCTCCTGGCAGATCTGTGCAATCTGTGGATTACTTTATTAAGGCTTCAATTTGATTTCTTTTTTGAATGATTGGAATGCTTATCCTTCGTTTGATTGCATGATTGAATCAATCAATTTCATATTGGAAAGTTTTTATGCATTATTTATGCTTTAGCTATGCTTCAGCTATGCTTTAGCTATGCTTTATCTATGCTACTTCTATGATTCCTTTATGCTCCTCCATCAATGCCTTATCCATACTCCATCTATACCCTAAACATACTCCATCCATGCTTCATCTATGCTTTCTCTATGCTTTATCCATACTCCATCTTTGTCTCATCCATACTCCATCTATGCTTCATCTATGCTTCATCTATGCTTTCCCTGTTCTTTCCCTATGCTTAAATCTATTCCCCATCTATTCTTCCTCTCTCTGATTATACTTCAAGTATTATTGTTCGGGGGGGCGCTGGGGCAGCCTAGAGGCCAAATGGTGTCAACAACCGCATTGACAAACAAATCGGATCGACAGCAATTAATATCGAATTAAAAACTCCTGGCCGGTAATCGACCCCAGGATTTCTAATCAAACAAATACGAGCCGGAATACGGGGAATGTGAGCCCCCCCAAACCCACGGGATGCCGCAAAAAAGGGCCATCCAGACCAGACCAGAGCTGCTGCTCATTCACAATTAAAATATATATATACATATATATATGTATTCTTTTTTCTATATTCTATGGACACACACATACCGACTGATTGGGGGCAGGAAGGGAGTCGCTGCTGCTGCTGATTTTTTCGCGCGACTTTTGTTGAGTTTTTTGTCTGCATGTTGCATGACTCCCCGGCATTTGTTTGTTTGGGTTTGTTAGAAAATATATTTTTTGCGAAATTTACGGCATGCCAGGGTCGAAGGGCCAGGGCGGTGCTAGGGCATGGCCAAAAGCGGCAAAAAAAATATGCGATATGGCAAAGGGTACACCGCCGCCCCCCCTGCCATGTGGGGCATGCGATGTGTGTGGCATGTGGAAGGAAAAGGAAAGCGGCAAACCATTTTTTTTCTATGCTGTTGCGTTTCGTGTTTTGTTTTGGTCTCCGGCTCTTCCTCTAGCTCTTTCTCCGTCTCTTCCTCCGGCTCTTCCTCTGACTCTCGCTGTGGCTCTTCCTCTGTGGCTCTGACTTTGGTTTTGATTCTGGTTTTTTTTTGTTTTGTGTTTTAGGCGAAGGACGTTTGAGTAACCTTGTAACCCTTTTCCTATCCCCCACACTCTTTCACCGCTTTCTCCGTGCATTCTTTCGCAACGTTTCTCCTTTCTCTTGCTGCTGCTGCGGTCTGTCGAAAGTGTGTCCCTTAAACGGGCTCCACGACCCGGCTTTCCCCCGGCTTTCACTTTAAAGAGCGCATAGTTTGTGCCACTCACACTCACTCACCAGCAAAAGGATCCTCCGCAGGATGCACTCGGGGGACTCTGCCACTCTGCCGCTCAGAGATCACAACGCGCTCGCAGTCAAATTCTAACTGATCCTCGAGGCAAAAGCTCAGAGCCAAGGATCTGTTCCTCATCGATCGATTCAGGGAGGGAGCAGGGAGGTCGTAACCAGTTTTCCTCTGACGCGATTTTGGGTGCAAAAATTTCAATTTATCAGGCAAGATTTTCTGCTTTTTTTTCTTTTGTTTTCTGGCGCAACAATTGATGTGACGGACAGAAGATCTTGGTCTGTCTTCAAACTCGTTTCTGACCATCGAAAAGCGCCTCACCTCTGGCGACCCCTTTGCACCCTGTTGACCAGCTTTTCCCCTTCTACCTCTTTGCCTGTTTTTCAACAAACGATTTCGGTTAATAACCTTGACAAGGGATGGATGGATGGAATGGGTGGAATGGGTGGCAAGGGGTTGGGGTTGTGCTTTGCCTGGGAACCAAAATGTTGCCAAACGAGTTTCTAAATGAATAAACGGATGAAAAAGAGAGAAGATAATCATAGAGCGAGAGCCAGAGAAAGATCTGTAGATCATTTAACTAACTTTAAGCAAAGTTCCACTGATTCGTCTACTTCGATCTGCTTGCTGCTAATTGGGTGTGAGCATTCCATGCCCAAACGGGCACACAGGAGTCAGGGGTTAATTGCTCTGTGTGGTTTGTGCACCCCTTTTTCGGATGGAATATCCTATCCTCATTTGGGACAGGCATAACATCCAACCAACCCCTATGCGTGTGGCCAGCACGCGTGCGCCCTCTGATCTTTGGCCTATTCCAAAATGGGACCCGCTTTCAGGGCAAGGCGATGGCAATGGCAGAGGTCTCTACAGTTGAGAGTTCAGAGAGAGTTCGCTGCTGCAAAATGAACTCCACACAATGGAGGGAACCAACTGTGATTCGGCAATGTTAACTTTTTCCCATTTATGACAGAAGGCAGCCGCCTTCCGGGATACTCCCTCTACCATTGGGTTTTTGTTTTGCATTTTCATTTTAACATTTAAAACATTTAGAAAACTATGCAAAAACTCTGATTGCAGGCGGAGTACTACTTCCCTC
Source organism: Drosophila bifasciata (assembly GCA_009664405.1). Lineage (NCBI taxonomy): Eukaryota > Metazoa > Arthropoda > Insecta > Diptera > Drosophilidae > Drosophila > Drosophila bifasciata. Next base: position 44,114,995 of record CM019044.1, on the reverse strand, counting down.
TGCCATTCCCCCTGTAGCATATTCTAATTTCTAATGCAGCTCCCCAGCACACCAGAAAGCACTGGGGGGAATCTCTGGGGTATAAACTTCATCTGCATCAAGGCATGGGAAAGAGCAGAGAAAGGCAGGGGAGGGGCAGGGCAAGGGGCAGCCAGACTTTTGGTTGAAGCAAAGTTTTGGTTTACGCTTTCAAAAATAATAATTATGAATATTATTTGTAGGTACTCCGTACCTCCGTATTATGAGCAAGTCGCCTCCCCCACACACATCGCCTCCTCCCACACACGTAACTCTTTCGCTCGCATCCCTCTGGCTGCACTCACTGCCCTACCCTTCTACCACTCCTCCCATCTCCTACTCGTATCTGCCAGGTTAGTTTTCATGTTATTAAAATTCTAAAAATATATATATATAGTATAAGCATAAATTGTGCGCTCGTTCCTCGTCCTTTTGGCGCTCGCTGGCCCTGGCTAGCTGTCTGCAGTTTTGGCTTCGGCAAAAAGGTAATTTACTAGAAAATTTACTTTGCAATTAGTGCAATTAAAAATGTTGTGTGTGTGTGTGTGTGTAGAAGGAAGCAGCAGAATAAAGCATGTACTAGGCAGGAGGAGTAAGCAGCAAATGCACTCGGAACAGATTTGAACAGTTGCTGCTTCAATTTTTTGCTTCAATTTTTGCCTCAATATCTGCTTCAATGTTTACTTCAGTTTTTGCTTCAATTTCTGCTCTAATTTCTGCTTCAATTTTTGCTTCAATTTTTGATTCAGTTTTTGCTTCAATTTCTGCTTGAATTTCTGCTTAAATATTTGCTTTTTTAAGTTTCTGCTTCAATATCTGTTTCAATTTCTTCTTCAATTTTTGCTTAAATATCTGCTTAAATATCTGTTTCAATTTCTGCCTAAATATTTGATTCAGTTTTTGCTTCAATATTTGCTTCAATTTCATCGTCAATTACTGCTTCAATATTTGCTTAAATATCTGCTACAATATCTTCTTCAATATCAGCTTTAAGATCTACTTCAATATCTGCTTAAATATCTGCTTCAATTCCTGGTTCAATTTCTTCTTCAATTTTTGCTTTAGTTTTCATTTAAATATCTCCTTCAATTTCTGCTTCAATTTTTACTTCAGTTTTTGCTTCAATATCTGCTTCAATTTCTTCTTCAATAATTGCTTCAATTTTTGTTTAAATTTTTTATACAATTTCTGCTTCAATATCTGCTTCAATATTTGCTTCAATATCTGCTTAAATATTTGCTTAAATATCTTCTACAATATCTGCTTCAAGATCTGCTTCAATATCTGCTTAAATTTCTGCTTCAATTTCGATCAGCTTTAAAGGCTTAAAATAATGCTATTCAAACAACGACATCGATCTGTTGTTCTTTCCTTGCCTGTAAGTCAAGGGTTGAAGTTAAACAAAGACTACAAAAAAGTAAACATTCAAAAACATTAATAAGAAATGCGCCTCCTGGGCAACTAACTGGCTCTCCGTTTTGGATTCGAATTGAAATTGAAATGAATTTTTTGTTGGTGTTGTTTTAGCAATTTGATACGTGGGCGTGGGCCCCCCAAGGACCCAAGGACCCAACTTCTTAATGTCATTAATTTTTTAAGCTTACTCTTGGAATGCAAATGTGCGCTCCCCACTCTCCCCCCTTCACTCTTTCTCTTTCTTTGTTTAGCCGCATAAAAATGGCAGGCCATCAAGGAATCGCCTGGCAAATGGAGCAGGGATCAGGGATCGGAACGGCACAACGGAACGGAACGGAAAAGGGTTTAATTGTTTTGGGCGTCTAACGGAAGACCAGCAAGAGGGCTGGGGCAGGGGCAGTTCAGCAGATTTAGTTTCAAAACACACAAACTTGAGCCTACAGAGAACGGTGTAATTAAAGGACTCGCTCTCTCTCTCTCTCTCTCGGGCGCCACCTTCCTCCTCCCTTGCGTTCCCTGATGATTTATTGTTTGACAGACAGAAGTTCCAAGCCCCCACACCCCCTGCCACTGTCTCCATCTCCAGCTTTAGCTTCAGCTTCGGCCTGTTTTGTGTTTTAGGCAAATTAGAAAGGGCTCTTAGCTGTCGCCGGCAGCTGGGGAAGGACTCACTCACTCTCAGCCTAAGCAGCACCCGCAGAAAGAGCAGGAGGCATGCTGAAGCTGCCTTTCGGTCTGTTTGCTGTCACGCTGTCTAGCTATTTATTTATATTTAGTGTAATGTTTAATTTAGTAATGGATTAGTGCTGCCGAAAGCAGGATTCGTTCATTATGGCCAGTCACGTACAGTCGGTACAGTCGCAGAGAGGTCAGGGTTCAGGGTTCACCCGCTGTCCTTTGGGGCAGGACCTGAAGCTGAAGATTTATTGTGACAATTTCTTGGAATATGCCAAATGTTGCGGCAATATGTTGATGCCATCCCACCAAGATGAAGTAGAATGGAGTCCCCTGATAATGAAGCATCCAAAGGGGTTGGGAACAAAATCCACATAGATTGCTTATTATGTTTGCACTTCAGTGCATAACTTTTTCACTCTCCATGTAAATTGCATGCCACACACGCCACAGCAGCAGCCACTGGCTACCACCATCGAAAAACTACTCTTGCCGCTTCGTTGGCTCTTGCTCTTACCTACCACCCTCCCTCCCCTCTGTGCCTTTCACCTTTCTGTTGTAAAGTTTTTCGTTGGAAATTATTTTATAATGAATGTACCGTATTTAGCTAAAGTTTTATGAATGGCTTTCATTATAGAAACGCCCCACCACCCACCCACTCTACTGGCGCCAGAAACTACACAACTACAGACTGCCAGCCTCCTGCCTGCCTGTAGGATCCACTGTGGATCCACTCGCTGCTCCAGGGCCAGAGCCCAGTACTCACTGAAGTGAACCACAAAAATATGAAAACCACATTTATATTGTACATCGGGCAGCTGTTGCCCCAAAAACTTTGTCTATCTCTGCAGCTAACTCTCTATATGTATCTTATGTGGGTGTGTGTATCTATGTGTGTGCAGTGTGTGTGTGTGGTATTAGTGTACCTCTCATATGTTAGTTCGCGGTGGCTATAGTTTCTGTTTCTGTGGCTGCCTGGTGCCTGCCTGCCAGCGCTTTTAGGGCCAACCCAAAAGTACGTGAAGGTTGGTGTAGCGCTGCACTGATTTTCAGTGAGCCCCCCTTGGGGCTTTTACTAGCTAGAAAATGTAATGAAATGGTTTGGAATGTGCCAGCCCACGAGGGCTACGAGGAGTCCGAAAATGAAGGCGGAACATGTGCCTGGAACATCTCATTGGAAATAAAACCCAACAGGGGGTGGGGCGAGAGCAGTGAAGCAAAAGCGGAACGAATATTTCTACTTAAGGATGAGCAGGGGGCTATAGTGGGTGCGTGTGTGTTCAGGGGCTGTGTCGCTGACAACCCTTTCAGAGAATTTTCCAAAAATTTCCGACTTGACAATTAAGTAAAATAAATGAGAAGTTTTCGCTTCGTTCTCTTTTGGCCAAAAGCAGACGGAGCTACGGAGGAGGATACGTGACGCTGCCAGTCAGCAAAAGATGCGAGAAGAGCGACAGGGAGAGAGAGAGAGATCCCTGTACTTGCCGCAACTTTGACACCCCACAAAAGGGGCCACACCAGCAAGCGACACAGCAACGGCAGGGGGGAGGGGGTTGTGCACTGAACGGGTAGTATTTGTGGCAGATTGTACCCCAAGGTACAAGCTAAGTGCCACACACCATCTCCTCTGTGCTGCTGCTGCTGCCGTTGGCAGCCATTATGGATAAACTTATATTTGCACTAGGAAACAAACACACAACAAAGGAGCCAGCCCACCCACCCACTGCCACACTGGACTCTGGGTGTCCTTCTTCTTTCTCCTGCTCGTGTACCCTTTATGCCGCATGTTTTGTGCGCAGTTGCCGAGGTCACTAATGTCGTAAGATGAATCCTTTCGGCAAATGCCTTCAGGGTGCAAAAATAAAACATGCCAACCCATAAGCCCTACCCGCTGTACCCCCACCTGCCACATGCCGCAGCATACACCAACCATCCACCCACCAGTCGCGCTTTAAATGTAGATTAGTTGTTGCTGCGGCAGAAGGCGGTATCGGTGGGGGGGGATTGCTGTGTATGTTGGAGAGGAAAATAATGAAAACAGCAACTTTCATAATGAAGGTTGCTGCTGCTGCTGCTGTTGTCCTTCGTGCTGCTTTGCGTTACGTCTCCTCTGTGGCAGTGGCCAGTGGCCAGTGCCTCTGAACTCTCGGCTCAACTCAACCGTTTTGCATGTCCTTTCGTCTCTTTTGAAATTATAATCTGCGCCATGGCGCCATCCAGGGCGCTCCATATAGACCCTTGCTTCTCCTTCTCCTACTACTCCTCCTACTGGTGCTCCTCCTGCTACTGCTCCTTCTCCTGTCCGTTACTCCTGCGTTTATTTAAGGACATGCGCTCGTTTTACACGCTTTGCTTAGAGCACTCGAGGGTACACGTTCAGATCCTGTTCCTTCAGAGAGCTGGGGGACTCTCCACTGCTGCTGCTGGTGCTGCTTTTGTTTCGCCTGCAAATAGCTTTTCAGTTTTCGGTCTTCTTGGCAGGAGCAGCAGCAAACTCCAAGGACTACACTCCACTTCGTTGCCACATGCCCCATTGCCGCATGCCTTCAATTTATTCAACAAATGTCCTGGAGTCGACTAATTTACATGCAGAAATCAAATAAGCTGCAAGTTGCCTCTTGCCTCTCGTACCTCTCTGCCACTGCCATAATGAACACACACAAAAAGGGGCAGCAGGAAAAGGAGAGGCAGTACCTAAAGCAGGCAGCATACAGTACGTATATGTATGTCTGTATATGTATATATCCTATGCTCCAAATGAGAAATGTGGCCAAGTACTTCAGAGTTTTCACTAATTACTTTGATGAACAAAGCAGCTCTCTCGAAATTTGAGTGACGCAAACAATGGCCCAATGGAAAATCAACAAAAAACGTGAAAATTGAAAAGTGCCAGGAGATCCTTCCCTTCCACTACCTACCCTCCGCTGGCCCTTTCTCTTGGACCAAATTATTTGCCAACTAACATGTGAAACTATTCAATTTCCTGGCGCCTGCCAGTCCCCTGCCAGTGGCCCTCTGCCGAAACTAATTCAATTCCTGCTCGAAGGAAGGACCTCACAAGTTTCAGCTTTTGGCTTTTGCAGGGAGCGCAATCTGGGGAAGGGGAAATAAGTTTTATTGCCACTCACACCAATCGCAGATGCAGGGGCAGGAGCTGTAGCTGTGGCTGGAGCAGCTACCCCTTTTGGTGGCAAAAGCCAATCCCACATTTGGTCTGAAGTTCTAGAGTCCTCCGGATGGATGCCTGTGCCAGACAAAAGTCACAACTATCCCAAGTGTGCGGCATGCGGGCCAGCCTCCAGTCCGTTAGCCCTTTGTCCCTTATCCCTTCTCACCCTGCTTGTGGTGGGGGGTTGGGGGCAGGGGCACTTGCGACTTTTTGGCCACACCGAAGACGCCATATTAGAATGGTTCTTCCACTCTACAGGGAAATGGAGGACACGGAGGCAAATGGTAGAGAATAGAATGCGGGGGAATGGAGCATGAATTCAATTTGCATTTTACTGTTAGTTGCAAATATTTGTCTGGGCCTCACAAGGGGACAGGGGCAGGGGGAATGAGTTATTGAATTAGTCAAGGGTTTACGGGCGTCTCAGGGGGGAGATCCTTTTGCTAGAGAAAGAGAGAGAGAGAGTGACGTAGAGTGAGATATTAATTTAAGGAAAAGAAATCAAAGGAATCCATTCCACTCCCCTCTCCACTTCTCTGCTGTGTGTTTGCTGATCTTTGGAGTAAACTAAAATTTGAAAATTTCCCTGAAATTTTCTTCTGCTTTTCCCAGGCTTTGGCTTCAACTTCAACTTTGAATGCTGCTGCTCCTTTTTGGCTGCTGCTCCTTCGATGTGTGCGTGGATTAACCCTTTTGCTGTTTCTTTTTCTTACCATTGAAACGGATGGGAAGTGAAGCGTAGAGGAGCGGTGCAAAGCGGCGAGGAGACTAATGTATGCACCGCAAATATTGCCTCAGACAGCCGCCTGAAACTCAAGGATACACAGAGGGCAGGCAGAAGAATGAAGTCTGGTTGGATGGAGGGGTGGGGTAAAGCCAGACAAACATTCAGTGCAGAAAGAAGGATCGAAAAACAGGCTAGACGACACGGGGAGGCTGAATGCAAGCAGAGGCCGTCGCAGAAAAAAAAAATAAAAATAGTGCAAAGCAAAAGCAAAAGCAAAGAAGAAAACAAAACGAAAAGGAGACGCAAGAAGGGATGCTGTTGGTTCTTTTTTTTTGCCGTATTGCCTTGTCTTGGTTTTGTCCCCCTCTTTTTGAGGTTTTACCCTGCGTCTGTGGCTAGAAGTCTATTGGCCATCATCGTCTGTAGTCGGGACTCTATCAAGGTCCCATTCGAGAAGATTGTGTTTTGGCGCGTGCCGCCGTGCCACAGTGGCACAGGATCAAAGGTGCATGAACTGCAGGCAATAAATGCCACAACCAAATGCAGTCAGAAATATGCTAAAAACGGTAATTAGTGCAGCGATTTGGAGGGGAGTGGATGGGAGTGGACTGACAAATCCATAAATAATCTATAAAAAATGATTAATGACTGCCAATCGATTCTGTCTATGTCCGTCTGTCTGTGTGTGTGTGTGTGTGGCATGCCCCATAGCCACCCACCCATACTCCCACTCCCTGTTTGTTGTTGCATTTTGGATTATTTAGCAATTTATGATTATAGAATGTATCTATGAGATGTTGCTGCTCTGCCGTCGGCAGACTTTAGCTTCAGTTCAGTCAGCCTGCCACAGTCACAGTTGCTGTTGCTGCTTCTACTCTAACGGCACATGCGCACTTCCTCTATGTGTGCTACATATGTATCTATGCAGCACTCTATGTGTGTGTGTGTGTGAGGCTAAACAATGAAAAGCCACACACTACAGCAGCAGCAGCAGTGGCAGCATCAGCATCGGCCATGCCACCTCTCGACATTTATCCAGGTTCAGGTTCAGGTTTCCATTTTAGCATTGGCGGCCATGCCGTGCAGTCATCGCGCAGCTCAGTCCGCAGCTGCTGCTGCCCACGCTGCCACCCACCCTCCCCCTACCCTGCAGCAGCAGCAGCAGCATTTGCAACGAGTTGGCAGCACCCACTACTCCCAGCACACAGCCCTAAACCACCACTCCGCTTTGTGCCACCCCCTTAAGAGCTGCCCCTAGACTCCAGCCATGGGCCATAGTTTCTCTTCGTTTATCCGCTGCTCGTTTCTCATTTCTCTTAATATTCCCACCACCCTCCGCCATAGAGGCTTAGCTATGCAGCAATAGATGGCGCCAGAGTGATGGCAGAGAGGGAGCTAGGATAAATTGTGTTAAGGGATTTTTTTTTGTTTGCTTTCTGCAAGCCAAAGGGGAAGCAAGGGAACATTCAAGCAACGCTAGTGTTAGTTTCTTTTGGGAATTTATCTATTGGGGGGAAATTTACGAATTAAGAATTATTTTAGTTAGGGATATTCTTCCATGCTTTAGAAGTATTTGTGGGAGATATTTGAGCTGCAGGAAAGTTATTCTTTATACAGAAATTATAAAGAATTATAATGAGAAATTGATTCTCATTCTGCATATATATATGTATTTTTTATATATTTAAAATCTACATACATTTTCAACCTTTGTAGCAAGTTCAGAAATATATTCAAAGGTTAAAAGATACTCACACAGACTGCTCCCTCGAAGTGCTCGAATGTTTAACTAAGTTTTTTCATTCCTTCAATTTTTGTAGAATTATTCTTGTTCCACTAAAAAATACAGAGAATTATATTAAAGTGTGCACCAGTCTTGCCTTGCTGTTTCTGCTCTTAGAGCATTTTTTCTATATTTTTTTCCGTTCTCCATTTTATAATCTTTATAATGCTCGCTCTCAATTATGGCATAAACTTTCAAGTGTCGATTTCCAGCAGGCTGCTTGAATGCCATTAATATTTCTACAAATATATGTATATATATTTTTATCAATTGATTAATTTCACTCTTTGCTCCCAACTCATTTCCCACACCCTCTTTACTGACTCTTCCCTGCATTATCCCCTCTTCCTCTTTACTGACTCTTCCCTGCATTTTCCCCTCTTCCTCTTTACTGACTGTTACCTGCATTTCCCCCTCTTCCTCTTTACTGACTCTGCCCTGCATTTTCCCCTCCCCCTATTCCCTATCTCTCCGCTGCATTTCAATTGATTTTCATTGGCAAAATTTGTGCAATTTTCGCTTCTTTTCTTCCTTTCTTCTGTTCTTTGATATTCTATTTTATTTTTGTTGATTATTTTTCTTTTCTTCTGTTCTTTGGTATTCTGTTATTTTTTTTTTATTATTATTTTTCCCTCTATTTACGTTGTCATTGTGTGTTTGTGTTTGTTTGTGTTTGACTTTCGACATTTTTTTCGATTAGTACCCCGTGCCCCATTCGTATCCTCAGTATGCTCCTGCATTATGTTTGTTTTTTTTTGCTATAATTCGCATCCTCCCACCCCACCCCCCATTGTCTCTGTGGAGCTGGAGCTGGGTAGTGGAGAGGGGTGGTGGAGTGTTTCAATGTGCACCTGCTGGGTATATTTTTTGTGTTCTTTTTTTTCGGTTTGCTAGTCAATTTGCTGTTGTTTTACGCGATTAATCCACCGCTTGGTTCCCTCTCTCCTTTCCCCTTCCTGTTCCTGTTCCTGTGTGTGTGTGGAATGTGTGTGTGTGTGTGGCTGCCACTTTGGTGCACATAATTGAGGTTACGTTCTGTTGCACAAATTGCGAACATTAATTGATTATGGAGCAACAGAGGGAGGGGTACAGTACAGTACAGGCTACAGGCTACAGGAAAAGCGCACAAAAAAAATATAATAATCGGATTTTCATGGCTGCATTTCTGAATCGCCCGTGAGTGTGTGGCACATTTATTGTTTGATGCCACGCAAAGACACGCAAGTGTCGTCCAAGGGTAGGGTGTAGCAACAATTTCGGTCAATCCCTGACCCACGCAACACAAAGCAATTCCAAAGCTAAAGCCAAAACCCAAAGCCAAAAATGTCGCGACTTCCTGCAGCGGAAAATCAACCACCGAACAAAAACAGCAACAAAAAAAAAAGTTTTGTGGCATGTGCCACACGCGCTCATCTTTTTTTTAACACCTCTCTCTGAAACTCTCTCTCTCCCCCCCCCGTCACATTTATGGGCCATTCGCGGGCATTCCGTTAATTGTCTCTGCCCCACGAACCGCATCTGCCGCGGCTTCATCTTTCGATCTATTGCCACCGAATTTCGGCGTCAAAGTTGCGGCTCAAGTTGCCACAACACAGATACATAAAAAGCCGGGACTGGGGCATGGCAATGTCCATTTTTTTTATGGCCAAGATGATGTCAAATTGGCCAATTAAACTTTTTGTTTCATATTTGTTTCGCATTTTGTTCTGCTTCTTGAGTTGCAACTTAATGACAAATGACAATGCCGCAAGCATGTTTTATGTGCCCTGCCTGCCGTGACGCAGTCTCACACACAGATTTAATTGTTGCATGAACACCCCTCCTCCCACCAAAAGATTTGCTGTAAATTGTCGCTGATTTGACATTTATTTTCTTTTCTTTTTTTTGGGTTTATTTGCCAGCAGATGGATGGATGGAAGGATGGCTGCTGCCAATTGGCAGCAGTTGATGACTGTCCCATAAAAGCGTGAAAATGGAGACAGATGTTGCAAGGAAAAGCGAGTAAATCGCAAATAAAGACTAGCTTTAAAGTTATTCCGTGGTCCAGGGGGGTCTGCTGTGGCAAGGGGGGGCCAGAAACAACAACGAAACGCACAAATTGCAAGTTGATTTAGTTCCTCTTCTTTTTTTGTTTGTTGTTGTTTTTGACGAGTATTTGCCTCAAGTGCAGCAGCAGCAGCCATCTAAAAAGCGTCGACTGCCAGTCGTATGTCCCAGCGCATCCTATTTCAAAGAGGCAGTCGAGGAGGCAGTGCCCCATTCCGTGGGTGTGAGCGCATTTTCAATCAAAATCGCTCAGACTCTTGACAGCAAGAGGCAGGCAACAGCAGCAGCAGCAGCCGTAGGAGGAACAGCAGCAACAACAACAGTGGAGGGGCAGCATTGGAGGCGGCAACTCCATCAGATTGCACTCGGCACTGGGGGCCAAAACTCACTCGCGAAACTCTCTCGGGGGCTCACATGAGCGCGCATAAAACAAACAGTTAGCTTTTGCTGCTGCTGCATGAGTCTCTGTGTATGTGTGTGTGTGTGTGTGCCTCTTTATCTTCTTTTTGGCTATAAACGTCGCTCTGTGGCCTCTTCCCCGCCCCCTGCCTTGGATGCTGAATGCATTTTTGGTCAGCGACGACTGCAGCAGCGACTCTGACTCTGATGCTGAAGGCTGAAGCCGCGACTGGCATTTTTTCTCGCTGCACTTTAAGTGCAGTTTACCTCTTTGCCATTTGCCAGAGCCGGGCCCTGCCCTGCTCTGCTCTGCCCTGCCCTGTTTCCTGTTCCCGCCAGACCAGACGCCCCCGTGCTGTACAGCCACCCCCACCGCCGCCCCTCCTCCGCTGAAGTGAGTGGCGTTAGAAATTGGGAAAAAAAAGTTTCGCTGTGCAAATGAATTCTTACAAAGGACATGGGGCAGGCAGCAACCAGGCTGGAGGCAGGAGGCACACTCATACACTCGCCTGACCAACGCACACTCGACTGCATTTGCAGCACATATGGGACAGGTTGGACAGGGTGGGAGGGGGAGCGAGTGGAGACCATTGCATTTTTGTGCGTCCTTTGGTTCGTTGACGACCAAGTGGCAGGTTGGATTATACAGCAGCTGCAGCAGCAGAAACAGAAACTGGAAGCAAGAGCTGGTAGATGGAGTGCCCCGCTTAAGTGCCACTCCCCCTTCTGGGACTACCTTCTGGCTGCGTTTCTTTTTCATTTAATTAAAATTATTTGCCTTTGGCTGGCGAGGCTGCCGCTCTTGGGCAACTCTCCTCTCCGCACTCCACGCGGAATTTAGCCTGGCCAAATGATTTTGGGCCACACACACACACAGACAGTCGCCATTCCGCATCAGTCTTTGCCGCGTTAAGTGCGTGTCTAAGGGGGGGTAGAGGTGTGTGGGGGGGGGAGGTGCATTGTCAATTAGCCAGGATTCAGCAGTGGCCCCCTCCCCTGTCCCTCTGCCAAATGCAGCGATGCATTCAAGCGGCACTAACCAAAGCCCGAACCACGCACAAAAGTGCGATCTGTGCTGGCAGTGCAATTATTTTTGCATCAAACAGCACACAAAAAGAGTACGCTGAGAGCGTGCCACAAAAGCAGGCAGAGCGTGCCACAAACGTTACAAAAAATATATAGTAAAAAAAAAGGATAGAAAAAATGAGAATATCAGCGGCCCCAAAATAGAAACAGAAACAAATTCAGAATCCAGAATTGGAATCGGAATGAGAATGAGAATCGGAAACAATTGCTGGGAAATGCTTTTCATGTGTTTGCCAATTACAGCGAGAACTCATTGAAAGCCTTTGACGGTGGCATGCCACCACCTGTGTGCAGCAACTGTGTGAAGCACCTGTGGAGTGGCAGGAACAGCAGGAGGAGGAGGAGTAGTAGCAGTTGCAATATCTGTATCTTCTTTATAGGCAATTACTATTATTCACACATTAGAAAGGCATGACCCGAGAGGACAGACGATCTCCCCTGGTACTCTTGTGGCTGCCTCCTGGCTATCTCCTGGCACTCTCCTGGCCCCCTCCTGGCACTTTCCTAGCTATCTCCTGGTGCTCCCCTGGCTGTCTCCTGGCTATCTCCTGGCACTCTCCTGCCTGTCTACTGCCCTTCTTCTGTCACTCTCCTGGCTATGTCTCCTGCCGCTCTCCTATTAATAATTTCCAAGATGCGTAATTATTGATTTTCCATTAACACTTTGAGGCTGTAGGAAAAAACCTGTAACAAAAAAAAAAAGGAACACAGGATAAGAGAAGCAGCAGCAGCAGCACACGCATGTACATGTGTGAGTGTGTGGCTGTGTGTGTGTGCGTTGTCCGCACTTTGAACTTAGAGCCGAGGCCCAGGACCAGGGCCAGGTCGCCTGTCGTTGTCTCACAGCTGGAAAAACTCTTTGAGGCTGCCTGCCTGTCACCTTTTCGTGACAATTAGTCGCCGCCACCGCCACCGCCGCGGAGGCGTGTGTTTATTTATTAATAAATATTTTACACTCGGACGCGTGGGGTTAATTGCTGCAGCATGCGTGTAAGGCAGGGGTAGGGGTTGGGCTGTACTGGACTGGAGCAGAAGCTATCCAAGTGAGCTGAGATATCCTTTAAGCTGCTGGCCCGCTGCCTGCCACACAAGATACATGCCACACTCACTCACTGCTACTGATACTGCCACGCCTCCTGTCTACTTTCATCAGCAGCATTTCGTAATTAAAAAGTGAAATGAAAACCGTACCCCCCTCCTAGGAATGGTAATGGGTCTGGATTTGGCTCGGACTTGGGCTTTGGCTCTAGCTCTTTCTGTAGCTCTGCCTCTGCTTGTGTCTCTGCCTCTGGCCCTGCCTGTTGCCTTTGTTATTAAACTTGAACGCAAATTAAAAGTCAAACTGTTTAAGACAATGTACAAACATACTTTAAGCAGGAAGATTGACAAGGGTAGCGGACAGTGAGGCACAGTGAGACAGCAGCATTGCCTCATGCTGCGCTGGAGCGCCACTCACAACCCTTGCCCAATGTCCAGCCAGCCATCCTTCCATCCAGCCAGCCAGCCATCCATCCATCCATCCATCCTTCCAGCCATCCATCCATCCATCCACACTTGGCCACACGGCCGGCTGCACGCAACGTGGCGCTAATTTCTTTGATTACATGTGCGCTGCAGGCACAGGCACAGACTACCAGACGAAGGACGAAGGACGAGACGAGAGCTTGAGTCTCGGAGTTCTAGTCAGAGTTAGAGTCTGAGAGAATCCTTTGTGCTCGTGTCTTACGGGGAAAGGAATACCTTCTGAATGACCAACTGAACTTCAAAACTTTGACTTGAACGCTGAACGCTGACCAGCCCTTAGGGCACTTGCGACGCGATGCGTTTCGATTCCGTTGCCTTGCCCTTAATTATTGAGCAGCAGCAGCAGCAGCGGACGTTGCCTCACATCCTGCTACACCCTGCACCCCACTACTCACTGCTACACCCTACACCCCGACTACACCCTGCATCCTACTACACCCTGCACCCCTTTTTTTTCAATTTATTCATTCATCCACCAAACGTTTGCTCGCATTTTCTTATGGCGAGGCAAGCTTAAAATGTGTTAATTTCGAAATTAGTAGACACTGCTGCAACCGTGTTGAAAGAACGAGAAGCAGCAGCAAAAATGTTGAAAGAAAGAGAAGCAGCAGCACATACAAGCAGCAGCAGCACGAGTAGCAGCAGTATGAGAAGCAGCAGCACGAGATGTGCCCAAGTGGGGGGCAAATGAATATCTTAATTAGGGCCCAGGAATGACCAAACCCCACCCCACCACCACTCATACAACCTTTGACCCTCTGGCTATGGCTATCCACACATTCTTGGGGGAATATCGCCTAGGAAATCGAATCTTGACAGCCTTCAGCTTGTGCAAATACACACTGTGCAAAAACACTCTTCGGGCGGGCTTTGAGAGTGGCAGCCAGCCCAGAGGCCATGATGATTGATGGCCACATAAGCAGGCAGACGACTGAATTCATATTTATATTCTGATTTTTGCATATGCCAATGTGACTCCACATACTCTCTGCCTCTTTGTCTCCCTGCCTTCCTGCCACTCTCATAAATAGCTAAGCAGAACAAAAAGAATACAAAACAAGAAAGAAATGAATGGCCAACAGAAAGGAGAGCAGAGGCTTTTGCTGCCTGCCACCCACTGCACTTGCGGACACTACTAATGCTGATGCTGCAGCTAAATGAATGCCACAGCAGTGCATGTGGAAGAGAGAGAGGGGGAGGTTACTTTGCAGCTACTCTTTGTGCCCAGTAGTGGAGCGGTGTGGAGTGGGCGCTGCTCTCATTCTCGCATATGTGGAAAAACTGTGGGAAAATGGGAATTCTTTGGTTTGATTTTTGTGTGTTGTTTGTGCCACCAGCAGCAGCAGCCGCCATTCGTCATCGCTAAAAAGTTAATTGCACGAAAAAATAAGTTAATACACGACTTGCACAGGTCTGCCCCTGCACCATATCCCTGCTGCCACTTCGATGGGTCGCTTCAGCCATCGCTGTTTAATTTAATTAGTCGGCGTCCTTCTCTCTGTGTGCCGCTGTATGCCTCGCCTCCTCATGCATGTGTGTGTGTGTTGCCTTCTGGTCTCTTGCCTCTCCTCTCCTGGTGGGCCCCCTTCTTTCTGTAGGTGGGTTCCCTCCTTTCCGCTTGTTCCCTCCCTCCTTCCTTTCTGTTTGGCGACTCCTTTCTGTGTGTGTTTTTGGACTGTTTGTCAATACGAACGATGCCAAGCCATGGGACACATCCACATCCACATCCTTTCACGGCAGCGGCGGGCCTGCAAGTCAATTAGCAAGTATTTTAATTGCTTTAAATTTGCATAATTTCTGTCAACAAGAGAGAGAGAGAGAGAGAGAGAGAGAGGCTCCTGCTGCTCCTTCTACTCCTTCTTTTCCTCCTTTTCCTCCTGCTGCTGCTCCTTCTTCTCCTCCTTCTGGACAGCGACTTAATGGCTTTGAAGCAAACGAAGATCCTGCGTATTAGTTTCAATTAGCAGCTGACCCCCGTGACAATGGTCAGATGGGTTGGGGGGGGGGGTCACATTCCCAGGCCACGCCCTAACTCGGTCACTAATCCCACCATTTGAATGCCATCAAGTGCCACATATCCTGGCTATATTCTGGCTATTGCCTGCCTGCCTGCTCTGGGCAGCATTTCAATTAACCCTGGACGCACCTTAAGCGACACACAAGACACAACTCCCTGGAATCCCCATGCCCCATGTCCCCTTTGCAGGGGACTTTGCAGCAGGGACTCGTACGACAGACAATCTGACCTCGTTTTCGTTTCTGGATTCGTTTTTGGATACATTTCAAGCAGAAGACGCACAACTAATTATGCCACATGCCACACAGCGATGGACATTAGACACACAAACAGACAGACAGACAGACAGACACTCAGTTGAAACTACTTTTGTAGCTGTAACTGTGTATCTGTATCTGTAACTCTGTATCTGTGTAGCTGTGTTTCAGTAGCTCTTTCTGTGTCTGTGGCTGTGCCTGCTTGACCGTACGCAAATTACTTGTGCCATAAATTCAACGAGTAACCAGCAAAAAGGCGACAAGAAAAGTCGAGCAGCAACCCGAAATAATACCCGAGGCTTACACGAGACCGCCCCCCACACAAGTGGGTCGAAGGAACACGCGTCCGCCGACGCTCAACGTTCCCCTGCCACTGCCGCCGCCCACTGCCCTGCCACTGCCGCAGTTTATGGCCACAAAGTTTCGATAACTCAAAGGAGTAGTGGAGAAGAGAGGTAAGCTGTGGGGTAGGTGGGGGGGGGGTAGGTACATAGTTATAGTGGAGAAACACGACCTTCATAAAGATCTCAATCTTAACGATGACAATGCAAAAGTTTTCAGTTTTACAGGCTTCCTTCCTTGCCCCCCCAGGCACCCCTTAAAGATTCAACTGAAAACTAACCCACAAGAGCCATGCCACCCTGCCCCCCTGCCACACTACTTTCCGCCTTTGTCTTTTTGGCTTAAAAACCCAAAAACCAAAGGGAATAACCCAGCAAGGACACACCTTTGCTTTTGTAACTGCCCCTTCCCCCGTGGAAAACCACTGAAAACTGTAAACCGGTTGCTTATCGAAGAGTCCTTTCAATGTTCGGACTGGGCCAAAGGATGGCCATTTGGCGGAGGGGGGTTGAAGGCCGAGATGCAGGCGCTTGCCCGGCCGATAAGCCTAATATGCGTTTTCCTCGGCTGCTCATTACGCACCCCCCCCAAGCCCTCACATGTGCGGGGAGGGGGTAGAGCCTCCTCTTCGTGCCACTAAATTCATAAACACTTTTGTGGCAGCTCTCTGAGGCTGTGGCACAAAAGGGATATGCAGCCTGCTTTGGGGAATATTTTCTTAATTTGCGCTACGTGACGGTGAAGGATACCCCTACCCCTCTACCTCGTACCCCTACCCTGCCCCACCCGAAGCATACATACCTTTTGTTGTCATTGTTTCTTAAAGATTAGCATCGCATTGAGGCAATTTCTTGCATTGAATTATGACCAGAAAGTAGTCCCTCCTGTCGAGGCGAGCCTCCTTCCTCCTGCCTGTTCCTGTTGCTGTTCCTGTGCTGCCCCGTCAATGAACTGACCTTCTGCCTGCCGCCTGCCTGCCACCTCCCCCTCGTGTCCGAATTAATGGCAGATTCATGAATGAAATTGCGTGAAAGTTGAGGCCACCGAAAAAAACAAACAAAAAAGACTCGCACGAGGGCACCCACCCAACGAATCGAAAGTGAAAGCGTGTGGAAAAATAATAACAATAACGGAAAACAAAAACGAACAAAAAAATAAAATGGCCAAGCGAAAAATGAATTATTTTCGCATATTGAGTAATCAATTAAAATTAACCGAAAAACAGAACGAAATAAAATGAAATTCTCTCTCTCACTCCCACTCTCTCTCTCTTTCGCGTATGCAGCGAATGTCAAATAAACTATAGGCGAAAAGGTGGCAGGAGGGGGGCTGGGCAGTACATTGTTGTGGCGCCTGTGGGCGGGCGGGCTGGCTGGCTGGGTGGCTGGCAGACAAACACTGCCCGTGACCCCATTCCAATGGGGTGCGTGTGCTTCATTAACCGGCACACCACACCACACACACACACACAGAAAGGGGGGAAACGCTTACGCACACTCATATAAGCAGACTTCTGCTGCTCCTCCTGGCCATGCCATGCCCGTGTGGGTCACCGTCCTGTCCTGTCCTGTCCCGGACAGCGACCTGGGTACCCCCCCTCCACGACCGGCATTTTTATTTCTCTTTCTCACACCATTACAATGGCATTTACACACACACACACATATCATAATAACAACAGAAATGAAATCCAGCAACCCAACCCATTCCCCTTCCTCTTGCAACGTAACGTAACCCACTGCCACATGCCACCACACCACAACACGCGCTGCCAAGGTCAAACCATAATCGTTGATAATGAAAATTATTTGTATATTTCGTGTTTCGTTTCTTTTTTTTTGCCTCCTACCCTTCATTGCTTTTTTCTTTCCTTTTTTTCGGGGTAGCCGCTTCGTCCTTGCATCGCATTTTGTCACTCGTTTTTCTTTAATTTCCATTTAATGCAATTCCCCGCTCATTGTCGCCACACACACCCCACCCCACACCACACACACTGCCTGCGACCTTCTGCCACCTGCTGCTGGGGCCTGCTGCCCACTCATTGTGTAAATTATTGCCAAAAAATAAAGAGCACAAAAAACACAAGGAGCGGAAAAAAATCACGCGCCCCGAAAGTATGCAACATAATTAAAAATCAATGGCATACAAACAGATAAAGGCCATCGCCCATGCAACGTCACACCGTGTGAGAGAGTGGGGAAGGGGGGTGTGGCAAACAGCCTGATTTTCACATTAACAGCGTGAATCGAGCAGAGAGCCGAGCCCCCCCTCCCCGTGCTACCCTCATTGCTGCTGGGCTGCAATTTATTTTTGATTGTTTTTTAACTTATTTTTTATTCGCCAAAAAAAGCGCAAAAAAAATTATGGAAAAAAGAGAGAGAGGCGCGAACGCCGAGCACACAGCAGAAATCAACGAAAATACGTAGAGAGCACGCGGGGAAAAAAATAAGCAATAAAAAATGGAAAATGGAAAACCAAAAAAAAAAGGAAAGAAGTTGGAGAGAGAGGACAACAAAAAAGGAGGCCAAACAACACCGCGCCAGGCTGTGCCGTGCCATGCCGTGGCGGTCAGCGGCAGCAGGACCAGGACCAGGACGAGCCCACCACACGATGTCCCTGCCCCTGGTGCATATTTTTGGCGGTGTGGCGGCCAATGAACAGTAAAACTGTTGCTGCTTCTGCCGCCGTGTGTTGCTGTGTTGCAACGTCAGCTGAAAAGCGCCGCAAATGGACACAAAAAACAAAACAAAAAAGAGAGCGGAGCAAAGTGTCGAAAATATAAAAAGGCCAATGGAACGAACGAGTGGGGGGCATGTAGCTGTGGGGCAGCCAGCAAAGAGCAGAGATCCTGTGCATTTGAAAGGAGAGCTGTCCGGTTGTGTGGGGGTGTGGGTAAACGTTTCTGGTTGCAAATAGATAAATCATGACACCTGCTGAGAGTCCATGAATCCATCGCAATTGCCACAGATCTTCAGCGGCAACTTGCTCAAGGGATTATTTTACTTTCGCGCCACTTTCTCGCTTATCTTGGGAGGCCAGGAAAGCGCAGCAGGAGCAGGAGCAGGAGTGGGTGTAGGAATAGGCAGGCAGGAGTCCTGCTGCTGTTGCAACTGCTCTCTCGCACTTGCCTTTTCTTTCGGCGAAATCAGCTTAAACACCTTCTCAAGCGACACGCAGCGGAGTACAGAGCTCAGAGCCCAGAGCTGGAGTCCAGAACCAAAAGTCGAAGCAAAACCTTAGTCAGATCCGTGGCCAGAGCCTCAGCCAGAGCCCCAGCCAGTGCCATAACCATGTGTTGCATGCTGCCCACAAAGAGGACACACCGAAAAAAAAAGACACACTTTTTGCCTCTGCCTGTGTGTCTTTCCTTCCCCCTCACTCGCATATCCCTCTGTTTTTTATTTGCTCTTGTTTTTTGTTGGCGCCACACACACACACACACACACAGACACCGAAGCGGCGCTCCTCCTGCCATGGCCAGTCCTGCTGCCCCCCACCCCTTTCCCACTGGCCACAATTTGTGTTGCCTCTTTTTTTTACCGGCTTGTAAAAATCACGTGAAATTTTTAAAATTGCAAAATAATGCCGGTCAAACTCATTATACATATAAATATATGTATATATATATATCTTTATATATCTGCCTGACCTGCTGCATTTACGCGCACTCTGCACAGGTTGTGAATGGGATGGACAGTGGCATGCAACAGCTGGACGAGCCCGTAAACAGAGGTGAGTATTTTCATGGGGAGCAGGGCATGAAGCTTCAGCTTAAGATTCAAGATTCTTTCTGAATCTTTCTCTGTAGCTGAAAGTGTCTCTAGAACTTGCAGCACTCGTAGCACAGGAGGCAGGCATGACTGGGCGGCAACACTAATCAAATTGTTATCGGGTCGTTAGCCCTCATCCCCACCCTTAACAGTGCTCCTGCCCTGCCCTGCCCAGCCCTGCTGCAGTTGTGGGCTGTGAAATCAGGAAAATTACAACCAAGAATCACCCGACAAGACACCCTCTCCAGCACCAACTCCACCTGGCTGGTGTGCGTCCCCTCCCCTCCCCTCTTTGTTTGTTTTGCCATCAATGGAAGGAAGTTTTTAATTTGCTGCCCCGCCAACAGCCTTTGCTCCGTTTAGCCGGAGAGGGTGGTGGAAGGCCAAACTGCAGTTTTGGCCTGCATAATAAGTATGCACTTTGCCACTGCCACTGCCGCTGCCTCTGCTGGGGTGGATTGTTAGAGACATAGGCCTCTAGGCACTAGCCGCCTGCCTGCAACTGCTCGTTCTCGCACTCGTGATTGTCTATGCCTCAGACGCATTGCCCCACCCCCACCCACCGCCATAGAACGCAATTACCCGAAACAAAACTCTCGCCCGCCTTCTTCTTTAGCAGCAAAGGAAGCATGTGCACGGGAGGGAGGGGGTGAGGCATGTGTGTGCAATTTTCATGCAACTTTGTTTTCGGTCTGCATTTCGTTTTGTTATTTTTTGGGCAAAAAGTTTCGTAAATTGCATTTTGTGAAAAGAAAATGTTGCAGAAATTGCCTTTAAGATTAAAGTTTGTGGGGGTGGAGAGAGCTAAATGTAGAGGGGGGTATGACTGGGAATTAGTTTTGGGGGCGCCAGGTGGGCGAGTCACTCGCATGTGTAATGCGTGGAGGGAGGGAGGGAAGGGGACCAGTCATGACGCCACTTCTTGACCCCAAAAAAGAGGGAGAAACATTAAGTAAGTCATACAAGGAAGAGCAGGACTCGCACTCGCCCTGCCCGTAGAAAGGTGTGTCCTTGATGACTTAAGGGTTTACATATGTGTGTTCTGGCGACACTTGTAACCAAATTGACACTAAAACCTTGACGCTGCCACCCTCCCTGCTCCCTCAGCCAGCCTCAGCGGCCAACTCCCAAAGGCTTCGAAGACGGCAACTGGCAACGGGCGACGACAACTTGGAGCCGCACCTTTGTGTCCAGGACATGAATAGTGAGTGTCCTGTGTGTGTGTGCTCGTATGCAAAGTAAATATTTCCCAGTCGCAAGGATTTCATTATCCTTATCACATGACAAGCGGAATTTTTTCCACGCAGCCCACAAAGCAACAACAACAAAAGAGCAACAAGGCAGCAGGCAAAGGCAAGCGAAAGATGTCCTTTAAGTCCTCCTCCTGTTCAACTTTAATTACACAATGCCCCAGCACATTGCGAGGTATTCGCAGAGGGTATATGGGGTTGCTACTTGGGTTTGCTGTGGCCTGTTGTTGGATGTTCTGTACAGGATATGCCTTACAGGATATACGTACGTTCCAGCTGCGACACTCTGTGGCTTTGGTAGTTTATGTTGCTGCTGTCTCTTGAGATATTCCCCAACCCTACGCTCCCCTCATTTGGGCCACTCCTCTGTGCTGTGCTTATCCTTAACGGCGCTTCAGTCAGCAACTTAACTATTTGCATGTTTGTCCTTGTCGCCCCATTGTCCTCCTGCTTGGCTCGTTGTCGTTGCTGTGGTCTGCCGCCGTCGCTAGTTTAGAGGCACCGCCAAGATGACGTCGTTCTGTGTGTGTCCTTGTAGGTAATTACTGTTGCAGGACAAAGGGCGCGAAAAGGCGCCTCTTCCCCGGGTGTGTTTAATTGAAATGAAGTGTTCGCCTCGCTAATGTCTTCATTAAAGAGCAGCGATAGAGGAGATGCAGCTAGATTATCTATGGCAAGAGGCATGTGGCATGTTGCTGCTGCTGCTTCTTCTGCTCAGCCTGCCCTTGCCTCAAAGCAAATGGCTGCCCTGCCAACGGCCAGCGGCCAATGCCAATTATTTGTCAATCAGTTTGCTGCTGCTTTTGCTGTTGCTGCTGCTGCGGAAACAAAGTTCGCCTGCAAATTGTGGCTAAAAGCAACGGCCGTGGCTCTGGGGTGGGGTGTGGGTTGCAGCCAGCAGTGGCAACAATGACAGCGTACAACAAATTGATATATATGGACAAGTCCGCGCATTGACAAAGCAGCTGCAGCGTAAAAACCCAACCATGTTGCATGTCGCTGCCCAGCCACCCACCCACCCACACATGCAACATCCAGGCCCCCCCACACGCTGCAGCGTCCATCACACAGCGAACAACAAAATGTTGTAACATTTGATGCGGCGACTGCCGCTGCTGCTGCGAAAAGTGCATTTGGTTGATGGTAGCATGGGGTAGGAGGGATGGTGGCGTGGGGCGCATGGGGCGTATGAGCAACGCAACGCAGTGTCTCTGTCGCAGTTGCATTCAATTTTTCGCCATTGCAACGATGGCTGACAGACGCCAGCCATCAACGGCAGTCGCAACCACCCACTCCCACCCACTGCCACATCCTCTTCCTTCCTTTTGCTTACTCCGTCAGCAGGGGGCGGGGCATTTTTGTATTTTTTTGCCTTGTTTTTCAAACGCAAGCGCGCATTTTTAAATGCAACAACACAACATAAAGTGCATGCCAGAGAGAGATGGATAGAGAGTAAGAGTGAGTGAGAGAGAGAGAGCTACAAAGAGAGTGAATCAATGGCACATCCCACCCCATACTCCACCTTCCGCTGCAGCCAAATGCGGGCTTAGTATTTTGTTTTTGCCCTTGCCCTCCCACACCCACCCAACCCACTCGCTGAATGCTGCATGTTGCATATAGCAATATATGGCTGCAAATATTACATATCGAAAGTTCAAAGTTCGGTTGTAGGGCATCCGGCTGCATCTGGCTGCCTGCTGTCCTTTGAGCCATCCACCACTCGGATCCGCTTTCGCTGCATTTCGATTGCGTTGCTTTCGATTCGCTTGATTAATTAAAAGCAAAATATGTTTATAGTCGTGCCACCAGCAGTGGCAGTGGCAGTGGCAGCAGATCCACCATGGCTATTCTTTGGGGGATTGCAATGGAGCGGAGAGGAGTGCGGCAGTTGCAGCAAAAAATGAGTCGCATGAATTATGCAAATCCTTCGGGGAGACAGAGACAGAGTCACAACTGGTCACTCGAATTCCCTTTCAAGTGCGATACCCTGCCACATGTCGCAGCATTCGTCGTCGTTGCTGCTGCTGCACTCAGGCCAAAGTCCAGGGCCAACTGTACCGCTTGACACTTGGCGGAACCTTTTTGCACCCCCCTCCACTGCTTGCCAGCCACCACGCCAAAGGGGCAGTACAAACAAAAAGCAACTCAGACCAAAGTGGTGGCATGCCCCATGCCCCATGCCCCATCTCTATCGCTGATTGCATTTGCTGCTACATTTTTTGTGCTTTGCTTTGTTTGTGCTTTGCTGCTGCTGCTGCTGTTGCCGTCGTTGCAACTGCATTGCTGCACCATTGGTGCTGGTGCAATGTGGCTGAAATTCGAATGGACTTTTGTTGTCGCCCCAAACTGCAGCTGTCGCCTGTGCCCCCACTCCCTGTCCCCTCTGCTCTGTGTGTGGCTTGTTTAGTTTTTCGCGCAATTTTCCGCGCTGCCTTTGTCATTTTTGGGGGGTTTTTTCCGCCTCTGCTGCTGCTGCTGCTGCCTCCTGTTATATAAAGCCCTGGACATGGGCCGTACTGTGTTCCATGCCCCATGCATCATGCTCTCAGGCCATGCAAATGCAACTGCAACTGCTGCAGCAGCAGCAGCAACTGCGCTTTGGGGAATATGCAAATCAGCCATCAGCAGCAGCAGCAGCAGCAACAACAGCAATAGCAGCTGCTGCGACAAAGGTTTTCCTCTTCTCTCATCGACATAGGATCCGAAAACATCCGACTAAAATGCACCACATATAGGTAGTGCAGCAGGGGGCGGGGGCAGCTGCAGTGGCCACCCCTCCTGCACTGCTCTGCTGGGAGTCGAGGCGCATAATTAATGAATTTTGGGCCAGATCCCAGCTACACTCGCCCATTAATTTGCTATCGAATTGCGTACCAACAAATTGCAGCAGCAGCAGTAGCAGGGAGGAGTAGGAGCAGCAGGGGCAGGGGCAGTAGAGGCAGCAGCAGGATAATGCGTTTTTAATGAAGATCGGATATGGCAAAAAGCGGAGCAGGCAGAAATGGAAACTGATTAGCGGCCATCAGTCAGCCCAAAAAAAAACAAAAAAAACATAACGAAGATACTCGTGTGTCCATCGGTGGCAGGGGAGTTCTATATTTTTGGGATGATTTGAATACGGATTCAGATACAGATTTATATATGCAATGCCTGCGGGTAACTCCGATGCGCTGCTGCTGCTGGTAGTAGCTCATTAATTAATGATAAATCCAGGGCCAAACCGCAGCAGGTGGCCATCGGCACTCCTGCCTCCACCCCTGCTGCCACCCCTGCTGCACCTGTTTCCCCCGCAGTAACTCAGTTGGACTCACCTTTTGGCCTTTTGTGCATAACAACTTATGAATCGAATCCATAAGCTACGCGTATCTGGCAATCTCTTTATGCGGAGCGCGCATTCATTCATTCCCCCCCCCCCAAACCGAAACTCAGCTCAAAGCAGTGGCAAAGGCGTGGAGTGTGAAGTGGCAGGAGGTACGAAGCAAAGTCAATAGCCAATGCCATCGATAAAGCCATAAACATTCATATATCGCGGGGGGGTTTATGCCCGGCCCGGCCTAAGCTGACTGCTGCCCTCCGCCCGCGGCGGCATACGCGGCGTATGAGTAACGAGCGAGTGAGATGCGTACATCGCGGGCCATAGGAAGGCCAGGATTAAATGCGAGGTCCAGGGACAGCAGGCAGGATTGCTGTGCCTAGTTTTGACCCACCCACCGATAGTAGTATATATATATTCATGTGCATGTATCTTACAGATACATATATAAACACATATCTATCTATATATATCCCGACACAGACATTGCAGTGAGTGGGCTGTGTGTGTGTCGCGCTGCATTTGCCCGCTGCCCACCAATTTTTCTCCGCTTTTTTGATGCGCTTTTCCCTGCAACACCCCCCTCTATGCATGACCACTGCCCCCAGCCAGAGTTAGTGAGTATTTGATGCTGATGCAACGAGCAGGAGGCTCTGCTTTGCTCTCCTCTCCCCTGCTTTATTTTGTTGTTGCACGAATGCAGGCGGTGTGTGGTGGGGCGTCGTTCTATATTTTTTCCCAATGCACTTTTCTTTGCGTGGATATTTTAATGTGTGAGCTTTGGCTATTTTCCCAATACACCAATACAACTGCAATCAAAAAAAAAAAGCGTTGAAATAAAATACAAAAAAAAACAAGCAAAAAAAAAAGTGTTGCAGGGGCAACATAGAAAACTTTTACGTTTCGTTTCGTTTCGCTTAGGGATTTTGTTGTGTGTTTTGTTTTTCGCTGCTATTTCTCTTCTCTTTTTTTTTTTTTGCATTTTGTTGCTTTGCTTTTTTGCAAATGAAAACGAAAAAATTGCATTTTCTCCAGTATGTCTGTGTAGGAGTGCCATGTGTGTGTGCCTGTGTCTGTGTGTGTGTGTGAAAGTACGAAATCAAAACAAAACATGGCCACATGGCGCTGTCTGTGGGTTGGGTTTGGTGCGCCCAGTGATTTTGGGATGGGTTGTGGTGGGGGCTGAGTGTGGTGTGGCAATCGAAATGAGCGCGCGAGAAGAGGCCGCCGCCGCCATTGCAACAGCAACAATGCGCAGCCAGGAGCAACAGCTCCCACAGCAACTCTCCCCACACTCTCTCACCCCCTCCCTCACTCACTCCTGCTGTGTGTGCTGCTGGGGTGTGAGGTAGGTGAAGGGTTTTAGGTACACTTTTAGGCTCGATAGCTGCAGTTTTTTCCCCAATGCAGCAGCAGCAGCAGCATCATCATCATCGCCATTGTGTGCCCCCCCTTTTGCCACATGCCACATGCATCATCGTGCTGCATTCGGGGGGGTGGGGACTTGGGGTGTTGCATACTTTTTGGCGTTGTTTGATTTTTAGGCGCAGCAAAATGCGTTTTGCTCTTGATTGGACGCGAAGAGAGGTGTGGGTGGGGTTGGGGTTGCGAATGGGTTGAGGTATGTGTGTCCCCTATGTGGCATGTGCATTATCTGTGTATGTGTGTGTGGTGCTGCTGCTGCCTGTCGTTGCGCTTTGTTTTGATTTTTCGCGACTGAGCGCGCGTTTTGCTGTCTGTTTCTCTGTTTCTGTTTCTCTCAGTCTCACTGTCAGTGTGTGTGTGTGTTTTTGGATTTGTCCAGCATTGCACATGTATGGGTGCACGAGTGTATGTGTGTGTTGCATGTACATTAGCAGGAGTGACGCTGCTGTCGTTGCCGCTGCCGCAGTCGCAGCTATATGTTTTTTTTTTGTTTTGCGCCAAAGCCAAACCAAAGCAAACCAAAAAAGGGGAAAAGGATGAGGACAATTCTGTTGGCGCTGCTGCCACTGACGCTGCCGCGGAATTTTTTTTGAGCGCGCGTTTCGCGCCCAGCCACATCAACGCGCACGGCCAGCGGCCACTTTCATCCGCATCATCCCAACAACACAGCGAAGACAGCAGCAGGAGGATCAGCAGCAGGAGCAGGAGCAGGGACTTCATAATCAACGCGCTGCAGCGACATCGACAGCGACAGCAGCGGCGACGGAGGCAGCGGCGGCGGTGACTCTGGGGCCCGTCATCGTTAACAATTTTTGCAGAACAGAACATTGCAACAGAAAACGGCTAAACGCGAAACAAGCTGCGGCGTTTTTTCTGCTCCTCCTCGGCTACTAGTGCTCCTTGTGTCCCAGTGTCCCTGTGTGTCCTGTGTGCTGCTGCGAGAAGGCATCAGGCAGCAGGCGGCAGGCATCTGGCGAGGCAAATTAGCAGGCGGCAGTGCTAGGCAGGCAGGCAGGCAGTCGGCAGGCAGGTCGTTCGCACAGCTCTACGCAGTCTTCGCATCTGCATAAATCACCTATAAAAAACTCACCCAAGCCGAAGGCACAACAGCACCCAGAGAACTCCAAGCAGAAGCCCACACCAACCCCCACTCTAAAAAGAACTAGAAAAAGAAACACAGAGACAGAGACAGCGAAGAAGAAGTAGAAGGAGAACGAGAACAAGACACTGTGGGTACTGTGGGGGGGAATGTGCAAATGAATGCAAAGTGCAAAGTGCAAAGTGAATGTGAAAGTGAAAGTGTGTGCAAAATGACTTGAAGTGCAGCCAGGAGACACAGACACAGACACAGACAGCGAGAGCGAGAGAGAGAGAGTGTGTTGTGAGTGAGTTAGGTAGTGTAAGAACATTAGAGACACCTACCTACCTCCCACCTCCTCCTCCTACTCCTACTCCTGCACCTGCACCTGCACCCCTCCTCCTAAGCCATTCAAAATGCTGCCAAGGCATACTCCCCCTCCTCCACCACCAGCAGCAACAACAACAACCGCCCTGAGTGCCACCGCCGCACATCTCGCGACGGAGCTCGAGGGCGTCTCGATGCCTTCATCTTGAATGCAGCACTAAGACAAAGAAAACAAATCAAAGTAATTAAAGACAATGTAAACGCCGGCAACAGAATGTAACGCAGTTTTTCCTCATTTCCCCAAAACAACAACAACAACAACAAAACCAGCCAGCCAACAACAAATCAAAAAATAGACAGAGTTACATTTTTGCCACCAAATCGAACGATCGATCGATCCATCGATAGATCAATCGATACAAATAATAATAATCCATCATCATCATCTTGATAATCTAATCAAAGCAAAGGCGCAACATTTCGTTTGGTAAACCAACAACTAAAACAACAAACAAGAGTCCAGATCCAAATCTACATATATATATATATATCTACTATATATATATTTAATAATAATAATAAATACAAAATAAAAGCAGGCATCAAACAGAACAGCACAGCACAGCAGTCCGTCAGTCCAGAAATCTAAAAAAAGAAAAAAATATTCGAAAAAATCAGAAATTAATTAAAGAAAAGGCAGAGAAAAAGGAAGGAAAGTAAAGGAAGTTTTGAGTTTAGTTTGAGTTTCGCATCGATTTCGATTTGAAGCAAAATTAAAGCGTCTGAATTTGATTTATCGATCGTCTGGTCTCGTCTCGTCACCGTTTCGTCGCATAAGCAAAACACACTCCAACGTCTCCCAACGTCTCGGCCCAAAGGTTCGTCATCGTCTCGACTCTGTTTTCTACTCAGTTTATCTACAAATTCAGACGTAGATCCTCAGTTCATTATCACTTATTAAACGATTATATATATTATATATCCATCATTATATTGTGCATTTCGGCCACAACAACACACATTTTGGCAGAGCTACCAAGAGATCGATCTGCAAACACCCCAACGATCGATTTCAATCAAAAAAGCAAAGAGCAAAAGTCAACAAGAAAAAGGAAAGCAAAAAGGAAAACTACGAAATTACCTGAAAAAATTTTTAATAAAACAACCAAAAAGTCTATGAGAGCAACAACAACAAAATTCAAACGCTAAATTTTACAAGTGCAAAATTTTCTTATAATTATTTACCCAAAAATATAAAAAAATCTAAACTCGAAAAAAAAAACGAAGAAAAATTAGAAAAAAATTCCAAAAAAAAGGAGCGAGGGAGGAGAGAACTGAAAGTGAAAAAATAGTGAAGAAAATTAAGCAAAATTTATAAATCAAAAAGAGAGGGAACTAAAATATGCAAAAACGGAATATCAAAAAAACAAAAATGTTGTGATGTGATATTTTTTCGATGTACTTTTATTTGAGGGTAAGTAGAACAAAAAAATACTCTTAAAAGTCGAATGATATTTAAACAGTCGGTAACCGACTTTCGGGCAGTATCTTTAAGCTATAAAATAAGATCTTTAAGGGCTCTTGCTGGCAGTAACTTTAAGCTATATAAAACGATCTTTAAGGCTTCATTCAATCTGTGCTCAGAAAAAGTACACTATCAACCAGAGATCCCCCTTAAAATATGATTACTGATCATTATTCTATGATCATTTTCATTAAAATATTTGTAGCATGTTTCTTATGTACTGATCCTCTGAATCATTGCCACAAACTTGATCCTTGATCTATTTCTATAAAAAAATTCTCATCACTAAAAACACTAAAAATATTAATAAAGATCGGTCGCAGATCGTAGCAGCATCAGTTTCCCAGTCGCTCCCCAAATTATCACTTAGACCCATTGAAGATCACAAGGGAGGAGAGACCCATGAAAAACTTCTTCCCAAAAAGAGAGAAAACTTCGATTCGTGTCGATTGTCTTTGGCACTTCGTGGCAGGCAGGCAGGCAGGCAGTGCCTCATCGTTGTGGCACTGTTGTGGGGCGGCGGCGTTCAGCTGCTGTAGCAGCATGCAACAGAGCCAAAGCATCGGGAATGTTGCTGCTGCTGCTGCTACTGCTGTATGTGTGTGTGTGTGTGTTTCTGGCTTAGTTGTAGTTGTAGACTTTTTGCTTTTCTACATCCACACACACACACACATGGAGAGAGTTACTCCCACACACACAAGTGCAATTGGGCGCCGCTTTTGGGGCCGTGCACATAATGTAAACAAGGACATGCGCAATGCAGCGGCAACATCCATCCAGAAGGAGCAGCAGAAGTAGGAGTAGGAGCAGCAGCAGCAGCAGCGGCAGTGGCAGTGGCAGCGTTTCCCCTAACAGGAGAAATGCAGTGCAAGGCAATGCAATTGCCAACTAGAAGATAGCAGAGGCAGTGGCAGTGGCAGTGGCACAGGCAGGGGGCATGTACTACCGATTGCAGCACTAGTAAATAGCAGCAGCAGGAGCAGCAACGTCTGCGTCGGCAGCGCTGTCGACGCCACGACTTGCCACAGTTTAGATGGGAAAAAAGGAAAAACTCAGCGCTCCCCCCCAAGCCGCCCCAAACGAACTTCATGTGCAGCAACAGAGAGCGAGAGAGAGGTAGAGCGAAAGACAGAGAGGTAGATGCTGCGCATTTGAGCCAAAGAGAGTGAAAGAGAGGGAGCGAGGGAGTGGTGAGGAGAGGAGAGGGCGAGCTAGAGCGAGAGAGCTACGGAGTGCAGCCCGAAAGGATGCAACGCTGCAAGGCAATGCACTTGAAGTGCGACGCAGGACACACTCTTCTTTTTGGTTGTGTTGTCTCTTTTCGGCTTATTTTTAGAAGTTGCACCCACTCAGTGGGTTGCGGGTTGCACCTCCTGCCCACACCCCACCCCACCCCACACCCCTCTCTAGGATGCATCTTATTTACTCGTAACTTTTACATGGCTGCAGATGCTGGAAGAGCAGGAGCCACCAGCAGCAGCTCCAGCAGCAGCAGCTGTTCATGGAGGCCCAGCACGTGCAGCAAGCAAACTGCCTGCTGCCCTGCTGCCACCCCCTGCGTGATTTGTGCGTTGCAAGAACGATGAGGATGATGATGATGATGCTGGGGAGTAGGCTGTGCTGTGCTGTGGAGTAGCCAGTGGGTTGCTGGTGGGTGTTTTGGAGCTCGGCTGCAGCTGCATTTTCTTTGTCGCTTTCGTCGTCGTCGTCGTTGCTGTCGTTGCCGTCGTTGTCGTTGTCGTCGTCGTCGCTGTGCGTGGTTGGTCGGCTCGAAACAGTGGGGTGGAGGAGGGAAGGGTGTGATGGTGATGGCTGTGTAGGCTGTGGGCGCTGGGCCGGAAGTGTGGTCGCGTAGACATTGCGTAGAGTCAGAGCCAAGTTTTTTCTATTTCTTGGTGGGGCAGACCAGCCCCCCCACCAGTCGAACCCATACCCTCCTGGGTTGCCCCCTTTGGCTGCGCTTCATTCGCACATCGAGTGTGGAGTACATAGACGACGCGTCGGGGATACATGGTGGAGATGCTACATACCCCATCCCCACCCCCCTTATGTGTACATGTGTGTGTGTGTGTGTTTTTTGCGCGCGCGAACTTTTGGGAAAGGAAAAAAACTTAAAACAGTGGAGATGCTTTTACATACAACTGAGGGGAGGGGAGTGGTGGTTAGAGTGGAGTAGGGGGATGGCGCTGCATTTTGCGCGTCTGTAGCCTTTTTTGGCGGTTGTCAATGGGATGGGGTGTGGGTTGGTGGAGGCATGAATCCATGTACTGTAGAGTGTCCGTGTCCGTGTCCCGTGTCCCGTGGCATGGCGCGATGATGAAACGCCGAACCCCCGAGAACGCAACGAAACGCAAACGCAAACGCATCTATCGGGCATCGGGAAACGGCCGTGCAACGTAGTGTGGCATTGGCATACGGCTTTTGGACGTCTTTTGAGTAGAACATTGCTTTTTTATATTCTCGGCTCGACGCACCGCCGCACCGAGGCACCAAGAGGCAGCAGTAGCAGCAGCAGCAATAACAACTCCTCCACGGAGCACGAAAAAAAGGAGACGCAGAAACGCACGCGGCGGCGGCAGCTCAGGAGTAGTTCGAGTTCGAGTAACGGTACAATATAACGGGCAGCGTCAGACAGAGTTGATTGCAAGTCGTCGACGGACGGTACGGTACGGTTCGGTTCGGTTCCATTATTCGGAGTTGCTTATTTTCTAAAAACAAATCTCTGCCTGCCTGCACCACACACACACTCACGCCTCCCCATATTTATTATATATATATATATATATATATTGCATATATATATATATATATCTATTCTATATATACAATATAAATGGGTGCAAAGTGCGCGCGCGTTTGCCACCCACTCAGCCTCCGCCTTCGCCTTCGCTACGCGTCATCGCCCATCGTGGGCGGCTGAGGCCCATCGGTGTGTGTGTCAAATACTATTTATGTATATACAATAAATGAAATAAAATATATATATGCATATATATATCTAATATATATATACCCAATCATCCTGCACCCAATGGGTGTGCCTGTGTGTGTGTGTGCCTCCCCGTTCGTGTGTGCGTGTTGCAATAACAACTCCTACGATTAAATGCAAATAAATCAAACAAAAATTCTAATCACAGAATCACACATTTGATAGATTTTTTCTGACAACTCGCATTGAATCTTAAACCCACAAAGGAACCCAAGAACCCCCCAAGAAATTACAAAAAAAAAAACACAAATTAATCGAACGCTTGCCAACGACTTTCACGACTGATCCCGGATATCCTGCCCACGCTTGATCCAGTCCACGCCCGCGGCCAGAGTCCACTCCGTCTGCGTCGTCGTCCGCTGTCATGCCCCAACACTTCAGAATGTCACCCACAACGATCAGCCAGAGCAAAAAAGGATAAAACCCAATAATAATAAATACAAAATATAGCAGGAAAAGGGTATACGAATAGCCACCCGGTTCTTGCTCTCTCTTCATGTTTGCATTCCCGTGCCTGAGGCTGTCGCAATCCGATAAATACTTTGACGCACTGCAGCTGGCAGGGGATCCGCCCCGCACGGAGGATCACCCGGAGCCGGATCGCTCGCATCGCTCCCCGTTCACGGCGACGGCGACGCAGACAAAGATGCTCGTCGAGTGGCACACAACCTCCGCAACAACGAACCGCAACTGCCTCATCAACCAACGACTGCCAGCACTAGCTGTAGCTGTAGTAGCTGTGAGAGACACGAGAGAGAACCTGAACACTGCTATGGATAAATAACATCAGTAAATTGTCCTGTATGTGATCGAATCATGCAAAAATCTATCCTCTATCCTCAATACTTTTCAATCACATTCCGGGTATATAAATACGTGGGGAATCTTTATCCATTTCCAATCAAGTTTAGGCCTATCAATATTTGGGGTATTCTCAGAAAACTTATTCTGGGGCATTCCTTTATCTTGGGGTTTATATGAATAACTACTTGTTAGCTTCTGCCAAGTACCAGCCACGTGTTTGCACACCAAAACAAAAATATACAAAAAATATACATATATAGAAAATGGGAAACACTTTTAGTGCACGTTTTTGGCTCTCTCAAAAAAAACTCCGTCTAAATTTTCAGCGGCTGCTTTTTGCTGAGCATCTCAGCCATTTCCCCAATGTTCGCCGTGAATTGTTTGAAAATGCCGACGGCATACTCTACACACAGAGAACTCAACACAAAAAAGCCCTTGTCAGCGCCTCTCGAGATTGTATCTGTGTATCTTCAAGGAGTCACTTCCAAGTGTTTTTGATTCGCTTGTGGCGAATATCTTGAGTAAAGGCATCTTTGAGGTTTCAGCTTGGGAAAATGCTGAAAATCGCAGCCTTCATGCTAACAGCAGGGGTTGTACACACACACACATACTGTGGCATTTGCCTAACCAGACACACACACACATACAGTACCTCATACTCCATTTTGTTAAGGCTGCCCCCAACAGGCAGCGCTGTCTACGTCGCTGTCGCTGCCGCAGCCGCAGCCAGCGCAGGCTTGCCCCTCCATGTATTTGGAGAGTATTTGAAATGCGCACTAGCTCTAGCTCAAACAGAGAGACAGGGAGAGAGAGAGAGAGCGCGAATGCTCCCCTCCATCGACTGTCTGTGTGTGTGTGTGTGCGTGCATCCTGTTTTTGCATTCATTCCCTTTTTTCGTGTGGGTGGTCTGCGTCGCTGCCGCGAATTTTATTTGCAAAGCCCCATGAGATGAGGGATGGGGGGAGCTGTGTTTGCTGCTGCCTTTGGC
Organism: Drosophila bifasciata; assembly: GCA_009664405.1. NCBI lineage: Eukaryota > Metazoa > Arthropoda > Insecta > Diptera > Drosophilidae > Drosophila > Drosophila bifasciata. Next base: position 44,082,066 of record CM019044.1, on the reverse strand, counting down.
TTTGCGCTCTGCCCTCTGCCACTGCCACTGCCATGTCCTGCGTTCGCGTATTTTTTCGCGGCTGCGGCGGCGGCGGGCAAACATTTTTTTTCCTGCTGCTGCTGCTCGCTCGTTCGCGTTGTTTCCCCGGCTGTTGCTGGTGTGGGACTGCTGCTATATCCAACCTTTTATCCTGCCTGCCAGCCTGCCTGCCAATACACATGTATGCCCCCCACACACACACACTGACACATGCATCGCATGGCGGCATGCCGGCGCTGGGGCAGAGAGTCGCGACAACGACACCGTCAGCGGTCGTCCTCTCGGCCTATTCGCGGCGAAATAATTTTTCGCATTTTTAGTACAAAGCTTCACATCAACGTCGTCGTACAAACAAATTTTTATTTTCGGATTTTTCAATTACGTTTTCATTTATTTTTAAGTATTAAGTTTGCGTGCACTCAAAAACTCAAAAACTCAACCAAAAAACAACAACCGAAAACAATACCAAAAAACCACAACAACAACAAAATCAGCAACTAAAACTAACAGCCAACCCCTTCAAGACAAAAACGGAAAGCCCATTCTCATATCGTAGATTAGATTTCGAAACAAAAAGTCTGGCATATCGAAAATCGAAAGAAAAAAGAAACATTTACCGGCTTTCCCTCGTAAAACTCGAAAACAAAAACCCAAGAAAACCGAACAAAAAGCGAACTAAAACTAAATTGAAACTCGAAACGATTCTCAAGTGTGTTTTTTTGGCCAATAAAATAAGTCTCGACCAGAAACAACAAAAAAAAACTCTACCAGGAAGAACTCTCTCGAAGATTTCTCTCAGTTATGCGTTTCTCAGTTATAGTTTGAATATATCATATTCTGTATATCCTGTTTGCCTTTGCCTACTATACTCTACTCCTACTTTCCGTTGAACGTTCGAAAAAGCGCTCGAAAAACTCAATCATCAGCTCATTTTTAAGTTCAAAAACGAAACTCGAAACTCGAATAAGCGAATTACAAAAAACGAACTACAAGACACTCAAAGAAGAACTCTCCAAAACAAACGAAAAGAAAAGGAAAGAAAAAGAACAAAGAAGAGACACAAAACAAATTACAAATTACAAATTACAAAATTTTAAATGTAAAATCAAAAGTACAAAGCAAAAAAGATTGTTGGCAACATTTTTATAAGTATACTACTATATAATACGTATTATATTATTATTTGTATATATTTTTTATACGAAATCAAAATCGAACAACAACAACAAACACCACAAAAACAAAACAACAAAGCAACAAAGGCAAAGCCAACAAAACTCACGTGTGTGCTGGCTTTGATTTGACTCCTCCGAATCCTACGAATCCTCCGATTCCTCCGACGGGTAAGCAATATGTGAATGTGTGTGTGTGTGTTTGCAAAGGAGAAGACGCTGCCAGCGAGAGACAGAGAGAGAGAGAGAGAGAGAGAAAGAGTGCGAGAGAGTGGCGGCAAAATGAGCGAGAGAATTCGACTTTCAGACGTTGCTGGATTCCCTTTCCATGTTGCCATTTCCGTTTCCGCCCACGAAGAATGCCTTCGGCCCTTCGGCTGATGATTTTCGGCTGCTTCGTGTCTCGTGTCTCTGCTTTCTAATTGCGTCGTCGTCGTCGTCGTCTCTCTGCTAGCGTCTCTGTGTCTCTGTGTGTGTGTGCATTACATTATCATGAGGCAGAAGTAGCAACAACACCTACGCCTGCCTGCCTGCCAGCAGAGTCGGCAGCAGCAGCATCGCGTCGGCCTGCTTCGGCTTCGTGCTGCTTCGGCTTCGGCTTCTGCCTGCCTCTGCCTTTGGCTCGCTCCGTGTGAGTGCGTCTCTCTGTGCCAGCCAGCCTCCGCCTCGAAGCTCGCAGCTCGAAGCAGCAAGGCTGCTTCCTGTCGCTTGCTGCCGCTGCTGCCTGCCTGCTTCTTCTCTTCTAGTTCTTCTTAAGCTACGCGCGCGTACGGTCGCCTAGCCTCGCCTCGCCTCGCCGCCACGTCTCCGCCTTGCCCACCCACCAATACTCGTCGTGCCCCAGCCGCCCAGCAGTGGCTGCTCGGGACTCGGACTCGGTCTCGGACTCGGACACGGCCTTCGGCTTTCGTACTGAGGCTCCTTCCTTGGTGGGTTTCTTCGTGTGGGTGTATATGTATATGTGTGTGTGTGTGTGTGTGTTTGAGTGTGTGTCTGTGAGCAGGCGCACACTTACTTGCACTTACTGCGACTCCTTCTGCTCCTTGATTCTGCTGCTTCTGCTGCGTGTAGGAAATTATCTGCTGCCTCTGTTTCTGTTGCCGCTGCCGGCGTCGCCTAATACATATATAAATAATATATATTATTATATGGAATATATATATGTACATATATTTAAAAGAGCGAGTATATAGAGAAAGGAGCTGCTGCAGCTGCTCGTTATCGCTAGCTAGCTAGGTAGATGGGTTGGCTGCAAGTGGATTGGATTGGACTAGGGGGTTGGGGCATGGCTTGCCTTGCCTTGCAAGAAAGTGTTGCATACTTACGGGGCATACGTTGACTGCAGCAGCAGCAGCAGCAGTGTGGCAGCAAGCAGCGTGGCAGGCAGCGCCTTGGACTTCTTTACTTTCGAATCCTAGAATACGAAATTCAGTACGTTTCTAGTCACGCGCGCTGGCAGAAGTTTTGGCTTGCCCCGTTTTTCTGCCTGTCTTCTCCCGACAACGCCGACGACGACGACGCATGCCGCACGCCGTCTCTCGACTTGTGTAAAAATTACTAAATACAAATAAAAATCCAAACCAATTCAGATTAAATTGCAATTAAACAGAAAATAAAATCAAATAAATATTAAAAATAAAAAAAACCAAATAAACCAATTTGAATATCGAATATCCGTGCATAAGTGAAGAATTAATTTCAATTTAAATTAAAATAAATTAAAAAAATAAATTTAAAAAAAAAAATTTAATCATAATCAATTATCAATCGCTATCGATCATCGCAAGGCTGCCTCCTGCCACAGATCCTCCTCAATTAGAGTCTCCCCGAGTGCCTCGATTGTCGGTGTTGCAACATACACACACACGCACGCACTCACGCACTCGCTGCTGTCTTGTGGTACGTGGAATAGACGTGGGGCAGACTCTCGACTGACTCTTTGTTAGGCGCTCGATTAGCCAACCAAAGTGGCAACCGCACACACCAACAAACACAAGCGCAGACACAGACAGACACAAGGCGCCACTTGCTGCCTATTGCTGTGGCACACACACAATACACACAACATTGCGCATACGACAAGTTGGCCAGCAATTATCCTGCCTGCGCATGGGCTTCCACTGCCACTGCCACCGCGTCTTGGGGGGCTTTGATGGGGAAAAAACTTGGCAGGAAATTATCTAAAGCGCCCTAGGAGACGCCTCAGATTCGCCGCAGCGCTCTGACGCCCGACTTTGTCAGCAACTTCAACACACACACAGGCACACACAGTCAGTCGAAGAGAGATAGGGAGACAGAGTCGGGGTTGGCAATACTTATATAGTTGAATACACACACACACACAGAGGCATGCCTCTAATTTTATATAAATACTCTCACACACACACACTCGCGGAGCAGGAACTCGGAGCCGAATATAAAAGCTTTGGCTCTTCGTTTCTTGTGAGACATTTGATCGTCTTGGCAGCAGAAGTAGAAGCAGCAGCAGCAGCAGCGGCAGCAGCAACCGAAGTAGCGGCAGTCTGCCAGCAGCCAGTCAGAAGGCCCTTCGTCCTTAGTCAGTTGGTCACTCACTCAGCCAGGGAAGCCAACATACAGCCAACAAAACACGGCAGGCAGTCAGTCAGCACTGGCCGTGTGTTGCCGCATTAATCAGAAGCATTTATCATTTCATTCAGCTTTGGTACGATGGTACGTCCATGGATTCCATGGGGGGGATGGACTTCCACGTCCCTAGGTGTTTCTCCAATCTACAGAATATTCTCCTAAACAAACTACAAACAAAATTAAACAAAATCAAGTGACAAAGTGATCCCCAAAACAAAAAGAAAAAGAGTAATCAAACTGTGAAGTTAAATAAAATCAAATTTATGAATTCTGTGATGCAAAACAGTGAAGCAATAATCCAAAAAAATATTTAAAAAAAAACAATAAAAAATATAAATTAAACAAATAAAAATTCATATATTAATTTATTTTTAATAATATTTATTTGCATAATTTTAACTATCGTGCAAAAGATACATTTACCATTTGTTAAATTTAATATTTATTTTTATTTCCCATTTCTCTGATTTATTTAAAGATTAATTTTCTTTAATTTGTTTTTATTTATTGCAAATCAACTTTAATTAATTTTTACATCTTATTAAATTAAAACCTGCATTTTTCTTCGATTCTTTAAACAGAAATTCCAAATCAAAATCAAACAAAAAACGCAAGCAATAAGTTTTGACAACACAAAAGAAAGAAAAATCACAAAATGAAAATGCTCGAAATTCTCTAAATTAAAACTCGCAACATGAAAAGCGCTGCGGCAACAAAAATCCCTAACGATGCAACAAATACGAATAAACGAATAATATAATTAACTAACAATAACGAAAATAATTCAACTTAAACTTAAATGAAACAAACCGAAAAACCTCAACCTGAAACAGAGTGAAAAAGTGTAGCATAACTTTAGGTGTGCGCCGGAATGTAGTGGCGGGCACTATGCAACACATGTGGCATGCCACGCGGCTCTGCCTCAAATAAATGAAAGCACAAAATATTTAATATGTTTTTGTCCCCCCCCGCCCCATGAAAAGCGAGAGAAAAGTGCGTTGAGTGACCCCTACTCCCGTTGACCGCAGCGCTTCAGTGATTTGTGTTTGTCCCCCCTTTCGATCCATGACCCTTTCGACCTTTGTGCAAATTCCCCTTTGACAACGACTCGAAAACGGCCAGAGAAATGCGCCGCCAACATCTGTATGTGAATCTGCATCCGCATCCGAAACTGCATCTGCAACAACCAGGAATGATGCCCCTGCCTCTGGCACTGGCTCTGACTCCGAATCCGACTCCGACTCTGCATCTGCGTCTGCCTGGTGGCGGAGCAGAGTCCAGTCCCTGCTGGACTGCTGTTCCTGCTCTGTCATGAGCCACCCGCACACTCGCCCGCACTGCTGGCTATGTAACTGTTAAATTAAGGGTAAAATATCGCAAATGGTATTGGTGCTCTCAAAAAGCATAACCAAAACAAAACAAAACAAACTCTAAAAAATCTTAAATGATTTCTGAACAATTTAAACAAAGAAAAAAAAGAAATCCTATCAATAATTCCATGCAGAGAAAGCTACATAAAACTTTTATGTTTCCTAAGCAAATAGATACAAATATTTTCAGTTCTCTTTTGAATTTATTTTTTAAATTTGATTCCAAGAATATTTAGTTACTCAGTGGGAATCTTAGCTTTAAAGTTACCCGATTTAGTGAGCTTCAATTAGGGGGTAAAGCTTAGTAGACTTCGCTACGCTTTCACTTCAGAATTTTTCAATAATTTTCATCCTACAGCTATATACAAATTACTTCCATTAATTGTTCCGTTAACTAATCACAAAATTACATTGCCACATGTGCAATTGTTCTGCTTTTTGCTTGCAGGTTACACCATATCGAGAAGTTATCCAATGAGAAAGCCGCTTAAATTTTGGTAAGTAATCCCCGCATGTACTCTATTATTCGTATTCTCCTTTTCTACCCTCTTTTCTACCTCTTTCCTTCTGTGTGTTTTAATTTTAAGTCTGAGCTAAAGTCCAGTCTCTTGGTCTCTCTCTAATGAAACGCCTTTGTGCTCGAGTGGACTTCATTTTTTAATTAGAAAGTCAACACAAACATACACACACATAGACACAAACATATATCAACACTGAGACACACACACTGAGGCACACACTGAGACACACACTGAGACACAGACGGCTGTATTTGGGTGGGATGGAGGAGATGGATGTATGCGAGATCCTTAATCGAAAAGTGCTGCCATATGGAGGAGGCGCCTTTGTGGGCCGCTGTCTCTACATCTCTCTGTCTCTCTTCCTCTCTCTCCCCGCTGCCTCGTCTGTTTTGTTGGCTTTGCTTTTGTTTATTTGTGTGCTACTTAAGATGAAATGGCAAAGAAAAGTGACGTTGCCAGGAGAGGCGAGAGGCGCTGCCCTGTGTCCGTTTCAATTTCTCCTACTCTGCCAGGCCGAACACACAGCCTCTCTCTTCACGCAACATTGCTCCATGCCGCACTGCTGCCTGACGTCAGACACATTTTCTTTGCCTTTTGCAACAGTCGTTAGAAGAAGAAGGTGGATAGAAATAGACAAGGAGAAGGAGATGCAGGAGGTGAGCATGGGTGAGGCAGTGCAACAGCAACAGCAGCGGAAACGGAAATTGCTGAAGTTGCATGTGTGTGTAGTGTGCGAGTGTGTGTGTAGCGTATGGGTGTATGTATCGTGTGTGGAATTGTGTGTATAATGATGCGCCGTGTTATCCTTTTGCTGACAGCAGACGTTGCCGCGTTATGCCGCTAGTTACTGCCGCACTTACAAGTTGCCTCCTCTTGCCTGCTGCCTCCCTATCTGCTGCTCCTGCTGCTGCTGCTCTTCTATGTTAGATGAACAAGCAACAAGCGGCAGGCAGCACAGGTTGCTGCAATTATTTTCAGCTTAAGCGACACAAAATACTCGCAGAAGGAAGCAAGTCTTAAGCATTTCCAGTTCCAGTTGCCATTTGCCATTTGCCAGGCTCGTTATTATCCGCTGCTCGATGCCGTGTAAATGAGTTTTGTTGCTGCTTTAGACTGGTGCTGCTGTTTCTGTTGTTATAGCACCTGCCTCTGCCCCTACCTTACTCTCCTTTCCTTTTTTTTTCTCTGCTGTTTTTACTTTTTATTACCAACTTTTGTGCCGTTTCTGCTGTTTGTTCTACTGCACACACACACACATCCACATTTCCAGTGGGAACTTTGGCCTGCTGCCTGCTTGAGTCCTGTCGTGGGTCGTGGGGGGGTGGGTGGATGGGATGGCTGCTGCTCATGTGCCTTACCCTCTGTTGTGTTGCTGCTTTGCCAGTTTTCTTTTCACTCGGACTTGCTGCTGCTGCCCCTCCTGCCTGCTGCTGCTGCTGCTGCTGCTCTTGTGCTTGGCATAAGTAAGTGCACCTAAGGCTACTTATGAAAAATGCAAAATTAAAGTTGACTTTTAGGCGCACAATGGTGCCCATTCCCACTGCCACACTGCCCGCCCCCCACCAAGTTGTTTGCTTTGTTTCATGGCTAAGAAAGTTTCATTTGCATGCCACATATGAGAAACCCCCCCAAAGCAAAGTGAAGCCAAAAGCAGCAGCCCCAGCATCCCCCTCCCCTATCAGTCAGGTGAAATTTTCTAATGTAGAAAGTTTTGTGTGGACGGACCTTCGTGTTTTCGCCATGCACCGACAACTCCTCTGATGGCCGATGGCCCCCCCCTCCCAGCCGGAAATCGTTTTAAGAACGGAAGTGAAAATTTCTACCATGCAACGTAGCGCAACCATCTAAATGTACATCTAACAGCCGCCCAGCTGCCCAGCCAGCCAACTGGCCCTCAAATAATCTCTTATTGAAGAGCTGGACAATAACAAAACACAAGCATAGGCAGAGGCAGTGGCAGAGGCAGGCAACAGCAGCAACAGCGCCACCGAAACGCAAATTCATTCAATTGCAAAAAGAAAATTACCCTAAAAAGCAGCACAGACAGAGACAGAGACATCAGAGAGCACAGCAACAAGTCGCAATGATTATCTGGAATTAAATAAAGCACTACTATATAGTATATAGCCAGAACTGTAGCCTGTAGCTGGTAGTCTGTTGCTCTGGTAGCTCTTGCTATATCTGGCACTTGGTGCCTGCCCAGCGTCGGCCAATGGCAATGCGCTATACTCACTTGAGCGCCGTACAAAGTTGCACGCCTCGCTGAGCAAATGCTCGCCCCCCTCCAACAACACCCCACCCCCCCACTCACACAGTGATTCCCGTTTCGATCAGTCACTCATCAGCATCAGCCACCGACGAATGAGTCTGCGCTGCTCTCGTCTCTGCTCTGCTCTGAAAATTAAGTCGGTAAATGACTTGTAGAATGACTTTGTCATCAAATCGTATGTGTGTTCAGGGTCTGTCTCTCTCTCTCTCTCTGTAGATTAGATATATACTAACACATACTCGTACATATGTTCCTACAGTTAGCTATAGACTATAGTAGATGAGATGATCCAATTGGAAGCAAAGATCTATGGCGAAAGAGGATGGGTTTCCCCAGCAGCAGCTAAAAAGCTTCAAAAATGAAACAAATTTGGGAAGTTCTTTAGGCAATTATTGAGTGAAGAATATATGCAAAGCACAAGCTACAAATATCATTTAAAATTCTATAGTTAATATTTAAAATTCTACAATATTTATTTAGTAATTTATTTACATTCAAAAAATTACCCATAAAATATTTTAAGCCTACCTTTGCCACCTACAGGGCATTTGTTCTTCGTATTAATGTGTATTGGGTGGGGGTGGCGACATTTAATCTTTATTTTTTGTTTTTGTTGTTGTATTTCGGACATTGGGCGGGCAGAGCGCTATTGCAGTCGGCCAGGCGGAGAGCGCAACAAGAGATAATCAAGTGTAATTTATTTCGTATTTGGTGCGCCGCGGCATGCATGAGCTGAGCTGAGCAGAGCTGAGCTGCTGCTGGACTACAAGTACGAGCATCTGTCTATGCGATGCCATTTAATGTATCTAACTATCTAGTATTTAGTATCTGGAAACATACAGACAGACAAAGAGCGAGAGAGAGAGAGACAGACCCATTTTACTGGGTGACTTATATAAAAACAAGTAACAGGCGATACAGCCCAACCCCCAGAACCCAAACCGGATGCACGAGCCACTTGTCTGGATGTAGTCGTCTCTGATCTCTCTCGAATCTCGTTTGGGTGCAAAATCATTCAAGCATCGCCCCCTCTGGTCTCTCTACTACATTCTACGATCTATTCGTGGCACGCCATGCCACGAGGTAATGCAATTTCCACTACGAAAACGGAAGCTTAATGCAGGTTTCTCCCTACTCTCAGTACTGTGCCCCCTCTGTGACCCTTTTGCTGTACCTTACTGCTGTCTGCCCCTCCCCCCCTTCCATAGTGTGACAATCGAGCTGCATCGATAGCCACTTTCCACTTTCCCACGTGCTTAGGCCAACAAGTGGTCGTCGTCGAGACACACCCTCTCCATGCCTTGCCTTCTCCTCCCCCCATACCCATTCCAATACCCATTCCCCTGTCCATATAGCACGCACCAAAATAACAGAACAAAGAGCAAACAGAATGAACAGGCAGGTCACGCAGACGGGGGGGAGGTAAAGGCAGCATAAATACGTATTAAAACGTTAATAATATGCGAGAGGGGCAACAACTCATGACAGCCTCAGACTCAGCCTCTGCCTCAGTGCCTGGGAAGTTGCCACAGCCCCCGAAGCTGATGAAAAGCCACAGACAGCCGACAGGCAGACAGAGAGAGCGACAAAGAGAGTGAGAGAGAGACGAGACGAGGAAAAACCCAGAGGCAGCGACAGGTAAAGGTGGCCCATAGTGTGCCCAGCAGTGGCTGTCCAACGCAAATCTTTCAAGAGTAGTTCCGCTTTTTTGTTGTGCCACGGCGACACTTCCGCTTGTGGGTTGCAATGCCAGTGGCAGTGGCACAGGGAGTGGGAGTGGGAGTGGAAGTCGAAGTCTGTCACGAAGAACTCTCCACTGTTGTTGCTGCTGCTGCACCTGGAGCTGTTCTCCTCTTGTCCACGCACTGATTTCGGGGTCTCTGATTATCTTTTATATTGTTTACAATTAAAACAATGATAGCAAAGGGGGGTGTAGGCGTGAAATGTGCGGCACAGACCAACAACTTGAAGGTTGACTGAGCTCCGACTGACTTCTGTAATTACTTTCGGGCCGGGCAGCGGAAGTGCTCACCATTTTGTTTCTCGACTTTATTTCTTGCTGCGTATTGGCCAGGCCAAAACGGCACACGGCACGGAACAAATAATAATAATAATAATAATGTTGTAGAGTACTTTCGGGGCACAAGTGGAAGTGGAAGAGTGGCAGAGTAGCAGAGTGGGCTGGGTCCAAAGTTCTACCGTTCTGCCCGCTGCACAGGCTCAATGTGGATGGAGAGGAGGGTAGGGGGTATGGTGTGGGTGTATTTCTTTGCGCTTCCATAAGCAGGCGAATCGGCTAGGTTTTTCCTACCTAGTCTTTCCATTTCCACTTTGGCCACATAGCGACAGAGAGACAGAGAGAGAGAGAGGAGAGCGAAGAGAATTGATTTCGCCGCGCTTCGCATTTGTTGTTTTGGGACTTTGCCTCAACGCTTGGCTGCCCCCACAACGATTTAGTGGTGCCCCTACACGAAAAGGCAAGGCACTGCCACTGGCACTGCCACTTAACTGCTGCCCCACACGGAACACAACGCTCGACGCTGAGTAACCTGCAAGTCGAACAGAAGCCCCCCATTGGCTATCCACGGAGACGTACATATTTCTCTCTCTCTTTCTCTGTCTTTGTCTCACTCTTTCGTTTAAGAAGAAGGCGGGACTGGGTATCGGGTGTGGGTGGTTTGAGGCATCTGCGACCACAGAAAGTTTGACCAGCAGAGTGGAGAGCTCCTCTCTAATCAATAAATCACTTCAAGGTTTTCTTAATTAAAAGTTTTCCCTGGCACCCAAACCACAAAAAGACTTCTGCTGGCTTGCACTCCACCCCCTGGCAGGGTAACATATTTCTACTTGTAGAATAAAACTTTGCACACAATCCAGGAGCAAAAAAAAAGAGGACAAAAAATTGATTAACTGCCAGGCGACCACAAAAAACAAGAGGCAAGAGGTAGGAGGAGCAGCAGCATCATCGGATACCCATAGACAGGAAAGTTTTGGAATTCTCTTTCCAATAAGAAAAAGTTACGTACTTGAGGAAGAAAAGTGCAAGGAAAAGGAACAGGGCAAGCAGGGGTGGAAGGGGGTAGGAAAACTATAACAGACTATAGACAAAAACTGAAAACTATTAAGCGCTTAAGTCAGGCAGAAAATGAGACAAAATAGTTGCAAAACTAAAGCCAAGGCGAAGGTGGAGGATGGAGAAAGAGCTAGAGGGTTGGGACAGCCATTAATTAAGGGTTGCGGCATAAGAAAGGAAAAACTCCAAGGATTTCGAATGGGCAAAAGAAGCAAAGGCAAAGACCGAGGCGGGGCAGTAGCTAATTGGCAAGCGCGAAGAGCAGCAAAACAAAAGCGAAGCAAAAGATGAAAAAAATAAAGAAGAAAACAAATCTGAAAAGATGAAAAGCCTGGGAAAATGTTTCTTAAGCGACCGCAAAAAAGGCAAACGGGCAGGGAAATCGCTGCAAAAAAAAAAAACAACAAAAAATCTGTGAAAAATCAAAAGAAGCTCAAAAACAGTCGACGACCCCACTTGAACCCAGCCCAAAGCCCCCCCAGCCCCAGCCCAAGCCTTAGCCAAGAATCGTTTACAGTTTCTTGTTACACTTCTTGGGCCATAAAATATTTACCCAAAACAAACAATAAAAGCCAAGCAGGCGGAGGAGTAGGAGGTGGTGCCACAAGAAGGTGAAACGGCGGCGACAGTCAACAGAAGAGACTACGGGTAAGGGGCAGGAGGCAAAGCAACCTTTTGTCACTGCCGAAATCTCTGCCGCCCCCCAAGCCCTGGCTGGGGCCCATAAAAACTTGGCTATTGACATAATTGTGGGTGTGGGCCAAGACCCCAAGTCACACTCAAGGCGTTGCCGGCAGACACTTGAAGGCGGGCCAAGAACCAGAAAGAAGACCAGTTCCACCCTCAATTAGATGTCAAGGGTACCCCACCCCAGCACCGGCTGGATTATACTTTTATGCCGACTTTCCTTGGGTCTCACTTACAGTAACAGTTACAGTTACAGTTACAGTTACAGTTACAGTTACAATTACACTTGCAACAGTTAAACTTTCGTTTACATGCTCGTTACGAGTTGTTGCCGCAAATTAGCCCCAGCCCCAACCCCTGGTACGAGGCTTTCCTTTTGTTTGTTAGGCCAAGAAGAAGACCGTTCGTCCGTCTCTGATTAGCCGTAGACGTTGTTGCCTTTCTTATTGGGAAACTTCCGTCCTGCGAAACTTTAACCAGCATACTTTTGGGAGTTTAACAGAGGGATAGGGAGAGAGGAAGGGAGAGTGGAGTTGTGGCAGTGGGTATCTTATCGAAGGAGTGTGACTGTCGCCTGTGTTACTCTCTATCTAATCGAGGGCTCTGCTATTTGCATAGGCACTCTTCTATTTGTGCTTCGACGAGTACCATTTATTTCGATTTAATCAGGCCAACATATTCTATATTCTATGTGTATCTGTATCTATATGCTATATGTATCTATATTGTATATGTATCTATATCTATCTGCTATATTCTATATGTATCTATATCTATTGGTGTGTGTATTTTGTACCCTTTGGGCAAACAATTGATTCTCCATTGCTGGTTCTAGTCCCATGCAAATAGACCAGGCGCGAGCGAGTAGTTTTTTGTTTGCATTTCGGTTTTGGCCCAATCTTATCAGGCAGCGTAACCACGGGGCAGGGGCAAGTAGCTAGAGGATAAGGGTACGGGGTTATGGGAGGGGTAGGTTCTAGCTAGAAGTGGTGGTACATTAATGCACTCTCATTTGCAACCTAATTTATGTGCGACCTGTTACGTTTTGCTTCGAGCCAGTAGTCAGTATCCGTCGTATCCCTCGTCTTCCGCCAGTTAACAAATTAAACGCTCGCTCTACTTCCGCCTGCCTTCCAATGGGACTCCCAATCAGGTACACCTGAACTCACCCTTAAGCCCACACAACCCTCTCGCCCACTCCCTCCCGCGCTCCCCTCTATGCTTTTCCCAGTTTGGTTCCCACCAGCTAGTCGTCGGTGGCCCTTCTGCGGAATTTACCCGTTTATTGGTTTCTTTCCGGATATTGTTCCTGGGCTCCGTGGGCACTGTGTGAACGCCTTTTCCTTCCGCCGCTCAACGCCTACAATTTTGAACCCCCCAACCCCCCCGCTTCTAGCGTTCCTGGTAGCTGCCTCGAAAAGTGCAAAATGATTGCGGTTTCGTGTTGCTGTTGCCCCCCGCCCACACTCCGCACTCCCTGCCACCCTCTTAACCACTTAATGCCAAAGCAACACGCAAACGGGAATTTAGTTGTTGTTTTAGTTTATTTTTTAGTGCTGTTAATGCAACCCCCTTCCCCAAGCCAACCCTTTTGCTGGCATCTAAAAGTTGAGCGATCTATTGGATATTTCTGTTGCATTTTTCCCACTAAAGAAAATCTCTTTAGCTGTCTTTGGAATCATTGAATTTCCACTCTTATATTTTGAATTAATAATTTTTTATTTTATTTGTTATACTTAAAAATTTAAATTGAATTTGTAAATGAGCCTAGCCTAAAGATATGCCATAAGGATCTACAATAAATCGATCTGATTCTTCTACTCTACTATCACTTCCATTCTTGGCAGTTTTATGTTCACTTTGATACAGTTTACAGTTTGATGTTCACTACAGTTTGATGTTCAGTACAGTTTTATGTTCACTACAGTTTGATGTTCACGCCATACCCTACAGTTTAACGTGGATTGGTTGGTTGATTGGTTGGTTTTGGACTCTCTTAAAACTTTCTCCTAAACTTTAAGTATATTTCGCATCAAAATTCGGCTACAGATTCTAGTCTGGTTCGATAAAAAAAAGATACATCCAGCTGTCTGCTCTGATCCTCCCACACAGAGAACCACCACAGGGGGATGTACTACATCTGATGAATGGCTGGGAGAGGGGGTTCATCCTTTCTACTTGGTGAGGTTCTTGCGCTGCTCAGAGACATCCTTTTCGTTCAGGTGGATCACCCGCCGCCCAAAGCGCGCAGTTAGCTTCGAGAAGAAACCCACGCGGGAGGCGGGCTTCGTGTCGTCCGCGGAGAGTGGTGGCATCTGCTCCTCGTCGGCGCCGTTGCCGCTGGCCGCACCCCTTGCGTTCTTGCCACTGCGCCCCTGGCCAAAGTGGAAGGTGGCACGAGCCGCATTCTGGCGGGTGAAGGGCTTCTCGCTGGCCTCGAGCCGCTCCAGCAGACGACCGCCGATGGCCGGCGACTTGGGCACCACCATGGGCGTCGTGGTGCCTGTGGCAGGGGCCGTGGCATGGTCTGCCTTCTCGTAGAGCGTGGTGGGACGCCGTGCGGTGCCGGGCGTCTGCACCGGACTGTGCGTCTCCCTGAGATACTGGAAGCGGGGCGGCGTGGCGGCGCTGGACATCTTCTGGGCCTGCGCCATCTGCCGCTGGGCGCTGAGGAGAGTTGGCTTCACGTCCACTGCGGTGGCTCCCCGCTTGCTCGACTGCGGCGTGTGGGGGGAGCGAGTGCGGGCGCTCATCTCGGAGCGAACGGCGGCAGTGGTTCCCTTGCGAGCGGGCGTCCGGCGTGTGGGCTTGGCGGGTGCCACAGCTCCTCCTCCTGTGCCCGTGGACGTTCTCGCCGCTGGCTCCGCGCTGGGACTGGGCGTTGCCGTCAGAGAACTCAGAATATTGGCCATTCGTGGCGCCATGGGGCGACTAGCGGCGCCTGAGGCGCCGGAGGAGGAGGAGGAGGATGGGACCGCCGATGGAGTGGCTGGCAGTGCTGTGGCGGCGGAGGACGCCTCGGCGCCGGCGGAGCCCTGCCTGGAGCCAGAGGCACGCGGCTTGGCCACATTCAGCAGCATGTAGCTGCAGTAGATGTCGTCGAAGAGCTGGCCCCGCACAGAGTTCTCCACGTCGCTCCGCTTGTGCCCCATGCCGGTGAGCAGATCGACGCGAACGGGGTCCTGCAGCTCCATGGGCTTCTCGCGGTAAACGCGCAGCTTGTCCGCCTCCTCGTACCCCAAATTGATCCACTTGTCGCTCATCACAGCATTGAGGGTGGTGCGCTTGGCGGGATTGAGCACGAGGAACTTGCGCATCAGATTCTCGCAGTCCATGGAGATGTAGTAGGGCACCCGGTACTTGCCGCGCAGCACACGCTCCCGCAGCTCCTTGAGGGTGCCCCCATCGAAGGGCAGCGAGCCGCTGACCAGCGTGTAGAGCACGACGCCCAGGGACCAGGCATCCACCTCGGGTCCCGCATACTTTCTGCCCATGAAGAGCTCTGGCGCGGCATAGGGGGGACTGCCGCAGAACGTCTCCAGCTGGGCATTCGGGTCGAAGGTGTTGCCGAAGCCAAAGTCCGCGATCTTGATGTTCATGTGCTGATCGAGCAGCAGATTCTCCGCCTTGAGATCGCGATGCACCACGAACTTGCTGTGGCAGTACTGGATGGCCGAGACCAGTTGGCGGAAGATCACACGCGCATCCCGCTCCCTCATGCGCCCATTCTTGACGAGATGATCGAAGAGCTCGCCCCGACTGGCATACTCCATGACGAGATACAACGATCGCTCCGACTCGATCACCTGGAAGAGCCGCACGATATTCGGATGGTTCAGCAGCTTCATGATCCGCACCTCGCGGTACAGCTTCTGGCGGGCGCTCGTGTTCAGCTGCGTCTTGTCGATCACCTTGATGGCCACCTCCCTACCGGTGGGTATGTGCACAGCCAGCTTCACCTTGGCAAAGTTGCCCTTGCCCAGGGTCTTGATGATCTTGTAGACCCCATTGCCGTTGCCATTCACATATGACTGGAATTTGAGATCCGTGCTGCTCATACCATCGCCCACATCTTTGCCACCGGCTTTTGTGGCACTTGCACTTGTGGCTGCAGCTGTGGCAAGGGATCTGCCATTGGCTCCCATTGTGGTTCCACTGGTAGCTGTGGCAGGCTGTGCTGTGGCGCCTGTTGTCACTATGGTAGGTGTGTGTGTGTCGCCGCAGTTCTCCTTGTCCGACGATGTGAAGCAACCTTTGGGCTGCTGTTGTTGTGTGATGGTCGGTGGTTGCCTCTCTGCCGCTGCTTTGCCTACAGCAGCCGAAGTCTCGCAAACCAAACTAAAATCTATAATTCCTAAACTATTTTCAACCGACATTGCAGCACGAGAAATTTAGTCGTTCCGAGTGTGTGTCACTGAGTGGAGACGCCCAGGTGTTTGTCTCACACCCCCTTAACTAGAGTCTATAGTCCCAGAAAGCTAACAGCAAATGGAAGGGAGGGAGAGGCACGAGGACGCGTCCCTCTCTAAGCATGCCGCGCACGCGTCCTGTATCCTGGAATCCTGAATCTTCCCCCTGTGTAATTGTGGGTTTCTCTGCTGCAGCACATCTGCTCTTTTTTGTTCACCCTCTCCTGGCCGGCCCTTTAAGCTTTAAGATAAGAACCGAACGACGACCCTTATTTGGTGCAACCCTCCGCCGACATGGCTGATAAGCGATAGTCCCTCCGCCTGCTTCCTTCTGCCTGCCACAGGGATCTCCTCCTTCCTCACTGTTGTGTCTCGACCCTCGGCAACCGCATGAATTGTGGAATTGGAATTCCTTTAGGATCGTCTCTCTCTATCATCCAGAACAACCCCCCGGTGGCACTTATAGCCAGCCAGCAGCGGCTTAATGCTTCATATGGCACGAGCCTTTTATGATCCTTGCTTCGTTCCCCCCGTTATCCTATGTGTACGATCGTGTGCCGTTTATGTTCCTTGTTGTTTTGTTATTGGAGTCTCTGCCTCTACCTCTACCTCTATCCTTATCGTTGTTGTTCCTTCCTTCGTTTCAGTTTTCTAGATTGGATATTCAATGTTTTGCATTGGGTGACCAGCAGCTGCCTTCTGTAATTGGGAAAAATGTGAGAAATTAATAATTTGAAAGATTTAACAAGTTTCCATAAGCGAAATGTCACAGCTGAGGTGAAGTGTGATAAAAGGGAAATGCGTAAGAGGGAGAGTAGTATAAGAAAAAGGGAATATTTCATTTTGATCTTTGAATCTTTCGCGAGAGATCGCTAGAAGGAATCTGAATAGAGGAAGAATTCTTAAATGAGTCAAATTCTTCTACTGAATCTGATCTGCTCTTTCGTTTCCATTAGGAATAGAGTTTGAACCACTGTGCCTTGCCCCTACCCTACCCTGCTGTTGTTTCTCCCTCCACTATATGTACACCCCTCTAGCCGAAAACTAATCATTCCCTTTAATTGTCGACTCATTTTCTTCTGTTCTCTCTCTGTTCGCTCTCTTTTCTCTCGGTTTTCTTCTGTTTAGTTTTTGCATGTCCTAGCCTCGAACTGTTCCTGCCTGCCTGTGATCCTCTCTACCTGGTCGTACACCTCTGCTACCCTTATGGCACCGCTCTCAATCTCACTTCTCATCTCCCTCTCTCCTGGCCTACCTACCTACCTAACCTAACAGCTACAGGAACAACAAAAGGAAACTGGTCCTTAATCTGCCTTTTCTTTTCGCTTCGCCTCTCTGCGTTCCTCCATCTCGTTCGGGGTTCCCTTTTCGCGTTCGTGTAACAATTTCTGGTTTTCATATGTGTGTGTGTGTGTGTGCCAGTGTGTGTCCTTGATCCTGTCCTTACTTGTTGTTGCAACTTTTTCTTCGTCCTCAGCAGCAGCAGCAACAACATTCATCCCCTGCCTGGGTCTGCCTGCCTGCCTGTCTCTCCTTTTGTCTTCTTTTGCTTTTATTTTCGCTTACTTTTCGGCTCCTTTCTTTCTCTCTCTTACCCTCTCTGTCTCTCTCTCTCTCGCACCCTCTTTGGTGTGTGTTTATGTCTGAAATAATTCAATTGCAGCTGCCACTTTTGTGCCTTTGTATGGGTATTATTTCTCCATCTGTATGTTTCGCTTCTTCTGCTGCTGCTGCTGCTGCTTCTTCTTGTGCCACATCCAAATAACAATAACAACAACAACACAGAGAAAAGTTGCAGCAATAAAATTAGCTGGAAAAACAACAACAAAATAAGCGGCTTGGATTTTGGATAATTTCTGGGAATACGAAATTGTGGAATTATGCCAATGATCTGAGTTTTAGGTTCCTATATCGAAGCTAGCTTCTCTTATGCCCCCCCTAGTTCAATGCACCACCCCACACAGAGAGTGGTGCAACATACACACCCATTGTTGCATGCCTCCCCTGCCACTGCTCCCACTAAAGACACATGTAAACACACATGCGGGTTGGGTCGCTACTCCAGTGTTTCCCCCCCTTTTTCTTTTACTTCTTTTTGTTGCTTCTGACTCTCCATGGGATCTTCTCTTCGTTTTGTCTTTGTTTTTCACTTCTTTGTGGCCGCTGCTTCTTGATTCTCTATTTTGATTCTGCTTCCCTCTGCCTGCTACTCCTTCTGACTCTGCTTGAAGATCTTTATCGAGAGAGAGAGAGAGAGCGACAGAGAGAGAGACTGAGAACAAACTCCACTGAGTCATCATGCATTCAGCCCCATTCAGCGGCGACTTTAGGCAACTGGCCGCGGCGGCGCCTCATGTTTTCCATGCCTCAGCATTTAATGTGCTTGCCCCATGACCACTACACTACACAGATACACACACACATAGAGACACATACACTTGCTTCACTGTTTGACAAATATTTCTTGAACAAAAACTGTCGACTGGACGGAACGGTACGGGAAGACTCTTGGGGATCAATCGGGGATCGGGTAATTAGTGGATGACGCCTCTTGAATCGCAAGAGAAGAACGCCCCCACGGGGCACACTTGGAGACTCACTCTGGCAGAGATTCAGAGCGAAAGACAGAACCAAAACCACCAGATAAGGCACGGCACAGGCACAGCATTCGAATCCCCTATGGACTGTGTGTGTGTCCGCTGGGATCCCAAAGATTACACTAAACAACACAGCACTACACTACACTACACACTCTACTTACACTCTTGCGACCCCTTCCACGATATCCACGATGCCTCCCCCTGGCGGCAATCAAAAACGAATTAGTGTTAATCCCGAAATGTATCTGCGTATCTGCGTATCTTCTTCAGCCTCAGCTTCAACTTCAGCTGGAGCGCGTATGCGAAGAGCAAACTACAAGATACAAAGCGCGACGTTGAAATGAACTGAAATGCGTCCGACGACAGCAGCAGCAGACGGCGGCTCTTTCTTGCCTCTTGCCTCTTGTGCCTTCCTTTGCTTCGTTCCCTTTCATTACCATTCTTTTCTTGCAACACAGGTCTCAGTGAGAGAGCAAAGACTTACAGAGAGCGCGAGAGAGAGAGCGCGAGAGAGAGCGTCTTCTTTCAGCTTCTTTTGCTTGAGTTACGCTCCTTCGCTCTTCTTTCGTTGCCTGCTCATTCGTTGCTGCGTTCTCCTCACACTTGGGTGAAGTGGGACACATTTTTTAGCTGATATTTTCGTTTTTATTTCGTTTAATTTAGTTTTTTCATTTAGTTTTAATTTATGTCTTAAGATGTTGCTTTTTTTAGAGACTTTAAGTCTGCCTTTGAGACACTTAAGGGAACCCTCGCAGCTAGAACCCTCGAATACAACTCTGAATTATATATTATACATATTTTTACCTCTCTAAACAAAGATTTCTTTATAAAATATATTATTATTTATTATTTTTTAAATATAAATAAATAAATTAAAGTAGCCAAACAAGTTTTCAGTTTTTATCTGCTAAATTGTCCCTTTATCCCACTGTGCGCGCTGTTCTCTTCGTTTCGTTCGATCTCTTCTATGAAGGTCGTTTGCTTCCTTAAGCGTTTCTTGAGGCGTGACGTCACAAGCGCGACGTCATCGTTTGGGAGGGGAAACTAACGAAGCCACAACAATGTTCGGCGGCAAAAAGTCTTCGTGCTCGTGGGTATCTTCGTGTTCGTCTTCGTCTTCGGGCACTTTTGGTTCGTAAGTTTTTGCGGCGAATTTATCTATCGGATTGGACGGCAGCATTGGTGTGGGTTTTCTTAGGGTGGTTGGTTGCCTCTTGTTGTGGTTCGCTTGCCGTTGCTATTGCTTTCTCTTTCTGTCGTGTCTGCTATCCCCATTCGTTGTTCGAGTGTATCCGATGGATACGTATCGTATCTAAAGTGTAGGAGTATGTATCTGTGTCTGTCCGATTGTTGGTGCACCAATAAGAGTCGTTCGGCCAGTTGCTTTCTTTCTTAAAGTGTTTTTTTATTCAAAGGGAACGAACCTCCCCATCCACGCGCTGGGTAGGGGGAAATGATTAAAAAGTTACCACAACAAATAATAATAATACTCGTAATAATAAAATGCATTTCTTCTTTTGGGCCACCCCACCCGGCCACCAAACCATCCTCTTGCTTCGTTTTACCCCACCCCAGTGGACATGGCTACGGGAAAATCTGCAAAAGCTGAAAAGAAAAATTATAATGACAAAGTAGGCGACAAGCAAGCAAGACAGAGAAAAGCAGGGGGAGGAGGAGTGGTGGAGGGAGGCTGGAGAATGGACTTTGTAGACGATGATGATGATGATTATAATAACAGTTTTCTGTGATTTTTCTCCTCGATTCCCGATTCAGTTTGTGGCCCTGCCCCTGCCCCCCTTCCATGGCCAAGGCAGAGGCTTAATTAAAAAGCTTTTGGCCGTTTGTGTTCGGATGGATGCCTCTTGGCTGGCCCTCTCCCTATCTCTCTCTCTTCTTGCTTTTGAGTGGCGCCTCCTCTGTCCCTGTCTGCTGAGATGCCAGTCACTTGGGCTCCAAATGGAATTGGATATGGAACTGGAGCTCAAGCTTAAGTCAGTGGCAAGAGGCAAGAGGTAGAGTCAGTGGCAAGAGACAAAAGTCAGTGGCATTTGCATGCAAGACACAGCCAGTAGGGTAGGGTGGCAAATGTAGGCCAAAGCGACATGTTAATAATCAAGCGGGTAATTCCGCATTCAGACAGACACCAATTCGAGGCAGATAGATAACCGGCACTGAGCCAGAGACGCCGCCTAGACGCACGTGGCACACGCAACAGAACAGATGACGAAGCTGACTGCAGAGGCACCATAGGACAAAGTAGGAGAAAGGCCAAAGAAAATCACAGTTGGCCACAAGCGGACACGCGCCACCTGACGATGACCTGGAACTGAGACTCCTCTGGCAGGGAAGGAAAAGGGAAGCAAATTTTCGGCAATATTTGATCGTGCTGCAAAACAGATTGCGACTGCAGCTGACTCCGTGGCAACAAAGAATGGAACGAGCTGCTGCTGCATCTTTGGCAAACAATAAGGTCACAGGATATGCGATACAGGCACTTTTGCACATGGCCCATTGGCCCCGATGAGTTATGGCTGCACGAGGCTGCATCTTGACAGATAGACAGAAAGACACACAGAGAGAGAGAGAGAGATCCAACACAGACACACAGAGATTCTATGCGGGTGCATATCGATTACGGGTTATGCCTTGCAGCGCAACGGAGTGACTGACTCCTTGGCTGCATGATCTGCATTTTTTTGCGTTGCAGCATCAAACCGAAAAGGTGCAAAATGCCACAGATGGGATGCCAGAACGTGCGGTGGATGGTGTGTGGCGACTTAGGATTTAATTGGGTTTCATTTCGTTTCGTTTGTGTCTCGCATCGATATTCAATAATGCCAGAGATACAACGCAGACTCCGCATCAGACTCTACTTAGATTCAGCCTCAGATTCAACCTCAGACTCCGTCCAATCTTAGACTCTGCCTCAGCCCCAGACTCAGCCCCAGACTCCGACTCAGGCTCAGCCTTTGACTCAGCCTTAGATCCAGGCTTTGCCTCTGATTCATCCTCAGATTCAGCCACAGACTTTACCTCAGTCGTAGACTCCACCTCAGTTTCAGCTGTCGCTATTCATCTTTTCAGCTAAATACACAAATTAACCCGTTCAAACAATAGCCAAGACTGGCTGGCTGACTGGCTGGCTGGCTCCTCGGAAAGTGTCAAATGCAAGTCCTCCCAATCAAGGACCACAAACAATGGCCAGCCAAATGAGGGAAATGCATATATGAATAGATACCGAAACAGACACAAAATCAAACATCAGGCACCGTCGAATCACACAGATTTTCAGCTGCTGTCGCAAGGGGGGAAGGAAAATCGCTGACTCGCTTTTCATCAAGAAAATGCCCGAAATTTCTCACAGATTTTCCACAATCATTTTTGCCAAAGTCTGAAGTGTTTCTTTCCCTTTCCGCCGCTTTGGCACTTACTTTGCATGGGATTGGGATTGGCATTGGGCTGCGGCATTCATTGGATTGCAGATCGATTCATTCATTCACTCTACACTCTGCGGCACTGATCCCTGGCCAAAGGACTGGGACCACTACCTGATGTTTCCTTTTGTCAAAGAGTTTTTCCTTGCTGCCCTGCCTTTCGATTTGGTCGCCGTTTCTGTGTCTCTTTCTATTTCTATTTCTATTTCTCTGTGTTTTTTTTTTGTTATATTTTTGCATAGTTTTTGGGCTTTGTTCTTACTGGGAAAAGAGAGGGTGAGTGAGGGTGAGAGTCCCTGGCGACTGCTTAGGGATAAACAATATTAGCAGAGTGAAGGATTTGCATTCCGTTGGCATTGTTATGGGCTCGAAGCCGGCCCCCACCCATGCCAAAAGAATTGTCAATAATATTTTGCCCATGCGGCACTTCCATGCGGAAAGGCTCTTTCGCTCTTTGGCTCTCTCTCCCTGCGACACATGCGGCACATAGATATAATGATGGAACTAATCCTTTGCCTCCGCCCAGCCCATTGCCTCTCATCCGTGTATCGCAATGGCTTGGCCTAATTGAAAAAGCAGAGCAGACTCCCCCCCCCCCCAGACACAGTCACAGTGCCGGCCGCGTGGCATGCCACAGAATGTGTGTGTGGAAATGGAAGTGGAATGCATTTCGGCTACAAATCTGACAAACTGAAAATCCTGCATAATGCAAGTGCATCTGGGGATCCGGGTATTCCCGTATCCGGTATCCGTTGCTGTGTAACTGAGATATGCCAGCAGAGCGGAGAGGTGGGGTGGGGTGTGGGGTGGGTAGCAGCTTATTAGCAAAGATTGTCAGTCAGCTGCCTGCCACATACAACAGTCGCGCAATGTGGCAGGCAACAACAGAAATTGATTACCAAATGTGCTGCACGGCTTTCGAGTGCTTCGAGTGGGTTTGGATAGAAGAAGGGCAGGGGTGTTGCATGCTGCATGCTGCATGTTGGCAGATAGGCAGCAGCAGCAGCCTAATAAGCACAAAAATCCACATAGAGCAGCAATTCCTTTTAATTGAAAATCTCTCCTCTACTCGCCTGTGAGAGTCGCTCTTCCCCCCCATTTCCCCAATTTTCATCCTCCTCCTTCCGAGCCTCCTGGTTTCTCTCATTTTTGTTTTTTTGTGTTGCAATTTCTTTGCGGCTGCAGTGCGTTTAGTTGTGGCAAATGGGATGGGGGTGGAGGGTGCATTCGATATTGCATTTTTGCCCCGTCTGGCAACGCGGGGGTGGGGGGAAGGATAATAAGGACTTTAGCCCGGCTACTGGCTTCCGGCTTTGCCTCGTTTTGTGTTTTGTTGTTGTTTTGTTTTTGGACTGATTGACTTGCGAAGCGTCCGCTTAACCATGCCACATGCAACACACAGCCCACTCCTTCGCCCACTCCTTGCCTGGGCAAAGTTGATTGCAGCAAAAGGACCTGCGTCTACATTGCGCCCCGAAAAAAAATTGCATTGGATGCATTTGCTTGGCAAACAAACTGAGGCAGGCAGGAGCAGGGGGGGCAGTAGCTGTAGCTGAAGCCACACTGCCGAAACAACAGTCATGAAAAAAGTTTCGCTGCGGCATGGCATCTCTACTCCTGCCACACTGCAGCAACTACCACTGCCACTGCGACTGCCTCTTCCTCTAAAGAGCCGCTGCTGCTGCATGTGCAATGCATATTAGCCGTTGAGTTGCGCCTCTGTGCCTCCATGTCCTGTGCCATCCTGTGCTTCTCGGCCTCTGCTCGTCCTGTGCATTGTCCTTTTGGTCGAGCGCCTTTCCCCTTGGCTCCCACCATCCCTGCATTGGGTTGTGTTTTTTCTGCGGCTGCCTTTTGTTTGATTTGCGAAATTGCAATATGCTGGCTGTCTGCTGGCTCTCCACTCGTCGCATCTCAGATACGGTGCCACTCCCTGTACTCCTTCTCCCGCCAAGGATCCTTGGCTGCAGCAGAACTGCAGTTAGACTGCATTTTGTGGCATTGATTGCATCATAGCTGCAGGCCACTCTGCCACATAGATTATCCCCCCCGTATTAATATTTTAATTTGATTCAAAAAATCAACCCCTCGGCAGCAGGAGCCCACCCCCCATCCATGCTGTCAGGTGGATGTCCGGCCAAAACCCATCCTTCCATTCGGCTTCCCCCCAAACGAAACCTTTTAATTCGAGTGCGTTTTTTATCATCATCATCAACGTCTCTGCTTTGCCCACTCTTTCGGCCCAAAAGCCGCCACCCCCTCAACCCCTAGCATAGCCACAGCTTCAGTCAGATTTCCGTTTAGGTCGAGCCGCAATGAAAGTCTTGAGGCTACGCCGTAGACCCTTCAACGACTGCGCCAAAATGCAGCACAGCCTCCGCCTCCGCTCTCCACACCCACTCTCTGCCTCCGCCTGCACTCTCTTCCTCCACTGAACACTGAACACTGGACGCTGGTCACGACGTGGAGCAGAAATCAAACAATCAAACAAAATGAAATCGCCGTCCCCTGTACACCAGCGCCCTCCCCCCATCCCACCCCACCCCACACTGCTCCTCACCCACTCCTCTTGCGCTGCCCTTCTTCAGCCTCTTCTCGTTCTCTTCTGTACTTTGCTTCTCTTTTTTTTTGCTCCCTTTTTTCGCTCGCGAGTTTTTGTTGCCTTTGTTCTCCTGAAGGCTTTTGTGCCGCCCTCGCTCTCCTCCCTCAAAGTCCAGTTTTTGCAGTCATCAAGTTTTTGGATTCCTACTGCTACGCCAGCCCCTCCCCCGCCCACTACACCACTGGGCTTGGACTTCCGCTGCTGGCTGCCTGCCCCATGCTTCTTTTGGCATGTCTTCGCATCCGTTGCATTCAGTTTTTGGCCACGGGGCGCGGGCGGTCGTCCATCTTGTTCTGCTTCTTCGTCTGGTGGCTGCAGCCACCCTTCGGTGGCTCACCCCCTCACTCACAGCTCCACTCTCCACTGCTGCTGTGCTCTGCCCCCTTCATTTCTCTCCCTCTCTCACGCTATATATATTTTATT
The DNA here is from genome assembly GCA_009664405.1 of Drosophila bifasciata. Lineage (NCBI taxonomy): Eukaryota > Metazoa > Arthropoda > Insecta > Diptera > Drosophilidae > Drosophila > Drosophila bifasciata. Next base: position 44,056,878 of record CM019044.1, on the reverse strand, counting down.
TTTAATTAATTAATGCGAATGCAAAGTACAATTTCTACAAGGAAAACTTGTTTTGCAACTCGCAACCCTTTTGGGGCGCCCAGCACAGCCCAGCACAGCCCTTCTGCCACAATCACATCCACCTGGAGCCAGGCAGCCAGGCAGCGCCCTTCAGCCCGGCTGTGGCGCCTCCAAATATGCAACGAGGAGCAGGAGCAGCAGCACTGAAGAAATGCAGTTAATTTACTCAGAAGTAGCAACGAATTGCAGCATGGCAGATGGGATGGGTAGAGGCAGAAGCAGCAGCGGATGGGGCAGTGTTGTGGCTGGGCGGGGGCTGAAGAAAATGTTGCTGCTGCAGAAAGTTGCCGTTGCTGTTGCCGCTGCAGTTTCTTTTGTTTTTGTGTGCACGCCGTAATGTGTGCAACATAATTTTTGCGCTCTTAGCTGCTGCTGCTGCTGCTGCTGGTTGAAATTTTTGTTAGTACTCCAAGCCTCTCAGGCAACCCACCTACCCACCCACCTACTGCTCCTGCTGCCCTCCCTTCCCACTCCCACTGCATACCTTCTCCTAGCTGCTGGATATGCAGTCACCTCCTTTCAGGCATAACCGAGATGAGATGTAGATGTGTGTTCATTTCTGAGGTAGTTGCTGCCACTGCCTGCCTGCTGCCTGCTGCAGTTGAAAAACTTTGCACCAATGTTGCCTGCTGTAAGGTGGAAGAGTCGTCGCAGTGGCAGGGGGTGCGAGGTAGTGTAACTTTGGAACCCTTTCGCATTCGTTTTCTAGGCCTCCGAGTTGCTCCTCGATGTTTGCAGTTTTTTCTACCTTTTTTGGGCGCTGAAAAATGTAGCAAAAGTTATTTCTTCTGCTGCACTTAATGAAATCTCTATATGTGTGTGAGAGAGTAGTATATGTGTGTGTGCCACACTGCAGTTGGCAGCAAAGTGGTCTCCATGGGTTACTTAATAGGCAGCTGGATACGCCAGCTCGGATGCAGCCCATCCACACAGGCAATAGACTTCAGAACTTTGGGGCTTTAAAAACTTCTGCTGCCTGCCCCTGCCCCCAGCAGTAACCTGTAGTTTGCACACAGAATGGTGCATGGTTGCATGGTGCATGGGTGCATCCTTCGTGCCACAGTTCAGCGACACGCAGCCTCAAAAGGAGGCAAACGCCGTGCGTCTTTCAATCCGTTTCCTCCCATATGCAAATAGACGGGGCGCTCTCTCGTGCCGCCCCCTGCGATGCACCTTGAGCAAAGTAGGATAAAAAGAAAATGCTGCAAAAGGGAGGAAAGGGTGGAAGGGGTTTCTGCCGCTGCTGCTGCTGCAGACACATTTTAATGATGCATGCAACAGTAAACTGCAATCAGATATGCGCACATCGTTAGTCTTCAGCATCAGCCGCCGTTTGTTGATTATCTTAGAAATGGAGAGCAGCAGCAGCAGCGGCAGCGGCAGTCGAACGAGGCAAGAAAGATAACTCATACGCCCAGTGGGCTTTCGTTGTGCCGGCACCTACCACCCTCCCTCCCACCTCTCTGCTGGCGCACTGCCATTGCAATGGAAATTTATTTGCCAAGCAAATAAACTGCAGTCAGGACCCAGACCCAAGCCCAGACCCAGGCTCTGTTCTCCTTTGGCTGTGTGGCCCTGTGTGCCTGTGCTGCCGTGTGTCCTGTTTGCCAGGAAAAGAAAACCGAGCATTTGTCTTTGCTCCTTGGTCTCTCTCCACTTTATCCCTAAGGACGGAGTGCATCGAGGAGGAGCAGCAGAGGGATTTCCCCCCCCAACGGAGGCACTTTTTTATGCAACTTCTTCAGCTCGAGTGGTTTCCCAAGTTGACGTTTCAAATGTCAATTGTGTGCTTAACTGCATTCTTTTGACTCTCCGACTCGACGTCTCCGACGTTCCTTATTTGCTTTCATATGTGTGTGTGTGTTAGTCTGTGTGTGTGCTTGTTTGTGTGTGTGTGGCTGCTGAGAGTAGGGCAACGTCGTACCCAAGTCTCGAGCCCATGCCCCGTGTCTTTGTCTAATTTTGGTTTCTTTTTTTGTTGCAAATTGCGGCCTAAGCGCAGGAGCGGGTCAGAAGGGGCACGAAGGCCTAGGAGATCGTTTAGGCTGCCAGCACACACAGGAACTGATGCAACATTTGATACCTTAACATGGACATAAGAAGCAAGGGTAGCAGAGTAGAGATTGTACTCCCTAGAGAACTATTCGTCACAGGAACACTGAAGTCTGTTCCCTTGTTCTACTCTTCTTTTAGCCTCTGCCTTATATACCCTGTGTTGTGCTCTGCCAGGGTACACTCTGCTCATAATTTCTTTTCTTTGGCTTTCACTTTGTTTGAGCAACATTGCAGTGAGTTTTGCCAAGTCGTTGGGAAAATATGCCGCATTCACATATACACAGAGAGAGAGAGGGAGAGAGGGCAGGGGAAAGTCAGACTGCAATCTTGCCTTCAATTAAGCTTTGACAAGTGCATTGCACACGGAGATGGAGAAGGGGTTTAAGGCTCTGAGACAAGAAACAGAAGACGGAGCCAGCAGCAGCAGCAGGCGAGCCCACAAAGCGCATAAATATGAATGAGATGAGGCAGCTTCAAGGGAGTGGCCTCCTTGCCTCGTTTCCCCCAAAAAAAAAGAGAGAAGAAAAAAAGGCTGGAAGCGGCCCAAAAGAGTTAAAGCCAGGAGGTGGGGTGGGGGGGTGTTTGGAAGGATGTTGCCAGGTGAAGACTGAAGAAGGAAACGCAAATAAATGAATTGCACTTTTCCTTTGCTCGAATTTTTCCTACTTCTTGTGGGCCACGTTTCAATGGACTCACTCGGTGGGGGCTCAATGGCAAGTGGCAAGTGGCAAGGGAAAAACTTTGCATATTGTGTTTATTCTATGCCCCAAAGAGAGAGACTCAGAGATAAAGAGCAGCAGACGGTGGCAGTGGCAGTGGCAGCCTTTAATTAAGCGGGCCCAAGTCGGAGTCCGATGCCATTATGCTTAGATAATGGCAAGGCCGAGACGAGGCAGAGTCAGAGTCTGAATGGAGGGAGGAAGAGATGTAGGGAGTGGCAGCAGCAACAGATATGAAATGCAAATTATGCGGCGAATTGTGTGCTCATTAATTAAAATTGAACCAAATTGACAGCAAAGAAGGAAAAGAGCTTCCCGTAACAGCAGCAAGAACCCCAGGTGAAGGAGAGAAGTCTTTTGGCTTTGGCTTCTGACTACCGTCTGCCTGCCATCAAAGAGCTCCTGGCTGCCTTTCTGCTGGCTGCTGCCATCATCATTAGAATTGAGACAAGAGGCTGGCCAGCAGCAGCAGCTTAACCAACAGAATCCTCCATCATCTCTCCAACATCATCTCTCTCTCGCTCTCTCTTGCTCTCCATCCATCATCCATCATCTCGCTGGGCCCCTGGACCTGGAGTGCTCCACTGTCCACGCCAGTGCACTTTGAGGTGAACACTCAAAAGTTTTTTTTTTCCCCCCCGTTACGGCGGCAGCAGTGGCACCGTGCAGGCAGGGGGAGCTGCAGTGTGGGGTAGCTGTAAAATATTATACATATATTACATTTAGGTCTGTGCTGTGGTGTGGTGTGGGGGTGAGGCATTGACTGGAGGGAGGTCTGAGTCAAAATGCAAATCTTGCAGATTTTTAATTTCTTTTCAACGAAAATTTTTGTATTTTCTGTTTGCATTTCTTGTTGTTCGCCCGAAGGACGAAGGAGCAACCCTTTTTTTCTTGCCAGCTGCCAAGGATGCTGTTGCTCTTGGTCCTTCTGCTTTTACTCCTTCTGCTGCTGCTGCGACTTCTTCTGTTCCTTCTGCTGCTCCTGCGACTCCCTCTGCTGCTCCTGCGACTCCATGCTGCTTTTAAGCTTTATTATTATGTATTATAGATTCATATTATGCACTTTTTAATTTCTTTTGTCTCCACTCCACACAGCCCGAAAAAGTAATGCGTTTTAGGGGTAACCTTTACTCTGGACACCGAACACCGAAACAGCTATACTCTTTCGCTGTCCCATAGCTGCGCTTTCTGCGCTGCCACATGTTACCCTTTGCTCTGGTGCAGTGTATATCCTGCAGCCAGCCAGTCGTCCTTGCCAGAGCCACCCTCTCTGGTGTGTGGGTTATCTTCACTGCTCTGCTCTCGTTGCATTGCTCACCCACCCACCCACTCACCCACTCCTTCATCTTGTGCAATGCCTTTCAAGATGCTTCCTTCTGCTTTTTTTTCTTTTTTTTCTCGATTTTCTTGGCTACAGTTATGGTGCCGTTTCGGGGGCTGCTGCTGTTGGGGCTCCCACTTTGGGGTTGCATCTGCGGGGAAGATACATCTGAATTCGAGTAATGAATTCGGCCCGAGGGTGGCGACAATGAACTTGCATTTGGAATATATATCCCAAAAAAGTGCCAGGGCGTTGACACGCCAAAAGGAAAAGCCAGTGGAGGAACAGACACAGAAACAGGAACCAAGAACCGAAAAACAAACCTTAACTTCACGCTTTACTTACCATACGGAGAGAGAGAGATCCGTTCTCACAGGACCTTCGAAGGAGTGCCTAGTAGGAAGGGGGTGCCAAGTAGGGAGGAAAGTCCCAACTAAGGGTGTTTTAGGGAGGAAAGCAGCTGGGAACCGAACCTGCCGAATCATGTAAAGCTATGCCACATACTCGTAGTGCACCTTGAGCCGCCCCCGGAAGGCGCCTTGAAGCAGAACCACAGCAGAGAGGAAGCAATTTCCATTTTTCCAAAGATCACAGCTAACCCCATATCCGGGCAGGGGGTGGGCAAGGGTGCGCTTTTCACACGGCCCAAGGCTGGGTAATAATTTTTAATAATTTCCTTTCGCCTTTAATAAGTTTTTCCTTTCGGGGGGGAGGCAGACAAATTCCCACCAGAGAAGCTGAGAGACTGAGGGGCTGTGGCTGGTGGACAATTGAAGTGTTAGATGCAAAGATACAATTGCCAGCAAGTGGCTGCTGCTGCACTTGCAGATACGCCACAAGATAAGTTGATTGCACTAATTTGAATGCAGCAACAGCAGCAGCAGCAGCAACAGAGAATAGTTCCCATGCCCCATCCATTCATGCCATGCCACAAGTGACACAGGCAGTGTCCATAGTTATCCATAGTTATAGTTCCGCATTCGACAATTGCTGGTTCCTTCTTCGATGGTTTGTTTGACTGAGGCTGAGGCTGAGGCTGAGGATTGGTCTCTGCTAGGGGCTAGGGCTTCAATCAACATCTGACAAGAAGTGTTAAATCTGCAGCGACTCAGCGACCAGAGGGTCCACCACATACACAATTGCAGCCAGCCATGAGGCTGGGAGAGACTAGGAGAGAGACTGGGAGAGAGGCTGAAACTGGAGGTTGCCTTTATTAGAATATCCGGCAGCTTAGACCACAGCTCTGCTGTAGACAGTCTGTCTGCAACAGCAGCAGCGATCATCATTGCCATTATCCATAGCTGCTCTACCTCCCTCTCTCTCTCTGTCTCTCTGGTGCTATGTGCTGCTCTACATTGTCATAATTCATAAATCAACTAATTCTGCTGGAGTCGTCCGCTGCCATAACAAATAGAGACACCCTCTGACACTGCCTCACCCTCACCCTTTCCCTTCCTTCCGCTCGCTCTCTCTCTTTGAAGAGTCCAAAATCTGTGTCCAAACTAGGAAAAGTTCTCAGGCTGCCAACCATACGAAGAAGCAGCAGAAGTGGCAGCAGAAAGGGGCAGCAAAAGGGGGTAGCAGCAGCTGTGGCAGGGGCAAAGTAGAAAAGACAATTAAAGGGTTTCGAGTTGCCTTAATGAACCGCAACACAAACAAAAGGTCAAGTCGAAGCCAAAAGACAAACCCCCTACCCCCCGAACCTAGAGCCACGAGAAAACAAAAGGCCAAAAACCAAAACTCAAAAAAAGTGAAAAGGTGGCAAGGCGGTAAGGCAGTAGTGGAAGGGGGGGGCAAAGGTGCTGGTGGGGCAACGATAGGAAGATATACGAAAAAGGAGAAGAAGGGAAACGTCACGGCGGTTGCCTGCACTTCCTGGAGAAGCAAAGAGAACAAAATAAAAGGAGAAGACGCCAGCAGGGTTTCAATTACGGGTTCCCAAAAGATTCTCCCATTCTCTCGCTGTGCAACTGCAACTTCAAGATGCAACTTCTGGCCGCGACTGAGTGAACTCTCCTTTTCTCTGGGTCTTCTCTGCTCTTCCCTTAATTGAGCATGAAGCGTCGCATTGCGTTGACACCTTTTGGGACAGGGATCCGGCCATGTCGATTGGACATCAGAATTGACAGCAGCGACAGCAACATCGACATCGGCCCAAATGGATATGGATATGTGGGGGGAAAAGGGGATGTAATGCAGAGGATGGTATATGGACAACCCTAAGATATGAACAGAAGTGGACAAACACTAATGAACATTAATGTTCTCGTACTCATTCGTATTGTGTAATGTCGCAACTTTAATGTAAAGTGCAATGAAGCAATGCAAGGCCATCGGGCAATGGGCAATGGGCAGAGTGCATTTGTGCAACGGGATGGGGCATCCACCGGATGTGCTCATTAAGTGCTGTATGCTGCCAAGGCAGCCTTTGAAGAAGAAACCCAAACCAAAACCGAACGAACCGAACCGAACTGGACTCGACTCGACTGCGACTCGGTTGCGACTTTTGTGGACACTTGCCACCAATATGACAACTGAGTTATGATGATGCCAGCTGACGACGAGCTGTCACAGTGACTGCAGAAGGGGAGTAGAAGGGTGAATCAGTGGCCACTGGCACTGCAGCAAGTGGTTGTTAAGGTTGATTCAATGCACCATGCCTCCACAGCCCTCATATACAGTGCAGCAGCACGTGGTGGCCATTGGCCACTCAACTTTGCTATAGGAGGCAGTGCAGGGCCAGTCCCTCTCTCGTTCTATCCCACTCAATCTGCAGCTGAAATCCCTTTCTAACATAATGCAAAACCATTTTCCACAAATTTAATTCCATTAATGTTCTATCTGCCGCGTGGACTTTCCTTTTGCAATGGCCTTTCCTTTCCACTGATAGCTGCTGCCTCGGCTTCGGCTCCTCTGGCTCCTCTGGCTGCGGCACTTCAGAGTTCTTCAAATGTCAAGCGGTGCGCTTCTGGCTTCTCCAGCAACTAAATTATCATAATGAATCCCCCCCCTCTTTGCTCTCTTTCGACTACTTGAGTTTTGTTTGCCCCACGAAAGGGACTCGCGATTAAGCGGCGGCCTGCCTCTTAGCCTCGTATTCCTCTAAACGTATTTTTAATTGAAACTGTCACTTGTGGAGGAGAGGAGCTGCAAGAAGAGTCCAGCCCAGTAGTACTGTACAGCCATTGATTTTTCTGCAGTTCCCCCTTCGAAGTTAGTTTTCAGCTGCAATTATGACAAGTGCCAGGGAGGAATGGGGGAGGAACTTTCAGCAGAGAAGTACAGCAAAGGATTCAGTCACAAAAGTTTTCCAAGAATTTCATCTCCGATGCATAAATCAACAATTTGTGTTCCCCTCCCCCTGGCTACCTCCTCTGCAGCTACGAGTAAGAAGTGTCCAGACGACATTCCCATTGTTTGATCAAGAAAATCTTTTTCATTTAAAGCAAAACACACACACACAAAGGAGTGGCTGTTGCAAGATGCAGGAGGGAAGGATGCTGGTTGCCTGCTGGCTGAACAATTGAAATTGAATTTTATGCTTTACAAGATTTTATTGCGACTTTTTTGACTTGCTGTTGTCCCTCTATACTGCCCTGCTCCCTCCCACTGCTGCAATCCCTTTTCTGAACTCAATTTGTTATGAAAACGAAACTCATTCGGACAGGAGGCTCCTCTGGCTCCTCCTGCTGCTGCTCCTGCCCATGCCGAATCGCAGTTCGCTTTTATTAGCAGCAAATTTCATTATTCAAGTCAATTTGAACCCCCACCCAGAGAAGTTCTCGCTCACTCGATAGTATAGTGGGTGTTCCTCTGTATGTCTCACTGCCTCTATCTGTAACTCTCTCTCTCTCTCTCTCTCTCTCTGTCTCTCCATCTCTGTCTCTGCTGCCTCTGTGTAGTTGATGCCTTTCATTTGAGTGTCGACTCTTCACATGAGTTCAATTGAATTAAATACAATCAATTTGTTGATACGCAGATGAATTTAAATAAATTTAGTATGCCGCCTCCCGAGTACCGAGTACGAGTCGGAGTCCATGTACGTGGAGGGAGCACTCTTCACGGTGACTCAGGGGCCTTAGTCACACTCACGAGTTGGAAGGCAAATGACACCCAAAGTGCTGTACAACTCCAAGGTTTCAGACATGCAATAGAGGAGGGATGTGCCTCACTCTCTCTAAACTCTCTCCTCTCCACAGATTTGTCCTCAACGATAAGCAAAGCAAATTGGTATATGAGATAGTTATGGGTAGGTGGGTGTATGGGGGGGTCTATTGTTGGGGAGCACTACTGCTATAAGCTATACAACCTCTAATTATCTCAAGGCATGACATGAAGTCATTTCTCTGTGGCAGATACTCGGACTCCGTATACCACGTACATATGTGTATTCTATTAATGCTCGCCTCTCGCGCCTCTCCCACTCTCTCTCTCTCTCTCCCTGCCCCCCATGAAATTGAAACTTCAAATATTTGTACGAGCTAGCCTCAAGGACTCAAAGGACTCACCTCAGTGCGGTATGTGCCATGTGTGGGTAATTTCCTTAATAACCGCCAGGCAGTCAGTCGGGCAGTCAGCCTATCGCATTAACATATCTCGCATTTGTCATAAAAATAAGTCAACCCCCCAGCAACACCCACTCGGGCACCACAGCTGGTTGCCTTGAGTAGGAGTAGGTGGAGGAGGAGGCGTTTTGTTAAGGAAATTTCCCTAGGTTAGTGGGAGGAAAGGAAGTGTTTATGCCCCGCTCCTGTGGGGCAATGCGTATTGCGTCTCTTAATGACCCCGACTAAATGGACACATTACGCACAGGACACACACACACACACATAGGACACCCACTGAACACACTGGACACACACTATAGAAATTGAATTATTCAGTGGCCACCTTTGGAGGCGTCGCGGCATTGCGTGATAGCGCTCCTTAAGCTCCTTCCACAACCACTCCCTCTTCCATCCCACACTACTAAAGGTAAAGTTAAGTAAGAAATAGAAGCCATGAAATACGTTACAAAAAAAAAAAAAAAAAAGCCAGAAGGCAGACACTAGAAGTGGGCATGGTAAGGGGGCGGCTATATGCGGCACAAAAGTTTTCCTGTAGGTTTTTTTTTTCTATAAGTTCCACTGAGTGACTCCATTTACGCTCCATGGCCATAGAGCACACGCCATGCAGAGGGCCACAATAATATAACGGCCAGACGATCGACGACAGTTGGTTTCCCAGAGCGTCTTAAAGACGCTTGCACCACCACCAGTGGTGGCACCACTCGGCTTGCCACTCGCCCCGAGAAAATGTTTGCTGAGGGAGGGACCCATGGGGTGACTTATTAAGGAACGGAACGACGACGACGACGACGACATCTGCCAGCTGCATGAAGTCTACCTTTGATTGCAACGTTAATTTCAGTAGGGGAGGGGGAAGGGGTAGGGTATAGGAGGAAGGAGCTGCTGCTGCCACGCACCAAAGCGGAAGCGAAGGGAAATCACTGAGACGACAGAGAGCAACAATGGGACACAGAGAGAGAAAGAGAGAGAGAGTCAGAATGTTAGCTAAAAGCAGGCGAGACTGTACACGATTATTGGCTGGCAGCGAATGCAAAAAGCACTTACGATTAGTAAGTTGTGGGGTAAGCGAGCAAGTAGGTGGGTGGCTGGAAGGGAGAGAGGTGGGGGTGGGGGTGGGGAGCAAGTATCATTTGGCTAACGCTTGAAATTGGCTTCGTGACGCTTATCGCGATCAATAAATAATATATGAGCGACGACGATGACGACGAAGTCGGATACACACGAGGCAGAAAACAAAAAGTATCTGCCAGATACTATACATTTGAGTAATTTGCGTCGTTAGTGGCAGGACAGCGACAGCAACAGAGAGACAGAGAGAGAGAGAGGCAAAATAATAATAATAAAAGAAAGTACGCTTGATTACAATGAAAATGTTTTTAATGCACCCACAGAAACACACACACACGCGGGCACATACACGATACAGATACAGATACACGTAGATACAAAGCTACACAGCTATAGAGATACAGATACAGAGAAAGAGAAAGATATCTGCATAGATAGTAGGAACCAACTCCAAAGGCAGGACACATTGGACACACACGTTAGGCAGGCAGTGCCCTTCCTCCTCCCCCCACCCACTCTATACGTTACTCTTCCTACGCTTATTCCTTCTGTTGTGTTTTTTTTTTCCCCCTGATATTAAAAGCGCGATAAGCACGGGGCAACACGAAGGTGGCAGAAGGGGGGCACAGGCACAGGTGCCTCGACCGCTGTATGCATGTGGAAAACCCAAGCGAAGGAAAAGCAAAGGCATCGGCCCTTGTCCAAACAACAGCAACAAAAAAATAAAAGTTCGAGGGAACAGTGGGCCGAGGAGGAGGAGCAGCAGCAACTTGGCCACATATGGCCATTTTCTGTGCCTGCTGCTGCTGCTGCTGCTGCCATTGCGTGCTTTCTGTCCTGTCTGTAGCCGTATCTGTATCTATGCATGTGTATGTGTGTGTGGTGTATCTGTGTGCTATCTAATCAAGCGATGAAAGACAATAAAAAGCCACAGCCACGACAAACAGCGACCACAAAATGTGCTTAGAGCTGCAAAACCCAACCAACAGCCAACAGCAGGACAAGAATAGCCAGAAAGCAGCGGTAAAAGGGTTCGACTTAAGGGATACCCTCTATACAGCATTTATCACAATTCGTACACAGATCGAATGTACCCACACTTTGGCCTGTAGTCGACTAAGTGCAGGCCCCAAAATGTCGTATCTATGCCCTGCCATATGGCACCCGATATCTCTGAGAGTGTTTCCATGTATCCTACGAGTGTATCTGTAGCTGTAGCTGTATCTCTGTATCTTATCTGCCAGTCGAGGGCTTAGCCAAAAGAGGCTACTACTCCATGCCTCATACTCTTCCATTTCCAGAGCGGAATTCATAACCATAACTGAGGCTCTGGCATAGAATCATAATAATTCGAGTTTACTGCATTGCAATCCCAATGAATGCCAAAAGGGGGGTGGGGGGTGGAGGTTTGCCTTTTGGCAAGTGCCTGGCAAAAGTTTTCGCATAAAATCCCCCACCACACCACGCCTGAGACTGAGACTGAGACCTGAGAGAAGCCACCCAAAGAAAGACATTTTCTTTTAGCACAATTCTCTCTCGCTTCAGTTGCTCACAAAGTTGGGCTGCCAATTCTCATGGCTGCCAGCTGAAAAACTTTTGCCCGGCAAGCATAACATCATTTTAATGTGTGTGTGTGGCAGGATTATTAGAACTTGCCACACGCTACCCACTTGCTTGTCTTTCTCCCACTCTGTTGCTGCAACTGAAACTGCAATGTGGCAATCTGGCAAAATGAATGCCAAAAACAAGTTGAAAGGTGTTTTCTCTAAAACTTTATCGACTTTCCACTTCCGACACTCCCCAGCCCCAACCAATACCCGTTAGCTAAATGCTGAGCTATAGCCGCAGGCAAAAAGGAAATAAGATCAGGTAAAAATCGGATCGTAAATCGGAAATGAGAATCGAGAATCGGGTATCGGGTATGCGAATGTTGGTTGGTTGGGATGGCTGGATGAATGTCAACCACCACTGTCTAGAATGCAACGCCCTTTTGGTTCCGTCTGCCTGGGTGCCCCCGCTCTCTGGCTTCCTTGCTTCCTTATGCTGCATCCCCCACCACTCCTCATGCGATGTCTCTGCGATCGGCCAGCTTGTGCGCACGCGCATTGAGGCATAGACACAGAGAGTCCAGGTGTGCTTGTGGCACGTTCCCTTTCCCCCTCTGTTCTTCTCTCTCCCTCTCTGTCTCTGTTATCAGCTGTTGGCTCTGGCGATCGTCAATATAGGGGCTGTGGGGTGGGGGGGTTGTTGCAGATTAAATTTCAATTTCATATTTGGATTCGCATTTCTCTCCCTCTCTTTCTCTCTCTCTGGCATTTTTATTGAATCTCTGCTGCTTTTGCTGGAATTATCTAACGAAATGAATCTTCCAGGGCTCGCAATGGAATCATAATGACTAATTGGTACAGCCGGCAGGGGGAGTGGGGGCTAGAAATAGTTTTTTTTTTTTAACGGATTTTCAAGTCACTTGACCGTAACGCAATGCCACTCGCCTCTCGCCCGCTGCTCCTCCTCCTCCTGCTGCTGCTACAATCCACTTTCATGTCCAGGTCCAAGTGTCGCCAGAGTCGGGCTGTGTTGCTGTTTGTTATGAGCCCAAAGCATATTTTAATGATGACACCCGTCTGCGACAGAGATACACATAGATAGGCAGAGGGTACAGAGTGACAGAGTGGGGTGGGGAGAGAGAGAGAGAGGGAGAGCGAACGCGAACACATGGCTGGGCTGTGCTGTGCTGTGCCACACTTCGTTCAACGACGACGAGTACATTACCGTGTGCCGCGATCTGTGAAGGCACATTCCAAAGCACACTTTGAGATACATATATATGTATGCCTGTGCCTCCTGCCCGTGCCGCATGCCCCTTCCTCATGCCTCATGCCACTGCCTCATCCCCCTTTAGAGCATGCAAAGTACGAAGCAGGAAAATGTGTTAAGGTCGTAATTATCTGCGCTGCTGCTGCCGCTTGTAGGTGGAACTTCGCCTCAGCTGCAGTTGCAGTTGCAGGCAACTTTCTTTTGCTCCTTTTTTTTGTTTCTTTCGAACCACCCGCCACAGTCACCGCCATATGCTGCCACTCGCGAGGGGTTGCTGCTGCAGCGCCTATTGATAACGAAACTCCTAGACCAAAGACCAAAGACCCATAGACCAAAGACCTTAGACCCATACAGCCATATACCATCGGACCTTAGAGTGCGCCGCGCTCTTAAGTGCATTGAACTTGTGTCTCTATCGATGCATCTAAGGATATACTTGGCTGGGTAACTGTAACTGTAACTGCAAGGAAAAGCATTCATTACCAAGTACTCAAGGGAGTCTTGGGAAGGAGCAGTATTCAACAGAATGCCAACTGTCTCTACAGCAAAATCTTGAAGTACGCTAGCATATGGCTAGGATCTCCCCTTAAGCCTCTATTTTGCCACTCTCCTGATACTTTTTATAGCCTAAAACTAACCTTTCTCTTCTTCTACTCTTTGCAGGAGGATCTATGATGGACGACAGAGAAAAATAACGCTTTGTTTGTGGTAAATTTTGTTGACAAAAATTCAGAGAAACCCAAAAAAGATCGGGCAAACTCGATCCGTAATGCATTGGAATTCTGCCTACCTCCTTTTTATTCTAACTGCTACCTCCCAACTTAATAAGTCCTGAATATCCCCTAAATAGGGGTGGCTCTACCCTCTACCCTGTTCCCTGTTTCTTCCCCTCTGCCTCTGACTATCCTTGCAAGCTGCAGGAGACCGAGAAAGTACAGTTGCCCAAAGGCAGCAGGAGAGGGTTCTTGGGCATAATAGGGGTGGAGTGGCATGGAGAGGCCCTTCTGTTGACATTGACTTGGGCCTCTACGGGCGGGTTTGCTCTCCGCACTCTGCATTGCATTCCAATGCAATTGAAGTCCCAGAAAGTCGATTGCCATGTCTAAAGAGGATTCTGTGCCAGTCGTGGCAGAAATTCTTGGAAAATGCCAATGGGAAATAGTAGTAATCGTAGCTACAATTACAGCCCAAAGATACTCCTCTGCTGAGCATGATCGATAGATATATTGACGCAGTTTTAGTGTGGGGTTTTGGTGTGAGTTCCAAAGTTCTCTTATTGATTATTTCGAGTGCTTACGCATTCAACCTATTGGAAACCATTGGAACCATGGCCATATGCAAAGTATCTATCTATCTTTTTGTCTGTGTCCAACTGTCCATCTGTCTGTCTGTCTATCTATTTGTCTGTCTGTGTGTATTCGTATCTGTAACTCCTCTCTCTCTGTCTGTGTCTCTGCGTGCACGGGAAAGTAAGTCAAACTTGTTTATCAGCGAAAACGGAATGACTTATCTTTATTTGTTGCTGTTTGGCTGTTTTCGGGCATTGAAAGGGGGCGGGTATCTGGTGACAGTACGCTCTCCACCCCCACACCCACATACACAGCTACACACGCATACAAACACCCATAAAAACAGCAAAAGAGTGAGAGAGAGAGAGAGGGAGAAAGGGAGTGCGAGGGAGTCAGAAAATAAGCTCAAGTGGAGAAATTAGATAAAAACCTGTCTGAGGGTTAGAGAGGGTTGGCTTTTTGCTGAAATAAGAACACCCCCCAACCCACACACACACACTCCGGCACCCCTACCCTTTCACAGAGATTTGGCCAGCCAACCCACCCACCCACTCCCACCACCATCGTCACAGGCATCCCCCCAAACCGAGCACCAATCAAGTGGTGCACCCAAACCCAAAAGCTTTTGGCCTTGCCACTTTTACTTTCCATTTAAGAAGCTGCTGGTTCTCTTTCCCTGCTAACCCTAACCCCCCACCCCTTTTTATTACTGTAAATATCTGAATGAATCTCCTACTTGAATTTGAATTTTGCAGAGAGATTTTTGAACGCAAGCAAAGGATTATTAAACGAAAACCAAACAAAAAAACAAAAATAAAACCACGAAAAACGACATAAAAAACCGACAAGAAAAAAAGTCTCAAAATTTCGAACCAAAAGCAGCATCGAAAACAACACTTTTTGAGAATCTTTTGAGAAATCGAAAACAACTGGAAGGGAAAAGAAGAAGAGAGTAAAAGAGAAGACCAGGACGTAGAGAGAGAGGAAAGGGAAGCAGCAAAGGGAATTAAAATCAAATCCAAATAAATATTAAATGCAAAGGACATTCGCATGTGTGTGGTGGTGGAACGAAGAAAATTCAAAACAAAATTCACAATTAGAAAACGCAGAAAAAAACGTAGGAAACGCAGACGCAAAATCAAACTGTCCAAACTGTCGAAACCGTCAAGCGGTCAAGGAGGCGGCACTTTGAGCTGGAGTTGGAGTTGGAGCATTTCGGCCAACAAGTTGAGCGAAAGCAAAATTTCAACGTTTTGGCGCACAAGCACACAAGGAGCAGCAGGAAGGGAAGGAAAGGAAGGAAGGGCCAGGACCAGGACCAGGACTGCCGCGAGCAGTAAAAGTTTTGAACCTGAAGCAAAGCACACGACGCACACACAGCGGAGAAGCAGAAGATAAAGATACAGATACAAATACAAATACCAGCAAGTAAACCCCACTCGGACTAGACACAGATACAAAAGGAAGAGGCGAAAGATAGATCTCTGTCCTACAGACTTAAACTTGAAATCACGCATACGGCGACACTCACTCGCTCGCTCGCTTGGAGGGGAACAGCCAACAGCCAGCAAATCGCAGCAGAGGGTTGCTGCTGAGAAGAGAGAAAGAGAGAGAGAGACAGAGAGCAGCGACAAAGAGCAGAACAGAGAGCAGAGCTGTGTGGCAAGAGAGAGAGCTGCTGCTGCTGTTTGGCATCATCTTATGATGTCATCAGAGGAGTACGACGCGGACTGTTTCGGTTTGTACAGCGATGAGAGCACCGTGCTGCTGAAGGCGGCTGTCGTGGATCCTTCACAACCCCCACACTCAAGCAGCAACGGACATACGACACCAACACAAATACAACAGACACACGCACAGACACAGTCACACGCTCAGTCACAGATAAACGGCGACGGCGACGGCAGCAGCACGGCGAATTCCGGCGAGAGCAAAAACGCGGCGGAGAAGGCACAGAAAGAGAAGGAACACCAACAGCACCCGAACGACTGCGATTCGGACGACTCGGACGACGTCGTGGTCGTGCTCGAAGGCTGTGAAGGCAGCAGCAACAGCAGCAGCGGCGGCGGAAAAGCCAACGTCGTCGACGCCGCCACCGCCAACGTCGCCGCGAAGGCGAACAGCAGTCACACTCGGAGCAGTCGCAACCATCGCAGCCCGCGCAGCAGTCGGCAAATCATTCAGTCATCGGCCGTCGGCAAGATAACAACGTGCGCGGCTAAAAAATTATTATTGCCAGCGACAGCGACAGCGACAGCCACTTCGAAGACTTCGACTTCGACATCAAATTCGAATTCAAACGCGAACGTCGTATCCGTATCGGCCGTAACCGGTAGAAGTGCCAGTTCAAGTGGAAGTAAAGTGAATCGTCGTTCGCGTCACAGATCCTTGAGCAAAGACAACAACCAACAAAACCAAAACCAACAAAACCAAATCCAAAACCAACAAGCTGCTGGCTTCATGAGTAGCGCTGCTGCGGCCGCTGCGGGTGCCGCTGGTGGAGCCCTGTTCCAACCCCAACCGCAGGCCAGCACGGCCAACACGAGCCCCACGCTCAGCCTCAATCCCAGCCACCAGTCCGCTGCAGTCGGCGGTGGCCAACAGTCGCCGGTCGCCAGCAGCAACTCACCCGGCTCCGGATCCGGATCCGTGTCGGGCTCCGGCTCCGGCTCCGCATCGTCACTGCTGACGGCTGCCTTTGGCAACCTGTTCGGCGGCTCCTCGGCCAAGATGCTGAACGAGCTCTTCGGGCGCCAAATGAAGCAGGCCCAGGACGCTACCAGTGGGCTGCCCCAGAGTCTGGACAACGCCATGCTGGCCGCCGCCATGGAGACGGCGACCAGTGCAGAGCTGCTGAGTGCCGCAGGCTTGGTCGGCAGCCTCAATGCCACCTCCAATGCCACATCAAAACTGCTGCTGCACAACAACAACAGCATCCCGGGCAGTGGCACGCCGCTGAGCAACGGCCTGAATGCCTCGATCTCACCCGGATCCGCCCACAGTTCGAGCCACTCGCACCACGCCACCTCCTCGCCGAAGGGAGGCAGCAGTCGTCGGGTGTCGGCCTGCAGCGATCGCTCCCTGGATGGGGCGACCTCTGCTGCAGCCTCGGCCGCCGATGTGGCAGGAGGATCTCCGCCGCGGGCGGCTTCGGTGAGTTCGCTCAACGGGGGCGCCAGCAGCGGGGATCAGCAGCTGCAACACGACCTGGTGGCCCATCACATGCTACGCAACATACTGCAGGGCAAGAAGGAGCTGATGCAGCTCGACCAGGAGCTGCGCACCGCCATGCAGCAGCAGCAGATGCAGCAGCAGGAGAAGGAACAGCAGCAGCAGCAGCTCCACTCGAAGCTCAACAACAACAACAATAACAATAACAACAGTGTGGCAGCCACAAACAACAACAACAACATGGAGAGCATCAACCTGATCGAGGACACGGAAATGGCGGACATCAAGATCAAGAGCGAACCGCAGACGGTGGCCCAGCCGCAGCAGTCGCCGCACGGCAGCAGCCACAGCAGTCGCAGCGGAAGTGGCAGCCACAGCAGCAGCCACAGCCTGGCCAGCGATGGGAGTCTGCGACGCAAGTCCTCGGACTCGATGGACAGTTCGGGCGTGCGCGAAGATGCAGAGGCTGATGGCGAGGACGAGACGGCAGTCAGGGAGCAGAGCTCTGTGGAGGAGCAGCAGCAGCTGGCCACCAAGAAGGAGTCCATCGAGGACATGCTGGACGAGGCGGAGCTGCTGGGCATGCACTCGACACGCGGCTCCGACTTGGAGTCGCTGGCCTCGCCCTCGCACTCGGACATGATGCTGCTGGACAACAGCAAGGACGATGTGCTGGACGACGACGAGGACGACGACTGTGTGGAGCAGAAGCGCGATCAGGGCTGCCTCAAGAAGCCCGGCATGGAGCTGAAGCGCGCCCGCGTCGAGAATATTGTATCGGGCATGCGGTGCAGCCCCTCCTCGATTGTCCAGGCGGGACAGCTGCAGGTGAACGGCTGCAAGAAGCGGAAGCTCTACCAGCCGCAGCAGCATGCCATGGAGCGCTACGTGGCAGCCGCCGCTGGCCTCAACTTTGGCCTCAATCTGCAGAGCATGATGCTCGACCAGGACGACAGCGAGCAGTCGAATGAGCTGGAGTCGCCGCAGATCCAGCAGAAGCGCGTCGAGAAGAACGCCCTCAAGTCGCAGCTGCGATCGATGCAGGAGCAGCTCGCAGAGATGCAACAGAAGTACGTGCAGCTGTGCACCCGCATGGAGCAGGAGTCCGAATGCCAGGAACTGGATAACGACCAGGACGCAGAGCAGGACCTAGACCCGGAACAGGAACAAGAACAGGAGCAGGAACAGGAGCCAGAGCAGGACAATGGCAGCAGTGACAACATTGAACTGTCGCCCTCCCCCACGCTCACCGGCGGCGACATCAGTCCCGCCCACAAGGAGGAGGCTGGCGGCCCGGAGAGGGCGGGCTCCAGCTCACCGAAGCCCAAGACGGCGCTGAGCGAGAGTGGCGCGCCCACCAGCACCAACATGCTCTCCCAGATGATGTCCAAGATGATGTCCAGCAAGCTGCACAATCCCCTGGTGGGGCATCCAGCCCTGCCACAGGGCTTCCCCCCGCTGCTGCAGCACATGGGCGACATGTCGCATGCGGCTGCCATGTACCAGCAGTTCTTCTTCGAGCAGGAGGCACGCATGGCCAAGGAGGCGGCCGAGCAGCAGCAGCAACAGCAGCAGCAGCAGCAGCAACAACAGCAGCAGCAGCAGCAGCAGGAGCAGCAGCGTCGCTTCGAACAGGAGCAGCAGGAGCAGCGTCGCAAGGAGGTGCAAGAGCAACAGCAGCAGATCCAGCGCCAGCAGCAACATCTGCAGCAGTTGCAGCAACAGCAAATGGAGCAGCAGCAGCAACATGTTGCCACGGTGCCGAGACCCCCGCAGATGCACCATCCGGCACCGGCGAGACTGCCCACGCGACTGGGTGGAGCTGCCGCGGCTCACAGCGCCCTCAAGTCCGAGTTGTCGGAGAAATTCCAGATGCTGCGCAACAGCAACAACAACTCGATGATGCGCATGTCCGGCACGGACCTCGAGGGTTTGGCGGACGTCCTGAAGTCGGAGATAACCACCTCGCTGTCGGCACTGGTGGACACGATCGTGACGCGGTTCGTCCACCAGCGGAGGCTGTTCAGCAAGCAGGCGGACTCGGTGACTGCCGCCGCGGAGCAGCTCAACAAGGACCTGCTGCTGGCATCGCAGATACTCGACCGCAAGTCGCCGCGCACAAAGGTGGCGGACCGAGGAGGACCCGGAGCCCAGAACGGCCCCACGCCGACCACACAATCAGGTAATAATGGTTCACTACTCCTAGCCCCTAGTCAAATGCCCCCCCAACCGCCGCCAGCGGTGGTCGTGGCCAATGCACAGCAGCAGCAGCAGCAACAACAGCAGCAGCAGCAGCAGCAGAACGTGCAGCAGCAGAATGTGCCACAGCAGCAGCAGCAACAGCAGCCGCAACAGAATCCCCAGCAGCAACAGCCGCCAAATGTGCAACATCTCCATGGCATGCCCCCCAATTGCCAGCAGCTGATAGCCGCCCCCCGCCTCAATGGCAACCAGCTGTCGTTTGCCTCCCCAGCCGCTGCTGCGGCCGCAGCGATGGGCCTGCAGATGCACCATGCGGCCGCAGCGGCAGCAATGTCCGCCCAACAGCAGCAGCAACAGCAGCAACAGAATGTGCAACAGCAGCAGCAGGCGGGGGATAGTAATACTAACCTGAGCCAGGCGAATCCGACTAACAACAGTAGCATAAGTACCCTTAATATACCACCTCCTCACATTCGTCCTTCGCCCACAGCGGCTGCCATGTTCCAGGCGCCCAAGACGCCGCAGGGCATGA
This sequence comes from Drosophila bifasciata, assembly GCA_009664405.1. Taxonomy (NCBI): domain Eukaryota; kingdom Metazoa; phylum Arthropoda; class Insecta; order Diptera; family Drosophilidae; genus Drosophila; species Drosophila bifasciata. Next base: position 44,037,076 of record CM019044.1, on the reverse strand, counting down.
ATCCGGTGGCCGCCGCCGCGCTCTACAACTCGATGACCGGACCCTTCTGCCTGCCACCCGATCAGCAGCAGCAGCAGCAAGCCGCCCAGCAGCAACAGCAGCAGCAGCAGCAACAGAGCTTGCAACAGCAACAGCAGAGCGCACAGCAGACGCAGCAGCAGCTGGAGCAGAACGAGGCCCTCAGTCTGGTGGTGACGCCCAAGAAGAAGCGCCACAAGGTCACCGATACGCGCATCACACCGCGCACCGTCAGCCGCATCCTGGCCCAGGACGGCGTCGTCCCGCCCAACGGACAGCAGAACTCCACGCCCCTGCAACAACAACAGCAACAGCAGCAGCAGTCGAACGGAGGAGGAGGCAACAGCAATGCCACGCCCGCACAGAGCCCGACAGGCAGGAGTCAGGGCGGAGGAGGAGGAGTACCCGGAGGACCCTACCATCAGCAGCCACCGCCACCACCGCCGCCCATGATGCCAGTGTCCCTGCCCACATCGGTGGCCATTCCCAATCCCTCGCTGCACGAGTCCAAGGTCTTCTCGCCCTACAGTCCCTTCTTCAATCCGCACGCGGGCGGCCAGCCCACAGCCGCCCAGATGCACCAACACCAGCACCAGCACCACCACCAGATGAAGCTCTCCTCCAGTCCGCCCGGCAGCCTCGGGGCGCTGATGGACTCGCGCGACTCCCCGCCGCTGCCCCATCCGCCGTCGATGCTGCATCCCGCCCTCCTAGCTGCCGCCCATCACGGCGGTTCGCCCGACTACAAGACCTGCCTGCGGGCCGTCATGGACGCCCAGGATCGCCAGTCCGAGTGCAACTCGGCGGACATGTCATTCGATGGCATGCAGCCTACTATATCCTTTTTCAAACAGCAACAAGAGCAGTACGAGCAGCACTCCATGCTGATGGTCAAGTGAGTTTTCCACTTAGTTCTATAGTGTCTGTGTCATAGAAAGAAAGAAAGAAAGAACAGAGAACTCAAAGAGAGAGAGAGAGAGAGAATGAGAGAGAGAGAGAGGGTGGGAGGGATGTACTTAACCCGTTCGACGGACAAAATGAAACCAATCAAGTGTCTTCTTCAGTTTATTTATTTCCCCAACTAAATTCTTTTATAAAATGTAATCAAAACCTTATTTATTGCCAACCTGCCTTTGCCTGCCTGTTGGCAACCCTTCTCTGGGGAGGCAGAGAGACCCTCAAGTCATCCACATTCACATCCACAACATCATCATCGTAGCAATCGTCGTCGTAGACCTCTTCTAGGGGTCTGGGGCTTGAGTTGCATTTCGCAACAGCAGCAACAGCAGCAACAGAGAAATTGGAAAAACGAAACGGAAAAATCAATGATGAACAGGCCAGGCCCACAGCCCAAGCTAAAGCCAAGCCAATCGACTGCACTCGTTACCCTCTTTTGGCTCTTGGGGCCCCCCCACCTCTTGGCTGTGTTTTCAATCAGTTTAGAGAAGAAGAAGGGGGCCAGAACATTGCCTTCCTGTGGCACCCTTAGACGTTCATTATTGGCACTCGAAAGTGCAGTTCCCCCCCACCCCCCGCCTCCCTCCCTCTTCTATGTCCCACCATGTTAGACATTTGCCAATCGAAGCAGCAGAGCAGAGCACCCACTGTGCCCCCTCATCAGCGTTCTCAGCCGCGTTTCTTTCTGTCGTTCTCTGGCACACACACGAACATGGAAATTTGGAAAGACAATCGACCATCATAACACAAAACCCTCTACCACACATCTATCTACTCTACACACACACAAATCTAGCAAGCATTGCGAATCCTTGACTCCCCTGCACTCTTCTACATTGACACCGATGCACCTGCGCAAGGCCAAACTGATGTTCTTCTGGGTCCGCTATCCCAGCTCCGCGGTGCTCAAGATGTACTTCCCGGACATTAAGTTCAACAAGAACAACACAGCACAATTGGTGAAATGGTTCTCGAATTTCCGGTAAGTAAACTACACCCTTGCCCCATGCCACAAAAGCCACATTAACCTAATATATATATATATAACCATTATCCCCCCAAAGACCACCCCCTCATATATGAACAGCATTCATTTTTAGGATTTCGTTTGTCGCTTTTGATTTCACATTGAGTTTGATTTTGATTTGGAGTTTGATTTTCGAGTGTCGAATCACCTGTCGAAGACCCCCAGCTGTCACGTTCCACGTGCCCCCCCGCAAAACACGTTGCGACTCTGTGCTGTCAGTTGTCTATTGAAATTGCGCAAGAAGTTGCCAAAAAGAGCCAACAAGGAGCAGGGAAAACGACAGCTGCTGCTGCCTCCTCCTTATAGAGTTAGTTTCTCATTCCAGAAGTGAAGTGAGGTAGGCCCAGCCCTGCCCGCATGCAGCTATGTATAACCGTGATTTGCGCGCCAAATCCATGCCACATCTGTCCCTCAAAGACAGAGAGAGAGAGAGCGAACGTGTGGCAGTGGCACAAAGGTTCACCTGGATTTCTTTTCACCCCTCTTTGTAGCGGCAGCTTAGCAGCTGTCCGTCCGTCCGTCCATCCATTCGCCTCGTCTCCGTCTCCGTTGTGTCTAAGACATGCGCAACGTCTTAAGGAACGTCCCTTAACCTTAGCCCGTTGTCCTTTCCCTTTCCCTTCTGGGGGTTTTTCCCTACCTGCGCACTGCGCACTGGAACAACAATGCCGAACATCGAGAAACCCGAAAACCCGAAGACGGAAGACAACAAATCATAGCGTGGCACGCTCGGGGTTCGTTCCTCTGTCGGAATGTGCTTGCACCTTTTGTTTTTGTCTCGGCTTTTGAGCCAAGGGATAATGGGAATGGGATTTCTTGGCAAATGGGGTAGCAACCCCTCTGGAAGGACTACTTTGCATGGGAATAAGAATAATCCAGCCTGCGTCTTCGTCTTCTTCGCTTGTCTTCGACTTTTGCGGCTCCTGAAGGTTAAAATGGGTGGGAATATTTTTTGATTTCGGCTAGCGGCTTTCTGATTGTTTACTTCCTTTCTTTTTTGATAGTTCACCCTTTTAGGGGTTGTATTTTGTAACGGTTTTTTGTTTGCTTCTTCCTTTTTCCACTTTAAGTTTTAGTTTTGAAACGCCTTTTACTATATATGTATATCCATCCAATCCGCCCCAAAGCAAGCATATGAATATACTTGCAACAGTTTTCTGCTCTCTCTTAGACATAGTTACAGCATACAAAAAATATAGTTAACATTTATGAGTTTGCCCCGCACACACTCACACACACACAGCAAACAGATACAAGACACAGAGCTAAAGATACAGACACAGACAGAGATACAGAGATACAGAGATACAGAGACACTGGGCATGGAGTGGCCTCTAATAACATGTTTGCTTCAAGAGGCTGCCACTTGAGTTTTCCGCCCCCCACACAGTTCTAGATGCTGATGATGATGATGAGCTGCCCACTTGAGCTGGAGTGGCGGAAAAGTGTGAAACGGCGCGGCTAAGAAACTTGCGGCATGCCATATTAAAAAGTGTTGCCTACTTAAGTGGTGCCCCAACCCACCACACACCCCCTACACAGACACACACACGGACACACGTACACATAGACTGCTCCCCTGGCTAATTAACAAAAGTGCCTTTTGTTGGGGTTTTGGTCCTCCAAGCAGGCCACTTATATAATTGCATTAGCTGCAGTAACTTCTTTTTGTGTGCTGCTGCTCTTGATGCAAATGCAAATAATGAAAAGAAAGCAGCCAAAGGACATGCATTCACACACACACACACACCTGGCAGGCTAATTAGTTTGTTTGCCAGTCAGGATGCGAGGCCCAGTGTTGGCACGGGTCTTTCTTTTGGGCCGCTTTTCAACACGGCAGGCAACACACAGCTACTTGAGAGTCGCGTCGAAGAGCAGTCTACTCCACCCCCCACCCCCCTCAAAGAGCGGAGAGCGCCGCTCAAGGATGCAGGCAGCCCCACACATACACACAAGCACTCACACACACTTGCTGTTCTTTTTTCGTGTTTTGTGTTTCTCATCGAGCCTTCTCTTCGCTTCTGTTTTTTTTTTTTTGGTTTTGTTTTTTATGAGGTTAAGTGTCCTTTTGGCCCCCCTGTAGCCGCGTGAAAAGATCTTGCTGACAAAAACCAACAACAACAACTCACACTGACACTCTTATGACACTACTCTATACACACACACACACAGACACACATACATACAAAATATGTTCCATGTTCCTGTATGTATTTAGACGTATATGACTTATACCAGATGCCTCTATATATAGATACATATAAAGTGTTGTCAATTACTTCATTAATGTATGAGGTAGAGATGTCTGCATATGTGTGGGTGAGTATGTGTGAGCTTATTAATTACAAAAAACAAAAAAAATGAAATGATATGAAATGAAATGAAATGAAAAAAAAACATTCGTTCGTTCGCTCTACTCGTAATTTTGTAACTGTAAAACGTACTTCCGAGTGGCACTTCTGAAGAAAGAAGGAGGCCAAAAGGAGATGCAAAGAAGGAGACACACGCACACACACATACACACCCACACACGAGCATACATCCCACACACACAAACACATTCATCCATAGAGTGGGAGGAGGCAGGCACCACACACTCGAAAGGGAAACGCTTGCCTGCCCCCACAACGAGAGCTGCTGCTGCTGCTGCTGCTGCTGCTGCTGCTGCTGCCCCACCAAATAAATGGGCTACGAAAATATATGCAAATAAAAATATATATATATATACAAACTAATTAGTTGCAAGCGGCAAGCACTTCCGTCAAGCCTCGACGCCATTTTCAGTTGCAGTTGCAGTTTCAGCTTATTATCTAAATTAAGTGGCGCATTCCATGCGGCAGGCATGTGGCATGCAGGCATGTTGCAGGTGCTGCAAAGCTAAAGCTTCCTTTTCCTGCCTCACGTGTGGCTGTGGCAGCAACGCCTCAAGCTCTTTTTCGCACCAGGCCACAAAGCTAATTGCATTGAAACAAACAAATTTTCAGCCCCCAACCCTCGAAACACTTGTGCCACCTCCACCCCACCACACACCCCGAACACCTCGCACAAAGAACTGAGAGGCTACGGCACGAGATGAGGGCAATCCCTAATAACTATGGACACAAGGATCCCCATCCCCATTCACACACTCCCCAACCTGAATGCTCGATTCAGAGACAATGAACTGTCACACAAAACTGTCACACAGCGATTCCTTTCTTTGGCCCGACCAAGCCGTCATCGCCTCATTATGTTTGCCTCGTTTCAATTGTAGGAGGCTCCACAGGCACAGCGTCAGCCCCAACCAACCCTTCGCCTTCCCTGCCCCGCCCATTCTGTTCAAGTGCGCGTGGCTGCCGCCTCCGGGGAGCTGGCGACAGGGACTGGGAGAGACTGACTAGAGAGACTGGGGACCCTTGCCAGCAAGCGGCAAAGATTTTCTATTTGCACATTTTCTGCGCTTATTGTTTGGAAAAATCAACACGAGAGCGCTCACTCGCATTCGCACAACATGAGAAATGCATTTGCTACTGGGAAATCTTGAAATTAGCGCGATTATCGGAGCGTTGTCAAGTGCGGCCGAGGGGCTGTGGCAGGACTCCCGATGCCTCCTTTCCAGCAGAAATAAAAAAAAAAAAGACAACAATTAGTGCGAGGCACACAATGCAGTCGGAGTCGGGCGGTGGCTGTGGCGTCGGCTGCCGGGAGGCATTAGGCAAAGACAAGCAATCACTTACAGTCTCCAAGCAAGGCAGCAGCACCAACCCACTGCAGCCCCCGTACCGCCTGACTATCCCCCTGCGAGTGGCAAGGCCCCCGCCGCACACAAATCACTTGACTAAACAAGGCGACACAGAAGCAGCAGCAGCAGTGGCAGCAGCAGTGGCAGTGGCAGCACCAGAAGCACACTGCACTTGCTAATTAAATCCCCAACCCCCAGTAGAAGCCACCACTTCCCAAGGCACCCACTCCCCTCTAGCCTTCACTGCCACAGCAGCGACCGCAATAAGAAGACGCCACTGCCTCGACTTGCAATTGTTATTGCACCACCACCGCCACCACAGCCACAGACTCCACCACAGGCACAGCAACGGCTTCAGCTTTAGCCTCTGATGCTGCTGCACATTTGAGATTTATTAAAAATTCTTTACACACACACAGACACAGAGATACACACAGAAATACACATCGACAGACAACAGCAGAGAGAAGAGGAGTCTTTTGGGGCGCGCCTAAGAGTATGCAGCAAATTATTAATAATGTCATATTCAAACAGCGATCCAATATAATGCATTAAGCCAGCCCCCTCCCACCCCACCATAGCTCTTAGAAAACAGATTACTTGAGTGCAAGAAAGAAAGAGAAAGAGAGAGAGAGATAGTTATATAGAGAGTGTGAGAGAGAGAGAGAGAGTGACTGTAAAGTAAGAGAGAGAGCGCGAATTTGGTGAACTGTAATCTAGGACTGTTTTTCCTTGTGTTTTTTTCTGTGTGTTTCGCTCTTTTTGGTTTATCTTTTTGATTTCGATTTTCTTTGAGTTTTGGATACGATTTTGTAAATTTGAATGCTGACAAACAACCCGCCCCTTGAATAAAAAACCCGCCCCCCCACCGAAAACTACCAAAAACCCACATCATAGAATAGAAAAAAAAACACAAAGCTGATACCAGAATACTGACCAAAACCAAACATATTCCTCATCTACGCATCTGCAGAGAATTCTACTACATACAAATGGAGAAATATGCACGACAAGCTGTCACCGAAGGCATCAAGACACCCGATGATCTGTTGATTGCTGGAGATAGTGAATTGTATCGCGTGCTCAATTTGCACTACAATCGCAATAATCACATTGAGGTATGCCAATAACCACGCCTACACCCACACTAACTCTAACATTAACACAACTGCCCCCGCGCCAAGATGGCTACTTACTATTGAGTGCTGCAGGTAAACACTGTACAGTGCAGTGTTCACACACCCTATAGAGTGTTTACCTCTAGAATCAATCCATACACTAACACCAAAATACCCAACACTAACTGAAACAATAGACTTGAAACTGGGAGCAAACGTAATGCTAATCGTAATCGTCCTTCGGCCCATCCGAACAGGTACCCCAAAACTTTCGCTTCGTCGTTGAACAGACACTGCGTGAGTTTTTCCGTGCAATACAGGGTGGCAAAGACACCGAGCAGTCGTGGAAGAAGTCCATATACAAGATCATTTCACGCATGGACGATCCCGTGCCCGAGTACTTCAAGTCGCCGAATTTTTTAGAGCAGCTGGAATAAGTGGAGGAGTTGGCCTTGCCAGCGCTGCCCACGCTGCCAATGCCCCTGGCAATGCCAATTCAAATGCCACCACCACCACCACTACCACCCCCCACACACACCACGATCCCAGCAGCTACTATGACATCTACAACAACATCTACAACAGCCACAACATCGAGGGCCGGCAGCAGCAATACCAAGGCGAGGCGCAGACCAAAGCTAAAAGGCTAAATCTGCGCAAGAAATATCACTGGATATGACCAACCAAAACGAAAACAAAAACAAAAACAAACACAACCCAAACGAAACGAAACGAACAAAAAACAAAAAAACAGAATAAGTTAGCAAAGAGAGAGAGACAGAGAGAAAGAGTAAGAGAGGGAGAGAGCTAAGAGTAACAGCTGAGAAGTTTACAGGAGTCAAAACCGCGTTTAGGCCACGAGCAATTCTGGGGAGCAATCAGTCTCCCGAGCCGCAAAATATTTTTCAAAAAATTTCCAACACACACAGCACACACACACAACAGTACATACACTCAGCGAAAGAGAAGAAGTAATAAGAAATGAGAGAAATGGAGAAGAAGAAGATGCGAGCTTCGATCGCATAAAATGCTAAAACCAAAACTAACAAAAACTGAAAAAAAAACAAAACATAGAGCAAGCAGTAAGACTTAATCTTATGTGAAATAGTGCAAATTGAAACCTGAGCCACACCCAAACAAACACACACAGCACACACACACATGAACATACCGTGCGCGTACTTTGTAGGCAGTGTAAACTGTTGTACTGTAAACCTGTATTCGCCCGTAGCCGTTGGTTTGTTAGATGAAATTTTTTTGAAAATATTTACAAAACATTTTACGTATATACAGATAATATATATTTAACAAAATAGTTGAGCCGTCTATTGATCTACCGAAAGTTGACACACAAACAACATTCCACACACACACAAACAAACACCACACAAACACAACACACACACACACATCGGTACAAAGTGTGTGTTCATTTGATAGCGAAGAGCGCTCTGCGTAAGCGGTCAGCAGTAGCACTGCTTGGCAGACCGCTCTTCGGTAAGCAGTTTCCCTGCAGTTGCGGCGTACACTGCTTGCGCACTGCTTTACAAAAGCAGTCGCTGCACTGACGCCGAAAGTATGGGAATATAAAGAGGCCCCCCCGCAAACCCCCAACCCCCAAACTCTACCCAATCCACTACTTAACCCTTAAGCATATATTCGATGTCTATTAAGCGAAAAAACTAAACGAAAACAAAAATTACCAAAAAAAAAAAAAGGTTAAGCAAAAAGCAAAAACTATTTAGATTTATGGAATGAAATATTTGCGGACAGCGGGCGTTAGGGTAGATAATTGATAATTTTATGGTTTTACATACATACGTTATGCGAGAACCCCCCCACCCTTTGACCAAAGTTAATTGTTAATACGAATCCCCCCTTGAGTGCGGTTTATTTTTTAAACAATTCTTTTACTTTAGTGCGGCGCCCATTTTAGCACGCCTCTCTTAATTTTTATAAATCACCCACACACACACACACAACACACACAAACACACACACTAGTCTGTTATTTATGTACATAATTTATGAATTTAGTTAAGTTAAAGTTTAGTTTAATTAAAGTTTACTTTACATTACTTGGCCTTGAGTTGCAACAAAAACATAAATATACACAAAACACCAAAAAATTTCAATTACAAAACAAAAATATGGTTTTTTCTTTATTGTTATTATTGTATTATGTATGCCCAATATCCCAATATCCAAATATCCGCTGGCTGGCAGTGATTAATTGTCCTCGATCATGCACTCTCACTCATCAGCAGCAGCAGCACATCAGACTCAATATGGAGAGTGGGCGGGTTAAGAGGGATATGTTTGCTCTCTCTTGGTACCTTGGATACTTGGTCTAAGAGCGAGCAAACCAAAACTGTTGCCACACCACCAGCATCAGTGGCAACATCATCAAATTACATCATCGAATCACATCGAACATCAAGCAAATACCAAAAGAATATTCCTCCAAAAAGACGACGCAAGACGAAGTAGCGAAAGTAAACCTTTTCGGCCCCCATATTTGCTACGAGGACTATCATCAGCCAGCCAGCTAAACCTTTTGGAAACCCTATCGCCCCCTGTTGCAAGTTTAGATTAGATGGGAACACCGCTATGACGCAAGAGAGGGAGAGAGAGAGAGAGAGAGAGAGAGAGAGAGAGATCAAGCACCCAGCAAACCTTTCGGCCACACCATGCATATGAAATTATTGAACAATAGATGAATTTTAGCTAAAACTAAATTGAAAACGAATAAACAAGTTTTTTAGGCATAACCAGTGGAAGAGTTCCCCCCTCACAGCAGAGTGGAGGAGCGGATGCGAAATTTGATTGCACTTTGGCGTAATTATGACAAAATTAGTCGAGTATAAGACGGTAGGTTCCTAGTCTAGATGGAAGAGAATTTCAAATTAAATTCAAATTGAAATTGAAATTAAAAAATTGGAAAATTGGAAAATTGAAATTTGGATACTACTACTACTATTCATACGAGTAGAATGAAACAAAAAGATAAAATGCATTTGCGAAATTAGTGTTTAGGGAATCGTACAAAAAACAAAAGAAGCAAAAACAAAAACAAAAGCTAATCGAACTGCAGTTTTAAGTTGAACCCCAACGCATTATCCATTTATCCATTGAGAGATTAGTTATTGAGTTATTCTGAGTTATTTCTTATACAGTTTACAGTCGAAATTCCAGGGCCGGAGATCGCGTTCGTTGATTGTTAATGCCTTTACGAAATTTATGGAGAAGCAACTTCTTTTTGGCACTGAAGTTGAAGTTTGAATCTAAATCTAAATACAATTGTAACTGATTTTGTGATAAAAAGAAAACCAAAAAAACAAAAAAAAACTAACATCTAACTAACAAACAAACAAACAAACAAAAATCGAAGTAACTGCAATTATGTTTCGGCTAAAACCAATATGGAGGGAACCACCCACCCGCCCATACGAAATTATTGATTGATTGTAAGAAATAGTTAAATGAGAAGAAACAAAATGAAAAACCCTTTAGGCAATTTAAGGCGTATTAACAATAAACGTTTGGCTAACCAAAAACTTTAGGCAAAATTTTATAATTAAGCAAAACAAAATTCAGAAGAAAAAAAAAGGGAAACACAAAAGCAAAAATTGTAAACCATTATTCAGCTTAATATTCTGTTGAGTTTCAGTTTGTATTCAGTATTCAGTATTAGTATTCCGTATCCGTATCAGTTTTGAGCCCATCGCTTTCTTTCCTTTCCTTAACCAAGTGGATGGATCGTTGGATCGATCGTAGAAGGTGATGAATGATGAATGAACCGAAATACATACAAACATTGCGTACCACACACACACACACTTGAACACACTTGAATACTACATGCGTATATATAATGCAACATACATACATACATATTTCATACATTTATACATACTAACATTAACATTAACAAAAACAAAAACATACTTAAACTTAAGTCAAGTCAAAACTAAAACAAAACAAAAAAAATAGAGACACGTCTCTAACGATAATTGGTTAATAAAAGCGAAATTCATTGAGAAAACAGAAAACCACATGACGGCGCTTGGATTTTTCTTTAACAAAATTAACAAAAAAACCTCCCTCCCCCCCACAACCCTTTGGCTATTTATGAATTCCCCCCAAAACATTTTTTCGTTAACCCAACCAAACTCCGTCAGAAGCTTTCGGCAATTGTCACAGATCAGATCACAAAATTGGAATTGATTGGCAACCAACCCCCACTACTACACAACACACATCACTAACCGTTAACCAACACTAAGCCACAGCTACAGCTACAACAACAACAACAACTAATCGGTGGAGCGCTGAGACGAGAAAAGGGTAAGCAGCAAAAGTAAGCAACTAAATTTTAATCACTTCCTGTTCCAAGCAGAGAACAAACCAAGATACAAAAGCGACTACTCCCCCCGGCACATCCACATCCACAGGCAGCAGGAGCAGCAGCAGCAGGCAGCAGCAACCTTCAGGCCACGATACCTCACAGTGGCAGCCAGCAAAAAGTTTGGGCACCCGTCTTTCGAACAGCCGTAAAAACAGTGTTTAGTTTCTACACAGCAATCTTTCGGTGTTGGTAAATTCCAAAAAATGTCAAACAACAAACAGTGACCAGCCATAGTCCAAGAGCAAAGTTCGATTCTAGTTTCCAATTGCTGCCCTGCACTGCCCTGCGCTGCCCTGTGGAGCTGGGGGCCCCCAGGTACAGTTTACACCCGAACCAAAGTCAGAGTCAGAGCACGGCACAGGCCAGGAAATAAGTTAGCCTAAGCATAGAGAATAGTAATCTTACAGCCAGCCACCATCCAGCAGGATCAACCAGGATACCAGCGCACACAGACAGAGCCAAGCAGGAAGCGGAAGCAACCAGCAGCACATCAACCCAACCAATCAATGATCAGTGAATCGATTTCATTCACTGATCCAGCGAAAGAGCAAGCAAAGCACAGCAAACTAAACTTAAAGCATAATGAAAACTACACGAAAAAAACCGAAAAAATAAAACAAAACAAAACGAATCGATCAGACAGACAGACAGAATGCCAGATGATCGAAGCAGCGGAAGCAGAAACAGCAGAAGATGGAAGCGAGATGAACGAAGAAAGATGAAAGGAGAAAGCGAGCGATAAGTATATACCTACTACACGTAAACCAATTACCAAATATAAATGCAGACGCAGCCATATGCAATTTTAACTAGATTTTAAAAGCATTAAATACCAAGCAAACCAAAAAATACCAAGCAAAACAATTACCGATTACCGATAACTGATAACTGATTACTGAGCATACCGCATATACGAGCGAACAAAACCGAGATACAGAAATTGATCAGAATTGTACATAGCGACATTAAAGTACTACAACTACATACACGTAACTAAAATATTACTACAGTTTAAGCATAAGCAGTACCCCCCCCCCCACGAACCCACTCCATAACGAAGAAGTTACTCAAAGGCCAGGGCCAGGCAAGGCTTCGCCCATAGCTTTACAGCATTCAAAATGCGCGCAGAACGATTCTCAGGTAGAAAGATGAAAGGGAGAGAGAGATGTGCCAAATCCCCCCAACCCCCTCAATCGGTATATATATCAAACAGATCCCCCCACACACACACACACATATGTATGTAGTCAAGTCAAATCTATTCGTAACTTCAACTTCAAAAAACAAAACAAAAACGAAAAACAAAAACGAAAATAAGTTAATTAAACATCCTTAGTTATGAAAACATCTGATCACAAGCGAAAGAAATGAAAAACAACTAAAGCAAAAGCACTATCGAAAATCAAACGAAAATTTGCAGTTTTGGTATAAACTTAACACAAAACTAAAAGAAAACTAAAGGAAAATAAATAAATGATTGCGTTTTTTTAGTAGCAAACGCGATTCTCCAAAATTCTCAATAACTTTTGGCCCAACATCGAAAGAATATTCAAAATTATCGAAAAAAAAACAAATGTTTGAAAGTAAAATTTTTATCACTTATTTGGCGTAGGAAGAAATCACAGTAAAATAAAGAGAAGAAGACAGAGAGAGAGATGAAGAGAGAGACATTTTATGGCTGTTGCAGTGTGCCCCCCCTTTTTGAACAGGGATGGTCACACTTGCAATGCCATTTTTTGTTACAATCAAACTGCAATAGAGCAGCGCACAGTGCCCATACACTTTCGGCCAGCACTGTGCGCCTGCACCAAACGGATTAAGTTCAACAATTCAAAAACAATTTTTTTAAACCAATATGTATTTGTACAGGAAACAAACTTAAGCATCCTCAGTTCGAGACGTTTATGAAGAAGAGGTTAAAACTTTTGGCTTATGACGTGTAACCCCAGCATTTCGGCATAGCAATAATGGCAAGCGGAAGCTGGCCAATGGAAATTCTAAATTCAAATTGATATATATACCAATACCAACAACAACAACATCCAACAACCAACAACAACAACAAAAAGAAAAGCACACGAGAAAGTATAAAAATATAAAGTAAAAGTTGCATAAAACCCAAATAAAAACCCCATAAAAGAAATAAGAAGAAATAACAGTAATAGATAACAGAGTAATAGAGATAAAGCAGAATTACAATTTAGTTTTAAACAGCCAACAATAGCCAGGGAAACATACACAACTCGTATGTGATATTTTTGAGTTCATCTCTCAACAGATTTTTTCACAACTTTACAAAAGAAAAACCAACAAAAAAAAAGAAAAGAAACAAAAAAAAAGTAACTGAAACAACAACAACAACAAGCCCAATTAGCAGCGACAATATACATAATTATATTCACTAAAGAAGGAGAATTATTAGAAACAACAACAACAACAAACAGTAAACAACAACAAACAACAACACAGAGCACTTCCAGCAGCAAGAAAGCAGCAACTTTTTTTGGGTTGATTGTTCTACACATATCAGAGATATCAAAGATATTGTATAGCCGAATGACGACTGTTACTCTATATACTATATACAGAATATAGAGAAGATCAGTTCAGATTAGGTGAAAGCAAAGGGAAGGAGTAGTACAGCGGGGAGAGTGAAATAGATTTTAATTTGTGTTGAGTCTTTAAGCCATCCTGAGTTCAAAGTTTACACTGAATATAACTGAATATTTACCCATGATCAAATACAAATATAACAAATATATATATACACATAAAGCAATATAAAAATACCGATAACTAATCCATAAGTGTTTATAGTTGAATTTTGACAGACAGAGAGATACAGAGAGAGAGAGAGAGAGAGAGTTGAAGACGAATCAGATTTTTATGCCACAGTTTCATTTGCAATAGTCGAGAGCGTGCCACGCACGCACCAGGATAATTTATAGTACAATACATGCAACCAGCAGACAAAACAACAAACAACAACAACAAATAAACAATATAAACGAATAAGCAACCAAATAACTTTTTATAAAACGATTTATATTTTTATACTCAAACGAAAATGAAAATGAAAAAAAAAACCAATCAAAAAACCGCCACAGCAACAACAATAGCCAATTAGCCAAATAAGCCAAAACTTTTAGTTCGTTCACCAATGATATATTTACGTTAACAATTAACAACAACAGCAACAATTATGATTTTATTTAAGCAACAACAGCAAACAACAAATGAAAGTGCTCCCGGTCCACGACAATTGATTGATTGATAGCCCCGAGTCCTAGTCCCCCGTACAGATCCTCGCATGCCACACATGAAATTGCCAATAGTAGTAATATGCAACCAAGTTGCATAGAGTAACCAAGAGAAAGATAGAAGAGAAGAGAAGATGAAGACGAGGACCCAATGAAATGATGCCTGCCTGCTGAACCCAAAGGGAACCTACGCCTGAGAGCCCTACGCCCACACACACACACACAAGAGGAGACACAATCCACAAAAACATTCGCCAAAACTCATGCAGGACTGTACTACGGGAACTGGATGGCAATAGATCTGATGAATCAATCAGTTGATCAGTTGGAACGGAGTCGCCTTTCACGTAGGCAAACAAGAATAAGTGATAAAAACCTTTTGTTTCACAATTCTCTTACGAGCAAAAACTCAATCAATCGAACAACAACAACAACAACTAAATGAGCCACAAAACTTTTGCGTGCGTTAAACTGGCTCCATCTTTGGCAACTGCTGCACAAGTGTACTCGTTGGGGGCATGCAACTGACTGCGAGAAATGAACTGCAAAACTCCTTTGGTTTACTCCAACATACACCACACACAATCAATCAAACAAACAAACAAACAGATACCGATCAACAGATGCAATAAACAAGAGAAAATTGACAAAGATTGGAGCGCCATCCCCCCCACACAGGGGGGTTGGGACCTGCCCCAGACAATAGCCCAGTAATATTATTATTATTTCCAATAGGGCGCAGCTTTGTAATCCCCCGAGGATTAAAGCTGCGCCACAGAGAACCGTCGTCGAACAGAAGTACAACCAAAATGCAACGCACCCATTGGCACCACCAAGAATCAAGAATCGAGCAGCATCAGTTGCCACTGCACCCACAACAACAACGAGTGTAATACCATGCCCCATGTTGGCCTTGTGGTTGCCGGAAAGGGGAGCCAGACGTTTGTCAAAATTCTACACGAAATTTTATGTAAAACAGCTGTAGGAGCAAACGAAAAACGCAATTCCAACGAGCCAACGAGCAAAACAATCGATTTTCAGTTTCAAGTTTTTCCTTCTCGGCGATCGGTCCGGTTTCGATCGATCGCGTTCCTATGATTTATAGACGAAGAGAGAGGCATGCCCCGGGCATGCGACGCCCCAGCGCCCACAACCACAGTGGGCGGACAGTCAAAGGGAGGCGCCGCCCGGGGCATGTGTAAGATATGTACTATAATAAAAGTAAAACAAAAAAAATAAAACCGTAAACGAAAACGATAAGCAAACAAATGAAACAACAATATTTATACAGAGACTGCAAACAAATGTGATCAGATATTTTATAATATATAAGTTTACAGAGCAAGATACAGCGAGAAGCAAGGAGCAGGAAGCATATAGCCAGAATCAGAAACCGAAACCGAAACAGAACCAGATAACTAGTTATATAGCCGAACGATCAAATCAAAAGCAGAAACAACAGCAACCACAGTAACAGTAAACCAGTACAGTTAGCATAGAACGTAACGAGTAACGAGAGCAGTAAGATCGAGATCAAGGGACTCGCAACGAGTCGCATAGTAAAACGTAAGCAACCGAATAAAACAAACCAACAAAAACCAAAACAAAACTATTTATAATAATATTTTTTACAATAGAATATACAACTAAATATAGCAAAACGACAAACAAACCGAGCGGGAGGCGCAGCAAGGCATTGAAAGCACCACTAGACCTTGACCTAGACACCATATCCTTATCCACTGAACCATACAATCCAATCCTGATATCCCGATATCCTCAATCCTCATGCCCATGCTGCCGCCTCTACGCGCAACAGTTGCCTTTCACAGAAACAATTTACCATTTAAGTTACCAATAGTGAAATAGACAAGCCAGAACGGTGCCACACAGTCGCTGTGGCGCCGCCGTTTTCCCCACAGCCAGTTTTCAGTTGAGCAACATCTCCCCACTTGGGTTTATTTTCGAGTACTACAAAGCGGAGAGAAGTCTTTCATTTCACGGTTCATACAAAGGTTCTATTTAGTTCCAACGAGGAGTAGCAGCAGTACAGAAACAGAAACAAAGATCGAAAACAAACCAGTATAATACACACACAGAAGCAAACACATCTAATATCAGATATCAGATATACTTAATGTTTGATATATAGTTTTGATTTGAATCCGTTGAGTGAGTCAAGTTAAAGTTTTCAGTTAGATCAACAAAGTTTGGAGTCCATTATCTGCCCTAAGTTGAAGCATTATCTTCAAAGCATTATGCAAAATTAAGCAAAAAACCCCTGAGTTCTGAACAATAGTGCCGGTAATATTTATAAGCTAAGTGAAACTATATATAGATATATATATATATATATATAAAATACATACTCTAGACGTCGTAATCCGTATTTCAGCATAGCTAAAGAATGTTCTAAATGTACACTGAATAAAATCCCCCCAAAAAATAAAATAACAAACCAAATGAAAGAGCAACAGAAAGTGAGAGAGAGAGGAAGAATCGCCTGCGCCGTGTTTTCCATGCCAAGATCGTAGATGAAAGACTGCCTGGCCTTGAAGTAAATGAGTAACTAACCCCCCCAGACCCCGACCCACAACCCCAAGCAACACACACACACACACACACACAACCTTATAAATATATATAACTTATTACTTACATAAGGGTATAAACTCAAAGCAAAACCAAAAACCAAAAACCAAATAATAATAAAAAATACAAATACAAGATAATGGTAGTTGCTATTTTAAATATTTAAACCAAAAACCCATAAGAAAGAAAACCACAAAAAAAACAAAACCACAAAAAAAAATCAAACAAAACCAAAAGCAAAAGCAGAAGAAACAGAAAATCAATCGAAATAAAAATGAAATCTTCAACGTATGCAAAAAAGTCTCTAAAAACTAAAAACTAAAACTAAAACATTAAGCAGGAACCAAAAAAGCCAACCTAAAAAGCAGCAGCAGTCAGACATAGCCACATACATACTACATACATATGTACTACATACATAACGCAGTATATATTATGTATATGCAGTTTGCAGTTCCAAAAACCAAAATCATTACGGAAAAAAATATATATGAATATTTGTATGCTTTTTTACTCACACACCATATAAGCCGAATGGAAGTGGAAATTGAACATTTGGGATAGAAAAAACAGAGAAAACACAGTTGGAGATGATCCTCCAGCATCGCCTTTAGGTTTAATTTACGCACTCAGACAGACACACAAACACACACACAGATACAAGACACAAATGTCAGCATAAGTATGAAAGAAAAAAAAACTAATCGTAAAACCAAAAGCAACTACAAATTTATAATCATAGTTTAGCAGCCGCCGTAATTGATTTTGTCAGCCACACGAAGGATAAGTAGAAGCAGAAGCAGAAGCAGACCGAACTAAAACAAAACCAACTAAGATAGATACAAATACGCAGCAAAAGATACATAACATAGATACATACATCATCATCATCATCAACAACAACAACCGCCAGATACAGTACTCAATGCCGTTCAATCAACAACAAACCAAACAACCAACCAAGCAACACCAGGAGAAGATCTCAGTTCACAGATGCATCAATCAAGCTTACTTATAGTTTTCAAGATACACAAAGTCCAGTTCAAGATAAAGATTAAATTAAGGATACATACATACATACACACATCTAAGCATAATGATAACCCCCAACCAATATACACAACAACTTCAGATCAAAATCAGAGTAGAATTAGAGGAAGAGACAAGAAGACATTTCGATTAGGAGGGAGCAGAGAATGGCTCGAGTGGTACGACATTTCGAAGAACGTTTGAATATTTCGGCTTACTAGATACGTATTCAGAACTTTCGGCTCAAAAGCAAACGCGCTGCATTTTGAAAAAAAAAACTCAAACAAAAAACAAACATATAAGGAAACCAAAATAAACTTGCAAATGTGCAGGAAAAAAAAAACCAAATGAAGAAAACCAACTCTCGGCCTAGACTTTGGCGTGAATTTCGGAATAATGAAAACCAAAAAGGGAAAAACAACACACACACACACACCCACACAGACGTACAACTAAAGAGGAAAATTCGGGAAAAAATAACAACAACCAAATGTGACCAAAAGACGCGCTGCAAGTGGCCAAAAGACGCTTCCCCAAATCGTCCCACGAATCGAGCTGTGCAGACCCCAAAAAAAGAAAAAAAATGAAACCAGTTTAGGTATAAGTGTAAAAATTAAATGTAAAAGTATTTCGGTAATGTTCCTATATAAACACTGACACACACACACACACACAGGCACACACTGACACGCATACACGAGTAGTACATGCATATGTACATAACTGGGCAAAAGACTGTACATATGTATAAGGGGAAATTGAAAGTTTCGGACACACACACAAAGCAAATTCAGCATTTAGCATTTTGGCAAAACTAAAAAAAATAAAACAAAATTAGAAAGGGAAAGAAAAATGGTCTGCTGGCTCGATTCAAGCGGATGCAGAAGGAAGAAGCGTTGGGTTACTTGCAAAATAATAATAATAACTAAAGCAAAGAAATGAAAAAAATTAACTTAATTTACAGGCAGCATTCTACGTGTATTGAGATGAGAGAACAATTGCAGATTTCTTTCGATTCGATTTGATTTCCTTGTTTCCCATTGAGCAGAAGAAGAGAATTGTACTTTTTAATGACAAAAAACACACAACAACAACAACAACAACGCGTTTGAAAACCCCAGAACAAAAAAGGATAGGACAAATAACAAAAGAAAAAGAAAACCAAAGCAAGATCAATGAAGTACTTCAGCAGAAAATCACGAAATAAACAAAATTGAAAAAAAAACTCTCGGCCATGTTTGGATAATTATCTCTCGGTGTAAACGTTCAGGACAAATTTACAAAAAAAAAAAAACTAAAACTAAAAAAAAAACCAAAAAACTTTAGAGAAAAAAAGAAACTTTAGAATTAAAAAGCGAAAAGCGAATTCAAAATCCAAAAAAATTATAAGCAAAATCACTAAAAAATTTTGGAACAAACAAAATTTCGTATGTAAGAACTTAAATTGTAAGAGGAAGGAAGGAAGGATGGAGCAGATGTTGAACAAGCAGTGCATTTCCGCTCTCTGCACTCAGCAGCAAGCAGTAGAGATGGATGGATGCAGCAGTAGAAGAGGAAGACCAGAACGGAACGGAACGGAACGGAATGGGGGAATGGCAAAACTTTGAAAGAAATTTTGAAAACGTGTTGGAAAAATATCAGAAAAAGTACAAGCTTATTTTAAGCACCTTCGCGCCTTATCTTTAAGAACGTAAATAAATCAATGAAAAATACGAAAAAAAAAACTAAACAAAAATGAAAAACGTGTGAGAAGAAGACGAAAAAAAAACCTAAAAAAAAAAACAAAAACATAAACTTAAATTTAAATAAATTTAATACGAAACAGAAACATTGTACATTTAGAAAATACGAGCAAAATTAAGCGGGGAAATTGCGATAAAACTTTCGATACAACTCCTGGTAGTTAAACCCTATCTAAACTTAAGTTTCATCCGCACCGATCTGATACGATCTGATCCCAACCGATCAGACTCTGACTCAGACTCGTGCCCGGATGCTGCAGAAAGCAAACATTTTGTTTCCCTCAGTTCGGATTTTGTGTAAAATCTGCCTACTATTATTGTAAAGCTCAAACACAGCAGAGAAGGAAGCAGAAGCAGCAGAAGTAGAATTAGAAAATAAAATAAAACGAGACAAGTCAACAAAGAAAAGAATGAAGAGAAAACAAACTCCAGCGGAGGCTCCAGTGTGTACGGAGCTCCAGCTGAAATGAAAATTGAAACCCAACAAGCAACAAAAAACACAAAATTCAAAATCATTGCAGCAGCAGATTTCAAAATTACCTAAAAAACGAAGCGAAGCGAAACGAAATTAAAACAAAATTCTCAACTGCGGTTCGAAACAAGAGAACCACAACAAGAAACAGAAGCAAAAGGTTTTCTAGAAAAGTAAGGAAAACTTATGTAACTTTATGTTCCCCCCTGTAAATGTTTAGATATATGAAAATCCAAAAAGAATAAAGCGGAGCAGTGACACTATTTAAGTTAGGTGTTGTTGGTGTGGCTACGACCGACTTTGAGATAAGATGTGTATGTAAAAAAAAACAAACAATTACTATAAAAAGGAACTCGATGGATCCTAACCCCTCCCCCATTTACCCTCAAATGTTTAGTTCATAAATTTCGGTGTGCACCCACGACTATCAATCAGTATATATGTATACCCGCACATAGGTACTATGTGTGTAGTCCTGTATACCCTACCCTGAGTTTTGCTGACAAATCTCTTTGGGGGCGATCCCTTGGGGTACGTGAATGTGTGTGAGCGGCGGGGGGGGCCAGACCGTGGACAGTTCTCAAGCCTCGAAAATAAAACCAAATGCCCGGCCAGGCACGGGGCCAGTCGATCGGCCCGGAGGCTGACCGGGCACATCCAGGACATCCAGAACCGTTTCGCACCATAGAACTCAAGGCAATACAAGCAATCCAGTAAGTACGAGAGAGAGAGAGAGAGAGAGAGAAAGAAGCAACAGCAGAAGCAGAAGAAGTAACAGAAGCAGAAACAGAAGCAGAAGCAAGGCAAAGGACAAGTTTCGAATCAGAATTTCGGTGACATCTTTCGGCAAAGTTTCGACAACTTTCGATTAGGCTTTTGTTGTTAATTTGGTTTATTTGCGACCACGTCTCCACGTCTCCATAGCACACGAGCAACATGCAGCCATGCAGCCAGCGGCATGCCCATGCCACACACAGAAGCAACAACAGTAGCAACAGTAGCGACAGAAGCAGCAACCAGCCACGTGATAAACGAGTTGAGCAAAGTGAAAAGCAATTTTGAAATGGGGCCACAACGTCCGATCTAAAGTGCCTTCAAGTAACAATGAAAAACAAAAGAAAAACCAAAAAGGAAAACGTAAACAAAAAACCAAAAACGAAAATACCAAAAAAAAAAACTAAAAAATAAAGAAAACTGTTAATTTTTTATGTAACTAAAGCAGCGCGCGCGTCAGGGGGGGGTGAAAATTATAAATAAAAATTGTATAAAGAAATTAAACGTGTAAAAAGTATAAACAAAAATTTAAAGAACTAAGCGACGAATCGAGGAAGCAGTCGATGAGAAGCGAATACGAAAAAAGGGCTCCAAATAGACCGGAAAGCAAAACAAATACCAAAAACTGTCTCACACACACACATTCTGGCCACAGGACTCACACACACAAAAGCCGCACAAACCGAACCCAAAGGGGGGGGCATACACTCAGAGATGTTGCTGCAAAACTCAGATCATACCTAATCCCCCCCATCCAATATCCCTAGCAAAAGTTGTAATTGACTACCTAAGTAAGCGATAAATATGTATGTATTTAGTTATAGTATGTAAAGCGAGTGGAAATTTAACATAAAATTATAGACACACACACACACACACACACACACACACACACACAGACACACTTTATGTATGAAGAAATTAATGATTTAGACAAGAGGAATAACGGCAGCAAGAGGTTTGAACTTATGAGAAGAGAAAGTATATGCATATATACCCCCGCCCCATCATATGTATACCCCCCTTTTAGCATACATACGCATACTATAGCGCTGAGTTGCTCATTTAACACACACATCACTCACACACACACTCACACGAAGGCGAAGTATGCAACATTTAATTTAGATATAGAGAGCGAAGCATAAGTATTCCATTCCACTCAAAAAAAACGTGAAGACACACGATGATGATTGCAACTGAAGAACTAAGAACGAGTAAGAGTACGAGTACAACGAGTACGAGTACTAGTACAATAACGAGTACTACGAGAACGAGTACTAGTACGATAACGAGTACTACTAGTACGAGAGCGGCATACTGAAGTGGCGGCAATTAGGTATTATACTAGAGCGAGAGGACTAACATTTAAGCACAAAATTCAGAGATGCATTGCGATATGCATAAGTGTGCGTGCTGGCTGGCACACACACACACACACACACACGAAACACACACTTACATATACAGTCACACGCGTGCGTCTGCTCTGCGTGCAGAGTAATTAATGATTGATGATTGATGAGATCGCGTATATAAACTATAAGACTTTCTGGAATCCGAAGGAGGCAAACGGAAACCTACCTACGTTTTCCTACTTTCGTGCTCTTTCCTAACACCCCTAATACACACACACACACACACACACAACTACATACAGATCTTTGAGTTGGAAAACGTCGTAATCGTTTCTTTAGTCGTTGGATGGGAAAGAACTAGTAAAAATTAGCAAAATTTAAAATTTAAAAAATGTAACACACAGACACACGCGCACACACATACAACACACACCATTATGTATATATAAGTATGTAAATTCCTTTGAGCTGAAACATTGTATAACCAAAAAGATTGCGATTACAAAGACACACACACACAGACACACAGAAAGACACACACAGAAGAATCAACAGAGAGAGAGAGAGAGAGAGAGACAAAGAGAGACACAACAGACACATCCTGTAGAGAGGTGTGTTAAAGGGTTCTTTGCTTACACAAAAAAACTTTTCAAACTTATTAAACCGTTTCGGCCAACCTTTAGGATTGATACACAATCGAGTTGAGGAACATCATCGAGAAGGCCCCCGAGCCCAAAAGGGGATCTACTGCATCGTTTCGGTTGATGGATGCAATAAAAAAACGTTCAAACGTTCAAAATTTCAAACAACACAACAAAAAAAACCCCAAATCAAGCCTAGAAATTGATTTAAGTTCCATTAAGCAAAAAAAAAAAAAAAAAGAGAAAATAGGAAAAATGAATAATTTTTGAGTTAAAATACAACAATAGACCGGAATGATTTCCAAGCAATAGTACAAACCAACTTAAGAGATAACTTTTATAATGTAATTGTAAACTAAGTGAAAGATGAGTGGAAGAGGCTCTGATCGAAAGGGAGGGCCAAGAAAAATGCCAAAAATCCCAGTGCCCCCCCGCCAGAGAGCGAGAGATGAGAGATGTAAGAGAATGGAGATGAAAATAAGATCCCTCAAATGCATATACGATTTTCCCCCTGAGTTACCCTAAGTTAACAGATTTAACACACATTTAGTTGGAACTTTGATGAGTGCGATGAGTAAGCGAAATAATTAAAGGAAACACCAGGAACAGAGCAACAGAGCCTGGTGCCAAGGATATTTTCGAAGACATTCCCTCCTGCACACACACAGGAGTCAAGTCACTTTACACACACACACCCCCACACACACACACAGTTTAAATTTATAAGTATATGTAATAACAATAGGAGACAACACACACACCCTAACACCGCCCCCCCCTGAATCACAAACATTACTATTTACCACAATGAAATGGAAAACCAAAAACCAAACCATACCAGAGAACATTTCGCAAAAACTAACGATAGTACGATATACTAACTTTAATATGATTAACTAAACTCATTTCGAAATGAAACCCTAGCGATGATATACGCATGTGTATGTGTAAGCTACGTTTTGGTTACGGTTTCGGTTTCAGTTCCATTCTACGAATATACTTTGGCCTACCCACACAAACCCCCCCTTTTGGTAACTTCAAAAACCCCTACTTCTGGCCCCCAAAAAAATGTTGAGAGTCAAATTGAAATTTGATTCCAAGAAATTTCGAGCTAAATCGCACAAAATTGTACATTTCGCGCAAGAAAAAAAAAACACACACACACACACACCACCACATTTACATCACAATGTCACAACACACACAACGCCACCACGCAGAAAGCATAAATGATAAAAATGATAACAAAAATGATATGATATGAATAAACCCAGAAAAATGTGTAAGAATAAATTCAGTATTTGGGACAGACATCATCGTAAGCGAATATAATTAAATACGAAAATTTATATTGCGATCGAAAACAAAATCGAAAAATACTAATGAAAAAAAAAACACGTGTGTAACGGGAAAAAAGGAGAAAAAATGAGAAACAGAACACTAAACTACAATATGACATTTTTAATCGAAAACCAAAACCAAAAAAAAAAAAAAAAACCAAAACTTATTTTATTGAAAATTATGTAAAATTTACTAAGGAAAAAATACAAAAAAAACAAAAACCAACAACAACAACACACAATAAAAGTATATTATATTGTTTATTTTCATCTTTAAAAATAAAGTTTTAAAATCGTATAAAAATAGTAATTGCCCAACTGGAGTTATCATTATGAATTATGGGAACGGAGTGGGGAAAAAATGCCGCTCAAAGTAGCAGAATTAGTGGCAAAAGTGCATTCATTTGAACTTCGCGCCCAAAGAGTTAAAATGTGATTCAAATTATTGCAGGCGCCACCTAGCAGGCGCCACCTAGCAGTCATAAACAGTATTTCTGAATTGACGCGTTCACTAACACTGGATGCGGTATATAGTTACGGTATATTTCTGAGGGTCAGGCGGTATTTTTCATAGATAAATCTACGGTCACACTATGAACAATCGATTGTTATATTCAAACTAAATCGATGATTGCTCATCTCTAATTTACACATTACGCAAAAGATTTATTTTTGTTTATTAGAAAAAATGTCGCTAATCAGCGCCTTTGCCAGGTAAGTGAAGTGACTCCAGCCCATCCACTAACTGAACGTACCGTTCTGTCGTAGATTAGGATTACAGAGAGGTGGCGTAGCCGGCACAGCCGTGTCACGTTGCCTGCACACGACACCTGTGCTCTGTGCCGAGCCGCTGAAGAAAAAGAAGAAGCTGGACCCGCAGGTTGTCAAGCAGAGGGAGGACCGCAAGAAAAAGAAGATTGAGAAACAGATACGCCGGCTCGAGAAGAATGCGCGACAGCTGAAGCCGGTGGAGGAGCTGGAGGTGCCGCTGGAGCTCATCGATGAAAAGGAGTAAGTGCCCCGCCTCCCTCTGATTGGAATACAGTGGCGGTACAACTTGTTCCCATTGCAGCAAAAGGCAGCGAAAATTGACGCCCCTGGGCAGCGCAGAAGTGGAGGAGCGCGCCCTGCTGAAGAAGGAATGGGCCCGCTACAAGCACGACGAGAGAGTGGCCGACTTCCAAATCATTGACCGCCTGCTGCAGTCGCAGAACAAGGCGCTGGAAGAGCTCCGGCGCGAGTCCGAGGAGCTGTACCAGGCAGCCATCGAGATCGACCTGCAGCTGCTGCCCGTATCGCTTAAGGGCCCCGTTGCCACCCCACCCATCAAGAACTACGCGAGCCCCGATGGCGACTACATACACCAGTCTATGAAGTGGGAATGATGACGGGAATCCCATTCCATGTTAGGGGGTGTTAGGTCAAAGATTGTTGCTTACATCAAATACAAAGAGTAGTTAATTAATTACCCAGGGCGTTCGTTCCTTTATCTGCTCCCACAGTCAGCACTTTTCACGCACGGCCCGGCCCGGTGCTTATTTACCTAAGCCGGTGCTTTCCGACAATGTAAAGCCGTGCCCCGTACTCTGTAAACAGTTTCGCTGCCGGTCATGTCCGAGGCACACTGTTGGCTGTTGATTTGGCTCTATCTGTGTGCCCGGAAAGGAGCCATGTAAGTAGAGTCACAGTAGAGAGAGTAAGTAACAAACAGACATCTGGGGACAGGTGTTCTCCCTGCAGCGAACAAGGTCCTGCCACCAGGCCCAACTGCACGTCGTCCTTCGGAATCCGCTGCGGCAACAGTGAAAGGTACTACTGCTACCTTCAGCTGGGGGAGCTCTGCACGCGCGACAATGCGGAGGACCAATGCCTGCCAGGACTGACGTGCAGCTGCCACAAGTGCATGGGCTGCACCAGCTCGGGCATCTGCCTGCTGGACCTGTGCCCCTACTATTGGATGTCCTGAGCAAGAGACATTACATTACACTGGTTGATGGTTGATTGTTAGTGTTGGATAACTGGGATGCGTTGTGTGGCGGATTTATTATTATCATCATCTGTGTGGAGAACATGAATAAAGCAGGCGAGACGACTGCAATCAGCATTTCTCCCGATCGCAGGCAAGGATCGCAGTGCAAGGGATTGACCGTGTTTTGTTTTTTTTTGGTGAAGTTTTGACATAAATAGAGTAAGTGGGGAGACGTAGATGGATAGCCACAGTGTCCACACCTCGGGCTTAGGATGGCGTACTGCTGCTGGCGGTGGTTTTGGCTGCGGCCTGCCTCTTTTTGACGCCCCAGTTGTACACTCGCGCCATGTTCACCTCCGTTGTGGTTATTTGATCACTGCAAAATGAAAGTCAAGTCAAATGGGGAACGACGTATGGAAAGGAATGTGCCACTGACCGTAGGAAGTCCTGGTCATGCTCCACCGACTTCAGATTGCCCACGGCTGATGTGACGTTTTGCTTGAGCAAGGTCTCGGCCTCGTCCAGCGGATACTCGAGCATGACGCTGGCTCCCAGCCAGAGGTAGACTGTTTTTGTGGGCGGCACCAATGTCTTTATGAACACCTGGTCACTGAGCAGGAATTGTGTCTCGCGCTCCTCGTCCTCCTTCCGCAGCACATTGACCATCTCCAGCGAGCGCTCCAGGTCGGGAATCTGCGATTTAAGCTTCCGGCGACGCGCCTCGAGGTTGTACGCCATAAATCGGTACTTGCCGTGCTGCTCGTCCAAACGCTGCAGCACCTTCTCGCAGTTCTCGTTCTCGGGCTGGGTCATGAACGTATCGATCTCCTCCTGCGAACACCAACCCGGGCAAGGATTAATTCAGATTTTCCGTCGCAGCTGCAGGTGCAGTCATAGGCTGCAGCCACAGGCCAAGAGCTAGGTTAGAATCCACCCACTTACCAGGAATACTGCCTCCGGTATGCCGGCAAAGGTCTTTTGGTTTTCCGGCAATTTGGGCATTTCCACCGAGTCCATGATGCCAGTCATCTTGTTCTGCTGCGCTGTATTCTTTTAATTTACAATTCAATTTACAGCAGGAGGTGCGTGCTGTCTGGTTTGTCGATAAAATATACTGCCGCCCGCCTGACTCAGAAATATACCGACATATATCTTGTTACTTTCAAAATATACCGTAAATATACCGGAGAGAAATTCGAACTTAACCCACTTAACCCCGCATTATTTAAAGAAATAAATATAATACTTAATTCTTAATTTATGTTTATTAAATTTAAATTCTTGGATATCATTTTATTCATATATAACGGGGCAGCAGGAATTGTATTCCCACTGTACGGCAAACAAAAGATATTCATTTAGCAAAAATCTTCTTATGAATTAGCAATACTTACAACTAATACTTTTAACATCAATTTACATTCTAACTTTTAGCATGTCCGCCGGCAATCAATGCCTCTATGCGCTTCGCCATTCTGTCCTTGGTCGAAGACTTGGGCAACTGCACACCGAAATGCTTCTCGAGAATCAACTGCAGCTGGGCGACCGTGCAGCTGGTCAAGCGCTCCTCCGCGATCAAAAATTCAACAAAATCGAGGCTCTTGATTTGTTCATTGTCGATTTTGGGCATCTTTGATGAGCTGGCTCCATCCGCGGAGTCCTTGGCCGGCCGCTTCTTGACTGGGATCTTCTCCTCGTCGAAGAGTCTCTCGTAGTCGGGCAGATATTTCTTAATTCGTTGGTCCTGCACCGTTGTGTCCAGTAGCTCGTCGATTCCCTTTCTTTCAGTTGTAATGTCCAGGGACAAGGCGAGCAAATTGGCCTGCAGTTCGTCCAGACTGGGATCATTGATCAAGTTTGGCTGATAGTCGATGCGGAGCCGCTTGATGATCTTCTGGAAGAAGTCCACCTTCTCATCGCTGGCCGAATTGGCAGCGTTGTTCCAATCGCACATGTCGATGTGGCGAATGTGCTTGGCCTCCGGCAGATACACGATCTTGAAGCCATCCCCGCAGAGCTGCGACCGATAAGTCTTCGCCTCGGCCTTTTCCACCTGCACCGGCACCAGGGCCACATAGCGCGGAATCGACTTGCGCTTGGACATGAACAGGCAGATGATGATCTTCTCTCGCTGCAGGCAGCGCTCCCACAGGCCCCGGAACAGGCGCTTCGATCCGATGATACTCTGATCGTCGGGATACATAAAGTTCGAGGGCTTGCTGTAGATAACCTCGGGCAGAGCGGATCGGTTCTTGAACCCCAGCAGCTGCATGCGGGGCTTGTGCCCGTTGCGCAGCCAGTCCATTCGGTGCGTCGTTATTTTCAACTCATCGTCGCCCAATTTGAACTTATACCAGCCCTCGTTGGCCTTCTTCTGGTACTCTTGCTTGATTTTCTGCGTCTCCTCGTCGAGCTTTCGCACTATGATCTGCCGCTTGGCGCTCACCACGCTGTTGTCGCGCCGTATGATCTGCACCTTGCGCGGAAGGGTGCGGCGCTGGAAGTAGTTGTAGTACTGCACCGACATGGCCAGTTCGGGGCCCAGGTGGAAGGCGAAATGGCCCAGGCAGCGCCGCAAGAAGTCCTGCTTCAGTTTTCGATCCGCCAGCATCTCTCGCAGCATTGAGGCATCCGGTTCAATAAACGCATCCAATTCGATGGCTGCAAGAAGATTAATGGATCGTTAGGCGCTTCCGGACAGCGGCACTCGGTTGCTGTGATCTGTGAGCAGATCCAAAACCACGCCCAAATACAACTTCACTTGGACGCGGGTGAATGATGTGCTCCAGTTGCTCTGCGAAGTCTTAAAACCTCCAAGGCGAACTCTGGACGCCAATGAGGGGAACAGACTTCACATGGGATATATATAGAGGATATATATATATATAGAGGGGACTCAGCTACTCACCTCGCGACAGGGTTATGAATTCCTTGTAAAAGGGCCCGTAGTCAAAGTCATCGTTCATGGGTATAACATGGAACTCAAACTCCTTGCCCTCCAGATCGATGGCCTTCTGCAGAGCCGCCTGGAACTCGTTGCTCGAGGGCAGATGCGGCGTGTCCACATCCGTCACGTACGCAATCTTTGCGTTGTTCAACTTCTTGCCACACTTCTCCAGCAGCTCGATGCACAGCCTGATCATTTGGTCGAATTTCCCACGGCCGTCGGGCTCCGCCAGGCCGTAATCGGTGGCAAACTGATCCTCCACGGTGGCCAAAAACTCCAGATAATGCTCCACAATGGGCTTGTTCAGCTGTCGCAGCGGCAGGAACACGGCACAGTTATCGGGCACTACGATCGTCTCCACGGCGGAGGCCTCCAGCGGCAGCGGGCTGTGCTCGGTGTTGGCAAACACCAGGCCTATCAGGTCTTTGTCGTTGACAAGCATTCCCGATATGAATGCCGTGCGTATAATTCGCAGCGCCTCCAGTAAACGGTCAGTGCCGGCCCTCTGCAGGTTGGCGTCCACCACGAACAGTATCGCCTCGCGCCCATGGTAGTCGCGCTTCATGGCAATGTCCTCCTCCTCATCATCGGAGGACACCACGGCCACATCGTTTGCAGGATTCCAGGTGCTCATCCTGAATTATGTTTGATTTTCCGCGAATTTCACAAGCGGGATAAAAAGTAATCGAAGCTAAGTGTGCTATCGTCATCGAGGGCGGAAAACCGAATGAAAACAGTGCTGTACAGCGAGGGAAGCTTCTCACATGTAGCAGGCCGCCGGTTAATGTTTTTTTTGACTATTCATATTGATATTATTTAGTAATAAACGTGATAGCACATAATGTCGCTTCAATTTCAAAACGACTGCGGCGATTCGGTCAAACTGGCCATCATCGAGGAGCTGCAGAACCTACTCAGCGCGAACACCAATGTGCTGCAGCAGGCGGAGAAGCGAATAAAGCAGCTGGAATACACGGAAGGTGCGTAATTTGGCGGGCAGAGGGCTTGGTTGGGTTGGGTTAAGTTTCCTCGTGCTGACCAAATATGGAATTTCAGGCTATGGCGTCTACCTGTCCGAGATCATAATGAACCAGTCGCATGAGCTGCCGCTGCGACAGATAGCGATCGTCATGCTGACCCGCTACGTGGAGAACCACTGGACGGACGTGAACGCGGAGGGCTTGAAGAACGACAAGGCGAACAGCTGCATGGCCAGCGAGCAGGCGAAGCGCACCATTCGCAACATACTGCCCAACGGGCTGTACGATCCCAACTCCAAGATCCGCTCCTCTGTGGCCCACACCATATCCACCATAGCCTCCACCGACTATCCGCACGGCTGGACGGAGCTGTTCGACATCATTGTCAAGTGTCTGGGCGGCAACGAGGACTCCATTCACGGCGCCATGCAGGTTCTGCAGGACTTCACCTACGACGTGGAGCAGATCAAGGAACTGGGCCCCGTTGTCATTCCGGAGGTGTATCGCATCTTTGACTCCGAGCAGAACTACTCCATCAAGACGCGCGTCTCGGCCATTCGCATCCTGAAGCCCCTGTTCACATCCATCGCCGCGCTGATCACCAACAAGGAGGAGCAGGCGACCATGATGAACTCCATTCTCAACAATTTCATGGATAGGCTGCTGCACTACCTCAGCATGAACAGCGGAGCGGGCTCCAATTTCCTGCTACGCTCAGAGATTATCAAGGGTGAGCATTCCGCATCCCGCACCCCCTCATTACGCTTATCCTCCTCCCTCTTCTGTTGCAGTCTTCACGCACGTGGTGAGCGAGTGCTCGAAGTACATCAATCCGTTCATGGAGCGCATACTGCCC
Source organism: Drosophila bifasciata (assembly GCA_009664405.1). Taxonomy (NCBI): domain Eukaryota; kingdom Metazoa; phylum Arthropoda; class Insecta; order Diptera; family Drosophilidae; genus Drosophila; species Drosophila bifasciata. The sequence goes on along the minus strand of CM019044.1, from coordinate 44,005,867 downwards.
ATCATCTGGCAGCTGCTGACGCAGATAGCCGAAACCTATGTGAAGGTGTCGGTGAACCAGACGGAGCCCAATCCCCTGCCCAGCGGCGACAGCGAGGACGATGACGAGCAGACCAACTTCCAAACGCTCATCATCCAGATTCTCGAGTTCATCAACTGCATCGTCACCTGTGGCAAGCTGCGGGGATGCATCAAGAACGTGCTGGCCGATCTCATCTACATCACGATCGTCTACATTCAGCTGAGCGAGGAGCAGCTGGAGGACTGGCAGGAGGATCCCGAGAAGTTTGTCGACGACGAGGATGACGGCGGCGTGGAGCTGACGGTGCGCATGTGCGGCCGCGATGTCCTGCTGGCCATCAACGACGAGTTCGGGGCAAAGGCCATTCAGCCGCTGCAGGAGGCCCTGGGCAGGCACTTCAGCGTGGCCGAGGCGGAGAAGGCGGCCAACAATCCCAACTGGTGGAAGATCCAGGAGGCCTGCATGGACGCCGTGCACGGCTTTCGCGACATCATACTCGAGGGCGACTCCAAGTTCGATCTGCTCAACTATCTGACCATCGTGCGGAATCTTCTGGTGCACCAGGAGTCGCCCCACCTGGTGGGTCGCGCTCTCTGGACCCTCAGCACGTACTCCAAGTCGGAGCTGTACAATCCCCAGATGGTGGCCGAGATCCTCGATGTCACCCTGTGCAGTCTGTCGCCAGAGAAGACGCACATCCTGCGGATCAGTGCTGTGCGCACGCTGCACGGCTTCCTGCAGGCCAACGAGACGACCGAGGGCGAGAAGCGCACGCTGCTGGTGTCCAAGCTGCCGGGATTCTTTGATGGCATCATGGCTCTCGTCTCGGGCTGCAAGGCCACCGTTCTGGCTCTACTCATGGAGGCACTGACGGTCATGGTGCAGGTAAGACCTGTGTCCCATCCCACGAGGAGGATTTCTAATCACATTTCTTTCGCTTTCTCTGCCGCAGTTCGATGCGGACTTTGCCTATGCCGCACATGGCAAGATCACTCCGCTGGCCATCGCCGTCTTTCTCAAGTATGCCGAGGATCCGTACGTGCTGGAGAACGTGCAGGATCTGATCAGGGCGCTCTGCCAGCGCAAGCAGTGCCTGGTGCTGCTGCAGGAGAAGTTCATTCCCACCATCGTGAGCATCCTGGGGCTGCCGGAGAAGCACATTACCGAGAAGCAGGACATTGCTCTGGACGTGCTCAACACGATTGTGAAGTACACGGAGCCGCCGCTGAGCAGTGCACTGCTGGAGACGGCCTTTCCGGCCGTCATGAACTGCCTGCTGCACACGGACGATCACGCCGTGATGTTGGCTGGTGGCGAGTGCCTGCGCAGCTTCATCAACGTCTCGCCGGGGCAGATATGCAGCTACAAGAACGGCGAGGGCGTCAACTGCATCATGCAGGTGGTGGCCACTGTGCTGCTCAATCCCATGAACAGCGAGATGACGGCTGCGGGGCAGATCGGGCGCCTGGTCATCACGATCATCACCAAAATGGGCAGCATGCTCGGCCCCAATGTGGACATGCTGCTGAAGGCTGTGATCAGCAAAATGCAGAACCTGGAGTGCCTTAAGGTGATCATGAATCTGGTGCTGATCTTCGCCCATCTCTTTCTCACACAAATGGACGCGGTGCTCAACTTTCTGTCCACTGTGCCGGGCCCCAACGGAGAGCCGGCCATGCAGTTTGTCCTCTCCAACTGGCTGTCGCGCCAGAACTCCTTCTTCGGCATGTACGAGCGCAAGGTGACCACCATGGCCCTCTGCAAGCTGTTCGAGTACGGCGTGGCCACGCAGGACAATCGCCTAACGAGCATCACCTACAAGGAGCTGGTGGAGGATCCCAGCGACACCCGCAGGCGCACCCGCTCCGTGGCCGCTGCCAATCAGAAGTGGGCCACGATTCCCGCCCTCGTCAAGATCTTCAAGGTGCTGATGTCCGAGTACCAGCACTTCCAGGAGAGCAAGACGGACGAGCCGCTCACCGACAACGACGAGGAGGAGGAGGACGAGGCCGAAGAGGAGGCCAAGTCGCGTTTCATCTCTGACCTGTACGTGGACAGTGACAACGATAATGCCGAGGATGATCAGCTGCTGAAGGAGCTGCTCAAGGAGACCAACTACACGGGCGACATAGCCGAGAATCTGCAAAAATTCCTCACCAATTTCACACAAAACGAACACTTTCCCAGCTTCTACGAGCATCTCAACGAGGCGGAGCGACTCATTCTACTCAACAAGGTGCAGCAGCAGAAGTAGTCGCTGGATCCATCACAGAGCACCATTGTGTTAATCGTATTTATATAAATTGTTACCCTAATCCTTTTTTGAATAAACACAGTTGTATTTTTGCTACGCCAAGACTGACAGTAAGAGTAGGAGGAAGAGTGCGGGGGAAATAGTTTAAAAAATTCATTTAATGATGGATTATCTACAATTGGATGCTGTGTGAAAGGGAACTCCACGTTGGAGTCACGTTTCTTCAGAGAGCCACCTCATCGTTGCGTAGCTTGCGCTGTAGTGGAATGTCGGGTTTGTAGGCATCCTAAAACAGAGCAAATGATTATAAATCAAAGGAGTGAAAGATGTCTGCTACTTGCCAGTGGCTTGGGCTTGTCGCTGCCAAAACTGAAGAACCTTCGTATGCAGGGCGTCAGCAGCACGGGATCGACTTTGTTCGGATTGTTACGGCCAAACGCCAAGGAGCCGAGCAGTGCCACAATAATGGTGATGGAAGCGCCAAAGGTCGTGTACCACATGTACGAGATGCGATACAGTGGAAAGATGTCCCTTTGGGCAACAAGAAATTGGTATAGTAGAGGCATACCAGTGGATAGAGAGATCCCGCCTTGAGCTTACTCTGTGGCTGATGCTCCTGCCAGATGTAGGCTGCTGCTGTTGGCCGCACTCGTGGCGGTGAGATTGAATCTGTAGTCGCACTGCTCAATGTTAAGCGGTTTCGTGTGGTAGCTGATGGCACCCGAGGCGATGGCCCACTGGGCATTCAAGCTTACCCAGGACATGGCCATAACGCCCATGATTCCGCCCAAAAGTGCACTCTGTGGCAAAGATTATGAAATTATTTTGGGGCCTGGAGTACACTGTAAAGAGAGCACTTACATTCCCATTGATCCATGGCAGAAACAGGCCAATGGTGAAGATGCCAAACAGCGGGCCATTGGTGATGGCCTCCAGGCTCATGGTCAGCTGCAGGACAGTGCCCATGTGCTCCACCACATAGACGAGGCACACACAGAGGGCGCCCACACCGACGACCACCAGACGCATGATCCAGTTGATCGAGCAGCTCGAAAGCGGCTGCTTCACATAGGGCTTCACAAAGTCCTCCAGCACCACCGCCGACATGGAGTTCAGGCAGGTGGAGAGGGAGCTCAGGGCGGCACTGAAGACGCCAGCGATGAAGAGGCCCGTCATGCCGGGCAGTTCGCCCAGCGTGTCCATCACGAAGAGCGGCAGCAGCTGATCCCGCGCCTTGGCCAGCTGTAAAAGGAATCAGAGATTAGCTCAGGAGGAGTAGAGTAGGGCAGATCCTACCTTGGTGGTGAGGGGATCACAGTTCTGGTAGGTGGCATAGATGAGCAGTCCATTGTAGCCGCACAGGGCCATCAGAATGAGGACGCCCACGCAAAAGATGAACAGAGCCTTGCGGGCGTCTGCGAGTGTGGGCAGTGCGAGATACCGCTGGATCATGTTCTGGGAGACAGCATTCGTCTGCGTCCAGTACACAATGCCTCCAAAGAACAGGCACCAGAACGTGTGACGCACTGTGGGATCGATGCTGAGGCTGCAAGATAGATGAAGAGTGGGATTAATGTTTGCAGCAGTCAAGTAGATCTACTCCACCTACTCTGGCGCCTCCAGGCGATCTGTATTCCAAGCACGCTCCAGCACTACGCCTACTCCGCCAATGTCCATGCTGCCCTTGATGGCCACCAGGCAGAGGGCGCCCAGCATGGAGACTGCCTGCACAACGTCCGTCCAAACGACAGCCTTGAGGCCGCCAAGGCTCGTGTAGAACACACAAATGATGCACACAATCGGGGTGATCGTGTGCACGCCAATGCCAGTCACCTGGTTGAAGGCCAGCGCCGGCACATAAATCACAATGGGCAGATAGGCGACCTGTTTGAATTTAAATTTGAAAAAGTGTGACATCGATAATTGTTTGGTTATCGCTTTCGAAACTCACATTCATAACCGCAAACATAATGGAGCCGTACAGGCGCAGGCGGCGGTCGAAGCGAACTTCCAGATACTGCAAGAATAAGATACATCTGCTTTGTTATAGATTATAATGGATTCATTCCCTGATAGTGTGTTTCCTTGCCTCATAGGTGGATGTTATGTTTAGATCGTGGAAAACCGGCAAATAGAACACGCCCATCACAATGCCCATGCCAACGACGCCGAAGGCCACGTAGAGATACTGGATGCCGTAGGAATACACCTCGGTGGGCAGTCCCAGCAGCGTAATGCCCGATATGAAGCTGGCCACCAGGGAGCAGGCGATGGGAATCACCAGCATCTTGCGCCCGCCGAGCATGTAGTCGGCCTCGGAGACGGATTTGTTCATGAAACCAAAGTAGATGCCAATGCAGATGCACAGCAGGAACATGGCCACAAATGCCGCATAGTCCGGCCACGAGAAGCGCTGTAGCTCCACCAGGATCTGCTCAATGTTGTGCATTTTGTTGATGGGTTGCTCTAACTAACAAGGAAAAAGGAGGAGAATGGAGGAGGATGTGTCCAACGATGCGCGTCCAACGCTTAGCTCTGTCTCCGATTAACTAAACTCAGGCCCATCTAATGCACTGGGCTAATGCTTGCTGGCTGTGATTCAATTCAATTTCGCTCAATTATCAATTGTCGAGCAATTTAGTAGCAGCAGCAGCAGCCGCAGCAACAGCAGCACCCACAGCCAAAATCCGTGCGCACCGGCGAGTAGGAGAATTACGACACGACGCGACGCGACACTTGTGTCTCCAGTTGAATCATGGAACCCCGACCTTAGAGACAAGCACTTTGATTCCGGGTTAATTCCGGGTAATAGTTCAGCAGCAACAACATCAAACCAGCAGACACCGCTCGGCGAATTGGCATAAAGTAATCTTCACGAATTAAGAGCTCACAGAAGATCCCACCCACAGTGACGTAGACTGCGCCTTGTAAACAATTATGTCACAGCATGCGCTACGCTGAGGAACTGAAAACTGAAACCACCTAGGATCCACACAATCAAAGACGACATCGCATCACAACGTCAGTGTCATAGCTAGGCACCACAGAGTCTTGTCGCGCTGCGAAACACTTTCGGAATTATTAGTCGAAAATATTAGTACGCTACGCTCTACGCTCTATGCTGGGTGGGGGGCGGTGGTCATTGCCACCGGGTTGCACAAGAACTGAGCGTGGCGCACGCGGCGCATCCATTTTATAGTCATTCATTAAATGCGCCCACCAACTGGCAGCCAGCCAGGGGGAGAGCCAGCGGAAGATCAAGTGCAAGAACAGCAAGAACAGCGAGAACAATGGCAAGGCAATTCGTTTGATAACTTTAATACTCTTTGACTATTGGCGGCGGCGCGACTCTTGCAGCTCGCTCTGCAGCATCCACGAGGCGGCGCGCATAGCAATGGCGGCGATGACTGTATTGGGATTCCCCGAAATCGGACGGGGTAGCACGCTGGCATCCACCACTCGTATATTGGGCACACCCAGCAATCTGCAAAACCCGGACATGCCATCAGTTTTGGACACTACAGAGAGGGGGTTACCCACCTGAGCTGTGAGTCTAGGACTGTGCCCAGGGCACATGTGCCACCCGGATGATGCGAACTCAGGCCAATGTGACGCATGAGGCACTCCAGATACTGATCCGAGGGCTGGTGCTCGCGGAAATCCCGCTCAAAGGGCCCAAAGTTAGAGCACTCCTGCAGCTTTGGCCAGTGTACAAAAGGCCGCAGCTGTGCGAAGGAGGATGAGGTGACCATCTGCCGTACACAATTATCTATTAGACCATTCGAATGTGGATGCCAATAAGGGATACTCGCCTTAACAGCACTTCGTATGGCCGATATAGTGCAGGCCACATCATCTGCGTGGCTGAGGTACTTTGGATCGATCAGGGGATTCCGGCGCATGTGCTTGTTGAGCAGTGCGACGGAGCCCCTGGACTTTGGCTGCAGGCAGCTGGAAATCAGCACGAATCCCTCCTGTGAGGCATTGTGGTACCGTGGAAAGAGAGCCCTAAAGGCGGCGCTCTTGAAATTGGAAATGGACATAAGGGCAGCCTCGTCTATGGCCCCAGCTCCAAAGAAGGTGATGCCAAAGGGCGAGGGCTCCTCGTGACTGGCCACATGGCCCAGCACGCCAAAGTTGCCGAAGGGTCCCGTGCCCGTGCTGAGGAAGTTGAATACGCTCACTGGACTGAGGATCGTGCGCTGGTTGAGGCTGACTCCGTCCACGCCCATCGAGACGAAGAGCGGCAGATTCAAGTGGTCGTGCAGATTACGGCCCACCAGGGGGGCGTTGTGCACCACGGGAATTCCCAGCTTAGCCAGCGTTGAGCTGTTACCAATGCCAGAGGCCTGGAGCAGCTGCGGTGTCTGGAAGGCGCCGGCGCACAGGATCAGCTCGCGTCGCACCTCGATGCTGAAATCTAGCTCCTTGTTTTCCGCATCCTTCAAGCCCACCAGAACGGAGCTGGCACGCAGAGTAGGGCTGGACGAGAACTGTATCCGCTTGACCAGCGCCTCGGGAAGGAGCCGCAGATTGGGGTTCTTCAGCACGGGCTGCAGGAACTGCTGCACCACCGAGTGCCGGAGTCCGTTCTTGATGTTGTAGCGCGAGCGACGAAACACCCAAGGCTTGTGCGCGAACTGGCTCTGGGCATCGTCGAGGGCCTCCGTGAGCTTCGAGTAGCCACGAGGTACTTCAAACATGTCGCTGGGCTTGGCTGTGGCGGCCGTCATGAAGGGCCGCATGTGCGCCCAGCTCCAGTCGCTAAGGTTGTGTCGCTGGTGCCAGGCGTCAAAGTCCGGGCCGTGGCCATCGAAGTGGAGCATGTAGTTCAGGTTGGCGGATCCCCCGAGGCCCTTGCCCCGCGGCAGGCACTGTCGCTGGTCGATGAGACCCCTGGAGGAATCCAACTGAGGCACTGAGAGGAAGGACCAGTCGTTGGTGCCCTTCTGCTGGAAGGTGGTCAGCAGCGGAATCCTGCTGAGCAGTCCAAAGGCGCTGCCGGCTTCAATGAGCAGAACGCTGCCATTGCTGTGCTTGGCCAGCAGCGAGGTAAGCGTGCTGCCGCCAGTTCCAGCCCCAACTGAAGGTAAAACAATCCATAAATAACGAACGCTTGGGGTACGGCTGCAATCCACTCACCAATCACGTAGTCAAACGCAAACTGTCGTTCCTCTGGCGCCAAAACATTCGGTATCGACTCCTTCAGCAAGCTGCACACCAGCATGGCCAGTCCAGACAGAAGCCCTATCACGATGGCTCCAACTATCAGGATCTCTGCAAAAGGAATCTGCTTAAAATCAATTTGTTTTGCTTTATTTACTTGGGCAATTACTTTGGGTTTGCTGCCCCATGTTCGGCCGTTCTCTGTGGATGATGAAATTCAACTAGTTCAGGCGAGGAAGCAACTGACTGACATCAGCGTTTGGTCTAATCCAATTACCGTGAGTTCTCATTGGGCAGCAAATGGAATGGGATGAGCGGCAAATTTGAATTGCAGTCAACAAGGGCATCTATCGGATATCAGTCCAACGATAACTTTGACCCACTTTAGAGCACTGGCTCGGCAGGAACCGGACCAAATTCACAAAATAAACAAACAAAAAGCGAACCATGCGTGCCGTTATACAGAGGGTTAGAGCCGCAAAGGTTACGGGTATTTATTGCCGTAATGTTGCCATCTTTTGGCTGCGCTGACAATTGTTCTTTTCGCAGTGCTGGATGAGCTGGTCTCCTCCATCGGGCCTGGGCTGTGTGTGTTGATTGGAATTAAGGCTGATGACACAGCCACGGACGTTGAGTATCTGTAGGTAATTCTGCTTGATGCCATTATTTGAATACATTTTCATTGTTGGCCCATCAGGGTGCGCAAGATACTCGCTCTGCGGCTGTTCGAGGACGAGGGCAAGCGGTGGCAGAAGTCCGCGAAGGACCTGCAGCTGGAGATTCTCTGCATCTCACAGTTCACATTATACAACCGACTGAAAGGCAATAAACCAGATTTTTCGGCAGCTATGAAAGGAGACGACGCCCAAAAGCTGTACAAGCATTTTCTGGAACGCCTCAAGCAGTCGTACGACACCTTCAAAATTAAAGGTGCAGAAGCTCTCCCAGCATGGTCCACCCTGACTCACATTTACCAATTATTTTATCTGCAGATGGTAAATTCGGGGCGTACATGCAAGTGCATATAGAAAACGATGGCCCCGTGACAATCAACCTGGAATCGCCCGTCAGGAAGCAGCCGGACGACTGCGTGGACAAGTGATGCATGAAGCGTTGGCCAAAAATAAACAGGAGAGCTACTATTTATGTACCACGGGGTTTTTGTTAACTATATTCTCGTTAGCAGCTTAAATCTAAATCAGTGTACAAGTCCTTAGGCTTCTAACATTTCCAAATCCTCGATTCCCATTCCCTCCTCGAGACGCTTCTCCAACTCGCGCGCGTCCACATAGGTGATCTTCTCTTCGGGCAGATCGTCCTCGTCCATGAGAGCTGCCTCCTCGGCCTCTTCCTTGGCGCGACGCTCCTTGAGGCCGGCGGCTGGCGAGCGAATCAGCGACATGTTACGTTGCACATTCTTGACATCCATCTGGATCTCAATCTCTCGGCCCTTGCGCAGACGCTCCATGACAAAGTGGTCCTGGCGGCGCTGCTTGATTTCGGTAACCTTCTTGATGGCTTCCAGGGCCTTCTGCCAGGTCTCGCGGCTGTATTTGACGGGCACATTGCGACGCTTCTCGAACTCAAAACTGGGATCGATGGCCAGCTCCTTGCCAGCCGTCTTGCGATGTGCCTTGGTCCAGCCTACCTTGCGTGGGTTCTTCTTGCGCTTGAAGGCCTTGTGGCATTTTCCACGACAGAACTTAAAGATCTACAGCAACAGAAGAAAATGTCAGGTTTCAGCTGGTATACAAACATGGCTGCGCAATAGTCAAAAACGCATCGAACTGGGCCTCACCTTGCAATCATTTCGTACGAAATTCACCCCGTGGCCGGGATATATTTTGCTGGAGCAAAAGTAACACGTTTCAATGCGCATTTTCACAAATTAAAACAATTTAATTTGCGAAAAACAAACGCCTAGCACGTGTGCTGCTTAAAAAGAGTGTGACCGTGGATTTATCGGTGGAATATACTGTCTGCTCCTCAAAAATATACCCAAAAAACCTTCTCATTATTAAAAATATACCGTCAATATACCAAGAAGAAGAGAGGAACGCCGCTCAGCTGCTGTTTGTTATTTCTGACAACAATTTACAAAAAAAAGAATACAAGGTTTATAACTTGCTAAAATGGATTGGGAATGCAGAGCGTGTGGCGAGCAGATATTCATTTCCAATCCAAAGAAACTCTTCGACAAGGAAAACTCGGGGATACTGCTGAGTATCAAGCAGCTTACTGGCATCGCGGTAAGGCACGAAACGAAAGCCACCATTAAGAACACATTATATCTCAATTAAAACTTTGCAGTTTGAGTTTAACGAGCATCTACCAACGCATATTTGTTCCTGCTGTTTGCTGGACCTGAACCAGGCCATAGTGTTCCGGGAGCGTTGCCTGAAAACGGACAAGCGTCTGCAGCTGAAGGCAGCCAGAGCTCGAGATTCTGTGCAAAATGAAGCAGACCGAGACCCATTAGACAAAGATGTGCCGCCCACGGATGCCTACGAAGATGAAGACGATTTGAGTGAAGGGTTCTTATCGGAGGACGACAAAACACATGTATTATTGGCACCGGAAAAGCCCAAAGAAATAAAGAAAATAGTCCCGAGTCCCAGAAGCGATTACCCCCGTGTAGTAGTTAAGCGCTACCGCATGCCAGACGAAACAAAGACGCCACCTTCAACGCCTCCCATATCGCGTAGCCCCAACATAACGATTACCAGTGCAAAAGAAGCCATGCGGATGGAGATTGCTCTGCCAACAAAGAAGAAGCGAAGAAAGAGGTATCCTTGTTTGGAGAAGAAATATGTGTGCGACCAATGCGGTTGGTCCTTTAACGACCTGAGCAACATGAGAGACCACAAGCTGCGGCACTCTGCGAAACAATTTGTTTGCAACGACTGCGGCTCCTACTTCTACACGGCTCCGCAGCTCAAAATGCACGTTCGCGTCAAACACAATGGTGAGAAGCCTTTCCTCTGCAAATACTGTGGCATGGCATTCAACAACAGCCCCAGTCGATGTCGGCATGAACGGTAAGTCATTCCCTGCCATAAATCTAACTGTATCTAACTCTAATGAACTTCCTGTTTCCGCAGGAGATATCATTCAAACGACTTGCCATTCGCTTGCTCCGATTGTGGCAAGACGTTCATCAGCAAAGTGGGGCTGAAAAAGCACGGAGAGCTACACAAAGAAGGCGGAACAGGAAAATTCTAGTAGGTTACTGTAGAAATATAGAAATGAGTCGCAACTAACGCGGCGACAACTCTTCCTTTGCAGCTGCAAGATTTGTGATAAGGAGTTCAAGGAGGCCATTTTCCTGCGAGGGCATTACTTGACCAAATACCATCGGACTAGGGCAGGCATCAAGCAAGAGCAAAATGAAGATTACGAGTTCGAAGCATTAGACGAAGACGAAGACTATAATTTTGATTTCACCGAATCTCTTATTGATGAATAAAATAAAATCTGGACTTATTTTTTGGCGCCCAATTGGAAACTCTACGTGCAGAGGCAGAATCATTCCTAAAAAAAAATGCATCTGAAAAAAACAAAATGTATATAAGCACTTAATTTGACATACTGAAAATATCATTTATCACATATATAAGCCAATTTTATTTGTATTTTATATTTTTTTTCAATATTTTTTTATTCCGGCGCCCGCTTTTGCCAGTCACACAAACACGCGGCCAATGCAACAGGGACTGGCATTCACATAAAATGGGCATATTTACAAATTAAAACCACAAATAAAATAAAACTATTTTACTGGTGGTGGGCGGAAAAATTGGGTGCACAAAATGTCGCTGCGGTGTCGAACCTGCGGCGAGACGGTATACAGCTTGAATGCAACAAATCTGTTTGATGGGGATAACGATATTGTGAGGAAAATTTCGTTTCTGACTGGCATCTGGGTAAGTCTATGCTTCCTCGGATTGTTTTCTGCGGCTAAATTACTCGTTTGGCAGATCACTGACCAGCTGGATATGCCCAGGAGTATATGCGCTTGCTGCCTAATGGATCTGAACACCGCCATCTTGTTCCGAGAGCGGTGCATCACGACGCACAATGTGCTGTCGCAGGGCAGAAGCGACGTTTTCCCGTCCGATGATGTCGCCTTGAAGCGGGATCTAGACGACCCACTGGGAAATGGGGAAGACCTGCCACTTGATATAAAATGTGAGGAGGAAGATCAACTCTCAGATGCCAAGCCCGTGGTTGCAGAAGAAGCTACAACCAGATCTCAGGACACCGAAATTTGCAGCGAACATTCCTCTCGACATAATTCTTGCGACAGTCCCCCGGCGGACACGTTGCACTCGCCCCTGGCAGCGCCTGTTCCCTCAATTGAGGTGACTCAAAGTCTAAATAATGCTGAGGGCACGGTAAAAGAAGCTGAGCGAAAGCGAAGGAAGCGCCAGAATCGGGTTAATCAAAACTATATTTGCGATCAATGCGGCAAGCACTTCAACGACAAGGGAAACCTAAATCTGCATTTGGTACGCCACACGGGCATACGGAAGTTTCAGTGTCCGGAGTGCAGCCACAAGGAGTACAGTCAGTTTCTGTTGAAGATGCACATCCGTGTGAAGCACCGCAAAGAGGCGCCATACGCCTGCAAGTACTGCGATGTGCGCTTTGTGTGCAGCAATAAGCGCTATCGCCATCAAAGGTAACTAACTATTCAATTCAATTATTTCCACAAAAACCACAGACCTAAACGAATTGGTTTCCCCTTAGGAGTCACGAGGGGCTCAAGCCAGAGAGGACAGATAAACCATATGCATGCAATTTTTGCCCCCACAGATGCAACAGCATGAGCAACTTGAGGAAGCACGAGGTGGTGCACTCTGGCGATCGTCCATTTCGGTAAGGCAAAAACAATTTCTACCTGCCCCAAATGTGAATTTAATCCGAAAACTTTATTCCGATTAGCTGCGAGATCTGCGATGTGGCCTTCAATCGTATGTCCAACCTGAGAACACATTTTCGTTCGAAAACGCATAAAAAGAAGACTGAAGAAACAACCAACACTGAGGACGATATAGTAGACGATCCAAAGTGAAATGCTTTACACATTATTTGAGGAATATTTATTAGACGTGAGCAGCAGCCAGCAATGGATAAATGCATTTGTTGTCCATGCAGCAACAAACAAAATAAACTTTGTTGTTTAAATTTATTAGATGGAAACATGTCCGGTTGTAGGCTGCTCCTGGTGCTGGATACCTGCGAGAGTAAGCGATGCTGCAGTAAAAAATTCACTCACAAATTGTGTGATTACATTAAAGGATGAATATGATGAATTTATTTAACAGTTTTTGGAAAGAACTAACTTATAAAATATACTGTTTAACTTGAGTGTTTAATCCTCAGTCTGCGCTGAGCCCTCACTGGCGCGCTTTATGCACTGGTTGATCTTTTCAATGAACTGATCCGCTAAGTCCTGCTTGCCAAAGCGGCAGGCCAACTGCTCGACAACGCCCTCCATGGAGGTTTTACCCTCCGCATCGGCGGCGTAGTTGAGGCCGTACCACGAGAAACTCTTCTTCTGGCCAGACATGGGCACCAGCTTCATTTCGCCGCTAATCTTCATGTTGAGCAGCACCTTCGGCACGAGCTCCTGTCGCATGAGCAGGCGGTAGGACTGCAGTTGTGGATGCTCCAAGATCTTCAGCTCACCAGTACCTGGCCAGTACAAATGAAAGGAGTGTTATAGCAGGGTTTTTGGAATTATTGTTAGATGACGTGTGGCAACGTACCTCGCTCCTTCCATTCCTTCGTGTTCGTATCGTAGCGGTAGAGCCGCGAACGCTCACCAAACAGCTTAGTCTCATCCTCCTCTCCCGTCTTCACAACGATCTCATCCGGCAGATCAACAATGGGCGCATAGTAGGGATCGTAGTTGTCATCGTTTGTGGCATCCCCCCCATCGCCATCGGCATCGCCGTCTCCACCACCCGTCGTGTTGTTGTTGTTGCCACGCAGCGAGGGCGGCGATTGGAAGTTCTTGAAGTCATTCTGATGCGTGAGATTGTAGAAGCCGCCGCCAGTGGCTGACTTATTGAAGCCCATGGGTGTGCCCTGATTCTTTGCGGACAAGCTGGCAAAATCATCGCCACCAGCCTTGCTGGCCAGATCCGCCAAACTGGGACTGGGAGCAGGCGAGGAAGCCTCCTTTGTGTCGCCAAATGCCAAAGAGAATACCGACTTGGGTGTGTTGTCCTTCTTCTGCTCGTTGGTCTCTCCCGTCTCCTTGTCAGCGGGTGTTAACGGCTTGGCCAGATCTCCAAACGTAACGCCGCTCTGGGCGTTTTGGCCAAAAGCGGGCGACTCTGAGGTGACGCCACTGCCAAACACATAGCCAGATGAGCCACCGCCAAACACCGAAGTGTTTGTGCCACCGAAAATGGTTTTGGGCGCCGTCGACACTGTCTCCACTTTGGCTACGCCTCCGAAAATGGATTTGGGCGCGTCGGGAGTGCCGCCAAAAATGGACTTGGCACTCTGATCCTTGGACTCAGCAATGCCGCTGCCAAAAATGGAGCCCAGCACATTGCCCTGGGCGTTGCTGAAGATCGACTGCTGCTGTTGCTGGGGTTTGCCGCCACCAAACAAATTCTGGCCAAAGGTTGGTTTCTCTGCGGAGAGATTCATTTACATAAATCGATTGAAATCTTCAGGGTATGCGCTGCTGCTGGACTTACCTGTAGCTGTGCTGCCAAAAACGAAGGCATTCGTTGCCTTGTTCTCCTCTGGCTTGCTGGCAGGCGCAACAGAAGCAGGCGCCGCCGTGGAATTGGCAGACACCGCCTGACCAAAGCCACCAAAGCCGCTGCTGTTGGCGCTCGCCAGGGAACTGGCTCTAAAGATGGAGGAGCCTCCCAGCTGAGCAACTGGCGATGGCAGCTTGAGGGCTGGCAAGTGCATGGGCAGCGGAGGATTCACATCTTCCACAATTGGGGCGGCTGAGGTCGGGGGGTTTGTCCAGACAAACGCATCCGGATCGCAGCCCCGACAGCCCGGGCAGGATAACTCGCTGGAGGCTTCCAGCTCCTCGGCCAGGGCTTTGTTATCCTGGGCAATCAATGTGGAAATCTCAGCTGGAGCTGCAGCTGGCGGCGTGCCAGATGTATTGTGCTCCTCAACAATGGGCGTGGCGGTGCCATCGAGGGCGCTCCTGACCATCTTGAGGAAGTTTTCGGCAATGTCCTTGTTCTTGAAGCGCAGGGTGAAGCGCTCGTTGACGCTTTCGCCCTCGCTGTAGTCGTGCACGACAAACAGCCAGGAGCGCTCGTCCTTGGGCTTGTAGGCGACACTCGCGCTGAGGGCGTGATTGAGGCACACCTTGAAGATCGGCTCGCGTCGCATCAGCACTCGCAGCTTGCCCGTCTGCTTGTGGCGCAGGATCTTCACATTGCCCACGCCGCGCTCGCGCCACTCGTCCGTGAGGCGATACAGCTTCGCACGCTGCACATAGAGCACCTCCTCGTCCTCCTCGCCGGTCTTGACATCGACCTTGTCCGGCAATGGGATTACGGGTGCAAAATACGATTGGTTCTCCTCCTCCTCTGCCTCGGAGTCATTGTCCTCCCCATTATCGTGGGCAGCCCCGCCGCCGGCACTCTTCGGCTGATGCTGTGCGGGCTTCGGCATTGTAAAACTAAAGGTTCCCGATCCCAGGGTGGTTACGGTTACAGGCGCCGCCGCAGATGTTTTGGGCACAAAACTGAAGCTGGCCGATCCAAAGACGCTCTTGGGTGCTTCTCCATCCTTGCTATCCGCTGGTGCAGCAGCTGGAGCTGCGCCAAAGCCGAAATTAAACTTTGTGGTTGCCGGCAAGACGAGGCCCGACGAGCCCAGGGCGTTGCTCTCCTTCTTGGGCACGGTGTCATCCTTGGGCGCCTCGCAGGCGCTGCAGTAGAGGGCATCGCCCGTGTTGCTCAAATAGCAACTGCCGCAGGACCAGCTGCCAGCCTTGGGCTTGAAGGCATCGCCAAATCCAGACGATTTGCCAGGCAATGCGGCAGGAGCCGAGGATGTGGCTGACACTGTAGCAGCTGCTGCTGGCTTCTCCGTTGACTGTGGCTTGGCTCCGAAACTGAAGCCCGCGGAAATGGTAGCTGCTGGGGCTGGGGCTGCCGCTGTTGTGGCGGGCGCAAAGCCAAAGGAGAACTTTCCCGCATTACTGCTTGATAGATTCAGAGCATTCGATTGATCCAAGCCGGATGACTGCTTGGGCGGCACTGTCGCATCCTTGGGTCCCTCGCAGGACAGGCAGTACAGCTTATCCTGGCCATTGCTCGTGTAGCAGGCCTCGCAGCTCCAGCTGCCAGCCTTGGGCTTAAAGGCATCGCCAAAGCCTTTGCTGGGTGCCACCGACTCCTGCTGCACCACCAGCTCCTTCTTGGTGCTGGCTGTGCTGGTGGAGCTGTTGGTGGATGATTCAAGCTCTGAAATTTCCTTTTGTGCCTTGAGCACCGCATCGAAGAACTCCTGGCATGTCTCCGGCTTCTTGAATCGCACGCACAGCGTCGCCTGTTCCAGCTCCTGGTCGGCATAGTCCTGGGCCGCCCAGGTTAGGGCCGTGGTCGAGTTGACGAGATACTTGAATGTGGTCTCTGGCAGCAGTCGCTGGTTGCAGCACGTCTTGTGCACCTTCTCGCGACGCATCACGAGGCGCACCTGGCTGGGATCCTTTCTGTTGCGCAGCAGCTTCATGGGTCCCAGGCCGCGCTCCTTCCACTCGCTCGTTTCCTTGACGTACCGCAACAGCTTGGCCCGACTCTCGAAGAGCACATCCTCGTCCTCCTCTCCAGTGACCTCCTTCACCAGTTCGGGCAGCGGGATCACCGGGGCAAACTCTGCCGTCGGCTCGTACTCTTCGTTGGCCTCGGCCTCGGTTCCATCTGTGGCTGACGCGGGCTGCTGTTGCTGCTGCTGCTGTCCCTGCAGTGTGCTCTCCTGGATGAGAGCGGTGGTGAACAAGGTGCTGTTGCTGCCGCCGCTTGCATTATTGTTGACGGCCGAGACGCCGCCAAAGGACACGTTGCCAAAGGACAGATTGCCGAAGGGCGAGGACGTCGGCCCTGCGGCTTGCTGCCCAAAGCTGAAGCTGGCAAACGGCGGCACTGTCTGCGGCGGAGCTGCGGCTGCCGTGGGCGTAGAGGCAGCAGGCTGCTGTCCTCCAAACAGAGATTTGGCCACTGCCGTCGAGGAGGTTGTGTTGGAGGAGGCATTGGCGGAGACTGTGGCAGCCAGAGCCGCCAGCGATTCCGAGAGCTTTATCTTTGGGTCAAAGGGTTTGCCGAACGATGAATGTGTGGCCGGTGTGCTGGTCACAAAGCCCTTGGACACATCCTTGACAGCATCTGGGACTGGGGCTGCCTTAGACACCTCGGGGACTGCAGCCGGCGTGGCCTTGGCTACCTCGGCATCCTCCAGCTGGGCCGCAACGTAGGCATCCTGGAACTGTTTGGCCGTGTCGGGGGACTTGAATCGCACGAGGAACGTCTCGGGGACGAGCTCCTCATCGGCATAGTCGCTGGCCGCCCAAATGAATGACTTGCGCTCCGTGTCCCCTTGGGGCGTGGTCAGGGACATCTCGCGTTTGATTTTGTGATTGGCACAGACCTTGTGCGTCTGCTCGCGTCGCATGAGAATGCGCGAGACGCCGGTGGCCTGGTTCTTAAGGATCTTTATGTTCCCAATGCCACGCTCCTTCCACTCGTGCGTCACCAGGCGGAAGAGCTTCGCACGGAAGCAGAACTTGACCTCCTCCTCCTCCTCGCCGGTGCGCACCTCAATCTCATCGGGCAGCGCTATGATGGGCTGGAAGTCCGGCCGCGGATCGTAGTCCAGCTCCAGCGAGGCATCTGGCCCGCCCGCGCTCTTGTTCGGCTCACTCGCCGCACTCTTGGCGCTCTCATTGAGCTGCAGGGCCTGCGCCAGTTCGGCCTCCAGCTCCTTTTGCTTCTCGGCAGCGGCCTTGGCCACCTGCGACTTGAAGGAGAACGGACTCTCCGCATTGCTGGTGCCAAAGCTAAAGTTGAATAATCCGCTGGTGGATGCTGTCACAGCAGCTGTCGGCACAGTCACTGGCAGCGCACTGACCGTTGCTGCTGGCTGTTGCTGCGGCAGTGGCTGCTGTTGCTGCTGCTGCTGCTCCGTGTTCTGGACCAGGCTGGGCTTGATATGCTGTGCAGGAATAGTCACACTGAGCGTCGGCTGGACTCCAGCCCCAGTGGCTGGCTTGGGCAGCGGATCGGAGCTGGTGATGACCACATTGGCCGGTGGTTCCTTCTCCACGGGCTGGTTGTTCAGAGCGCGATTGAACAAGGATGGAATGGCCGGTGCCGGGGCCACAGCGGATGATGGTGGTGCAGCAAGGGGTGCCGCCACCACTGGAGGAGCCTGCGCCAATGGAGGCTTTGCCTGCGGCACCTGAATGGGCGACGGCATAAAAACGGGCGCCGATGCATTGAAGAATCCAGCACCAGGAGGCACTGCAGACGATGGAGGCTTGGGCGGCTCCACAGGTAGTAGTGAAGCTATGGCTGGGGCTGGTGGCTGCTGTGGTGGTGGTGCTGCTGCTGCTGGGACCGCGACGGGGGCCTGAGGTGGAATCAGACTGGGCGGCGTTTGTACAAAGTTTCCAGTGGGCTCCAGGTAGGATCTGGGCGGTACGACGGCGGCTGCCGGTGGGAATATTCCCGGTATTCCAGCAAAGTTTGGATTCTGTGGTCCTGCAGATGACATTTTGGATGGATGAGTAAAGGATCAACTAATTTCATAGCAGACAGCTTTTAAGCTGTCGCTAGCCTTTAAGCAGAAGGCTATTACTTTCAGAAGCTTACAAGCTTACAGTTTCATAGCAGACTGCTTTAAGAGTCTCATAGCAAACAGCTTTTAGATTAAACTTGTGTAGCAGGCAGCTGTAAGAGTTCAAAAGCAGGCAGCTAAACTTGAAGAGTTTTATAGCTGCCAATTGCCAGTAAAAGTCTCACAGCAAACAGCCTATGTGTCATGGCAAACAGTCTTTGGAGTGTTATAGCAAACAGCCTTGAAACTTGTAAATGAACGGAATGCTCTACAAATAACTAATAGAATGATGCTATATGGATTTAGAATTGTGGATGCAATGGATATTCCCACTTACCAAACATATTGAGTGGCGGCAACGTGCCAGGAGCCGGAGGAGTGCGCATATACTGTTGCGCCTGGGCCGCATAGTAATTGTAGAGCTGATTCTGGGCGAACAATGGACTGGCATAGGCGCTCTGCAGGAATCGATCCTGCGGCGAGGGTATGCCCGGAACACCATTGAAAAAGCCACCCGCATTGGGTGCCCCATAGTTCGAGGTCAGCATCTGCTGCTGCTGCTGTTGTTGCTGCTGCTGCTGCACTGCCGCTGCCGCTTGGCTCTGCTGCTGTGCATCGAGCGCATCCTCAATGATGAAGAGATCATCCAGACCGAGCGCCGTGGCCGGGTCCACATCACGTGTGGGTGTTTCCCTGTGTGTAATCTTCATTTTCTTGATCAAATCCTCAACGGCGCAGAACTTTTCGCTTAGATTCTTGATCTCCTGTCGCATATCCCCGATGCCGCTGCTGACATCCTCCTTGAACTGGCCCAGCGACTTGCTCATCTGATTGACTGTCTCCTCCAGCTGCTTGAATTTGGCATTGGAGGCCAGCGGTGTGGCCGCTGCGGTCGGAGTGGCTGGCGTGCCCCGAACTGGTGTGTCCCTTAGGGCAGGAACAGTGGCAGGCTGCTCCGGGTGTCGCCGGGAACGGTTGAGCGTGAGCGAGGCACCCGCATAGAAATTGTCCGCATCCTCGGCATCCTCGTAGCTCGACGAATTGTTGTGAGTGTTCGGCGAGACATAGTTATCGTAGTTCGTCTCGCAGCAATCCTCCTCGCAGCGACCCACCTCGCCGCGGATAATACCGGACAGCGGGTGCTTTGTGTGGCTGCGCAGGAGCTGCTGTGTCTGCTGCAGGCAGTCCCTGCGCTGCTCCCAGAAGCGCGCCTTGGCATCCCTGTTGATTTGGCTGGAGTACTCCAGGATGCGATAGGCCTCGGCCTGCAGGTAGGTGGCCATCGGCAGATTCAGGCCGCGCACCTCGTCGATAAACTGCTGATACTGATGCGCCTTGAACATCTTCGAGCTGAAGTACGAGACAGCCTCCTCGGCCAGGCGCTGCCGTTCCTCAAAGGCCTCCGTCGAGTTGGCCGCAGCGACCTTGAAAAATCGCGGATAGTGCTCATGGCCGGCGCCGCCGTGCTGCTGTTCGCGGCGCAGCATGTTGAAGCCCTGCTTGTAGAGGGTCTCGATGCGACGCTCGAGCGCGTCTCGATCCTGGCGCGAGCACAGAATGGCCCCCAGCTTGAAGAGGATGATGGTGTCCGCCTTGGCACCGTTCACGCCACGTACCGCCTCTAGGCCCAACTGGATCTGGGCACGCTGCTCGCCCCGGCTGCAGTCGGGCACCTGATTCTTGTGCAAGCGCAGAACGAGATCCCACCAGCTGATCTGCTCGGGTGTGGCCAGTTGGCTGAGCACATTGGCGTAGGGCAGCATGTGGGGCCGCGCAGAGGCGCTGATATTGCCCAGGTTGCAGCTGTCGTAGTTCTCCCGCTGGCTGGCCAAGCGGCTCTGCGTCTGGATGACCGTGGCGTAGAGGAACACATCAATGTCCAGCTGCGAGAGCGAGTCCGGGCCGCAGAAGCTCAGGTCTTGCGTGATATCTCGGCGCAGTCCCTCGTAGAAGGCGACGCGTGGAGCACTGCCAAGCGTCTCGCTGGCACCCAGGGCCAGGTACACATGTTGCGCCAGCGACTGGGGCTGCAGCAGCTGGGCCTGCCGCTCGTAGCACTCGACGTCCACCTCCGCTGGCCACTCGTTCAGGGGCTCCTCCAGCTTGGGGTTGCGCACCAGATGCGAGGAGCTCTCCTTCAGCTTGTGCTCCGGGTGGGAGAACAGCACGGGGAAGAGCTGGCGACGCCAGTTCTTGTCCTGCCACTGGAGGCGGGCGCAGGCCAGCAGCTTGTCGGAGTCCTCAAACAGGCCAAGCATTGGCTGATTGGCATTGTTCTGGCCTCCCTTTATGTTCTCCTTTTGGTCCATGTCATGGCACTTGGCGGGCTGGAGGCAGCCAAACAGAGTCCTGCCCAATTGGGCGCAACGGAAGGCACCCTGGAGGCGCCACAGCTGGAGGAGCTTCTTCTGATTTTCGTCGCAGTGCTTCATCCAGGGCTGGGACAAGCCCTCCGGCAGCGGCTTCGACTGGTAGCCCAGCAGCAGCAGCGGCAGCGCGCTCTTCAGGCACTTCACCCACTTGTTGTGGTTGCTGACCAGCTCCCGCTTGAAGACGAGCGCCACCGCATGGAGCAGCAGCTGTCCCGAGTAGTGATCGATGCAGGCTTTCTGCAGCTCCGACTGCAGCTGATCGGCCGACGAGGCCTTCTCCAGGCTGAACTTGTGCAAGTACTGGTCGAGGCGGTACAAATGGCCGCTGCAGTCGAGCATGCTCTTGCCCCCCTCCAGGCTGAGCTGCACTAGGCGGTCGAGGGTGTGCAGGGCTAGCTGCCAGAAGCGTGGGCCCAGCTTCTTGAGCTCCTTGCCCTGCTCCAGCTTGGTGAGTGTCGTCCAGAGGACTTCGTACCAGTCGGCGCACTGACTGGTGACACTCTTCTCGTCCAGCTCCACCCTGAAGGCGTAGTTGAAGGCCTCCTCCAGTTTCTTGTTCTCCAGATAGCAGCGGATGAGGCGCACGCGCACCTGCACGTCCTGTGGCCGTCCCTGCAGCTCCCTGTGCAAAATCTCCTCGAGGGCGTTCATCTCCGAATTGGGTGCTGTGATGTCGCGCAGCGCCGCCCCATCGTTGCCCACGCCAGCGCCATTGGTGGTCTCGTGGACCTTTATCTTCATGCGCAACTGGAACATCAGTTCGCTCTCATTCAATTGTATGCCGCTGGCCATGTCCAGCCAGAACTTGGCGCACTCCACGCTGAAGACGCCGTTGCTGTTGCTGTTGTCGTCCAGCAGCAGCTGGCAGGCGTCGTTGATCACCTCGGGTTGCTTGGCATTCAGCTGGATGCAGCGCTGGAGGTGCTCCAGGGCCAGCTTGGGATCCGGGTTCTTGCGCATCTTGTAGCAGGCGGCAATCATCTTGTGGGCATTGGCCTCGTCCTTCACCTTCAGATAGCTGTTGAGGTATTCAATGGCTTTCGGGTATTCCTGTATCTTGTAGTACATGCGGGCCACCGTCAAGCCCTTGACATCGCGCTACAAAAATAAATGAAATTAAAATCAAATTTCGCATAACCTCAAATTGCACAATGGAATGGAATTGCATTCATGCAGGGCCAAGCCATTAAAGCAGCCAAGAAACCAGAGAAACAGCTGGCATAATTATTATATTAATACTATTATTTATATCCCAGGCGCATACCTCCTCACATGACATGTGAGCGCATAGAAAAGCGCGCAATTTTCTTTTCAAAAATGCTGCATCCCCCCATGAAAGTGACGCCGCCGCACACACACAAACACACACAGCCACACAGGCACACACTCAAACATATCTTTACATACATGGCGCCAATGGCGGCGGCGGCGCCGACTATTTCGCAACATATTTGCAATGCAATAATTACCAAATGTCCGGGCGGCAATTTGCCAATCATTTTATGAACGTGCTCGTCCACATCCTTTCTGGTGGTCCACATCTCTTACGTATAGTTATTTCGCTTTAGTTCGACAATATTTTCACGACTTTGCTGAAAATGTGCTTCGCGGCTTGGCTTTTAGCTAGTCATCGGCTCGGTTTGCAAGAACGTTTGCTCAAACAGGAACTTGCCAAAACCAGAAGTAGGATTAATTCTAGTTCGGCAATTCCAAGATAAATACGCTTCACTGGTTTTATAATCCAATCAAATCGTATATATTGTTAAATACTTAATTTAAAGAAAGAAATTTTGCTTGACGCAGCACTGCCAACGAAGACCGGGACGAAGCGTTGCACTCTTAAAATACCACAATAAATTACCCGATTTTGATTGGTATTTTAAACACATTTACAACACTAAATAAAATGTACCAAAAGACCAATTTAAGTTTGAAATACAGTGCTCGCTCGTAGTTTTATTTGTTTGATTCGATTTACTTCATTTGTACTTTCCAGAACAACAATTTCCTGTCAGATGCCGCACTTATATACGGCAGTCTATGATGCCAGGCCAATCCGGCGTACGTTTTCAAACCAGTTTCAAACAGCGCTACCGTAGACTTTACTGAAAACACTTTGAGCGTTAGGCCCGGGCGGCCGATGCTGGCCAGGAACAAGTCTGAGCTGCGGGGCGCAAAGCGAACCACCCGACCACCGTCCTCATGGATCTGCTTGACGTCGGCGGGCACCAATGGACGATTGAGGTCCCAGGTGATGACATCGCCACCCGCCAGAGCAGAGACAAACAAGCGATTGCTCTGGGCCCAATCAGCGGACAGCAGGGGAAACTTTGGCGATTCCACGGACAGAACGGTCTGCTTCTGTCTTACATTATAGAGATGGATGATGCCTGAAAGTAGCAGGTAGCAAAGTAACAGTGTAACTAACTCTAATGATAATTTTACTCTATGAGCCCACCTCTCTTCTCGGCCACAAGCACCTTTTCGCTATCCTCTGGATGGCTCTTGATCGACATGCCCGCTGAGGATAAGCAGAAGGTAATGACGTTCTGAGCCACTGCGGCGGTGCTCCAGAACCGGCACGTAAAGTCGTCGCTGACCGAGGCGAGAAACTCTCCTTCGCACACCCAGGATATGTCATTCACGAAGTCGGTGTGTCCCCGCAGGGTGTCCATCGTGTTGAAATTATTCACATCCGTGCGAAATATCATCAAATTCCTGTCAAGGGCGGCGCAAAATGTCACATTTTGGGGTGTGCAATTCAGGGAAGTGTCCGGAGAGAAGGCTATGGCAGCGACGCAGCCTGCATCTTTGTCAGGCAGCTCCAGGTCCAGCAGATGATGCCACACGAACTTCTCGTTCTCCTCCTATGAATGCCAGAGTCGCGTTAATTCAATATTTAAACAAAACATGCCATGAATAATACTTGCCGGCAGTCCAACCACGATCAAACAGATGCGATTGTTCAGCGCCACTGCGATGAGGTTGTAGGCAAAGTCATTTGCGCATATTTCGTAGCACTTAATGGACTCGTTCAAGTCTATT
The DNA here is from genome assembly GCA_009664405.1 of Drosophila bifasciata. Classification (NCBI taxonomy): domain Eukaryota; kingdom Metazoa; phylum Arthropoda; class Insecta; order Diptera; family Drosophilidae; genus Drosophila; species Drosophila bifasciata. The sequence continues at coordinate 43,982,179 of CM019044.1, read as the reverse complement.
GTGTGAGCGGGATCTGTAGCAGGTCGCATTTCTTCTTATTTTCACAGTTTAATCGAATAAATGCAACAATTGCTGGCGCCAAATGTGTTTACGCTGCTTTGCCAAAATGTAATCCTAACGCCAGTCCGTAAAAATACCACATATACCATAATGGTCGTTTACAACACTAAAAGTAGTGGTTTTCGGTATATTTTAGTGCTTTCTGTACCGAGCTAAGTTGGCTGCGAATTACACTACTTCCTTTTCCGTGTTAGCTGTGAAAGAAAAAACATGCCGGTGGGTGCTAAATTAATCTAAAAAATCGTTTTAAACAAAGAAAACTCGCAAATGGCATAGCAAAAACCATGCAGAGCACACCGCCACAGTGTCTAGTGCTCGAGAAATGTGTGTTTGGTGTGAATATCGCCATTGCCACCCCAAAAAACAGTCGAAATACTGTGGACGTCTGACCAACCTATTGCCGTGTATTGGTGTTGTTGTACCCACGCGTGGCATGCGCCCAAGAAATTGCAAACAATTGTGAAATGATACGAATATTACAATTTTGTATGAAATTGTTACTGTTGCCAGCACAATTCGTGTCAATGCGTTCAACTTAACCTAGAAAAATGGCATTTGCGAATTTTTTGTTGTTATTTTATGGAGAATGCATTTTGTTGTTGCATTGTATTGTATTGATGCGAGTCGAGTATTGACCATATGTTTTCGCCTACTACTACTTTCAGCTAGCAAAAGATTTACTGCACCCTCTGCCCGCTGAGGAGAAACGCAAGCACAAGCTGAAGCGTCTGGTCCAGCACCCCAACTCCTACTTCATGGACGTTAAATGCCCTGGCTGCTACAGAATCACAACTGTGTTCAGTCATGCACAGGGCGTCGTGGTCTGCGCTGGCTGCGCCACCATTCTGTGCCAGCCAACTGGAGGACGTGCCAAGCTGACAGAAGGTGAGTCTTCACACTCCTCCCCCGCTCGCCCACTCTTGATCCGTTACTAAACTGTTTTTTTTTATTGTTCCTCCCCCCTTTGCAGGCTGCTCGTTCCGCAGGAAGCCACAGTAAAATGGGACTCTTGGATGAACCACAAATTATTAATTTTTTAATAAAAACTAAAACGTAAAGAATCCACACGAAACAAATGTCATCTCAAATCTTTTTCATTCGAAAATGTGTCTCCGTACCGCAACGCTTTTCTAGACGCCGCCGCCGCCGATCTTCCCGTTGGGATATTTGTGTGAAGCGAAGTGCCGCGCACCAACACCAACCAAGAACACCCGAAAGCAGCAGGATCAGCGACAATTTTTATATTAAGTAGTTTTAAAACACTGGCATATGTAGACGCAACCAAAACGTTTGAACTACTACTATGATGAAGAGCGGAACGATTGACTGTGGCTGTAAAATAGAAAGAAAAGAAAGCTTGTTATATACAAATTCCTGCCTTTCTTTGGTTCATTGTGCTTTGTATATTAAAGAATTAACGATCTTGTGGTTGGTAAACGTGAAAAATAGAGCCCCTGTTGCTGTTGTTTATGCTGTGCTGGCGCGGGGAGGTATATTTCGTTTAAATATTCAGTGGAGGATGCCCGCCTGTTGTTTGTTTTTCTCATTGTTGCCAAGTGCGAAACGGTAAAGTATTCAAATTTGAATTTTAGCGCCCAAATATTCGCAGAAATTTCCCAGATAAAGTTATCGATAATCTTTGCGTGGGATTTTACTCGGTCTGGCAGCCTTCAAACATGAGCGCTACTTAATTACTCGGTCTGGCAGCGCCTTCGAACAATCTGGTATTTTTCGGTATATTTGATCGATATGTCCGCGATGATCGTAAATCCATTCGATAGCGGCGCCCAGACACCAGACCAGACTGCTTGGCGCCCACTACGCCCAAAAAATCTACCAGACAGCTTGGCACCGCGCGCATTTTACGCACACAACTACAACACTTGATCTGCAATTTGTAAGCTCGTAAAATGAACAACTCTCTGTTTGCTAAGAATATGGACTGCGAGGACAAGATGCTGGAGGATAATCTCACGGAGATGGGCACACAGCTGTGGTCCCTGCTGGAATCCAATGAGAAGTCCCAGCCGGAGTCCCAGCCCCCTGCTGGAATTCCCTCGGGGAGCACCTCTAACAGCGTGCTGGCCGAGCTGCAGGCCAATTTCAAAGACTTGAACTTGGAGAATGCGCCGCGCTTTGAGTTCCACGGCTACGGGTGTCAGGCCCTGTCGAAGCGCACCCGTGATAACGAGGAGCCAATTATGAGTGGGCGCCATCAGAAGAAGTCAAAGCCGGGTGCTAGGGCTGCCGCCACTTCTGTGCACAGGCAGCAGCAGCTGCAAATGGAGAATCTCTACAATAGGGCGGCGCAACAGACTCCGATGCTGCGCTCGATTGGCCTACGAGGCGACTGGTGAGTAGTGTTGGTGAATGGCGGCCATGTTTTACCCCCCAGATCGTATCATGTGTGAGTGTGTGTGTGTGTTTACTCCTCTCCTATAGCGTGGAGCGGAATGTCGTTATGCGTTTGATGAATCTGTTCAGGTCGCTGCATGACCACATGAACCAGGAGCTGGGCATTGGGCCGGAGAGCTCCTTCCCATCGGACTATCTGTTCGATCTGCCCAAGAAGCGCACCATGCCCTGGAGCCTGAATCTGCGCTACCAGCTGGAGGTGGTGTGCACCAAGGCGGATCGTTTTCTGGCCCACCAGCGCCGCATGCTGGAGGCCAATCGCAACTTGGACCTCGCCAAGTACACGGAGTGCGACAAACTGCTCAAGGGCTCAACGAGCTTCCTCAAGTCCTTCAAGCAGTTCTCCAGCTGCACGTTGCGCCATCGCAATGGCCACTTTTTGGGCGTTACAGCCAAGTGTAAGCTCCATGCTGCCATCCAACCCATCAATCCAAGGCACTGATCATCTAGTTTCATTTGCAGCCAATGCCCTAAAGCTGGAGGATTTGCTCACGCATCTCCGCGAGTGGCTGCGCGCGTCCCTTATCTGTGTGCACGTGTTCAACTGGGAAATGGACCACGAGCATCGCTACTCGGCAGCCATGACCCAGGAGCACAATGCACTCTTGGACAGGGCCAAGCAGCTGGCGGCCAACGAGCTGCAGGCGGCCCAGCCCAAGGAGCTGAGCGCGGAGGAGAAGCTAATCGCGCAACGCTATAAGCTGCAGAATGTCGTCGAGTGTGCCGCTGAGAACGATGACTTCCTGTCCGCACTGCTCAACACGCCGGACATCTACTTTCCGGCCGAAGTGCGGGCCATGTGCGCGCCACAGGAGGAGGGCACTGCTGGCCAGGTGGCTGCTGAAGCAGCCGAGGCACCTGAGGCACGCGTGGGTGGCATCGATTTGCTGGACATAAGCGACTTGCTGGAGCCCTCGTCGCCACCAAAGCGTGCCACAGCCACACGTCGCTTCAAGCCCTTGTGCTTCCGCAGCTAAACAAAAGGAACTGAAAGAAGGGAGAGGAACTTTATACTTGGAAGAGACAGCAAACTGGATTGCAGCTGCATTTACATTTCCAATATTCTTATTACTAATTATAATTATTGTTTGCATTTTGATTTTTGATTTGTTTGTAGTTTTGTAAGCAGAAATCGAAACAGAAAAACGTTTTCCTGATTGTATTTAGTTGAACTTGAATGTAATTTGTATTTGAATGAAGTTGAAACGTTTTGTCGCACAAGGAACTTTATATATATATATATTTTGAATTTGAAATTCAATTAAATATTTGCACATTTAACACCAATCGAATAATAAATTGAACTAAGAGGGGGGTGGGGTTCTTCTACACTACGAACAGCTCCTCTAGTGGTACTTTGCCAAAGATTTTGTTCAGCACAGACTTAACTATGAGGCCCATGGCTTCGCTAATGCTCGGCTTTAGCTCATTGAAGATATCCTGCCAGTTCTCGTTGATCAGGATGTGCATGTTATCGCTGAGATCCTTCTGACCGTGGAAGAGACCCTCCAGCTGGAAGCTGACATGCGCGGGATCGACCTGCATTTTGATGTCGGTAACCTCGGCCAAGGTGTGCTGCGCGCCCTTGCTGATGGGCCGCAAGCTGATGAAGGAATGGATTTTGCAGTGCTCTGGAAAGTGGGGTAGACAGATGCAGCTGATAAAGTGGAAATTCTTAAGGCTTTTCTGCCGTTTGCTTACTCAGCACAATCTCGGCCCTGCCCTTGCCCACAATGGGCAGAATGAGCACATTGCCGTCCACCGAGTAGGGTCCCTTGATGGCCAGTTCGGGTGCCTCCATTACAAACTCAATTGGCTTGCTAAGATCGGTCGTGAATCCCCTAAAGAACGAAGCATAGAGTTAGCATCGATTAGGGGTACAAAATCAAGGCTGAGACTTACCCCACACGCTTGGCCTTGCCGCGTGACAGCCCCAACAGATCCACCTCGGTGAAGCTCAGATCAACGCTGACCGGACTGTGTGCATTTCGACCAATATTAAACTTTTTAATGTGCAGCGGATCCAGCGGTATCAGTCCCAGCTCCTTGATGCCGCTCTGTGCGTAGTTCTTGAGCACATAATTCACGCCATTCATCACACACTGATCGTCCATAATGGCGCATCTCTGGATGCCAGCGGCTGCAACGGAAATTCAATTAGCAAACCCAATTTTTGAGCTAAGCGGGGAGGCAGGACTCACGCAAATCAGAGGCGTGTCCGCGTACGGATATAGCCAGGCAGCTGAGCAGCAGCGGCAGCGCCAGGACGAAGCTGATATTTCTCTCCATTATGAACGCTGTTGAATGGCCGTGGCAGACTGTCTCGCTGGCCCACAATTGGGCCCAGCTTTATAGTCGCTTGGATGTGTCGTTCGTTCTCCTGGCCAGTTTCAATTGACATTTTTTGTGTCCGAGTGTGAATTTTAAATGCGTTTTGTGTTGCTGTTGCTGCTGTAAACCGCTTTTGCGTTTTTAATTGACCGATAAACTCACTTTAGACAAAGTCTGAGACGAGACTGAGTCAGTGCAGTGTGAATCTCGGGTAAATGGATTATAAACAGAAACCGGCAGCCTCCCCTCCCAAATGGGGCTGGGGCTGGGGTTGGGCGATGGGCGTGGAGTGAGATATTATTACCGGTAGATTTATTTTACGACTCCCTTTAATGAACTGCCAATTTGAACTTGATCTTTGCATGGCAGTGTTTCAGTTTCAGTTCCAGTTCCAGTTCTACTTCGCGTGCCATTGACACTGGCATTGCCTTCTACCCCTGCACCTAATCACGTTTTGCCGGCCCGCCCGGCTGATATATGCAAATTTTCCACGGGTCGTTTAAACATTATTCATTGAGCACCTACCGGTCGAGAGCGCCTTTTGACATATGCACTTTAATTGCGTTTAATGAATTGAGTGGCTGTGTCAGTAGGGTCATTAGTAGGGGGTCATCCCTTCCTTCTATGCCACATACTTTCAGGCTGCAGCCGGAATGCTCAACCTTTGATCGAATTTAAGTTACTTCGCCACTGATTGGGTCCGATATTATAGCACTCATTTAATCTAATGATGATTGCAGTGTATGTGCGTGTTATTTCCGACAGCTTAATACGAGGTAGGGCAAAGTTTTCTCACTTAAAATGGATACGACTATAGTTTTAGCTACTCTCCTCCGCGGCAAAGTACTTGGCATAGGGATACTTGGAGAAGACTTTCGTGATTAGGGACTGGTATATCGCCGCGAAGGCCTTCTCTATGGTCTCCTTCGTCTCACTGTATATGGCCGCACCGTTCTCGTTGAGAAAGGTGTTCATTGTGTCGCCCAGCACCTTGTCGCCGTTGAAGAGATTGCTAAAGTCAAAGTGCTGATCCTTGGGCTTCAGGTAGAACTTCAAATCGGTGGCCTCCATGTAAATTTCGCCATTCTTCTCCACCGGCTTGCCCGTGAAACTGAGCTTGGCATCGACTGCCACTGAAAGTAAGTAGAATTAACATTCGGTAAGATTTGGGGGGAAAGCATTTGCGTCCCACTTACTCAACGTTATGTTGCTGATGCCGGAGCCGCTTATGGGCAGTACGAGGATCTGGCCCTTGATGGCGTATGCACCCACCAGGGTGAACATTGGGGTACCCAATACCATATCGTGCTTTGTGGCAATTTCCTTGCCGAAACCTCTGTGCAATGAATAGTTGTGAAATCCGGGGAATATATTCGGTTCTTTTCAGAACTTACCTCATCTTTTTGAAGCGCAGATCCTTAAGGCCATACAGTTTGTTGTTCGTGAAGGTGAGATCTATGTTCACTGGACTCCCATTGGCGCCCTGCCTGAGCACCATCTTGTCGACCGTCAGAGGATCCAGCTTCACCAGGTTCAGGCTGGCATCCCCCGCGGTTGCCTTCTCGCTCATTAGCCAGTTGCAAAACTTGACGAAACATTCGGTATCTCCGTATTTGCAAGGCTTCGGATCATCAGCTGTAGGGGGGAATCGAGAGTGTTAGCTATCTGGCTGCATCCTGGCCATCTGTTCTTACGAAAATCGGAATGCACTGCCACTGCTAGGCACAGGACGAGGGTGAGAACAATACGCGACATGTTGACACGGCTTTAGAATCAAAAAACTACTGACTTTTTACCGGCATTTCGTTTACTATTTATAGTGGCGCGACGCCAATTACACGACACTGCCCCACCCCACCTCCTCTGACATTAGTCACCGTTGGGGTTGTGGGGAGGGGCGAACCCGTTTTTGATGGGATCTATCTTGGCCTGAATCCATATTTAAATGTGTTGCGTTGCACTATTAGTTAATTAATTGCATTTGTCTGCTAGCTAAAACATACATACATACAAATATACTTATACACATATATACATATGTATGTACACACAATGTGCTTGTAACTGTGATTTATTGCCTTATAAATTTACAATTTTGTTGCTTTTACGGTATTCCTGTGTGGCGGGAGGTAATTTTAATTAATTTATCATTTGATGCAACACTTAAACACACAACTTACTATTCAAATTGTGTGTGTTTTAACTAACTATTATTGCGCAATTTTCTAGGACGCTCGACAGCAGCACGATCGTTTACATATGCACACACGTGTTATTACTGTATAATCCACAAACACACAATACATTGTTGGGCTAGGAATGTTTTATTGATCGGTTTTTGCACAGAAGCTATTAATATTTCTGGTGCAACTATTTTCCCTACCACAATATTATTTTGTTGTGTACTTTTACTTGTAATTAAATTGTATATAAAATGCGCGAAAAGCGCTGCTCAACAACAAATCATATATGTAGCTATCTCGCTCACACTGCTGGCTTTTCGCATAAGGCTTGTGCGAAATCTGGTCACACATCCTTAGCTTGAAGTGGAATTCGAAGAAATTTGAATGGCGGGGGAGACTGGAGAAAGATGCTCGTTTTGCACGTAAATATAAAGAATTTACGAGAAAACCACTATCTGATTAAAAGATTAAATACATATGTGTAAACTTTACACCGCGTAACGCGAACGCGGTATAACACGATGATAAGCAATTATCTAATTAAAAATGTAAATGGACAATGTGTTATAATTGTTAGTGTTTCAATTCTGGCTTTAATTCTGTTGTTGCCTGGCAAACGGGGAATTGTATAACTTTTGACATGCCCTGGAGGGGAATCCAAAAATAGCCAAATGGAACGAAAACAAGCGAGTCACCATGACGCGCAGAGACGCTCCCTTTTGCAGAATGGAGGGGAATAAAAGAGATTTAAGGTAAGCCGCAGGAACAGGTTCCCACACAACGCCCAACGTTTTACAGCCCAGCCTCCTTATAATCATAATAAAATGAGAATGGGAATGGGGACTCGAATGGAAGCATAACTAGTTTGACTTGAGTGCGCTGCAGTTGATTGACTCGCAAATGGAAGATTTTTATGCACTGCCCGAAGGTCAACGGGTGTTCGGCAGCCCGCCCCTCTCGTGTTGTTTACTTTACCGTTGCATACACTTGAACTTGAGAGCGAGTTTTAACTCTGGCAATCTTTGAGCAGCACTTGCGCTGCTCTCTCCTGCTCTTTTGTCATGCAAATGGCGGGCACCGTCACGTGAGCCGATTGCTAATCGGCTGCCAAAATCGTATGCGACAATTGTGCGGTGCGGAAATGATTAGATGATCCCCACAAGGCAGCAGAAGAGCAACTGGCCATAACCGGTTTTTCATATACAATTTGTTTGTTTATTCTACCGTAATAACCTAGCAAATATGATGATGGAAGCAATAGAAGCCTGCACCCAAGTGCAGGGTCTGATGAGGGGAAATACTCGTACACTTATGCTGCCTAAGGGTTAATTTAAATGACTACTAAACTCTGCTCTGCTCTGCTTTATCAGTTCTCCAGGTACAGATCTTCATAGGCGAAGCGCTTGAACAGATTGGAGAGAATGCTCTTCATGATCTCCGCAATGGCCACATGAATGGAAGGATGCAGTTCGCTCCAGACCTCGACCCAGTTCTCGTTCAGGAACTGGTTCAGATTGGCACCCAGCGCCTGGTCGCCGTTGAAGAGGTTCGTCAGCTTGATGTTCATTCTGTTAGAAAACCAGAAATTCTATATAGCAGATGCCTGGGACTGCAACGGATGCTCTGTGAACTTACCTTTGTGGCTCCACAAGCACCTTGAGCTTGTCTACGGTGAGATAGGTGCGGCCGTCGCGCACCTGCGTGCCAGGCTTAAACTTCACCGAGAACTTGGGCGAATGCAGGGTGATCTCAGCATCGCCATCGCCACGAATGGGCAGAATCAGAATGCGTCCGTCAGCGGTGTACTTGCCGCGCAGCACGATCTTCGGGATGCTGCCGTACATCTCGAACTTGCTGGTGGCAGGATCTGGACCAAAACCACTGCCAGAAAAGGTACACAATAAATTGGGTAACGTTTTGTAATCACTTTTCCTTTCACTTACACAGCATTGTCGAACTTCACGCCGGACAGACCCTCCACATTGACATCTTTGAAGTTGAGCTTGAGGTTGAGCGAGCCCGTGCGACCGTCGGATATATCGAAACGCTTCACCAGGAAGGGCTCGACCTGCGGGAAGCCGGCTGCGGGATAGCCCGTCTTGGCATACTTACGCACCACATAGTGGGAGGTATTGATGATGCACTTGGTGTCGCCAATGCGGCAGCGCTGCAGATCAGGAGCTGCAAAAGGCAAGGATGGGCCAGGAATTAAGCTACGCTCTGGCTGCAAAGGGAATCCTGAATGGAGAACTCACGAAAACTGGACGCGCCACTGGCCAGGCACACTAGCAGGGCGACAAAGCACAGCTGAAGCAGCAACATGCCTGAGGAGGAATATCGAATGGGGCAACGGATAGATACGACTGCGCGACGCGTTCGATTATTTTGGCGAACTCCCAGGGAGCAGGTTCAATGCTAAACTGTAAATTGGCTCGGGACAGACGCAAGCATTTATAAAATTTTGCTCGCTGGGCTGCGCGACGAGACGGCCGGCCAGGCCAAGACGGGTCCCCAGAGGCAGCGCCAACCCGTACATTTCATAGTTTATTCATTCTTGACTTGTCTTGCCTGTTTCCGTCTCTGTTTCTCCTGTCTCTCTTTTTGTCTGTGGCTTCTGCCTCATAGTAGAAGTTTGCCAGTTGATAGGCTACACATATCGAGTCCCGTCTCACAATACAATATTATTAATTAATATTATTAACATGTGCCAGCGAACAACAACAGCAACAATCAAAAGTGATTCTATAAATTTTAATGCTCAAACTGCCGCCAGCCAGTTTTCGGACAGCAATTCTTTTTTTTTTTTTTTTTTTTGTATCTTATACTTTTTATAGATCTATAAGTCGTAGCGCTACCCATTACCCCCCACGCCCCGCCCAAACAATGGGAAATTGAACCTGTCCGTCTAGCCCCTGGTCTGTCGTTGGGTCGGTCGGTCGGCTGCTTTGTGCGCGGTCTTATAATGAAGTGCAAATAATATTTTTAAATTATCAGCAGTCGGTATATGTGTATATCCATCTGATGTTTGCTGTTTGAGATCAGCGTTCGAGGATTAGAATTTTGGCGGGGATTTCCAATGCGTATATCAAATAAAAAAGTGTCGATGGATGTTTGGCCCACAAAGGTTAAAGATCATGCATAGAATGAGCTATTCTACAGCTTAGTCTATTGAACTCTTTATATAATTATATTAATTATCTACCATCCATCCTCGTGTTGCATTTTGGCAAATTCTGCCCCAAGGTGATTGAATAGAATTTCCGTTTTTGAAGAGGAGACAAATCGATCTTTTTTTTTTATAATTATTAGCAAACAGCTCAATTCCGAGCATAAACCAATTAGGCATCATAAGTCAAGACCGGCGGGAGGCGACAGCAAACTGGTTTTGGCCTGGGCCTGATGGTGGCTTCACTTTTAAACTATTTTGACAGGCCCAAAGCAGGCAGGGAATCTAATCGGACCCGACCCGACCCGCTCCGACCACTTGCCAAATGGTAGTTAAAGTCTTCCAGCGTTCGTCATCGACAAATTAGCATAGCAGATGCTTTATATACTATACGCTCTATACGTATGATTATTGAAACCGGCATTCTGTTTATTTACCCAGCCAATTGGCGCCAGGTGACTTCACATATTCAAAGTTTATTCGTTCTTTTTTTTTTGTATTTATTTTAATTTTTTGGCAATTTTTGAGTTCTGTTTACAGAGGCAATTCCTAGACGCTGGCGTAGACATTACAGAGGCGGCCCGACGGCCCGGCCGGTTGTGACCGTTTAAATTATAAGCCTGAAAATATTGAACTGTTCAAACACGCGTTGCTTTCAGTTATTAATTTTTATGCGCGACTCTTTTCATTAATTTACATGTCAATAAACTGATAATATCACTTGTATGTGTCTCAAGTGTTTTTTCTATTTGATTGTGTCTGGTCTGGATGATGATGATGTAAATCATGATTTGGCAGAATTTTTCCAGAACTCTGCGGGTTCAAAATTCCGTGTTGTGTTGCTAAGTTTGTTTGTTTCACTGAATATTAATTAGTTAATCATTTTTAAAATAAATATTTTTGTGGAAAATCAAGAGGAAATATATTATTTAAATTTGAATTTAAACTGTTTTTAGTATTTTATGCGGTCATACTGAATACAAAAGAAAATACCAAACGATAAATTGTAAGTAAAAAATCGAGGAAAAAATGAAACTATTTTTCTGAACTTGTAGTTATTTTTCTGAACTTGTAGTTATTTTTCTGAACTTGTAGTTCTTTTTCTGAACTTCTAAAATAAAATGTATTTTTTTTTCACTATTTAAATAGAGGGGGTTTTAGTGGGCTAATTCCTTTTTTCTTCGGTATATTTTGGTATATTTCTGAGGATCAGTCACACTGAACGCAATATTTACATCCACATCAGCTTTAAAATTTCAAAATTCTGTTGAAACTATAAATTCTTTGGTGAAACACCTAATACAACCAGTCTTGGACACAGCAGAGCACACACAATGAATGTAAAGCAGATATTTTTAGTTCTGGCCACCGTCCTGGTTCTGGGCAGCCTTCAAGTGGCGGCAACCGAAACAACCGACAACAAAACCGGAGAATTTGTGGCCACAAACGACTGGCAGGTGATCAACGAAGGTGGGATTACGTGTACTATGGAGACGCATTACTAAATCCATTGTCTAACAGGTCAGGCAATACCCAAGGGCTTGCACGTGCGCATTAATTTGCAGACCGGCCTGAAGGAGGCCAAGCTGCTGGACGAGAGTGAACGTGGCACAGCGCTGCAGCAGAGCCAGACCGAGGAGAATGACGGTGAGCCGCTGGCCCTGGACCACAAGAAAGACGACGCTGAGGCGGCGCAGCGTCATGCCAAGGAGTACGTGGAGCTGCGCAAGGCCTACAAGGAGTTCCAGAAGAATTTTCGCACCGATGGCGAGCTGATTGTCCAACTGATCGGACAGTATCGAAACTTCAGCAGGAAGCCCCTGGAGTCGGAGCTGAAGCCCAAGCTGGACGCGCTGGAGAATCTGGAGTATTTGCTACATCAAATCGACAATGCGCTGGTGTTCATCGACCACGGCGGACTGGATGACGTGTTGCTGCCCATCGTGGTCAACGACACGAATACGGCGCTCAGAGTGTCCGCCATGCGCGTGCTGGGCTCGCTGACGGGCAACAATCCCAAGGCGCAGATCAAGGTGTTTGAGAAGAGCTTCGGATCGCATCTGTCCCAGATACTCATGAGCTCCACAAGCGCGGCAGAGATCTCCTCGGCGTTGCATGCCTTTGGGGCGCTGCTGCGAAAGTTTCCACTGGCCCAGGCGCGCGTTCTCTCCACCTCGGGCACGCAGGCTCTGATTCGTGTCCTTCGCAGCCCGGACATGGAGCTGCGCCTCAAGGGCAAGGTGGTAACGCTCATCAGTGATTTGGTGCAGGAGAAGCGTTTCGTTCTGGAGGGCAGCAAGGACCAGCCGGATGCCGTCTCGTCCACCGCCCAATATGTGCTAATCGAGTTCGAGTCGTGGCTGGAGACTCAGGGCTACTGCACAGCACTGGATGATGTGCTATCCAAGGACTTCCTGCAGCTGCTGGACCAGCCCGAGCTGGTGGAGCAGTTCTCCACGGCCATCTGGACCACGCAGAGCATGTGCCAGAGTGTCTGGTCGCAGAGCTCGGCCCTGCGGCATGCCCTGCTCACCATTCGGAACAGATATGCCAACAGCAAGGATGAATATCGCCTGGAGGTGGCGCAGGCGCTGGACAATATCTGCAAGAGGTTCTACGACAAGCCGAAGCACACAGAACTGTAGGTGGACAACATTCTCAGAGACGTAGCCAATTTTAGTTGTATGTATTTAAGCCTCCTTTTTATTTAAGCTGATTTGAATGCAATTCGAACGCCAAATCGCCGGACTCCAAATATAGTATGTTTAGGTTAAGTCTGAGGATACAGAATACTCTTAATGTGAATATAGAACTGGTCATAAATGTTAGAGTTTTCAAGATCCATTAGGCAGTCCCCAATCAACCCACCCCCTGACAGCTAATCTACTCTAACATACTTTCCCCCTTAGAGTAAAAAGTGCCGAGTGACCCCACTTAAAGTCCAATAAGGCGTAACATAATCGACCTGCTCGTAAAGTAAGTCAACAGTATGGCCTGTCAGGGTGGCGGCAAAAGAAAAGCAAAAACTTTCAATGGAAAGCATGTCCCAAAAAAACTACTCGAAAGGAAGCACGAAACTGTACAGGAAGACAGGCCCCTTACAGGAGGGGCGAAAGGGATTGTGAGAGTGTGCAATTATGTGCCGGCGTCGTCCAGCTCGAAGAATTACAGCAATTAACGGGGCATCCACATGCAAATGCAATGTCACTACTGAGCTGAGTCACGAAACGTCAAGTGGAGGGGAAATCGAGAGAGAGAGAGAGAGTGCCGGCACAAACAGCGAGAGAGAATGCCGGTAGTGTTGGGACGCCACTTGCGTTGGTTTGGTTGTCATGGCGAAAATGCAAGGTAAACAGAGAGCACAGAAAGGGAGCGTGAGGAAGTGAGCAGCGCGCTGAGACTTGCATTCGATAAGTAAGAAGTGGGGGTTGATAAAGCCCGCCGCTGGAGCATAACGAAAGCACAAGTGAACACTGAGAGTTGAATGCGAAAAAAACGTAGGGGAAAGAAAGCAACAAGAGCTCAGGTAGAGCAGGGAGAGGAAAGTCTCCTGGATTCTACAAAGGATTATTCACATTTGCTACTCCGATCACTTACTAGCAACTTACTGGAATAGAATGCCTCACCTTGTGGCGGCTTCTTCCCACTCCATTGATATGAGCTGGGGCGCGTGCGCCATGGAGTGATTCTCGTTAACCATCGCTCCGTCCCGTCGTCTTTGTTGCTGCTTTCCGTTTCTTTTGTGCTTCGTTTTTTTTTTTTATGGTGTGTTGTGTGTTGTGTTTTGTATGGCAAAGAGGAGCTTAAATCGAAACGCTTGACGAGTGATGTGGAAACATTTTCAACGCAACAACAACAACACAAACAACACGACAGCACGGGCCGAGAGACGTCACCAGTACAGAGAGTGGCTTCCACTCACCACCACCACAAACAGAAAGGCAATCGGCGCTCATCACTCGGCATTCACACATATGTGTGTGTGTGCATATGTGAGAGAGTGTATGCAGGTGGAGCATAAGTCCGAACGGAACGGAACGGAACGCACACCGGCTTCGCTTCACTTTACAGGCTGTTGCTGTTTGCTGCTTGCTGCTACTCTTTCTGTGTGTTAGCCTCCACCTGGTTGTTAGGGCTCAGCTCGGCTCGGCTCGGCTCATTCCCTGGTTGTGGCAACATTATGGAAAATCAGTTTGTGTTTGGATCGTGATGAGCTCGTGCGGCGCGACGGAGTGGTAGTCAAAAGTGCTGCGATAACTCTCTTGAATCTCTAACTCTATGTGGTGCCCAGTGAAAAGTTAAAGCATTCAAAGGATACAAATCTTGGGCTATATAAACGAAATACTTTCCAAGCAATAGCTTAGAACTGTGACTGTGCAAAAAAAGGTGGAGAGAAATTCCCTTTCTTTTAGACTGTGTTTAGTTCATGCCTTAGACAGGACATTCCACAACTTATTCATAATTCTAAGCATTCTTACCACTAAACTACCCACTTTTCTGTTTTCTTAACTATTTATTTATTCAGGAAAATGCTGAAATTCTCAGAGCTTTTTCTTTAAAGCGGCTCCCTTCCCTCTTGGACAACATAAAAAGGCACCCTCATACCTTTTTCGAACTTAATGCAAAACAAATATAAACCTTTGAATCTTATCAAAATGTTTTCTTTAGAAAATATCCAACAAATTTCCTATCTATCTGCCTGCATCATTTCCATTTAGTTCCTTGAACTAACTTGAATCAGTGAGGGGAAAACTCGTTGGAATATTGGGAAAATATGTAAACGGTTTTTTTTACACAGGTGAATGACTTTTTGTGCGCTTCCGCGAGTTTCCGGTCAACAAAAAACCGTTTTCATTTTCGCTTCCAATAGCCAACGGTCCAACTGGCCAGGCCAGGCCCCAGGCCAGTGGCTGATTTGTATGCAAATGTTTGTCTGTGCCCCCAGCCCACCCAACCCATGCAACACTCACACTTTCCCCCCTAGGCTGCCCACCCTGCCTGTGGCATGCCATAAATCCTGGCCATCCAGGGAAGCTACTTTTACCCAACGAAGGGAGGAAGGGAGAGTGGAAAGTGGCGGTTGAAATTCTTGTACGACGGAACCAAGGAAACAACTACAAAAACTATTTAGCAGTCGGTTATGTTCTGCTGTTGTTCTTGTTGGATGGTAAAATGCCGCCAATTCCGTTGGTGGCAACAACTAAGGCAATGTGGCAACCAACCCAACCAAGCAAACGACCCCCTGACTCTGAGTTGACATGTGTGCGACATTTGTGCCACAAGACAAAGGCAGGAGGAGACGACTCCATAGAGTAGCAGCTAGAAGTAGCAAGATGAAGGGGCTGCTAATGTTCCAGTTGCTTTGGTTTCTGTGCCAAAGTGTTTTTTCGTCTATCTAATAATCTTGTAATAATCTAGAAGACTGTCTGTGCAGATTCTAGTTACACCAACTACCCCGTACTACTACTCCTCCTATGATACTTAACCTTCTCCCTCCCTGCCATTCACAGAGCACACAACAAAAGAAAACCTCAACATAAATTCCATTAGTGAACTGAACGCTTATGTAGAACATCACAGATAATACATAAGCTAATTTATAGCTGTCAGCAACAAAAGGAAATATATACTCTACATATAGCGAAACTTTAATTATGGAAAGTGTAAAGAAATTATTACAAAAAGTGAACAAAGTTGGATAAGTGCAGCAAAAAGGAGAAAGGAAAACTATATGTTTAGACTTGGATTTATTACTTAATTGGAATACAATAAAGAGCTGCACAAAATGTGGATAAAACATCATTGGATATGCTACCTAATTGGCGTTTTTTGCTGGCTTGATAAGGGTAAGTTTTTTGGGGGTTTTACTTTATAATTGCACCTACTTAGGGAGACTCTTCTTTGTACCCCTCATGCAGTAGGAGGAGTCATTGGAATGTCTGTTGAGTAACTGCCTCTCGAGTGTCTTTGTTAATCGAAAACAAACAAAGTAATTAACCGCATGTAACCCTTTTGAAACAAAAAAGTAAAAACTGATAAATAGTGAAATTCCTAGCGCGGGGCTCTCTCAAAGCGAAAAGAAAAGTCAGGCTCGGAGACGTAGTGCTGTCAAGCGACGTTCTGGTCCAACGATTTATGATGGATAAAAGTTGTTTTGTTTTACTTGTGACTTACTTGTAAGGTATATCGTAAGTGGAGATAGCTTCAAGTAATGCCCCAAAGTTTGCTCCAATTTGAAGTTCCCATTTAGTGCATTAATTTCGGTTCATTACATTGTCATACATCAGCGATTCCAGTACACAGAGAGACTCAAAGAGAAAGAAGATTCTTTACGCATTTCAGTTGCGCTGTAAGGGGGGGGAATTTGGGGTCTGGGGGTTTTTTTGTCACAGTTCAGGTTCTGCCTTAACGGTTCTGTCTGCTTGACCTGTGCCACATACAGATTGATTGCGAAATGCTTATGCCGATGCTTATGATGTTTAACCAGACAGAACTCTACTCTGTTGTAGCTGCCACAAGTTGCGGCCACATATGAATCTCCCTCCTACCCAAAAAAAATATATACAGTCCCCCCCCAAAGTCAGTGGCCCAGACCGAGGAGTTTGACGTTTCGTTTCGTTCATGGAAATCACCAAGCTGAACGGTTTTTCTTTTATCTTTCTTTTCTCCCCTTTTTCTTTTTGGAAAACCAAAACAACCGAATGAAAATTTGTTTTCTGAACTTTTGCGGTGGTGGTCTCATACGAGTATTCATATTCATATTCACCTACTTGGCGGGGGGGCACGAAAATAAATTTGTACAGCTGCAAACTCACTTTCATTTGTTCGAGTCCCTACCACACAGTCATTCCCAACTATTTGCGAAAACTAAACAGAACTTATGCAATCTGTGGCATGGAGTTTGCTTGGTTGTTGTTTTTGTTTTTTTTTGTCTTTAATCTCCAGTTTATTTGTGGCAGAGACTTCACGGATTTCCGCTTGAGATATTTGCACTTTATGGATGGGTTTTTGTGTGTGTTGTTTGGTTTTTTGGAACCCGCTCTGTTAGTCGATGGCTCTAATTAGTTTTTGGGCTCTTTACATAAAAGCAGAGAGGGGATTACACAAATGCATTTGCTTTGCTTTGCCACTAATTAGTAGCTAAAAAGTTACTCAATCCCCATGCCATCCCAATCCTTGGCTAAGTTTTGCTTGCCAAAAACAAAAAACTTTCCATTTTCTTTCGAAAGTAGTTCAAACTCAGCCTCGTACTCGTACGTGAGCTATCATCACACATCTGTGTAATTCCATTTTGCCAGATTTGGTAATAAATCTTAGCCTCAACCCCAAAACCCATCCACATCCCCCCACCACCAGCAGCAATTAGACTAATTTCAGAAACGTTTTCATCAGCCAAAGAAAGTCTGACATCTGGCAATCCCCGCCGCCGAGTGTTGCCCAATGTCACAACAATTAACCTACAACAAAAGATCTTGAGAATGAGTAGAGCAGAAGATTTCACTACGTCGTCGTAACTCATCTGCATCTGGCATCCCGTACTCGCAAAGAGAAATTCTCAGATCCGGAGATCATACGAGTAGTATTCGTGAATGGATGTGTGTGTGACCGTCAGTCAGGGTCATTCGAATTGCAAACAGTTTGCAACCATTGAAACCGTTTACCAGAACGAACAGGAACCGACAACAAAACAAAGACTCAACAGACAACAGAAAGAAACACAGAAATTAAACTCTTAACACATTTGTAGAACATTCAAAACGGGTTGTACTCGTCCAGCTAAAAACTGGAAATAATTACGGGAAATACTTGAAAGAGTTTTGCCATTGCATTAAGCCAGAAAAAAGAAGGTGTTATGTCATGCTCCTACCATGGGGTATTCTCTAGAGTATAGTTGGGGGAGGTCTTTGAATATCTTACAACATTTCAGAGATCTAAAAGATCTAAAAGAAATGACAGGGCGAGGCAACTGCTAGACAGAGTTCTGGGTATCTTTATCAATCCCAAATTAATTCCCAAACTATTCAAAGCTTTGCTCTTGAATTTTCAACTACCAAAACAGCTTGAGGAAAGCTACGAAATAATTGTTAAACAATTATCTAAAATTGTTGTTGCCACTTTGTTGTAGTCTGGGGTTCAGCTACAAATTTGCATATCTATTCAGAGTTTACTTTTACTCAATGCACCCAATAACACAATTAGATATCAGAGCTTGTCCGGAAACGCTGTCCGCTGCAGCGGCCAGAGCGGCATGTACCAAATGTACATATGTTCCATTTGGCCAACTGCCAAGCGATGGCCAAGTTTAGCCACATGTGTGAGAGTGGGTACCTGGGGGGAGACTGTAGCCAATGTTTTGGTGGTTCGTTCGGTGGTTGGTCTTCAAAAGCTCTCTGCTGGCACCTGCACTGACAGTGGACGATGCCTGGCAATTGCAGCAAAAAGAAAAGAAAAACGGAAGCTTAGTAGAGCGCATCCAAACAGAGAAGGAGAAGAAGAGCAAACAGAGATGTCTAGGCTGTCGGACTCCGGCTGACTCACTGGACTGCTCTGCTCGCCGCTCTGCTCGCCGCTCTGCTCTCCACTCTGCTCTGCTCACCGCTCTGCTCTCCACTCTGCTCTGCTCGCCGCTCTGCTCACCGCTCTGCTCTCCACTCTGCTCTCCACTCTGCTCTGCTCTCCGCTCTGCTCTCCGCTCTGCTCTCCACTCTGCTCTCCGCTCTGCTCTCCACTCTGCTCTCCACTCTGCTCTGCTCTGTGGTGACGGCGGCTTCCTCTGCCTTGTAACTGTAATTTGCTTTTCCAAAGACTCGAGACGAAAGTAAACCTGAAAGGGAGAGAGAGAGAGTCCCGTTCCGTTCCGTCCTGTGCGTTACTTTTTCACTTCTTTGTATTTGTATTTTGCAGCCACCATTGGAGCGATACTCGACTCTCGCTGCTATCTTGAGGGTGGCGGTTCGGCGGAGAGTTTCCTGGCCACCGAAGATCTAGCAGTGGGCTCCATAATTGGCAAATTGCGCATCAATGGCGATCCAAGTGCCGACACTGGAGACATCAGCCTGTCGCTGCGTGAGAAGACGGCGCCCGTGGAGATTTTGGCAGGCAGCAAGGACCTGGCGCTGTCCGTGGAACTGGACAAGGAGGGTGTGAGAGGACCCTCGTCGATTTATGTGAATGTTATATGCATAAGGCGACACTCAACGGATCCGGTAAGTGAAAGCAGATTAGAGGGAGGAAGAGTTTACCTCAGCATTTACTTTGCACGTTCCACGAAGTGTAATCTAGAGTAATGGCAGACCATTGAGTAGGGTGCTACCCCCAGAAGCACTTGTCGATCCGCTTAACTTGGCAATTAATCGCCAGCCCCCCATTCCTTCCCCATTCCTGCTGCTGTGGTCAGTGGCCGCATTTTCTTGAAGTTTTTTCCATTTGTGTAGGAAACCGCATTCCACACCTGCAAAGGGAACGTACACCCCATTTCGTGGGGCAACCAATTAACCTATATCCTCCGTATTGAAGTGAGTTCCTGCCCATGCCTGAGTGCGTGTTCCCTTTCCTTGGGTGGGCCTTTGGCGTTTGTTAAATTCGGGAAAAACAAGTTGCAGCTTTGCGTAGGAACTCAATAAACAATTGCAAAACTTTTAGCCAGATGCCAGACAATAGACGCGAAGCGACGCGACGCCCATTTCAATTTTAGAATCAACAACAAAATGTTGCCTACAAGGAGGCTCAAGTTAAGGAGTTGCCAGAGCAGGAGGAGGAGGAGTTGCCACAGCAGAAGGAGGAGTTGCCAGACCTCGTGTGTGTGTGTGGGGTTGCCCTGTGGTTAGCCCCAGGTTGGTGGCCATAAATTAGCCATTAAAGCTTCCGCTTCTCCAAGGGATGGTCTAGGGGGGTAGGCGTCAGAGGTGTGGTGTGTGGTGGCGCCGCCTAAACATGCAAATATATGCAGAAAGGACTCGACGCTTGGGCTTTGAACTCTCGTCGAGAGGTCAGTGACCAGTCCTAGTTCTATTACCAGTACCAGTCCAGTTTTTACTTCTTTTTACTTTCCCTCCCCCCCTAGAGCTTCGTCATTCCCGTCAACGTGCGCGTGACGGACGTCAATGATAATGCCCCCCAGTGGATTGGCACCCCCTACACGCTGACCCTGTCGGAGGTGACGGTGCCGGGGACCAGAATACTGCAGGGCGCCCGCGCTGAGGATGCCGATCAGCCGGGTCCCTTCTCCACCGTGGAGTATCAGGTGCTGCCCGGACCCTATGCGGAGTTTGTGCAGTTCCTCAATCCCCTCGAGGGCACACTGGTGCTGAAGAAGGCGCTGGATTACGAGCAGCTGCAGAATTTCACGGTGAAGCTGCGGGCCCAGGATCAGGGCACGCCCTCACGATACTCGGACACGCTACTCCGTGTGGTGATCACCGATGCGGATGATCAGAATCCCAAGTTTCAGCGGGAATCGTACAGCGCCGAGCTACCCAGCGATGGCCGGCCGGGAGAGCTGCGCATGCGCCCCGAGCCGCTCAAGGCGGTGGATCAGGACGAGGGCATCTGTGCGCCGATACAGTACACCATTGTCCAGTCGCAGGACGCCAAGTACTTTCGCATTCATCCGCACAACGGACAGATCACGCTGCTGACGCCCATCGGCTATGGGGAGATTGCGCACGGAGCGACGCTGGTGGTGAAGGCCACGCAGATTGACAATGCCGATCGGTATGCCCTGACCACCGTTCAGCTGACGCGTCCCGGCAGCCACAGCGATCTGAGCACGCTCTCCTTTGTCCAGAAGCGCTTCGTGATGCGCATACGCGAGGACACGGCGGTGGGCAATCGCATCCTGGCGCTGCCCACCAATAAGCCGGGCAAACATCTCAAGTACACCATTCCGGATCCGGTGAATTCGCAGTTCTTCAGCGTGGGATCGCTGGGCGAGCTGGTGCTGGCCAAGCCGCTGGACTACGAGAAGATGACGAAGCACGAGTTCCAGGTGCAGGCCAGCGATGGGATGACCAACAGCACCGCGGAGCTCACCCTGGAGGTGATTGATGTCAATGACTGGGAGCCGCGTTTCCGCGAGACTCACTACGAGTTTATGGTGCCCAAAAGCGTGAGTATTCCTCACGGAGTTCCTCCCTTTGACAGACTTCCCTTATCTTGAATCCCCTTCCAGCAGTCGCTGCAGTCGCGCACAGACACCTTTGAGGGTGTGCTCATTGGCAAGGTGGAGGCAGCCGATGGAGATCGCAATGACAAGCTGGAGCTGTCGCTGCGCGGCCAGCATGCGGGCCTCTTCGAGATCGATGCCACTGGCAACATCTACATGCGGCCGGAGCAGCTGCAGAGCCTGAACGAGTCGACGGTGCATCTGATAGCCATTGCCACGGACACGGGTGTGCCGCCCAGGAGCACCTCCGTGCCGGTGAGCGTCACCATGGAGGGTCTGACGCTGGCCCAGTCCGGCTGGAACAGCAACATGCTGGGCATGTTCGGCATGATCGTCGGCCTCTTCCTGATGATCATCATGGCCCTCAGCTGCTACATTGTGCGCTCCAAGAAGCAGGGCAAGAGCAGCGCCAGTGCGCTGGGTCTCGGCCGGAACAGGGTGCACAGCCAGGCGCACAGCAGCGTTTCGTCCGCCAATCTGGTGACGCACGAAAAGCTGGCGGGGAATGGGAATGGCAACGGTGCCAGCGTCACCAGCGGCGGTGTCTCGGTGCTGCACATGAAGCATGGCGGCAACATAACCATGGCCAATCCCATGAACAACGGCCTGCATCATGTGGCCAGTGGCGCCAGCAGCAGCATGGCCCTGGGCAGCTCTGCCGCTCTGCTGGAGCGGGAACGGGAGCGCGAGAGGGAGCGCCAGCGTGAGAGCTATGCAGCCACAGTTCGCAGTAAGTTGGAGTCACATAAACCTCTTTACCTAGCCCCATTCCCATAACACTCATCCCGAACATTGACATTGACTAGTCTTCTTGCCAGGCATCGTGTCCCGGGCCTCGGCCAATGGCCAGCTGTACGAGGAGGATGAGATCGAGCACGACTCGCTGCAGACGTCGACGACGACGCCGGAGAACAACAATCGAAAAGTGGCAGCCACCGGAGGCACGGTAGGAACTGCAGCAGGCGGAGGCGGTGTCACCACTATAGCCACCAGCAGCTCGACGAATGGGGGTGGCCAATCGAATCTGCTGTCTGCCACCGATGCCATGGGCTCCTCGGAGAACAATCTGACGGTCTACTTCTAGAAGCTGTGCGGAGTTTTGTAAATATTGCTGCTAAGTCAGTTTAGGATTAGGATTAGGACATCACCTCCCCCTCAGCACTGTGTATTGTACATTGAGTAGACCAAATATAGCATTGTAAACAGATCCCCCTCCCCTCAGCACACACACAAACACACACTTGATCTTAGACTAAGTCCAAGCGATTTCCATTGTAAAGTTTTTGGCTTCCCCGCGAGAGACAGAGAGAGAGCGGTCTCGAAATACATAAAGAAAAAGGAATGTTTAAAGAGAATCTCGATGTTTTTAGTGTCGCATTGGCTTACAATCTACTTCGATTCGGAACGAACTCTACAACTTTGGCATGGGGGAAACGAACAACTAATAAAAACTGATACTGACATAGGGAGTGGGAATCAAATCGGTGGACTTACAAAACGAAACAGAGAGCAATGGAAATTATACAAAGGGTTAAAGAGAGATTAAAACTGATAGATGGGTTTAATGCTGTCGTTTGTACTGCTTCAATCCGTTCGAAAGCGTTTTCTACCTGCCATTGCGTTTGGCTTTGCGCTTGAGTAGATTAAAGTCACCGTACTGGATGTGATTGTCGGTGAGGAATGGCACGTAGAAGGCACGCAGCAGCTTGTGCGACTTCTCGGGTATGAGGAACGGCAGACTCTTCATGATGGACCAGTCCTTGGTGCGCTTCGAGTAGCTCGGCTCCAGCGACGTGTACTTGCCCTCGTCAAAGTCGACGAGGAAATCGCAGCGCTCGTAGTCAAAGTACATGTGCTCGTTCTCCTGGTTGAGATCATTGAAGTACGGATGCACCACCTGTGTGGCATCCGGCCCGTCCACATAGTAGGCCGGCAGCATGCCGCGGAACTCGGACTTGAGGAAACGCAAGCGGAAGTTTCGCGCCGGAAAGAAGAAGCTGCCCGGATAGCGGTGCCAGTCCTTGCCGATGCACACATTGTAGATCTGATTCGGATTGTACTGCGGCGTCACCTTGAACTGATTCAGCTCCATCATCAGGTCCATCGGTGCATGGTAGTTCCGGTACAGCGAAAACACGCGCGACAGGCCCAACAGCGTGCTGGCCACCATCACAATGATGGCAATGAACATGGTGTGGTCGAGGTAGTGCACGCCCGGCTTGATCTTGAATATCAGCATCTTCAGGCGGAAGAAAATCCGCTGATACACATCCACGGTGATGGCGCCGCACAGCGAGATCAACGGATACACGGGGAACAGGAAACGCTCCTCCTTGTGGGGCTGGGCGAAGAACACCAGCAGCCACAGATACAGCGGCGCCAGCGAGATGTAGTGGGGAAAGTTCAGCGTTGACTTGGACTTGGCGGGCACAATCAGATAGTCCACGACTAGCATGATGGGCAGGTGCAGTGCCAACAGCTAAAATGGAACAGAAATGACGAACTGCAGCTGGGTTTATCGAGCTGTGCGACTCACCCAAATGATATTGAAGTTGAGGAAACCATTGACAATGTAATAGCTAATCGGTTCAGTGCCGAAAATGTTCGGTCCATGGCTGGTGAAGACGTTGTACCAGACGATGTTTAGCGGCGCGAAGGTCAGCTTGCCAAAGTAGCTCGTATCGATGGCAATCATGGGAATGGCAACGGTGGCACCCGAAATAAGGGTCCACTGGACAAAGGTTCTCCAGTCGCGCTGCCGCAGCAGCAGTTCCAGCACCAGCGGCACTCCAATCAATGCGGCAAACGGCCAACCGAGCAGCGCCGAGATGGCCGTGAAGAAGATGGCCAGGCTGTAGTGTTGCTGCCACCAGGCGGCCAGGGCGGAGCAGCCAAAGTACATGGAGAACGAGGAGGGCAGCAGCGCCGTACTAGACACGAACATGCCCACGCTGAACAGCTGGAAGATCAGCCAAAGGCGTCCAATGTGTATGCCAAACTCCTGACAAATCGACCTGGTGGGGGGAAGTTCAAGAGGCGTTAGAGACGTTAGCAGGGAGCGGGGGAAGCTACGAACTTGTACATAAACCGCTCCATGACCGCACAACCAAAGCCCAGCATGCAGCGAACCATATAGAAGATGAGTATGGGACTGGGATTGAAGATCTTCTGGTAGAAGTACCCTGGCACGCCCTGCAGCAGCAAATAAGTGTACGAGCGCAGGCCGAATTCCGGACTGTACTCCCACGTCTGCAGGCCATGGCCATTGATGATGTAGTGCAGCGGCTCCCAGTAGTTGAATGTCTCATCGCAGTCGGCAATGTACGCCCAAATGGCGCTGCACAGGCGGGCACTCACGAATGTCTTGAATGCCGTGTCCAGCCCGACACTGGGCGTAATGGGAGTGGCTTTGCTCGCCTCCGGCACCTTGCCTGTGCTTGTCTTTCTGCAAGGAAACCCCCACGCATTAGTTCATTGGAAATGGCATTTTCCATTTTCCCGTACTTACCGCTTTTTGGACTCTTTTTCTTTTTTGATGCCGAAAGGGGCAGCGGCGGCGGCGTCCTTGTTATTGCCGTTTAGGCCCGGTCTTTTGGGTGGCTTCTTGGACAGTATCTGGTTCTCTGCTTTGTTGGCATTGTATCGAGCCCGTGCCGAAGGTGGTGCCATTATCTCTCAGCTTGATTGGGAAAAGCCCAGCGTGAAAAATCTAATCAGGAGTTCCGATTGGATATCAAACAGCTGATTAGTGCTGCGTAACGACGAACCGGCTTAACTAATCAGTGTTGGCTAACGTTGCATTCAGTTTCTTTCGCTTGTAGAGATGGACATACAGTGAGGCTGAAGAATATTCAGAAGATATGATAAATTGGTCAAGTAGGCAAAACGGCTGTCATTTTCATGCAGGCAAATTGCATTGCAACATCTGTTATTTGTTGGCAACGAGCTAGCACTTGTATATAATTATTATTGCAATGATTCCCAAGGTAAGCAGATCGCGCTCATCGCTGGTGCACTGTGGTGCCAATCACGCGGTCATCTCTATCTAATTCCTTCGTCGCGTTGGAAAACTAAGGAAAAATTTCATTTCATTTTTAGCTGAAAATGTCGAAAGACGATAAAGACAAAGTGCAAATTATTGACAAGGATTTGGATCTATCCAATGCTGGACGCGGCGTTTGGCTGGTCAAAGTGCCCAAATACATTGCACAGAAATGGGAGAAGGCGCCCTCAAATATGGACGTAGGCAAGCTACGGATCAGCAAGACGCCGGGACAAAAGGCCCAGGTGTCGCTCTCACTCACACCTGCTGTGCTGGCCCTCGATCCCGACGAGAAGATACCCACCGAGCATGTTCTGGACGTGTCGCAGGTGACAAAGCAAACGTTGGGGGTATTCTCGCACATGGCTCCAGAGGCGGCGGCCAACATTGGCAAGGAGAACTCCACAGCACCGGGCGCCACGCCGGACAACGAGAAGCTCTATATGGAGGGCCGCATAGTCCAGAAGTTGGAGTGTCGCCCCATAGCGGACACATGTTACATGAAACTGAAGCTGGAGTCCATTCGCAAGGCGTCGGAGCCCCAGCGCCGGGTGCAGCCCATCGATAAGATCGTGCAGAACTTCAAACCGGTCAAGGATCACGCTCATAATGTAAAACAGTTCATCACTCCTCCTGTCCTGTGTCCAATGCTAATTTGTGTGTATTTCCAGATCGAGTATCGGGAGCGTAAGAAGGCGGAGGGCAAGAAGGCTCGTGATGACAAGAATTCCGTAATGGATATGCTCTTCCATGCCTTCGAAAAGCATCAGTACTACAACATCAAGGATCTGGTGAAGATCACCAATCAGCCCATCAGTTATCTGAAGGAGATTCTCAAGGATGTCTGCGACTACAACATGAAGAATCCGCACAAAAACATGTGGGAGCTCAAGAAGGAGTATCGCCACTACAAGACTGAGGAGAAAAAGGACGCGGAAGAGCACAAATCGGGCAGCAGCGATTCGGAATAACATTCCATATCCATCCCACAACCCACTCACCTTTTTAGTACCTTTTTAACTATCATCCAACAATAAACAACTTTTATTAAGTATTTGTATTGCATCTTTTGTTTAATTCGTTACTTAGGACTATGAAAAAAATTGCATTTTTTATTATATATTATTTGTACAGTTTTTGTAAATAGATGTTTGGGCCTTATACCAGGTCATATATACTATATATATCATGCTGTGTGTGTGTGTGGGGGGGGAGTATACATATGTACATACAATCTCTCTTGCCAGCTTCTCTTATTTACAGTTAAAATTTCAGAAGAAAATTTTCAGATATTTTTCTTTTTGTACACTACGAGATCAGGTACTTGATGCTAGAGTACTATCAGCTCTTGAATTCCCAAAAACACTTACGCCGGCCGATCTAGCCATAAAAGAAATTCATTTCTGAAATGCGAAGAACCAAAAACGTGCAATGATGAATGATGAATGATAATGTAAATGAAATAATAAAGAGAAAGATAACTTAAGAAATGAAAAAGAACCCTGGAGCAGATCAGACTTGCAGCAGGGTTTAAAACTAAAAAAATAATAATAAAATATGAAAAATGAATGAAAGAATAAATGGCAAAGAAAAACATAACAAAATATTCAAACTAATGAAACGAAAAGATAAATCACTTAAAAATAGAAATAAAATCATAACCGAAAAGAGGCAAGAATTATTCGAAGAAAACACTTTTGGGGGGCGATCTAAACTTGTGTTCAATGCTTAAGGAAATCGAGCTTAAATAATACTGTTCCAAAATCTGACGACATATATTGGCCTGTATAGGCCAGTATATGGTCGAGACAGAGACTGAAGTTCTAAAATTATGCTTAGATGATATAATATATGCACGTGCTCAAAAAAAATTAAACTATAAACTAAAATAATGCATGGCTATTCTGGAGCCTCTTAATTTTGCAGTACAGCTGGGAAAAGTGCAGCATTTGCAGACCCTGCGGAGGAGGGAGACACAATATAATGTGTTAGAAAATTCAATATGAACACAATAAAAACAGACAGAACTATAGACACTATGGTACACACACTGGGTAGACGGACAAGCTACAGAATAAAAGGTTTAAAATACACATTGAACATGATGCTATGCTACTAATTCTTCTCTGGCGACATCGTTACGGAGGAAGCCAGCGACGATATACCAGAGTCGCCATCATCTGGCGACTGTGGTACTTTCGGTATGGCTTTTATTAACCGCACCATTTTCGCATGCACTTCCGCATCGGCCTCTGGAGGCCGTTGGCGTTTCTGATGCACAGCCAACGGCTTTGGCTTTGGCTTCGCCACATTGCCAATGTCATCCTCTGGATGGACTTGCTTTCGCTCCGTGCTCCTTAGTTCCATTTTGTACTGGGATATGTCCATGGGCTTGCTTTTATCACGAACCACATCTTTCAGCACGATATTACCATCATTGAGCTGCAGGCGAAAGTGAAGCCATATATAGTAAATGGTTTGGAGAACTTAAATCAATCAATTTACCAATTTCAATGAGGCAAAGAAATGTCTACCCATGGTGGTATTATCTTTGCCCTCCATCACATTAGCTAGCGTAGCTCTGCCATGGTGCTGCTGACACGTGTCGATTATCTCAGTGCCCAGATCTTCAAATTTGAAATTCTGCCTTTCGTGTGCTACCTCCAGCATGGGCGCTATTCGTATGTGCCAATCCCTGACCTGCAATCAAATTGGTTAGCTGATAGGATCGAAAGTGTAGGCTAAGTGTAGGGCTTTCTTACCAGCTCGCTGGAGTCTGAGAAGCCTCCTTTGTCAATTTGGAAGGGATTATCGACTCCCAGGTCGCTACTCTCCTGCGTACTATCCGTGTCTTCCATCCAGTCGTCCAGTTGCATGGCACTCTCGGGTCTGCTTGGATTCGCTGGTGCTTCGTTCATTGTTAAATTATTTAAAATTGAGTCAAGTCGTGTGGCATCTATGCCACCGTCGTCCCCATGTGTGGCATTCAAGCCACTGTCGTTCCTGGGCAACGTTGCTTCGGCGTCAAGTTGTGTGGCATCGAAGCCACTGTCTACCCTGGACAACGATGCTGTTCGGTGTTGTCGTGTGGCTTCCAAGCCACTGTCGTCTTCCCTGGAAAACGATGTTGCTGCGTCAAGTCGTGTGGCACCCAAGCCACTGTCTTCGCCATTTGGATGCAAAGGTGCTTCTGTGCAGGGCTTTGTGGCATCCAATCCATTGTCGTTTACGGCATTCGCTTCATTTGATACTTCATCACATTGTGTGGCTTTGTCAAGATTTGCGGGATTTGTGGGATCTGCAGCACTTTCGGGACGGCTTATCGCATCGCTGCCTGCTGCCGATATTGGTCGCGAGTCGAAGAATCGATTGTCGTCTACGCCAGAGTCATAGTTGAGTCGCCGAAAACCTAGAAAGTCTATTAATCTGTTTAATTATTTAGCCCAATTATATTGGGTGAGGCACATACTGTTATCCAAGTCGAACTCCAAGCTTAGCCTCATGGGATTCTCTCGTCTTCTGGCAGGCTCTTCGGCAGGTTCTTCTGCAGCCTCTTCGGCAGGTTCCTCTGCAGCCTCTTCGGCAGCCTCTTCGGGTACTGCGGGTACTACTACTCTGCGGGTAGCTCGTGGAACCTTTGGTTCTACCTCTCGCTTGGGCGGAACGCGCTAAAAGAAAACAAACAATTAGTTATAAACATTGATACAAATGAGGCATGGAGGATCTATGCGCTACTTACTTTTTTCTTGAATATATCAAACTCGGTGGGAAGCTTGAAAATGTTCCTACGTCGCAAACGTGCTTCGGGCAAGCCAAAAATGTTCAAGTTCAGCGGATAGCAGACCTCTATGGGGATCTGGACCACTTCTTCGAAAATGGGCGCCGGCTGCTGCTGCTCCTCCTCCTCCTCCGCTGATGGTTCTTCTTCCTTTACGCCACCCAAAGCCAGTATCTCGTCATCCACGACGACAGTGAAGCTGTCCTTGTTGGGCACTCCTGGAAAAATATCTCTGACCATCACCTTGGGCGACAGGGACTGCAGGCGACGCTCTTCGCTATCTGAAAGTACAACACCTTCGTCGTCAGAAGACAGGCCTGCCCAATACAATTTGCAAATCAATTGTGCAAATTCGCGGACAATGTCCACAACAAAGATACAGAAAGGGAAACCAAAATGTGAGTAACAACTTCTACAAAAAAAAAAACTTATCCATAGAACGCTTAAACTACTGGGTTGGCCATTAGTTTACCTCTTGGCTTATCGGCAGAGATTATCAGCTCGTTCATTGCCTCCGTCGGAGTGTCCAGGACGCGTTCCGACTCGTTCAGTGCTGGCAGGAGGGTGCTGCACAGAGCAGGTCCTTCCACTTGGCTTGCATTCAAGGTGGAATTCTCCAGTTGGCTGTTGTCCAGTGTCGTCGTGTTCAGCGTCATCGCCAGACCCGAGTCCGATGAGTTTGCCGCTTTTAGTTGTTTGCACTGCACTGCATCCACTGATTCATCCGCCACATCCATCGGTTCATCCACTTCCATAGGTTCCGACGATTCGATTGCCGAGTCTTGTGTCGTCGCATCGACTGCCAAGTCCACCGCCTCCATTGTTTCATCCTCTGTTCGCGACTTTTTGGTGGAACTGGCATCGTTATCCTCCGCATCGAGCGTCCTTTTCATTGTTGTCTCCAAAGTTATGCTCTCAAGCCTTGATGGTAGCATGCTGCCATTGGAGGCGCCTCCTCTTCTCGCCCTCACTGTGGCACCGTAGCGCGAGGCTAGCATTTTGTTCTCCAGCGCAATATATTCACTGAGATACTCATCCGTGGTCATGTGCACGTTGAGTATATCCTGACTGACATTGTTCGAATTCACGTACTCCTTGATCAGACTGAGCCTTTCGAAGGGTATGTCTGGCAGGAGCGTGTTGTATCTGTGCTCCACGTGGTACGTAAACAGTTTGTATTGTTTCTTTTCGTCGAGCTCGGACGACTGGTGCGGATCCACGATCGGGGCATTGCGCCACAGATTGGGCGGCGTGTGGTCCTGGTACAGATACTCGATAGTTCGATTTCTGCTGCACTTGGCCATGCCCGCCGCCCCAAAGCGCTTCTCCTCCGACATTGTCTTGAAGGCACGCGGCTCCAGATTCACCATAAACGGATCTACGGTCTTCTGCGTGAGTTTTTTTACACGACGCTTGCGTGGCTCTTCCGGTTTGGGTGCGCTGCTCTCCGGGCTGTTGGGTGTAAGATTTTTGGTCATTAGCTTTTAGATAATAATTAGATAATTGAGAGAGAGAAAGAGAGAGAGGTAGAAGGTAGAGGCATGTCACACCAATCTCATGTTGCCGTTGACTAAACAAATCCATTATTTGTTGATCTTTTCAATGTGAACCCGAACCGGCTTGTAGATCGAGTAAACAAATCGAAAGAAAGGGGAGCGCAAGAGAAACGCCGATAAGCGGTACATACATATTTTTTCGTGTGATAACGCACCGACCGACCGGCAGCATCTACTTCTCGCTCTCTCTCTCACTCTCTTTCTCTTCCGAAAAACCATGCGGTACTCACCCACTGGGTGTTGTCTGCTCACTGGTTTCCCGCTGCGCCGATGACATGGACTCGTTGATGTTATCCGTCGTTTGGCTGATGTACTCCACGCGATCGGCATAGATCTTGCCAAACGACTGGATGGCACTGCCGCCAGAGCCGAGGGCCACGCGACGCGGCACATCCTGGTCCCTCTGGCAATGCCGCAGCAGATTATTGCCGTACTAGGTGAGAGTATGGAGTGTTATATACAAAGATTTGTATGGACTTAGATTATGCTTACATATTCCGTGGATAGACGCAGGTCCGTGGAGTAGTCCGAGTTCTTGCTGACCTCCTCCAGGAGCACCACCAGCCTGGATAGCTCTGGCTGCTCCTCATATGCAAAGATGCATTTGGCAACATTGGTTCCGGGTCGCTGCTCAGCCACCATCAAGACCTGCTCCCTCTGCTGTGCGCTGGAAGCGGGATCTATGCAACAACAACAACAAAATTCATTCATGGGTATGAAAATAGCGCTGACTTAATCAGCGATCGGTTGTGAGCCGATCGGTTGAAATAGCCGGCGGCGGCGCAGAGAGTGGCGTCAGCATAAAACAATCAGATTGAAAAACTTACCGAATTCCTCAAATGGGTCGTCCCCGTCCATTGCTTATGCCACAAAACTACTACTACCGGGTAATTTGTCTTTTAGGCGATTTTCATTATGCGCGAGCATTCTGCGACAGGTTCCGTTGCTACGATTGTACACATAAACGCACTTACACATACGGGGACACTGAGACACGAGGAGGATGGATTACAAAATGGTGGCAGCGCACGCTTCGGTTTGCAAGGGGCGTAACACAGATGACAGCACAGTTATTACAAGATTGAGTTATTTGAACGTCCTGTTGAATTGTCCTGTTTCTTATTTTACGAAATGGCGCGAATTTGAAGCAATATTGGCCCATTCGACAATATATGTATCTGATTTTCTATTTTGTTTTGCTCCAAAGAGAACGACGTCGAGAACGAATGAGAGAAGTAACGCAATGAGAGCG
Organism: Drosophila bifasciata; assembly: GCA_009664405.1. Taxonomy (NCBI): domain Eukaryota; kingdom Metazoa; phylum Arthropoda; class Insecta; order Diptera; family Drosophilidae; genus Drosophila; species Drosophila bifasciata. The sequence goes on along the minus strand of CM019044.1, from coordinate 43,950,232 downwards.
TCAAAATTAGGGTTGCACTCTCTGCAGTGCGCTCTAGTATTTTCTAGTATTTCTTAAGACGCGTTTTCAGTGTGTACACACCCGCAAGTACCAGGGATTTATGGGTGTGCAGAAAACGGTAACACAACAAACGCAAACGCAAACACAAAAAAAAAAAAAAAAAAACGAACTTATTTTTTCGGAAATTTCAAATATTTCAATAAGGAATATAGAACTCGTAACGCTCAGAATGTCAACCCAAGAGACACAGGTATCCAGCCTGCCTATGCCGCCCGAGCGGTACATCAGCAACTACACCGAGGAGAACATACGCCGAAATCGCGCCCCACGCCCACCGCCGCCACCCTCGCAGCATGAAATTTACAACATGTTTGGTATTCCGTACAACAACGACGAGATGATACGCTCCCTGGAGTCGCAGAACATCAAGCGCCTCATCCCCATACACTTTGACCGTCGCAAGGAGCTCAAGAAGTTGAACCACTCGCTGCTGGTCAACTTTCTGGATCTGATTGACTTTCTCATCCTCAATCCCGACAGTCCGCGACGCACAGAGAAGGTGAGTGTTGCAGCAGGCCAGAACTAATCCTTGAACTCATCTTGATGGCCTACTACCTTTCAGATAGATGATCTCAGCCTGCTGTTTGTCAATATGCATCACCTGCTGAACGAATTTCGGCCGCATCAGGCTCGTGAAACGCTGCGCGTCATGATGGAAATGCAAAAGCGCCAGCGTGTGGAGACCGCCACCCGTTTCCAGAAGCATTTGGAGCGTGTGCGCGACATCGTAAACAGCGCCTTCTCCGCCCTGCCCGTACTCAGTGATGACGATGAGAAGGCCAATGCCAAGGTCAAGTCGGAGCTGGATCCCCTGGAATCGAATGCGGCGGCCAAGAACGATCCGAGCTATCAGCACGATCGCATGATGTGCAAGCTGGTGGATGGCATCGAATGAGACTGGTCATAGTGAATGGCATATAGGCATATAACCATATTTATAGCACCCCCCCACATATAGCACTCTAAGAATAAAATAGTTTCTTTTTTTGTGAGCAGATTCCCCTGCAGATTCTTTCATTCACATCGATTGAAATTGTTTAGTCATTCTGGTGATACATTTTATTAGAGATAATATCACTCCGCTGTCGTGTGGCGACGTATCTGATCAGATAAGAGAGAGATGTTCGGGCAGATTTCACCATCCAAATGACGTAGCTACTGAAACGTGAACGTTTTCGTAAGGGATAATCAGGGGATATGGAAAATGTCCATGGAAGGGAGAGAGAGAGACTCCCTGGAGATGCTCCCCTACCCACCTCATACTTTTATCATTCATACAGCGCGTTTCATGCCAATAGATTCATCTTCTCTGATCAGGTATACTGTTGCTTGGTGCCTACAATTATCAAACGCACTGTACTTGTGTGTGTCTCTCCCTCTATGACAACGTGTTCTAAAGATGATACGCTTTATATGTTTATTACCTTTCCTAGCCTGTAATTCAGGTTCTTTTTTTATTAAGACAAATCCAGATAAAAGCAGCTGCCAGTCTAGTCCAGCGGATCATTTAACGCGCAGCACTGCAAGTGGAAGGCAGCAATTGTCCGGGGATCTACGATCTGAATAAGTGAAATTTGTGAATAAAGCTTTTCAATTAAGTACAACATTGAATTAATTGAAGAATTGGGTACAATCAAGTGGAGGTTAATCAGAAATTAATAGGCAAATCAGAGCATTGAAGATGTCTGAAAAGAATATTGAAAGTGTGGAACCAACTAAAAATAAAGGTAAATCCTTTAAAACTATTCAAAAAAGTAGCAAAAAACCCTGAAATAAATTGGGTATTATTGTGAATAATTACTTGAATATATAGGCAAGAATGTGCATTCAAGAATTTGTTTATAAAAGTGCAAATATTAAGGAATATTTTGTGTAAAAAGCAAGAGAATGAATGCCTCTACGTTCAAGGATTTGGAAGACTCTTAAACCTTTAATTTATCTAAGAAAAATATATAATAAAATGCTGAAATAGTGGAGATTCCTTCTCGGAACTACTTTCTTTAACGCAGAGCTCTGTTTTCTCGTGTTATCCAACTAATTTTCTAATCTAAAATAAGGGAGAGAGATCCAACCAGCTATCATAAAACTAATCAGACAAGTAAATAAATCTTTTTGGGTTGTTACATTACAGACTTAGACAATGACAATAATGACTCGGATGATGGTAATTCAAATAGCACAGCTGAGGCGGAGGTCACGTCCAAAGAGAATGCACCAGCGGACTTTGATAAAGCCATCGATGCGGCTGGCTTTGGCATCTTCAATCTGCTGCTGCTGTTCGTTTCGATACCCGCCCAGAGTGCTGCCATTTTCGAGTCGAGTTCCATGTCCTTTATACTGCCGGTGGCCGAGTGCGATCTGCGTTTGACGCTCGAGGATAAGGGTGTACTGAATGCGGTGGCCTATGCCGGCATGACCATATCGGCCATTGCCTGGGGCTATCTGGCCGATACCAAGGGACGCAAGAAGATCCTCTACTGGGGCTACCTGATAGATGCTGTCTGTGTCTTTGGCAGCGCTCTCAGCCAGAACTTTATGATGCTCGTTGTGTTTAAGTTTCTCGGTGGATTAGTGTAAGTTTTTCTATGATGAACCCAAAAAAGATCTTTTCTTTATGCTTTAATCCTTGGTATTTGGCAGTGTTAATGGTCCTGCAGCTGTGCTGTTTACCTACCTGACGGAGATGCATGGACCCAAGCATAGATCTTCGGTGCTCATGATTGTGGGCATGGTGACATCGACGGCAACAGTTTCGCTGCCTCTGCTCGCCTGGGGCATCTTCCCAAGGGATTGGGACTTTGAAATTATCGGTCTACAGAGTATGTTTTGCCGTAGGAGTTTCCCCAAACTTTAACTAACTTTAACTTAATTTCTTTCCGTAGTTCACAGCTGGCAAATCTATTTGTTTGTCTTGGGCATTCCCAGTCTGGTCAGTGGTCTAATATTTTGTGCCATGCCCGAGAGTCCGCGCTTCCTCATGGCCCAGGGACGCACAGAGGAGGCGTTGCAGGCCTTTCAGCATATCTATCATGTGAATACGCGCAAGCCCAAGGATACCTATCCAGTGAGTAGCTTCGAATCACGAGTGTAAGAGTGGGATATCTAAGTTTCTTTTGGCAGATCAAGCTGCTCGTGCAGGAGGTGCCGAATCGCAAGGCCAACCGGGATGAGGTGATCTACACCATTGAGGAGAAAACTGGCGAGAAAGTGCCACAGAAGCAGCAGTCACGCACTCTGATGGAGAGCCTGCGCTCGGGTCTCGGCCAAATGAAGCCGCTGGCCCACAAGCCACTGCTGCGTCTCTCCCTGCTGCTGTATATCATGCAATTTGGCATTTTCCTGGGCATGAACACCATACGCTTGTGGCTGCCCCAGCTGTTTGCCTCCATGGCGCAGTACGAGGCAGAGTTTGAGGGTGCCACAGCCAGTCTGTGCACCGTGCTTGAGTTTAGCGTCAATAAAACAGCTGAGACTGCCTTAGATTATGGCAATGCTTGTGCCGAGGTAAGATCTATCTATCTATCTCTGTGTTAGATAAGTCTTATCTGTCTAGTTAACTTTTGTGTCCAATCATCGTTATATGGTGACTCTTTCTGATCTGATTTGTAATTTCTCTTAATTGCAGCCCAAGGAGATTTCCATGGATATGTACATAAACAATATCATTGTCTCGGCCTGTGGCTTTGTGGGTTATTTCTTTGCGGGTGGCATTCTCAAGGCATTGGGACCCAAACGTTTAATGAGTAAGCCAGCCCCAGCCCTTAAATTTCTTCTTTATATTAATTAAGGAAATTCTTTCCTCTAGCCTATGGTCTATATCTTTCGGGCATCTTTGGCCTGGTGCTTTACTTCTCGGTCAGCAGTTTGATGACACTCATTGTCTCGGCCACATTTCTGACCATCACTGGCATTGCTGTCTCCTCTCTATTGGGCGCTGTTGTGGCACTATTTCCAACACAATTAAGGTGAGTGACTGCTCTCCCTCTTTAATCTCTTTTATCTACTTTGCCTATTGCCAGAACTGTTGTTGTTGCCATTGCCATGATGTGTGGACGCTTTGGTGCCTTGTCGGGTAATCTACTATTTCCTGTCTTCGTTCAGATCGGTTGTTTGCCTCCATTCATAATGGTATCATCGGTGCTGCTGTGTAAGTTTTATCACATCTCCTCTCACAGTTCTGTACTTTAATGGTTTTTCTTTTTATGATTCTTCCAGTGGCTGGCACACTTTCCATATTTGTGCCCAATCCAGCAAAGGCTACCTTTTCTTAAGGCATTTTTTTGTGGTGCCACTTACGGTTAAAGTTCCACACTCTCGGAGGGGAAGAAGGAAGCTGCCGCTGCATAAGACACACATCTTGGGACAATTTAGTTGTACAAACCTAGCTATTATTTGGGGGCTAAAGATTATGTCTGTAACTATTTATATTTAGCATAGGCAAAAATTCATTTAAATATATGTATTATTTTTATTCTTTATATTCATTTTATTCTTTGTATTCTTTGTTGGCGTAGCAGGAGCAATGCGGCAGCAATTGCTGATTATTGCATTCAGCAACTGTGCTAACTGTGTTGGAAGGGGTAGGCGATATATGCGTTAGCAATTGCTGAATGCAATAATTCTAACTGTGCTGGCAGGAGCGGCGATCAATCTGTACTTATGTGTTAGAGCGAGACAACTATTGTATGCAGCTATATGCTGCAGGGTTCTCTCTCTCTCTCAGCTCTGAACTAAGAGGCGATATATCTGTACCAATGGGTTAGAGCGAGACAACTATTGTATGCAGCAATATGTAACGCTGAATTAGCGTCGCTGATCTAGCAGCCAACTCCTGCAGAGTTCTCTCGCTCTCTCTCAGCTCTCTGTTCGTTCTCTTACGTTGTGACAAGTCGTAAGCAAAGATTGAACTTTAAACTTAGTTTTAAACCAAAAAAACACTACTATTTTTATTGATTCATAATTGTTTTGTGCAGTGAACTGTTTGGCCAAAGGTTGTGTGCTGCTGGTTAAGCAACGACTTCCTGCGACATGCAAATCTCATTAACACCAATTAAGCCTGCAAGCAGACAGAGGGGGAGAGCAGTAGTCAGCTGTGTGTGTGTGTGGTTGGGCGTGGCCGCCTGCTCTCTTGCTGGCAAAACATTGAGTGTTGGAAATGGAAATTAGTGATGTGTGATGCCTGAATGAACTAATCTAACGGCAGGCTTTATTAGATTGTTCGCTTCGTTGATTCCCCCTGCTAAAAGGATGATGAACTTTCTTCATTGGAGCTCTCAAGTGATTCCTTACATCCACAAACTCCCCTTCCATTTCTAGTCAAAATTTACACAAACTTATCTCACATTTAATCAGATATTTATTGAATATTCGTTGAATATTTATTGTATATTCTCCTCATTTGCTTATTTGATGGCTGATGCCAAAAGGAACTTCGAAGATGCCGCAGACTTTGAGACGGCCATTGCGGAATGTGGCTTTGGGCTCTTCAATATCCTCATGATGTGCTGTGCCGTACCCTGCCTCTCGGCCATGATATTCTCGGCCTCATCGATGAGCTATGTAATGCCCACGGCTGAATGTGATCTGGAGCTGACGCCCTTCGACAAGGGTCTGCTGAATGCAGTGACCTACGCAGGCATGATTCTGTCAGCCATACCCTGGGGCTTTCTGGCCGACACCATGGGTCGTCGTGTGGTACTCATTTGGGGCGGCTGGATCGATGGCATCTTTGTGTTATGCACCGCCCTCTGTCAGGACTCTACGCAGCTGATGGTGTTCAAGTTTTTGGATGGCATAGTGTACAAACCCAACCCCCCTACAATCATTAATCGACTGGCTAATGAGTTTTCTCTAACTCCCCTTTCTTTCGTTTAGCATTTGTGGCCCATTTGCGGTTGTGGTCAGCTATTTGGCGGAATTTCATGGCAAAAAGCATCGTCCGTATATCATGCTCTTTGTGGGTCTCTGTGTATCCGCTGCTGCCACATTTGTGCCCATATTAGCCTACCTGCTGCTGCCAGTGCATCTGTTTTTCTCAGTTGGCAAAATGAATTGTGCGTAGCAGTCTCTCTCTTCCTTATACCTCATTCATGCTTCTCTTTTTCTCTTTGCAGTTCACACCTGGCAAATCTTTTTAATGGTCTCTGCGCTGCCCAGTTTGCTAAGCGGCTTGCTGCACATTTTTCTGCCCGAAAGTCCCAAATTTCTAATGGCCCAGGGGCAGTACAACAAGGCGCTGGAGTCGCTGCAACGAATATATGCGCTGAACAAGCACAAGACACGCGATACATATCCTGTAGGTAGCCTCTCTAAGACTCTGAATATACTTTGAACCCACTCTTTTCACAGGTGAAACATCTAACAGATGCCACGCCCGATCGTTCGGATGTCGTCTTTGTGCTGCCCCGTCAGCCCACCTCTCGCTGGGAACGCTTCACCAGAGCCAAGCGCAAGTTCCTCGAGGGTGTGGCCCAACTCAAGCCCATGTTCTCCAGTCCCTATCTATGCATTTCGCTGCAGGTGTACTGCCTACACTTTTGCCAGATAATGTGCGTGAATTCGGTGCGCCTGTGGCTGCCACAGATCTTTGCCACCATGCACACATTCGAGCTGCAGGGCATCAACGACACGAGCATGTGCCACGTGCTCGAGCATAACTCTCAGGTGCGCAGCATGGACTCGGAGTCGATGAGGCGGGAATGCGACCTAGTAGGTAGGAGATCACATTTGCCAACAGGCTGCCACCAGGCTTTAAACTCGAATCTAATCCCCCCCGGCAAATATGTAGCATCAGGATCCGGGCATCTATACGGATAACATTATAGTGGCTGGCGTGGGCATTGTGGGTTTTCTGATCATCTTCCCACTGATGCGCATACCCCTGGTGGCCAATCATATATTGAGTGAGTTTTCCCCAAACTTTCTTTCTGCAATCTCTGAACCCCCCTCCCTTTTTCTTGCAGAAGTATTCCTTTTCTTTTGCGTCTTCTTAGCGGGTGGCTTATACTTTGCCAAGTCTGCGCTGGTTACGATGATTATTGCCTCGATTTATCTCACCATGATGGGCGTTTGTGCCACAACAATTATTGGCATGTCTGTGGTAATGTTTCCCACGCTAATGAGGTGCGTATGGCTGTATAGTTTATCTCACTACTAAATGATTTGCCCATAGAACAATGGTTCTATTGCTGATTATGACCTTTGGGCGACTCGGTTCGGTGGCTGGCAACATATTGTTGCCGGTATTCATGCAAATTAGCTGCCATGCACCATTTCTCTGGCTTGTGGCATTGATGAGCAGTGAGTTAAAGTCTCTTCTCTCTATCAGTTCTCTCTCTGCTATTTCTCTCTCTATAAATTCCCTTAGTTGCTTTTATATTTTCGCTATTTCTGCGTATCGATGTGCTGCAACCACTGGCCTGAGGTCTACATACTACAAGCCATAAACTTCTTGCAATTCTTTGGCCATAACTTGTGTGTAATAAATGAACAATTTTTGCCTATAGCTAAAGGTCAGAGTTCAGTGCAGGAGGGGTGGATGTATTAATCAACGCAATCGACTTTTGCTCTGATCCGGCCATGCGGTTAATTCAACTTAATTACACTTTTAATCACACAGCAGCAGCAGACAGCAGCAGAAAGTAGCTTTGATTAATTTTAGTTGCTGTCTGTGTGTGTGTATTTGGTTAATTATACTTTTGCGGTCATCAATTAATTTGCAAACAAAACAAAAAAAGGCAAAAAGGAAAGTGCGCGCTTCATTGGATTTACTTTTGTTTGAAATGGCAAAGCAATGAAGCCTTTGAATACGAATATATGATATACCTAGATATGTATACAATGTAGATATATGATATAGGATATGGGATATTCCCCTCTGATATATGTAGATATAGATATATGTATGTTATGGTATATACCCCTCTAATGCTTGTACATTGGCTGTGATGTTCACTGTAGTCAAACAATTAATACAACTCGCTTTTGTTTTAACATTCCACCTGACATTGGATACACCTCCTCCACCCTAGCTACTGTTTATGGTTCTTTGGGTACAAGATTGGCAGAGTTCTTCCTACTCTTTTGCTGGTTATACATATATGTATCCCTTTTGCCTATGCCAAAACCCATTTCTCATGCTGTCAAAGCGAAAGTCAAGCGACAATTGACACATTCCACCCTTGGGTTAAGCTCTCTACTTGCTACTTTCTCCTGTTTTCTATCTCTTGGGTGCTATCTCTCTCTCCCTCTCTTTTTTTTGTGGTGGTATGCCTCTGGCACACTCCAAATAAATTTCACTAAAACTCAGCTTAATGCATAAATGTTTCTTCTTTTTTTTTTTACTAACATTTGTTTGTGTAGCAGCCGCTGGATTTTTTTTAGTGCTTTCTATTTTGGTTGCTGCCACTGCCTGTGTCGCCCTATAAAATCCGCCCCAGGTAGCCCCACGGAACAACAAATGCGCATAAATTTATCATAATAAACATGCATAAATCGTCGTATAAAAACCACTGAAAAGCAGCCCCTACCCCCCACCACAGTCCACCCCCTAGCCACAGTAAATGTGCAGAAATATGTTTAGGGCGTAATGGGAGTGGTTTTCGTATGCTATGCTGAAAGGGAGGCGGGGCTAGAGAGCTCATAAACTAAACGAAACTGAATCGTAAAAACAACAAAAAAAAACACCCAAAAACAAGGCAATGCATATAAAACGTGTTAGTGTGTGTGTGTGTGTACGTGTGTGGGTGTGCTGTACTCCCCTGTTACATGTGTATCTAACGTTCTGAGAGGTATCCTCCTTCTCGAGTAGCTGGCACCCAACCCAACCCAATCTAACCAGCCAAATGTCCAGTCATAATCACACAAAAGTGCAAATGTTCACGCACATATCATGCTGCAGGGGTTACACAGGGGTTACCAAGAGAGGCGGGAGGGGTGGGGGCGTGGGTGCCAGTCAGACATACAACATTTGCAGACATTAGCAAACACACACACACAAAATACAACAACAAACAGGCATTCAGAGTGGTGCTGTGGGATACCCTGTAGTTGTATACATTGCCCCCCCTAGAAGTCTTCCTATCTACGCTGCCAATATACCCCTCTATTCTGTAGTACTTAATACAGGGTATAAGATCACACAGACACCCCATGCCAAAATCCTTCACATTCACAGACCTTGAAGTGGGAACCATTGTTCGTTCGTCTCTCTTGTGTCTCCTCTGTGTCCTCTGGCACTCATTTACAGGTCATTCATCATACAACAGAGTAGCAGCGAAGCGCTTGAAATTTATTTGGCAGCAAACGAAACGCTCAAACGAAAGCGTAACAAGTAAAAGAAGTAAAAGAAGTTACAGCAGAATACAGCAGGATAAAGGATAATCAAGTTACGCGAAATCCACATGATTTATTTATAGCTAAAGCAGCAGCCAAAGTTAAAAAAGAGAAATGTTAAGTACCAGCCAGCATAGACAGGACATTGACTTTAAAGCACTGTTAAGCTGCCAACACACTAAGCATAATGCTTAACATTCGGTTAACATTTCCACTCCATGAATGGGACATTCTGTAGAGTGCTTAAGGTTGCCATAAAACCTGCGGCAACATGTTGCCAAGAGAGTATAATGTTGCTGTCCAACAGGTTGCATGTTGCGCGGCTTGAAGTGCTGTTGACTCTTCGTGCTGCTGTTGGCCATGCCACCAACTGTGGCAGTTGCAGACATTGTCTGCCCGCCTTTCTGCCATCCACATGTACACAGCGCTTAGTCGGCGGCGGCACTTGCAGCGCCTAAGAACACGCGCGCGCGGATACCAAACGAAAACGGGAAACTGTAAAACTGTAAACAAGCGACGCCATTTTAAAGCCAACGTGCGAAGCTCTAACGGTTGTCCAAGCGGCGTGGCAGTGTGTGCGTGTGAGCCATCAAAAAAAAGGGCCAACAAATTGGCAAAAGTGCTGCATAAAAAAGTGCTGCAGTAAATCAACAAAAAAGGATTTAAAATGCATTTAAAAAAGGCTTAAAAAAAAACTCAGCGTGAAAATATCAAATACAAACAACAGATTTTAATCTACTCAAAAAAAAAAAAAAAAAAGGAATACAAAAAGGGAAAAGCGCTGAAAGTGAGCAGATAAAACTTTCAGCACAAAGTAATATTTAAGCTGTAAAATATATGCATAAAAAAGAAAATTATATAAAGAATTTTAATTAAATAAAAGTGAATGGAAAAATTGATTAAATTGAGCGGCATTAACGGCATCAAAATGTTATTATAATGGCATATGAATACAAGTGATTTTCAAGAGAAAAAAGCAAAAAATAAATACAATAAAAATTAATTAAGCAGTAATTAATAAGCAGATTTTAATGTGATGTGTGTTTAATTAACGAATTAAATAAAGCTGAAATCCATACAGAAATTTTAATCAACTTAAATGTTAACTTAATTAAGAAAATAACCACAGAAATGTTTGGAATCCAAAAAAATATTTGCTGTGAACTTTTAACAAGATATTAAATTAATAAAAAAAATATTCTGAATAATAAATGTACATAAATATTTTACTTTTAAAAATTGATTAAATTTAAACATTTATGCGTTGGAAAATTGAATTATTAAATAATTGATGGGCACACACTAAAAATTCAGTGCGTATACGTAATATCCTAATTGAATATCATTTCCACGGACGCCATGGCGTCGCCGCCCTACCGCCCCTCAATTTAAGCGGCGCCCACGAATCACGAATGAGCTGGTGGCACCCTGGGCCAGGGCCAACCCGCCTGCAGCTGGCAACTGGTTAAGAATCCATTGAAAGACCTGCTCCCCACAAAAGAGGATCCCAGCGTCAAAGAGCAAGGACAGCAAGCGGCAACCAAGAGAGAGTGGAACGGCGAAAGTTCAATTTTGTGGCGACACACACAGGCGGCGAGTAATTACGGTGCATGTGCAATGTCTTCAGGCCACAAAATGGTTTCTATGGCATTAAGTGTGGCATAAGCAACACACGCGACAGACGACGTGTCATTACGCAACAGACACTCACTCCAGACAGACAGTTACACTTACATTTAAAAGTTGTGCTTCAATATCCTTCAAAAGATGTCTGAAATTGTGGACACCGAGCTGCTGGTGAACTGCACCATACTGGCGGTGCGTCGCTTCGAGCTGCATAGCATCGTGAATACCACGCAGCTGAATAGCTACAATCGCACCGAGGTGGTCAGCCTGCTGGCCGGTTTTATCGAGAATCGCGACAATCTCGAGAGCATCGACGAGGCAAAGTGAGTTCGCGAAAGTCTTTTCATTAAATTTATTTCTCGGTATTCTCCAGTCCCTGCCCCATAACGAGCTGCGCAACGAAAGTTATGCAAATGCAAAAAAAAAACCAACGAAAGAGTTAAATGCGCAAAGAGGGGAGGTTGGGTTGGGTTGCGGATAATTTGAGGCAAGCGACACAAAAATTGAATAAAGTTTTCCGCTAGCCAAACAGACAGGCAGAGAGAGAGAGAGACAGAGGGACAGAGAGAGAGAGAGAAACAGAGGGATAGACAGGAAGACAGACAGCCACTTGGTCACTGGTCTTGGTCTGTGGCAGTGTTTGGCTACCTTCTGCCTGCCTGCTGCCTCCTGCCTGCTGCCTCCTTCCTGCTACCTCCTTCCTGCTGCCTGCTGCTCATTATGACACCTTGCTGTGGGTTTAAGTTACGCACGAGCTGGCTTATCGGGTTAAAAAATAAACCAAAAAAAAGTCAGAGCTAAAGCTACAGCTATTTGCACCAGAGATTATAGTAGAGTGCTGCGCTTGTGGGGTATTAATGGGTTCGTTTATTCTGAATGGAATTTAAGTTAAAAAGTTAAACTTTAACCTGGACGTTTGATGGGCTCCCAACTTACTGGAACGCTGCAGCAATCTCTCTAGCCTACAATTTGCCTCATAATCTGATTAACAAAATGTATCTGTATATACACGTACTTAAGCGCCAGCCAAAAGATACTTGAAGCTCTGAAAATTGCAATTTAAATTGAGATTTTGCACTTGTGCATATATAGTACTTGCCACACAGACTGCCACTGCTGCCACTTGTACCTTTAATAATACCACATTTGCCGCTCATTAAGAAGGGTTTTCCATTGGGCTTGTGGAAAACCACATTGAAATATGAATTGATGTACGCCTGAATGCAGAGCTCACAGCTCTTATAAATGCACACAAAATGGTAGCTTAAGTATTATACTATACGTATTGAATCTTTTGGCTTGGCAGCATCCTTTAATCGGTGTAATTATTTATTTGTGGGGAGGCTGACCAAGAGAACCTTAAACCGCTTTCATATCCTTCTGCTAACGAGAAGTAAAATTAATGAGCTGCTCGGCCCGCACGGACAACTCAAAAGATTTTCCCCTGAATCAAGGCTTTCCATGGCGAAAGCATAATAAATATTCGCTTGAAAACTCGAATCAATTTGGGGGGGCGGGGCATGCGTGTGTGTGTGGGTTGATCTATTTTGGGTTTTCTGATTAATTAAGTTCTCAATTTGTTTTTCCATTCACATTTGATTGGGTCCACTCTTTGGCATTGGCAGGAGAAGCTTCTGGCAGGCATGGAGGAGGGGAGAAGACGAGCTACTGGCAGGAGTGCAGGAGAGGAGCTGCCAGAAGCAGGAGTGGAAGAGAGGAGCTACTGGCAAAAGTGAAAGAGAGGAGCTTCTGTCTGGAGTGGAAGAGAGTTGCTTCTGTCAGTCATGAAGGAGCAGCAGCAGCAATTGAAGCAGCCTTGGCAATTGCAAATTGAATTGTTTTCCCCCCCACAATAAAGCGGAAATGAAATGCTGCTTTTTCCCCTCAAGGGGCTGGCAGAATGATTGCAATTAGCTGGAACGTGACATGAAACTTTGAACTCCTACATTTACGAGTGCCAGTGTCCGTTCATTCTTCGGTTTTGACAGCATTTCCTACAACTCAACTCAACAGCCAACAATCAGAATTGTTTTCCCCCTGTATTTTTGAGTTTTCATTTAGCTGGAAACAGACAATTGACAGCTGGCTTGGTTATGGTTTTCAATTACAACTGCAAGTTCCAATTAGCAAGTTTCTCCCATCACTTATATATCAGTGATATATAGTGATTTTCCACCACACCTTCACACACACCCCTTTTACACTTTGAATTTCCTGGTAAAGATATTCGGCTTAGGCACGGCCCACAAAGGCTGGCAATTAGTAGAGTCCTTTGGCCGTTTCCTAGTCCTATTTCCATTGAAAAATATAGTACAACATTCGTGTAACTATATCCCATGTCGCGCTTTCATTCAGTAAAACTTTCTCGGAATTCGCTTGACCTTTTGTGGGTCATTCATATTTGACAAGCACTCGCAAAAGAACAGCCTTAAAGGCCACTCAGTCTTTACTACCACTAATGCCTCAAGCATCCTTAAAGCTGCCTCTTTCTCTGCTCTACTGAAAGCCTCCTCTTTCTCTGCTCTACGGAAAGCTTCCTCCTCATCTTCCTGCTTTACTGAAAGCCTTCCCTTTCCCTGCCTTACTGAATGCCTACTTCTCCCTTCCGTGCTCTACTAAAAGCCTTCTCCTTCTCTCCCTGCTTTATCTCAATTCTCAGCTATTTTTATGCACAATAATTATTCTGTTTCCAATACAGAAATAGGCCCAGAAAGGGCCCACAATAAGCTGTTGGGGACACACACAGAGGAATTCCACTAATTGTTTTACTACCCCCACACCATTGGACCCTCTAAGCTGGCTCTCACATCCTTCGAAAAGGTGACAAACCAACAACAAATAGAAGAGAAAAACCCCTGGCAGAGAGAGAGCTCCTCACAAATAATTAAATTCAGACAAATGCAAAGCTCTACGCACAAAAAAACCCAAAGAACTTTGACAGAAATAGACAAAAAAATATCATTGGAAATTGTTTGTTCGACACAAAGCTTAGAGGATTTAAGGTGTGGTGGGGGAGGGAGGGTAGCGTAGGGTAGGGGAGCTACTATAGTAAAAGGACAGCAGCAGCAGGTGAATTGCCTCTCTCTCTCTCTCTTTCTCTCTCTCTCTCTTTCAGTTAAGCTCATTATGTGTGTTGTTGTTGTGCCATGTCCCATGACTGACTGACTGGGGCGAGGAGGTTCAATCAGTGCCAAACGTCTTGGACACGGCCCATAGATTATGTATGGAAAGAACAGATTGACAGCAACAGCAGCAGCAGGAGCAGCTTCTACGCTCCTCCAAGGAGTGGGCGGCCTATAAGCACTGCTCCACTAGCCGTATACGTAATGGGATGTCCCCCCATGTTCATCAGTGCGTATACGTAATGTCAGTAGCAGCAGCAGCAGCATCAGCATCAGCATCAGTCGCTGGAATGACTAAACTTTATAACAAAGTCAAGTTTCCTCTTTTTTTTTTGTTTGAATTTGATGTTTATGGCATTTCATACGCTTATTGATTCCGATATTCAGCCAATGATAACGCCGGGTCACAAAGGACACACAGGGACATTAGTATACTCATTCCCCCTCCACTTTCCACTTTCCACTCTCCACTTCCTGCTATTGCTGGTAGCCATATCAGTGGGCGAGTGGCAGTGGCGAGGCTTTGGCATTTTTATGGCCTGGCTCAAATCCAATCAGAATGGATGGCACACATAAAAATAAGAGTGCCTCAGCCAGCAAACCCAACAGCACAACGACTAGGGAATGCACTTAGGTGGGGGAGTAATACAGTGCTGTAGAATTATACGTAGAATTTAAGCTAGAAATTTCCCTGTCAACTGTAGAGCTTAGCTGCAGCTCCGCACCTCCCAAAAGTTGCCTCAAAACTTCAAAGAGGACCTTTTTTGACCTTTTACTCAATTGCCCTGACAAAATGCAAATACCCCTTTGGGGCAGCAGTCTTGCTGCGACTCTTACATTTCGTATGAAAATCGAAAGAAATTGTTTGGATTAGGCTCTCCTCTCTCTGGACAGAGCCAGAGTCAGAGCCAGAAGAATGACTCGCAGAAGTTTGCTTCATCGATTGAGCGGCACTCCCCCCACTCAGTAGGAGGCTGGCTGCCCCCTGGCTACCCACTGCCATGCCATGGCATTTTGTCTATTATAATGTGCTCTCTGTACACTTTTTCTTTGCCCCACCTTAGTGGGGGTGGGGACTAACAGTGTCCGGGGCAATTTGCATATGACAAATTTTTCAATTAACTTTTTCGCAGGTCAAAACATGAAGACAGGTCCCCAAGTGCCAAGGGGGCAGAGGCAGTAATGAAGGAGGAAGCCATGAATGTGGGTGGGGCAGTAATGAAGGGGACAGGCATGAATGCAGGGGTGAGGCAGCAATGAAGGAGGTAGGCATAAATGTGGAGTGTGGTATCAATGTAGAGGGGAGGCATGTACATATGTAGGGGTGAGGCATCAATGAAATGTAGGGTGGGGCAGGCAAAAGAAGTGCAACAGCAGTAGCAGGCAGCAGGCAGGCAGCAGGCAGGCAGCATAAAGCGTAGATAGACCTGCTGCAACAACAACATGGAATGCAAATGAAACAGATATTCGAATGGGGCAGGCATTGAAAATTTAATGGCCACTCGATGCGAGGCGCAAACAACATGCAACATTTCATTTACAAATTGTGTGGGTGCGAGTGTGAGTGTGAGTGGTGCTGCCTGCATTGTATGGATGCTTGGGTCAATTGTGACAGCGAGAGAGAGAGAGAGAGAGAGGGGAAGAGGGGCACCATACAAGTGTGTTGTATGAATAAATCTTCAAATGGAAAATGAGTTTCATTTCTGTGTGTGTGTGAGTTTTTTCACTCTGTATTTTATGGTTGCCATGGGAATGCACAGAAGAATGAACAGTAAATGATGAGCAAAATGATGAGCAAAATGATGTGAGATGATGAGTAAAAGGATAAGAGATGATGAGCAAAATGCTGAACTAAATGATGAGCAAAACGATGTGAGATGATGAGCAAAATGATGAACAAAAAGATGCATGAACCTGAGCATTCGGACAAACCGAATGATGATTGAGCATGAGCAGCATAGACATGAATGATGATTGAACATAATGTGGCATAATTAAGAGTCCAATATGGTGATTGAGTTGGGACAAGAGTAGGCCACAAAATAATGTTTATTCCAAATGGAAATCTGATGGAAATATTAAAATAGAAAGCACTCCCATTGCCATTGCCATGACTACCCATAAATCGCAAAACAAAATTCTCAAGTGATGCAAAAAGCAATTTATATTTACATTGATTACCCTCAAAAGTCTCACACACACCGAGTTCCAGCAAGTTGATGGCCCAGGAAAAGTGCCTTTAAAGTACGTGACGCTGACACTGGCCAAAGCCAGGTTAAACTTTGGCCAAAAGCAGCAGCAGCGGCAGGTAGACAGCAGCAGGCAAAAGTTAGCGACTTACTTGGGATAACTATAAACACAGTTTGGGAGGGGGTAGCAACTTTTTCTCCACCTGCGTGATGCACTTCAAAGTGGGATTGGAGAAGGGGTGGGTATGACTTTTGACTGCAGAAAATGGGTGGCAGTAGGGGAGTGGCATACCGCCAATTCGGTCTGCATTGTCGGTTTCCGTACGAGGCATAAAATATGCACTGGCAAAATAATAAGCGACAGAGAGAGAGAGAGATGGGTTGGGTTGGGTTGGGAGGGGGAGGGGTAGTACAACCGCAATGTCACCAGAAAATTTTGTGGAAAATTTTCCACAGCACAGCACGTTAGGGAGAGAGCACCTGCCACCACCCACACCCCCTTCCCCAACTCACATGAGGGGAACAACGACAACTATTAGCCGAGTTAATGGAAACGAATTACATTTTTGAGCACTCATGGCAGAGGGTGGTGTGTGAGGGAGGGGGGTAAACACTTTAATTGACTTCCCGGCAACTGGCGGGCAATTTATACGAGCCACCGCCACTCGACAGGAAATTGCCTAGGCTGCAGCCATCCCCCCCCCCCCCAATTGACAACCCATTCCCCGCGTAATTGCGTGCGCTCGCTAAAACTCGAATGAATGATTCATTTTTAATTCGATTTGAGTCGATTAAAGCAACGTTTTTGATGTCTCAATTAGGTGCGATTTGCTACGCTATTATACGGTTAAATTTATCGATTGCTTAAGAATCGATAATTGTGTAATTAAAGTAAGAGAAATTACTTCGAAAATGCGCACAAAAATTGACAGCAAAGGGAGCAGTTTGGGCACCATTTGGGGACTCCACCGAATATCCATTAGCTGATTTATAAATGTACAAAAATGTACAAAAACCTATTGATAAAAAGCCATTCCAATGGGCATTTTTTTCGCCGCATTTATGCAATGAATGAATCGCTTCAATTATGCCAAATGGCTCATACATATTTAAATAATTGCCCCACCGATTGATTGTTTAATTTTAATCCACATAATTGACTTGGCTTTGGCTTGTAAAAATAATTTATAAATATCAATGAGAGCGCATTTAAATATAAAAAAAACTCAGAGAGAAATGCGCATTGAAATGTGCCCCAGATCCCCCGATTTTACTTTGAAAATTTCCTCTGCAAAATAAAAACCAAATTTAAATAGAATTTCTCTTCTCATCGTTTATTCCTTTGGCATTCCTTTTGGCAAATCAAATCGGCAGACATTCTGCTGTATTTTTGGGGTAAAGAAAACCCATTTCCCTTTTGACTGCCAAGCACATTTTTGTATTTTTGTTTTTGCCACAATTTTGTAGGAATTTTTGTTGGCCATTTTTGTGTTGCTGCAAATTTGCATAAACCATGCAAAATGTTCGGCCGATGAAAGCGATGCCAAGTTTATGGCTGCCAAAAAATGTTGTACAGCGGAAAACACTGAAACTTCCCACTGTCATTAGTCGTGGCAGCAGGACGACTGCCACACAGTGGACTCTCTGCCGCGTGCTGGCCCAGGCCAAAGACGGATGTAATTAGTTGGACTCTTGATGGGGCGCTACACTTCCGCTCGAACGTGGTTCGGTATTATTATTATTATTAGTACAACAGGAACAAACGGCAGTTTAGCACGGATTTATAATGCCATCAAACTCAATTATCCACAGCGCTCTTAAATAAATTACATTTAATCAACTTAAATTTGAGTGAATTTTGCATGCAGCCTCGAGGCTTCTTCCTGGCGGCTCTTCGTCATATTTTTTTGGGGGGCAGCCATAAATCTGCTGGAAAGTTCTTACTTTTTTTGGGGGTGCCAAAGTTCGCTCTCTCCGACAGCAGCAATTATCATAATAGAAAAAGGACAGCGGAAAGCTGCGTAAAGTTTTTGCCCCAAAAAGTAGGCAACAAAAAAAAGGTAAAACTTTTTAAATAACAAACAAAAAATACAACAAAAAAAGGAATATTTGTTATTGCATTTGCATTATAAATATGTAAATGAGTTTAATTTAATTTTATTTTTGCCACACACATTTCCGTTGCACTCAAACTAATTAATATTTCGTATATGTATATGCAACGAACAGATAATTATTGAAAAAACTAGAAAATATGTTTGGAAAATATTGTATATCTGAAACTCCTCTGATTGTATGCCCCCTGCCTGAGGCAATAATTGTGTTGTGTGCCTCGTGCTAAATGTCTAATTAAATGTGAAATTAATACACGGCATAACAAGCGCCGTAATGCGATATACATATCACAGACTCAATCAAATGCCCAGGTCCAGACTGTTAGCTACTGCTGAAAGTATCTAATGAAATGCTCACTCAAGTAGCTACCAGTGAATGCCACCAGTGAAGCTGGTAATACAAAACGCTCTCCATCTATCTATGTATCTGTCTCTCTGTCATTGATAGCAGGGGGGTGCTCCCCTAGGGGACTTTGCGTAACCGCACGCAGAAAATTTCCAGGAAAAGTCATTGAACTGCTTGGCAGCCCAGCAGCTTTAATGAGTTAAGGATGAGCCATACATATGCTGAAAGGAGAGCTTTAAGGGAGTGCTTTAGTTTATTTACAGCAGCAGTTACATAGATACATTTGGCAGCATTTCATAGCATTTATTCCGTTTTAAGCTATCAATATTCATAGGAAAAACCTTTGAAAATTGCCAGTAAATAGAGGCTGCATTTTATAGCATTTGGGGTGAAAAGTTCACTCTCCGACAGGAGCAATTATCATAATAGAAAAAAACAGCAAAAAGTTTTGCTCCAAAAAGTAGGCAACAAATAACAAAAATATAACAAAAGGGGTGGCCAAAAAACTCCCCTTTAAGCTATCAATATTCATAGAAAAAACCTACTCAAATTGCCAATAAATAGAGACTACATTTCATAGCATTTACTTTTTTTTTTTTTTTCTTATTGAAAAAACCTTCTAAAATTGCCATTTAAATTCCTTAAAATACTCTGCCATATATATGTTATTTGTGTCAAGTTCATTGATCTGTAATCCATATGTGTGTGTGGTGGGTGGCCCTGCCCAGGCAATTAAAAGGGAAAACTCTGGCAAATAAATCAATTCTTTATTTTGATTTATTTGTGGCAACTCTCTGGGCTTCCCATTGTGTGTGTGTGTGGCTAGGTCTAATTCAATTGCAGCCGCAGCAGAATTAACTTCAAATTAATTATAGTCTAGCCAAATACGAACAATTGGGGTCTCTCTCTCTAGAGATAGACTCTCCAAATGAGAAATGTTCGAAACAAAAGTTCGAAAATTGAAATGAAAATTCGTTTATTGAATTTCGGGCTTACGTGCCACATGTGGCAGGAGACAAAAGCGTTAAGTCGCCTGGCAATCATCATCGAACAACGTGCCACTAATTAATGCTGCGGGTTGCTTTTGTGGTGTCCAGTTTGGTTGGCCAGCCAAAGGGAAGCCAAAGGAAAGACAAAAGGCGGTTGGTTCGCTGTGTGGAAATTAATTAGCTGGCAGCTAGCGCAGCTAGTAGTAGCTGTGATTAGCATAATCTCTTATATGCTAATCAGTGATGGACAGTGGACATACACTAGCCACTCCTCTTGATTGGAGGAGTCCTTTTTGCGGCTCATCTTTCGCTTTGACAAGCGTGTCCTGTCCAGTCGTTTGCTGTCCCCTCAACGGATGTTAGTCCAATGAAATTACAGCACAATTTCTTATAGAGCTGCCACAGACCGGCAGCTTCTTCAATTTTTTGTTTTGTTACGAACATTTCTTTTGTGGCAAGTTTTCCCTTTCCCTTTTTTGCCCAGTTTGTGCTTCATTGATTTTCTATTGTTATTGCTCTACAATCGAAAAGTTGCAGGCATTCCCTGCAATCCTCTGATTGAATTTCCACCCCAAACCCCGTCAAAATATTGTTTTGGCCAGTCCCCCCCAAAAAGTTACCAACTTAAGTCCGTGGAAAACTGATTTCAACTGTTGCCAAAAACTCGGACACTTTAAGCCCTACAAAATGTACATTATATATATACGTATACGAAGTAATAGTAGTAGTTATTTGAACTGATTTCTCTTGTGTTTCTCTCTGCAGAGACTTTCTCACCGAATGCCTGTTCCCATCGCCGACGCGTCCGTATGAGTTGCCATGGGAGCAGAAAACAATTTGGGCCATCGTCTTTGGCCTGATGATGTTTGTGGCGATTGCTGGCAATGGAATTGTACTCTGGATTGTAACAGGTAAGGCTGGCCAAGCGGCTTTAAAGTACTTAGGAAAACAGCAACCTAAAATCACGTATACGCCGCATTGGAGCATCGATTGGTTTGGGGCGGCCCATTCCGGCATTCTTAATATCCGGCACACTCTTTTTTTCTTCTTCTCTCTTTTTTTGGTTGGACTCGCTGCAGGACATCGCAGCATGAGAACGGTCACAAATTACTTCCTGCTGAACCTTAGCATCGCCGACCTGCTGATGTCCTCGCTGAATTGTGTCTTCAATTTCATATTCATGGTGAATTCGGATTGGCCCTTTGGCTCCATTTATTGTACCATCAATAATTTTGTGGCCAATGTGACGGTATCCACATCGGTCTTCACACTCGTGGCCATCAGCTTTGATAGGTAAGTTCGCGCCACGTGCCACATTCCATACAGTCCAATCTTATGCGTTGTGGCACTTCCGTTTCCGGTTACTTCTACTGCACACAGATACATTGCCATTGTGCATCCGCTGAAGCGTCGCACATCCCGTCGGAAGGTACGCTTCATACTGGTGATGATCTGGGCACTCAGCTGCGTTCTGTCCGCCCCCTGCCTGCTCTACTCCAGCATCATGACCAAACAGTAAGTGCCACCAACGGCAGTGTAATTGCCACAGCCCAGGCTCCGTTCTCATCCGTTCTCATCCGTTCTCATTCTCATCCTCTGTAAGCCTCATTGGGGAGCTCAAGATTTCTTTTCTTTTTCGCTCTGTGTGCCCCATGAAGCATAAACAACTTTTGTAAGCCATGGTAGCTTAGTCCCCCCACTGCCAATGTTTACACACCTTTTCGTCGTCTCTCCATTAACATCCATCTAAATCACCTTCCAGACGCCGCTGCTTGCGTCTCATTTGAATTTTACACAAATTTCTTGTGCTACTTTTCGGCGGGTGTCCTGTGTTTAATAGAATTGAAGCAATTTTTTATTTTGGAGTCAGTCTTCGGGTAGGATAAAAGGTCTCCACGGGTAACAGCCTTCAGACATAATAAAGATGGCAAGTTCATATATCAAAAAATGCGATAAGGTGGCTCTGGCTGGATGGTTGCTGCTCTCTCTCTAGATACACTGCTGCGTAGACGACACACCCACACACACTCTTCAAATTGGATAACAAATTTCGTGGAAACCTCAAAGGTGGGGAATAGATGAAATATATACGATAGATACTCATAGATAGATAGATAGATAGCCTAGCAAATAAGTACAGATAAATTGCTATAGACAAAATTTGTCTGCAAATTTCCAAGAAAACCTGCCTCAAGGGAACAACCAACCGCACAGCTAAAGTTTGAAGCAATCAAATGCATTCGAGGCTCTTGTTATTCGAGCACTCGTATCCGTATCCCCCCCATTGAATTTGAGTGCCATAAATCAACTTCAATCTACCGCCCCCAGTCAACAGCATCTTCCCCTACTCCTCCCCTGTCATGGTATGGTATGGAAATCCTTATGCTAACTGGATGACCGCAGAGTCCTGGTTTCAAGCGAATTTCCATTTAAATCAATTCAGAGCGAAAAAGCTGAAGCTGGAGCGGGGGATGCTAGGATCCCGGACTGGTACTGGGTGCCACTGACAGTAAAAAGCTGAGGGTATCTATGGGGTTGAGAGTTTTTTGGTCAAATTATTACCTGTCTGCTGTGTTGTTAATGGTGCTGAAAATAGCCCTTAAGCGTTGAGGGGGGGTGGGCACGGCACGGGGTACTGGGCATCCCTTTTTGAGGGGGTTTTATAATTTGGCAAATTAGGTTTTCAATTTTATGACACTTTCAAGCACCATTTCCCCCACTGACCATTTCCCACTCACCATTTTCGACTCACCATTTCCCACTCACCATTTTCGACTCACCATTTCCCACTCTCCATTTCCCATTATGTTTTTTGTGTAAGCGCGAAACTTGACTGCTATTTATCTTTCGTATAATTAAATGAATGCTTAAATTAATAATTGTAACCAATTCACAGCTACTATAATGGAAAATCGCGTACTGTTTGCTTCATGATGTGGCCCGATGGACGTTATCCCACTTCAATGACGGACTATACGTGAGTAATTCACGTGCATTCCATGCTGCTATTGAAAACTCTTGTTGTTGTAGCTATAATCTGATTATATTGGTGCTGACATATGGCATACCGATGATAGTGATGCTCATCTGCTACTCATTGATGGGTCGGGTGCTTTGGGGCAGTCGATCGATTGGCGAGAATACGGATCGGCAAATGGAATCGATGAAATCGAAGCGGAAAGTGGTGCGAATGTTCATAGCGATTGTCTCGATATTTGCCATCTGCTGGCTGCCGTATCACCTGTTCTTCATCTATGCGTACCACAACAACCAGGTGGCATCCACAAAGTATGTGCAGCACATGTATTTGGGCTTCTACTGGCTGGCCATGTCCAATGCCATGGTGAATCCCATCATCTACTACTGGATGAACAAGCGGTATGTACTATAGTAGTACTTCGGGGGTAGTAAAGAAGGATTATTCATGGGGGGAAATTTTGCATTGCAGATTTCGCATGTACTTCCAACGGATCATTTGCTGCTGCTGCGTGAGCTTCACCCGCCATCGTTTCGACTCGCCCAAGAGTCGGTTGACCAACAAAAACAGCTCCCATCGTCACACAAGAGGTACGCTCGCTGTCCCTCCCTCCCTAAATGCTTCATGGCATTATCCTTTTCGTTCTATAGCCGAAAACAAGAGCCAGTGGAAGCGCAGCACCATGGAGACACAGATCCAGCAGCAGGCAGCGCCCACGACCACATCGTCCAAGGGAGACCGAGATTGCGGCCGTCAGCCGCTGTCCATGAAGAGCAGCCTCAACCGTACGGCAGTGGAGTGCATTATGGAAAGAGCGGCGGACGATAATAGCTCTAACCTCTGTCTATCCATCAACAATAGCCTGGGGAGCGACAGCGCGTGAAAATCAAGTACATCTCCTGTGACGAGGACAATAATCCCGTGGAAAGCAACGGCAGCAACGGTCCCAAGCAGCTCTGATGTTGTTGTCACATGCCCCCCAAGCGAGAATTGAATTGGTTTCGCTCGAAATGTACATAGAATTATACCCATTAATACCCTTTAGTGAAACTCGAATTTCCGGTTGTCAACGAAACGAAAAAAAATAAGAAATTCAATTTGTATAAAGTACTGTATGCTAGAGCCCTGCATGAGCACACCGGTCAAATATACTCTCCGTGGCACAGGGTACTCTACAGTTACATCGATCACTCCGAGCGAACGAGCGAGCGCAATGGATAAACAAATGGGCAATGTTTTGCTTTGCCCATCTACCTGCGCAAATATTTGCCAGCCGACAGATCAACCGAAAGCCGAAACCCAATGTAAAGCGCAAAAACAATTTTGCATCGTTTGTCTCTACACGAACCTTCCGTTCCGTTCCGTCTTACAGAAAAACAACAACACCTGCGCTTCAACTTTCGTTGCGTGCGAGGGGACGGTACATGTGCATGCACATACATACAAACAGATTGCTCACACGGGTAGTGCTGTATTTTGAGTGCAAGCTCGCACCATTCTTTGTGACTTTGAGTGGGGAGTGTGTGACTGAGTGGACTTTTTGTACGCATGCAGGGCTCTCGTATTTTGTCTATCATCGACATCAAAACACCATCGAAGAGCTGTAAGATTTTAACTGTTGTAAACATTTTAGGCTAAGCCACGTTTTGTGTAAATATGTATATATAATGTATGTATATCTGATATTTGTGTGTATAATTGTGCTATTAAATCAATTAAAGGCAGAAAAAATTAAATAAAACATTTAAAGTGAACTTTATCTGAATTTCAATTGAACTATTTACATTTATTTCCATGATATTCTAGCATTTATCTTTGGTAAAAAATAGCTCTCTCCGTTTGTGGAATTCTCTGCCAACAAATGTGTGTAATTTATGTGAATAAAATTGACTGTTCGATTGGCTACCACCCACCACTTGTGTTTGACATGCAATCCATTCCATGTACATATGTATGTACTATATGTACATAAACTTTCATTTGTTTGCTTGTGAAAATTGCACAATTGTTGGGGATGCTCTTTTTTGGGCTCACTGTTTATAATTGGTTACAGGAAATTGCCTGCCAGAGAGAGAGAGCTTTGCAGTTTATTGATTGCAATTTCCATGATTTCTACTTGCAAATGAAATATTAATATTATTAATAAATTAATATATTCATTCACCAGCAGTGATTCATTTGCCTGAATAAATAGTCATTTTCTAGACCAATTTCATTAGGAACTGCATTATATACAAATTATTCATGCAAAGCTTCCTCCAGTGTTCATGCACGAGTG
Source organism: Drosophila bifasciata (assembly GCA_009664405.1). NCBI lineage: Eukaryota > Metazoa > Arthropoda > Insecta > Diptera > Drosophilidae > Drosophila > Drosophila bifasciata. The sequence goes on along the minus strand of CM019044.1, from coordinate 43,925,198 downwards.
ATTTGAGCTAAAACTCAAAGCCACACAAAGACAGAGCGGGAGAGAGAGACAGAGAGAGCGAGAGACAGCGAGTAGAAGCTGTGAGTGCCGATGGGTTGAAAGGTTCTCCAATGCAAATTCAAGCAAAAGATTTCTATAAATCCATTCAGAGATGGCCCTTCCCTTTGACATGGCTATCACTATCCACATTTACTGATGGATTTTCCCACCCCCCACCCCCACCCACTCCATTCAAAGCCAAAATCAAACACATTTTAGCTTGAATGAAGAACTAAGACCCACGCCCGCATAATGGCCAGCGATTACCAAATGTAATTGAAATTTTAAACTCAAACACCCATTCATTCATTCATTCGTTCATTCATTCATTCACATATCTAATTGAATCACATACAAAGTTCAAGGATGGTCATTTGCCCCCCCTGAAAATTTCGAATTCAAATCAAAGCCTTCACCTTTTTTTTATGTGCAGAGAAAAGTCTCTTGTTAATGCGTCAAATGGCTTGTTGTAATAACTTGACAATAAAGTCCTGCCACCACCCTACCTACACCCCCATTTGATTGTAGGTAATAGGATTTGATGATGGCAACATCTCGACGATTCCCTGAAATGCCATTTAATGGAATGAAAGCGTAGGAATAACAATTTGCATAATAAGTCGATGTTTTGTGTCGCATTTACCCCACTCTCGCTCTTCCCCATTGTCATGGCAGCCACAGAAAAAGCCTTTAAGGGAGCGGCAGGGAGTGTGTAGGGTGGTGGGTGGGGTGCTGGTGAGTCAGTTGAAAAGATTCTGCCATTACACATTCTATGCCTATACCTTATAAGGGGGAGCGTTGCCAGCAGCAACAGACCCTCCCACACACCGCAAATTGTTGGTGTGTCTGTGGTGTCATATCACATGGAAAAATGCTAATCAATTCCCAAACATATGCTGCACACAGCAGCCACTACTATACTATTCATTCCTATGGCGTAGCGGCGACGAAGACTGATGACCGAAAAGGTTAAAGGTCCTTTGCATTAGCAGAATTAATGCCACCGCCAAACAACCAACCGACAAACAAATCCAACTGTCAAGACCAGCTGTTTTTTCTCTCCTATTTTTCGTTACTTTTTCGCTTTTAGTATTTATTTTTTGTGTGCATTTTCTCGTGTTTTTGTGTGCCCAAAAATAAACGTAGAATGACGCTTAGAAGGATTAGAAAAGACTGAGGGATTGGCTTAATTGTCAGTTGAACATTCCACATTAATAAACCAAAAAAGCAGCAAAAAAATTGCATTCAATTTGGGGGAACTGACAACTTTTGAGCGGCTGAAATGTTTCAAAATAAATGCTGAAAATTGTTACTTGTATTACCCCCTCTTAGTAGGCCTTTAAGGCCTATAGCCTTGCTGGCCTTTTGCTTTTTCCCCTCCCAATATATTCAGTTTACGAAAGATCTTTGTGTAGTACGGAGTTGATCGTCCCAAAATTTATTTGAACAAATTTGTTTCTCCGCAAAAACGGGCTAGACTGAACCGAGTACATAAATAATTCCAAAATGTTTAGTGGCACTTGCAAACTACTGGCCATCACTGCCGTGTCCTCTGTGCTCGGCTATTGCGTCTACTATGACAATAAGCGACGCAGCGATCCCGAATTTAAGCGCAAGTTACGCGCCCGTCGCCGCCAGGCCAAGGAGCAGCAGCAGCAGCAGCGCGCAGGCAGCGATGTGGCAATGCCACAGGTGCAGCAACAGCAGACACCGGCACAGGCATTGCGCGGCCTGGTCAAGACCAACACGGAGCAGTACTTTCTGGAGCAGATCCATTTGGGCGAAAATCGCTTCATGATCGGCGACATTGATGCCGGCATTACGCACATGGTGAATGCGACCAGTGTGTGCACACATCAGGAGATATTCCTGCAAATGCTGGAGAGCACACTGCCCGTGGAGATCTTTAGTGTGCTGATGGCCAAGTTGCAGCACTTTGAGCACACACGCAGCCACACCAACAATATGGTGCCCAATGTCATGTCATCACGTACAGGTATTGCCTGGTAAACAAACACAAAATACACTACCCTACAGTACACTACACAACACTGCAAGGAAGCCACCAAAATTTCTGTTCTTTTGTTTACCCAATTTCATTGTGACTTTTTCCTTTCAAATTAATCCTTTTTTGGTAACATTCTAAGTCTGAGTCTCGCGTGGAAGCGAAATGTAAAATCGAAATTCATTAAATATATATATGCGGGAATCTGTAAGCCAAAACAATTCCTTCCACGTGGCAAATCAAATGTCTTTTATTTGTGACAGCAAAAAAATTGAATATTTTCATGTATATTGACAAGAAAATAGGCAGCCATTACTTTAATGCTTCTGTTCTAAAAACCTTTACTTTGAAGGCTAGAGCAAAGCTGGCCAATACGAATAGCTTGGCCAATGAATAACTCTAGCAATGGGATGCCAGAGCCACATAGCTACCAGCTAAAGTCTCTTTGTTAGTCTACCTCTCTTGTTTTTGCAATAATAATTTGGTTAAACAATTAAATGCTGATTCTCGGCACATACTCGTATGAGCCATGACAATCTCGTGTTGTCCGTATCTCTCCATTCAGTCAGTGGCTGTCGATGCTGTTATGGCCCAAAGGGCTGCTGTGTGCCCGTGCCCTGACGCACATTCAAAATCAGTCTGCCAGCCTATTTCCGGGCTATGCAGCCCCATTCATGGCCATTCCCGCTCTCTGGCTGAGTGGGTGTTTGTGTAGGACCCATTGTTGGGCATTTGGCAAATAAACTGCCCACCAGGGAAGGTCTGTCCGTCTGTGTCCACTGTGTGTCCGTCTGTGTGTCCGTCTGTGTGTCCGTCGGTGCCCCTCTGTGTGTCCACTGCTTGTCCGTCCGTGTCCCTCTGTGTCCACTGTGTGTCCGTTTGTGTCCACTGTGTGTCCGTCTGTGTGTCCGTCTATCTGTCCGTCTGTCTGTCCGTCTCTGTGCCCACTGTATGTCCGTCTCTGTGTCCTCTGTGGTTCGTGTGCATAATTTCAGCGGAATAGCCACTCCACTGCACTGTCCACAGAGGATTCTGCGTTCTCCTCTCCACAGGGCATTTGTCATCCGGAAGCATTTGATTGATAGTCATGGTCGAATGGGCTGACCCAACTGGCCTCAAGGAACTCAAGGACACGCTGTCAAAGCAGAACTTAAAGCGGTCATCATGCGGTGGCAACATCTTGCTGTGGGCCCCGAGGCCCTTTAACCCCAAAGAACTTTAAACAAAAAAAAAAAGGAAAAGAAAAACATTCCCGAAGGTCAATATTCTGAGACTTACTCGCAGAGTTCTAACGCCTTTCCCAGACAATTAATGGGCGGAAAGTTCAACTGATATTCACACCCACAGCCTCACGCCCCCTGCCCATAGGAATCTAATTACATAATGTGCTCTGCTTTTGCTTTTAAACCGCATTCATTGTCCGGCAATTACCAGATAAGACGGAGAACACAATGGGGGGCTTTGTGTTGTCGTTGTCCTCGTCTTCGCTGTGGCACTAATTTCCACGATGAGCAGCCAGCCAGCCAGCCAGCCAGCCAGCCACAGTTTTCCCATTAGAAGGAGTGCAGCCAGAAAGAGTGTAGGTGGGTGTATGCTTTTTTCCATTACAGGCAGCAGTGCAAAAGGGCGAGAGGGTTTTTTTTTTCCCATTATAAGAAGCAGCGAAGAAAAAGATTTGGTTCAGTGGCAACGCCACAGACAGCTCAAGGAGCAGCCAACTAATTTAATGAAGTGTCCAGCAAGGACAGCAGGGATAAAGTGACACGACTGGTAGGTATCCTATAGAAGAGAGCTGGGCCAAAGAAATCCCCGCCACAAGCACAACTTATTAACCCATAAGCCCCAAGGCAGCTTTCATCTGATCTCCACATTTTGACAGCTGTTTTGTCACACCCGAAAATTCGCTGGCTCCCAGCCCCCATTAACATAAAGATATTAATTAGGCTGCCACACACACAAAGAGCCAACAAAGAACCGCACATATTGTTAGTATCTATGGCTAACTAGGTGGCTGCTGGGCTGCATGGGTGAGGGGCGGGTGTGGAAAAGTCATTAGGCAAAACCAGAAATCGAAAATGTCGAGACTTTGAGTGTGAAAGTGGCTGCCACATCAAACAAACTTATAGTTGCTACATGCCATGCCACAAATAGCAGCAAAAGGAAGAGCGGCAACAGGAGATTAATGTCAGGCAAGTGTCAACATTGCCAGCTAAAGTGTTCCGCCTGAAACTCAAGCATGTCCTGAAGCTCTGAAAGATGCAATAAAAATGGGAAGACAGCTGGCAGCTTTAAGGTGCAAGTGGAGCTGGCCTTTAAGGCTTGCCGAAAATCATTGCAATCCCAAGACAAAAGTGGATTCCGCACAGCGTATAGTTTTCCTTTTTTATTGGTATTTTTCCATTGTAGTTTTTTGTTACCTTTTTTTTCTGTTTTTATCTTTTTCGCAGAATATTGCGCATACGTAGTGTGGGAAAACGTTTACACAGAAATTCAATTTAAAAGATGACTCGAGCCATATGTGTGTGTGGGTGTGTGGGGGCAGAAGAGGACTGGCAGAGTGGCAACAAAAATAAGTGGCAGAGTGGCCGCGCCATTTCTCATGCTTGAATAAACAACAAAAATTTTTAATAAACAATATCAGAAGAGAGAATCAGAGGGAGAAAGAGATAGAGATCACAGGGAGAGCGATAGAGAGAGACAGGTAGCAAGTAGTAGGCCTAGAGTGTGAAAGGTAATAAAGAGTAAAGGTGCTAAAAAAAAAAATTGTGTGCGCTCACAACATTTTTGCTGCGAATCAAGCTACAGGGTCGCTGGGCTCGTGACTTTCGCTCCCCGCCCCATAAATTGTTTGACTACGCACGTAACTTACACAAGCAAACATACTACATACTACACGTACTCTACTCATAGTCATGCTCAAACAAACACTCAAACACAAACACACACACAGAGAGAGAGAGAGTCACACGGGGGCAGAAGTCTTTCATTTCCTGACAGCGGAAGTGGTTGCGCCACGGTGTGTGGCGTGTGTGTGTGTGTGTCGTGTGTGTGTGTGTGTCGTGGTGTCAAGTTTTATATCATCTCTTTTGCATTCTGTTTCTTTTTTTGTTTTTTTTTTTAGTTCACAATTTCTTCACTCAGCTGTTTTTTTGCATACCATTTTTTTTATGTTTGCTTTTGCTCACCCCTAGCAGGGGGGGCGGGGGGGTGGAAAATGTGAAAAATATATGTGGAAATGCATATCGCATAGGAGACGAGTGCACTGCAGCAGTTGCTTCTCTTCAAGACTTTTGTTTGCCAGCAGTTTTGTAGCTACTACATATACATATGTATATGTATATGTATATGTAGTTACCAAAAAGGTAATAAACTGGGATTTACTATAAACCTTTTTTCCAAAGATAGAAAACATAATGCAAAGGCAATACAATATGTAAAAGCAATATGCAAAAGCAGCTTAAAGGCACACAAAAATGGTTAGTGAGTGGATTTGCATATATGCTAAATAAAGTATTACTAACAGAAAGTATTACTAAAAAAAGTACAACAAATATTACTACAAAAAGTATTACAAGAAAAAGTATTGCTACAAAAAAAAGTATTACTACAAAAAAGTATTACCTAAAAAGGTATTACTAAAAATAGCACAAAAAGTATTACTAAAAAAAGGTATGACTAAAAAAGTATTACTAAAAAAAGTACAAAAAGCATTACTACAAAAAATATTACAAACAAATATTACAAAGCCAAAGAAAACCTTGGGAACTCTCTCTCTCTCTCTCTCTCTCTCTCTCTCTCTCTCTCTTTTCTTGGCTTCAAATGCAAAGCAGCAACACTTAAAGACAGACACATGACAATGGAAATGCTTTGCAAATGCTTTATGCCCCAAAAAATATCCAATAAGTTTCTCCCCTCCCACACACCCACAAAAGATTTTCCATATTTTCATAGACAGCGTTTTGCTTTTGCTTTTTTGATTGCAATCCACTTATTGAGCCGTAGATTTTGATCGCCCCTACAGCTGCCAAAAGATTAATATACTCGTAGTATATATCATGAATATGTATATGGAATATTCATGCACTTAAGCACAAGTCCTTAGTCCTTAGTCCTTTAGGCTACTGTCTGCTGAATATTAAATAAGAAATTGTTTTTCGATGGCTGCCGGCATTTAGTTTCTTGGAATTTTTGCAGCCAGCTGTGAATGATGGCCAATCCAATAGAGAGATTGTTGCATATTGGCCAGTCAATAGAGAGTTTGTTGCATATTGGTAACTGAATGAGTGAGAGGGCTTCATCTCTCTTACATTTTTAGCCTTTCACTTCAGTGTTAAGTGGCATTAGAGTAGCAAAATATATATTTAATTTTTATACTCTGAACTTTGCCACACACTAAGCCAAGGCCAAACACGAACACATAAGGGAGTGCAAGTGTAGGTAAACTACTATATATAACTCGAATGCCCCCGCCCTGCTCCACTTCCCCTGCCCCTGATGTTTGTTGCAAAAGTCTGGAAAGTTTTTTTTGTGAGGAAATAGGAAATGCGCTTCTCTGGCTTTGCCTTTGCCATTGCCTTCCCTTTTTTGTATAAGTTTTATAAGTATGTTTATAGTATGTGGCAGTGCACCCCACTCCCCCTTGAAGCATTCACCCCCACTCATGGTACTTCTGCCACACTCTCTTCCTGTCCCTACTGCCACATTTTCTAGGGCTGCCCCGCCCGAACATTGCATTCTGTTTGCACAACTTCCAAGGCAGCCACTCTCGCTGCAGCAACAGCATGGGGCATGCTGGGAGTCTCATGAAAGGATTTGCGTCACAAATATTCCCTCCCCCCCCCAGTTTTCAACAGTTCTTTGGCTCCTTTTGGCAACAGCTGGCAAAGCAATTTGTATTTTGTGCTCAGAAGAGGAAACTTCGATTTGGACAACAAGCCAAAGACCAGTGGGCGCACTGGGGGCAGTGCCACTCCCATTGCTGCCAAAGGGAGCCATAAATGGACACTGCCCAAAGGCCTAATTGTAGTTGGGTGTGGGGGGCTGCGGGGAAGGCCAATCAAAATATCTGCTCGAATGCGGCATGCTCCGCCAGTTTCAAATTTGTTTTCGATGCACCTGAGGCTGGGCTCCAGCCCGGGTTCCTGCCACACACACCCAACGACAATTGGAGTGCCACGAAGATTAATGTGCGAATACACACACACGACACAGGACACTCCACACTCGACACTCCTACACCCCCCACACCCCTCACACCCTTAACCATAACAATGTCCTGCTGAAAAATTCCTGCGTCTGCAGCTGACAATGTGGCCTCTGCCGCTTGTTCGTTTTCCATGGCTAAAGGAGAGTGCCTTCCCCGCTCCCCCCTACGTATGAGGTATGACAAAAAGGACATTCAACTTGTAGAGGAATTTGCTGCGACTTAGCCACGGGTGGCCCAGCGGACTCTCTGCTTTGGGTAAGGCAAGAAACTTTTGCCCCGAAAACTTTAGAGTGCCACCCCACCTCCCTTAAAGAGAGCTAATCGCTTGCCAGAAAGGATTATAGAAAGGATTTGTATGGGGTGTGTTGCCACAATAAAAGGTTGGCTAAAGCGGTTTAACACAGATTGATTGTTGCTTACAGCAAAAGAGGTAGTATTTTTCCTAAGAATTATGGGAAAAATGTTAAGGCAAATATACCCACAATTACTTTAATGTTTCTTTATATATTTTCCTTTATATATTTTATATAATTTTCCCCGCTTCTTCCCTATTTGCTGCCATGAAACATTTGATTGCCTCACTTCCTAATTTTTAAAGCAAAATCCAAGTCAAAAAGTCGCACACACTTCTCTCTGCGGGCGAAGTTTAATCAAAATAATAAACCCAGTTTTGTTTTCTAATTTGCCGGCGTACAGCAGCACAAAGAAAAGTTTCAAGGACATTACTCGTACTCCTCTCTTGTCTCTTTGTTGTGTGTCTCCAAAGTCTATTATCTGCCAAACAATCCAAAGCCAAAGTCAAAGACAGGGCAGACAGACCGACACTTACAGGGGGGAGAGAGACCGCCGAAGGGTATGTCAGAGAGAGGGTATGTTCAGCTGTGCTGTGTGTAGTACTAGACGCACCTTCTTTTTAATATAACTTAGCTGCACACACCTAGCACATGGGTGGTATATGTAATTCGGCGCCCACCGCCCACCGCCCACTGTTTCGTTCGTTTCAGTTCATTTGAAAGGAAAAGAATTTCATAGGAAATGGAAAATGAAAACACAGACAAGGCGCGTATTAGATTTCTACGAAAAATGGAAGCAGGATGGCAGGCTAGAGGAAAGGGAATGAATGAATAGCAAATTTAAAATGCAAATGAATAAAAGCAGCTGGCAAATACATACCATAGATAAACAACAAACAAGCTAACAAATAACAAATAACAAATAATGTGTCAGATGATATCCACCCCCCCTTTTGAATAACTCTAATTTTGGTAGCCAATAAATATTTATGATTATAACCACAAGGACACACACAGAAAAGGGCGTAAACAAATTGTGAGCAAGTCCCAGGATAAGTCTATTAAAATGTCTATCTATTCGCATATGATTTGAGATTTTGTGTGGCAAAATCTGGGTGTTTTTTATTTTTATTATTTATTTGTGTCTATTAAATGAGCATTACAATTGGCTTACACACAGCTACCAGTAGCAGTATGTGCCAGTAGCTGTGTGTGTGTGTTAGCGTGTTTTTGGTGTGTGTGGTCATTGGGCTTTCAGTTGGCTGCACATTTTGGTTGCACATTTATCAGCACGCTGCAGCAATCGCTGCCACTGTCCCCTAGTATACATTATTAATGGCATTTCGATCCTGGCCCTGGAGCCCCCCCTATTCCATGTAATACAAGGCTAATCCATTGGATTTTGACTTTGAAATGAACACTGTTTGCTAATTTGGCTAACATGTTTGGTTATTTATTCAAAAAAATTGCGAAATTAATACGAAAACATGAAAAATTCATTTGTAGCTGCTGCTGTTGGTTGGTGTTTGGCTTTAATGATGAATGACATTGATTGAGCTGCTGCTTGTTAATTAATTGAAGGATTTAAGGATTACCCCCGGTGTTCCCCGGTATCAGCGCACAAAAAACAACTGCCAGTTTGTGGTCAGCCAGTGGGGCATTCGCTTTAATCTTTCATAAGAGTTTTATAAGCAATTTTCCAGGCAGCCAAACCAGGGAGGGTAGAGGTCTGGTTCTGGCTATGGGTCTAGGTCTGTGGTCTGGACTATGATTATGTTGATTGCAATGCATTGTAGAGCAGCAGAACAACACGTAAGCCATAGACAAAGAATTTTCTCTCTGCTGCTGCTGTTTGCCCCATTCTCACATGTAATACCACTTAATTTGAGTAATTCTGGGTATATTGTGTTTGCTGGAAATTACTCTAGGGACTCTACTCTTCTGAAGCATACTTTTTTTTCCTTTTGTTTTGCTTTTGCTTCACTAATTATTGGCTTATTCTTTTGTGCATTTTACAGCTCTTGACTTACTCTTACGTTTCTCTACTCTTCGTTTCTCTACTCTTCGCTTGTCTTCTCTTCTATATTCCACCCTCATAGCAAAAAGAGTCAAAGCTTTCTGTGGTATCCTTTAGTCGTTTCCTGCTGCCTGCTTTGTGCCTTTTTTTTGCCATGTGACCCAAGCTTTAAACTGTTTTAATTAAGCGCCAACATAACACTGCAGCACTTTTCGCAGCACAGCGCCTGCAGATGGCATTCATATTTATTATTTACATGCATGCCAGAGAGTGTACAGCCCCCCACAGGATGAGCGTCTGTTGCTGCTGTCTGCCTTCCCTTTTCTCCCTCCCCTTTTTCCTGTTGATATTCTGCGTGAATATTATTTCAATATTGCACATGGCACATTTGGGGGGTAAGTCAAACTAAAGGGGTGTGGCACAAATTAATACAGCACACCCAAAATGTTCCAAAGAAAAATCACGCAGCAGTCCACGTGGCGTATACGTCATGTTGCCTGCCAAATAAATCTTCTCCTGCGACGATGAGGTGGAATGGGGGCAAACTTGCGGTTGATTTTATTTCACTTTCACTTTTTCTTTTTTATTGTATTTTGTTACGAATTCAAGAGGCACTCTTGTTCCCCTGCTGCTTGCGGCTTCCCCCCATCTCTCCTTTTTTTTTTTTTGCCAAATTTATGAGCTGTGTATAATGTTGATTTAATATTTATAAACCAACAACAACAGCAACAATTGCGATTTGCCATTTACCATTGGCCATGGCTCCAAAAGAACCGTCAAGTCAAGTTTTTAATGCCTCTTGGCCAAGATTTTCGTGCGTTTTTCGGTATATAATATTTGCCAAATTAAGTTTATTTATTTAGTGAGGAATACTTGCCACGATACTTGCCACGGTACTTGCTTCCCCTTTGCCTTTACCCACATCCTCATGCCAATTTTTATTTAATGCTCTGGCTTTGGGTATTTGGTCTGGAAAAACTGAAGTTTTTATTCTCTGTTCTTTCTCTGTTCATTCGCTTTTATGGGGCCATCGTCTTGCTGATCATAAAGTTGCCAAAAATAATTGAAATGACATGGCTTAAGTGGGTGTGGAAGTTTCCTGCTGTTTGTTGTCCTTCTGTTGTTGTTTTGCTGTCAGTTCTGCTTGAAAGATTTCAAGTTCTTTATGATCTGTTCCACAAAATACGATGGGAGGTGGGGTTGGGGGAGAGAGGATAAGCTGAATGGAGTGCAGTCTGAGTTTTGGAAAAACTTTTACTGCAAAGAGCACACACACACACACATAGTACATGTGTGGGTGGGATAAATTGAGTGGAAGCTTAACTCTATCGTGTAGCGACTAAAAACATTTTAGCCAATTTATGGTACAAATTGTGGCATATTTTCGTTTTAAATTTGTCCATTTATTAAGTGTCCAATTTGTACAGTTTTGGCTTAAATTGAAAGTTAACATGACTGTTGACAGTTTGCTTTTTGTGTTTGTCAGTTGCCATTTCTTGAAAATATATTGAATCCAAAAATTCTAATATGCCTGAAATATGCATTTTCTCTTTTTGCGGTTTGTGTGTGTTTCTCTCAGTGCATTTATTGACTTCCTGTCTCCATTTGTTTGTGTAAGCAGATGAACTGACCGCTTGCTTTGCAGAGTGAGAGCTTTCGCTTGCTTTGGGTTAACCACATTTCTTCCTTCTGCGCTGTAGTAGTTCCTAGAATTTCATGCACATTACACATGTATATGTATGTGCATATGTATGTACATATGTATGTATGTATAAAAAATAAGCTGCTGAACAATTAATCTGCTCTTTGGCAGAAGCCACTGGCAGTGCACTGTGTGCGGCTTCTCTTTAAAGATTACCATCTAGTACTTACGTATAGTAGTAGTATGTACATATGTATATGCATATGTACATACATATTAGTAGATAAAATACGTACATATGTATGTTAATTATTTTATTCTTACTCTACCACAAACGAGATGTATATTCATAGCTAACTTTAACCTTTAGATTTAGTTCATGCCACAACTAATATACATACATATGTACGTAGTAAAGACATATGTAAATACATATGCATGTAAATTTGTATGTACACGCATCACAGTCAATTTCTAGTCTATTTCATTGCAAACAAATTACATTGAAATGTTTCCTTTAAGCTGCCCTGCACAAATGTTCCGTTACGTTTGCTTTGCAGCAGCGGCGCGACTTGCTTTACGTTTCACTCATTTTTGTTTTCTCCACTCTAGCTGCTGCGCCTTGCTCGCTCTGGCAGCGACGTACAAATGTTCCGTTACGTTTCCTTTGCAGCAGCGGCGCGACTTACTTTACGTTTCACTCATTCTGTCTTCTCCTCTCTAGCTGCTGCGCCTCGCTCGCTCTGGCAGCGACGTACAAATGTTCCGTTACGTTTCCTTTGCAGCAGCGGCGCGACTTACTTTACGTTTCACTCATTTTTGTCTGCTCCTCTTTAGCTGCTGTGCCTCTCGCTCGCTCTGGCAGCGACGCGTCGCTGCGACTTCGAATTTCGGCAGTGCAGGCAGTCGTCGGCTCTCTTACGGTTTATAACTGCACATACATACATACTGATGCCCATACATATGTACACTTATTGTTGTTTATGTCTGTTTTTGGCAGATTATCGCTTCTGCTTCGTTTCGTTTCGTTTCGTTTGTTGAGAGCACACACATACATACATGCATCAGAATTTATTTTATAGTCGCATGCTCTTTGCTCGGCTGCACTCTACCCCTTTTGCAAGCTTTGTGCTCTCCGCTCTCTTCATTGCATTTTGCTAGATATTTATTTCGTGACAAAGGGGCGCACCACTGGGACGATGCTTGTGGTGGACTCTTTCTAGGGAGATAATCATCTACTAGCCTGCCTCTTTCGAGTCAACTACTTGGAAATGATTCTTTGTTGTCGGCTTTAGTATTTATGTACTACTGGGCATTCTTGTGGTCGACTCTCCCCCTTGCAGTGCCATTGAAATTCCTTTAGTACCAAATATTTGATCCGCTCTTGCACCACAATTCATCCACATCTCCTCTTCCAGCACCACAGACAAAACTTTATGTTGGCTTTGAAGCCAGCTGTCTGGCTTAAACCGACTGAATTGCTTGTCTATCCGACTGTCTGTCTGTCAGACTGACTGACTGACTGACTGACTGACTGACGGACGGACGCATTGACAACTGCAGTTAAAAGTGGAAAAATAATTTAAACGAAAAACCCGAAATGAAATTCGAATTGCAATATTCTACATTCCTGTGAACAGATTGTTTTTGGGTTCCCAATGGGACATTCCCCAGTGCATATCTCCCCTAGCTTCGAATTGGAAATATTTTCATTTGTATTTTGTACAACAATTCAAGGGGGGGAGCCACAAATAACCATGTCGCACGATCATGTTTTACATTTTATTCAAATACTCAGCCGCAAGGGGAAACCCGCACACTTTTCACTTGGGACTCACTTTTGGGGAACACGACCTGCCATTTTTCACAGCTTTTCCCCTCAGTACAACAAAACTTTTCCACAACTTTGCTGTTAAGTAGGGGGTAATATTTATGCTATTTCAGCATCTTTCACCATTAACGTTGGCAGGCTGGCTTCACCTGTGCGCTGGCAGACACAACTTTTTGGCCCAAAAGGCAATTAGCTGATGTGCCCAGGAGCACAGGGCCCTTTGGGGCAGGATTACCAATGCGAGGCATAGTACATATAGTACATAAGCAGATGGGCAACCCAAAACTAGTGTACATACTATATGTATGCAAATTTATGCTAAAAACGTGACACACGCAACAAACCAGAAATGAAAGCCGAGATTGTCTCACGTTTCTGGTTGCCTCGATATTATTTAATAAAAAAAAAAACTTAACAGACTTTTCAATATTGATTCAACATATTTTTTTGGGTTTAGCGAAAAGTGTTCGTCCGTAAATTTTAATAAACGTTGAAACTTTTTGGGTAACTTTTTTGGTGTCCCCCCTGGACATGGCTGTGACCTCAACAAAGGCCCAGCCTCAACCTTGAAGCCAGGCCGGCCACAAAGGGTGGTGGCCCGCAAGCCAACACAAAAAAATATGAAGAGGAAGCCGCATAACCATCTTTTTGCCTTTTGCCAAAGGGATGCCTCTTCCCTTTTCTTGCAGACGACACGACAAATCTTGGCAGCAGCAGCAGAGTCGACATAATTCAATTTGTTCAGCCTGCTGAAAGCTGTAGGGGGACACCCTCCCCCCCCTGTAAAAATGATGAATGGCTAGGGGCCAAAAATTAATACACTTTAAATGCTTAAAGGCGGCCAAAATCACGAAGGAGTTTTGGGGAGGGCAGGGCAGGGCAGGGCTGCTGGTTTGACACGCAATTTGCGTTTTTGTGTGATTGAAATGCCTTCTACAGGGTGCCCCTGCCAGCTACCCCTTCCAGTTGCCACTGCCTCTGTTGGCTACCCCCGAGTAACGACAAGTCGTGAACATAATTTGACAAATTGCGAGCTTAGGCGTGGTGCCATTTCAGCAGTGAAATTCATATGTTCCTTACGCTTTTCTCCATTTCTTGTGTGCCACATAAGCGGCTTAATTGCGCGCCTTTTGATGGGCTCATAAAAAGGCCCCCATCCCGACCCAGTCACATGTGTTTTTGGCCAAGTGTTGCCCCAGCATTGTGAAATGTTTGTAAAACACATTAATTCAATCAAATAACTCAAAGTTGAATTGCTAACCGAGCCATTTGCTTGCCGTTTGAAGGAAGGAACCGAAACAGAAAGGAGTCCCAGAAAGAGAAAGCAGTCCCAGCAGGAGCCCCTCCCTTCACACAATAAATGGAGCTCAACAGGCATTTATATATGTGCTTTTTAATGCCCTTTAAAAGCGGCGGGCTTATGCGCATTCAGCAGGGGTTTTGCCAGCATCTTTAAGAGTATTTCAACCTTCGAACCCTGAGCACACACACAACCCCTTTCCACCCCTACCATTTGTTCCCTTTGTTATGCTGAAGTGATAAAAATTTGTCACGTCTTTGGAATGTTGCCCTTGGGTGTCATGGCCCGAAAATTGATTATGAACTAAAAATGGAAAATTTATGCAGAAAATTGCAAAAGGAAAACAAAGGAAAGCCCCTTCCGCACTCCGGACTCCCTGCGCATAATTAGTTCGAGCATTTTCTGTGTACTTTATATTAAAGTTTTCCCTCCCTCTGCTTTTGCTCCTTTTTTTTTTGGGGTCAGCCACTTGCATTTCCTCATTTTTCACTTTTACTCTAGGGAAACTGTGGGCAGGGGAAACTCCAGGCAGAGGAAACTGTGGGCTGGGGAAACTCTGGGCAGGGGAAACTTCAATGCAAAATGTGGGGGGGTCAGCAGAGGCGTGAAAGTATTAAGTTGCCAGAAGGTTTTTCCCCTCCTTGAGTTGGGCACTTGTTGCCCCCGAAAAAGGTAAATAAATGTACCCTGCTCGACCGACCCGACCCCCTGTCTAAATATAGTATATGCACTAAGGTCAGGCTAGTGGAGAGTAGCTTAAAATAACACAACAAAAAAAGAGAGAGAAGAGAGTAGCATTTGCTGCTGTAATTAGTCGAGCAGCCAAGAGGTCAGACAGGACAGTAGGAGTCCTCTCTGGCTTCGACAAACTAAAAGAGGATACTCTTGTAACCCAGAAGTAGCACCCAGAAGCTTTTGCAAATTTAATTAGCTCCCCCACCCATCACAGAAGGGAGTACCGGATAAGTACTATGGCATACCACACCTGCTCCTTCGTTCCTTTAAAAATGGCACTAAAAATGCCAAAAAATAATGTACCCTTTTTGTAGGAGGGAAGAGAGAGAGGAGCAGCCTTTCTCCAAATAATATAATTGAAATTTGTCTAAAATTAAGACTGGCAAACACTGAGAGTAAAAGCATCTTTGAGCTGCTTTCCTTGGTGCTTTCTTATCCCACTACCATTCTGGTCCATTAGAGGCGGTTACGTGCTGTTGCCCATGGCCATAACACTTCAAATGTAATGGCCAGATCGATGAACTAACACACACAGACAGACACAGCTGAATGTCCAGCTGAATGGGTCCAATGGAGTCCCTTTTTATGGCAGCCTTGGTTAATCCAAAAAACAAGATAAATGACCAGAGCAGCGAGTGTTAGTTTTGGCCAACTTTTAGTGGCTGGCTAGCAGCTAAAGTTTTCGGGGGGTGAGACAATCGCCAGTTAATTAAGGCCCTCAAATGGCTCTCCGATGGGCACCCAAAAAGCAGTTTCCTACGCTCAAACTTGACTCGAAATCATCTAGACTCCCTCCCAACTGCAATTCCAAACAACTTTTGGTCCACAAAGTTTTCATTTTAATTAGCCGACTATTTGCAGACACTGACACGCCATAATCTGTTTTTGTGGCAACATGGTGGGGGTATGTACATGTATATCCTGCTAAAAATACACAAACGAAGATATTTCTCGGATTTCTGCGTTGACATTCAAATTAAATGCGGCGCAAAAGGAATAACAAGAGAGATTTTCCAGGGGCTTCCAGGGCTAAACGACAGACAAAGGGAAATTCTACTATGTGGCATAATATTTGAACAAATAAACCAATAAAAAATAAGCACACCAAAAAAAGAACTGCCTGCCATTGACGTCAGAGTCGCGCGGGAGAGATATTTAAATGTAAAATAAAAAGCGAGAAATTGAACGGGAGAAAAAAAAGAAATACCAAAAATTACGCGGCAATTTTTGCTGTTGTTGTTTGATTTCGTTTGATGTGCTCGCAGATGTATTTTTGGGTGTAGCTTGTTAATGAAGACTAAATTTGCTCGTATTTCTCGTATTTGCTTATGAAATTGAGCCAAACAGGGAGTGAAGACAGGGAGTTACTTCCTCGTTGAAGGTCATAAATGTGTCTATTTAGCCCCACACAAAATATATATACGCCAAAAACCTGATACACCAGATAAAGCTAGATACAGTTGGGTAATGGATAGATGGATGCGCGTATCGAATGTGTGTTGGCATGGCCAGCAAATGTTAGCCCAAGCTTTGAAGTATTTTTGGGCTTGAGAATTTCGTTTTTGAGCCATAAAGGAGTATGGGGCAAACTACTTGAAAGGAATTTGGTAGATGTTTTTTTTTTAGCAGGAAAAGCTGTGCATGTTTTTCCTGGGAATAAATCATTATACTATAAGCTCGCTTGTACAATAGAAATTGAAATTTATTTTGAGCTAAATATAGTTTCTGGGAATTCTTTTGGCTATAGAAAAGTAATGGGATAAATGCTACGAGTGAACTATGTTCAAGCATATTTACAGCGAAAAATGCAATTACACTTGAATATAAATCTTATTTAAAAATAAAAATAAATTCACAGATATTTTCTCCGAATTTTCACTGCAATTTTAGTACACATTTTTTTGTATGCAAATTGCATTTTTAGTATATTATTTCTTTAACATTTTGTAGTAATTTCTTTAGCCAATAAAATTCATTCTTTCATTCAAAGTCTCCTTCCCGCCAGTGCAATGCCGGAAACTGGTTACCAAGCAATTATTTCTGCTCCAGTTATCACTTGAGTTGCTCCCCCTCCAGCTCAAACTCCCCCTCTTGCCCCTTAAATTGCTAAGAGATTTGCCCTTGAAATTCTCAGAGTTCTGAGACTCACTTAAGCATAAATGTCATATCATTTGACAGAAGCGGCGCTCCTCGTAAATATTTGCATAACTAGAGTTAAGGGAGCTTCCCCGGAAGCTGCTGCACAGAGAGAGAGAGCGAGAGAGAGATTTGCATAAATAAATGCACAGAAAAAATATATAGAAAATTGTTGTATAATTTTTTTTTGCATTCGCCTTGCATGGGGCATCTAATTAAAGAGGAAAATCCTTCGTGCCTCCTCCCATGCTATTGGAACGTGTTGCAGCAGCAGCAGCAGCGACAATTCCTAATTGAGATTCCATCAGAGTTGCCATCATTTGCACAGTTAGTTAAACAACCCTGGCAGGAGCAGCAGCAGCAGCCCCAAGGAGATTGTCGGGGGATGGCGAAATAATTCTTATTTGTTTAATGCTCTGACAGGCCGCCCCCACACTGCTCTGCAGCCCTTCGAGTGTGGGCCACCCAACGCCCACTCGTCGTCCCCCATGCCATGGGTCCCAGGCACGCCTATCGGGGTTGGGGAGTCACGTCGCAATTGTAAATAGAATTGAAAATTCCACGCCTTTTTCTTTTGCCTCGTGGCTGTGGTGGGGTGCGTTCCTCTGATATCCTGTGGTTGTAAGAAGTAAAATTTCCCTGGAAATTATACAGCCAAAAGATTAGGTATTAACTTATGATTAACTATTTTATTGCAAGCAAAAACCTTATTATATTCATTTTTAATTAATTTTTTATTAAAAATCCACATTTAATTTATCTTTTACAGGGTATCTCCCAGTGTACACCTCTGTGATAGCCAGCTTAAATATTTTTTCTATGTAATTGCGCAGAAATTCAACATTTAAACGTTTTTCTCTCTCTACCCCCGACACCACCCCCCACAAAAATCAAAGCAAGGCATTCGACCACACAGCACAGCACAGGTGTTGGGGCCGAGAAAATCTTTCCCCCCACCCAGAACAGAGACCAAAGACCAGAGACTTTTCCCCCCCAAAGGCTAATCAGAATAAATAAAACGTGGATTATGTAAATTAGAGATTTATTTAGGGAAAATAAATAAATAAATTTAACTTAAGCAACTTAAAGGCTTGTTGGAGGTGAAGCACTTTTAATTGACCTTTTTTTCGCAATGCCTCGGCTTGCTGTGCGTCTGGGCTATCGCTGCGTATACTTCATATACTATATGTATGCCATATATAGGTGTGTGTGGGCCGTAAATCATGCGGCTTGCTGGCATGTGGCATGATGAATGAGGAGTATCCAGTGTCCAGTGGTACAGCAACTGCAGAGTGCGTGCCTCATGGCTTGTCTTGAAATTTATTTATTTATTTAAGACACTAAAGGCAAAGAAAAAAAGTGTGTATAAATAAGTGCAGATAATGAGCAGCAGCAGCGTTAATGTATTATATAATGAAAAATTAAAGTTCTCTATAAATTATATTTCTCTCTCCCCCATTGCATTGCAAATTAATGGGAAATGTCTTGGAAATGTCTTCGCTCATTCTCACTCTCACTTCATTTTGCAATTTCCCCAGGTTGACATTTGTCCGGAGGTGCAAAGAGGTGTGCACACATCTAAATAAATAATGAGTGGGGGGAAAACCTCAATTGAAAAGGCAATTGACTGGAAGAAAAGGTAGCCGGCAGCCCAAGAGCAGCAATATAGCCCAGTCGTTGATGGCCAAGTGAAGTGTGCAAATGTTTGGACATCGGTCAGACATTGGACTGTGGCGGCCTTCGACTTGACTTCGACTTGAAATGTCTGCGGTCATTCTCTGTTCTCTCTATTCTCTATTCTCTGTTCTCTGTTCTTGATTTGTGTACGAAACTCTGGTGTATTTTGTCAGCCTGACAGGCAGGTAATAAGGGGCACGTGCCGCGATTTAATTCTTTGGGACTCAGCACATTACCCCCATGTTGGAGTGTGCCAAAGGAAAAGTCAACAATTTTTCAACATCATCCGCTTAACTGTTTTTGGTATTTTTTTTGCCTTTAGAACTGATTTAATATTACGCTCCTTCTCGGGGGAAAACTTTGCTTTTTGGAAGTTTAGATTTGGATGCCATTAATATTTACCCACACAGAGCAAACCATTTTCCTGTGACTCCTTTTGGCCAACCAGCCAGCCAGCCATCCATCCATCCTCTTGTCCAGAACAAACAGAAGCTGTGCTGCACACAGCAGTTTTTCCTGCCACGTTTTCCAACGCACATGAGTGCGTGGCACCTCATCAACACGGATGCACAGCCGGCACGTCAGTCTTTCCTCCTCATGCATTTTCGGGTATGGGAATATTCTCTTTTGGAATTGCAAAAATTTTGCACGTTTTGTTTGCATTTTATTAGAGAGGAGCACTCCACAAAGACAAGGGTTAAGCTCTGATGATCTCCTGTTACCCAGCTTCACTTCTGCTCCCCTGATGCTCCCCTGCTGCTCCACTGCTGCTCCACTGCTGCTCTCCTGCTTCCCTGCTCCCTGCTCCACTGCTCCCCTGCTGCCTTTCGGGTTAAGGCAATTTGCAGATGCCAACAGCTGGGGAATGGCTTTAAAGGTCTGATGCGTCTGACAGTCTGATTTTGTCTTTTTGCGGGTCGCTCTATGTTTCTACTACAATTAATCATAATGCGAAAAGGCAGGCAGGCAGGCAGAGCAATCCTGAGGGATATTCCTGGAATATCCTAAGCCCTGTCCTCCCTCTAAACCCCTTTAAAGGACCCGCAATAACACTAACAATGTTAGGACAACGTTGTGGCATGGATGGCTTGGATGCCACGAAAATTTATGCACACCCCTTATCAAAATGATTTTCGGTGGCATGGACATTAGTTTTTGCTGCTTGGTGCTCGGTGGGCGTGGCATCATGGCAGTGCAGTGCATTGTTGCCGACAGTTGCACCCAAGCGTGTAAAATGTTTAACAAGCGCAAAATTCGCAGCAAGAAGAAGCCTGTAGAAGCGTGGGCGGGTCGGCAGGCGTGGCGGGGGGCCAAAGACGACAAAGAGATAACCAAACACAGAAAAGAAAATAGAATCCAGCGTGCTGTTTGCTTTCTGTTTCGCGCTGTTTGCTATTGTTGGTGTTTTTCGTGTTTTCTTTTCTTTTCGTAATTTTTTGTTGTTGGGTTTCCTTTTTTTTATTTTTTTGTTCCTTCTGCTGGTTGCTTCTTCGCCGTCTTCCATCTTCCGCTCGTCTTTGGTGATTTATTTCAGGCGTTATTTTTGTTGTTAGGTTTGATACCCCTTGAGTATCTAGTTGTGGGTGGGGCATATGAGGTTGGTTGGTGGAAGGGTGTAACGGGTGGGTGGAGACTAATTAATTGTTGTGCAAAGGCATTGCTGGAAAATGCAGCCAAAATACAGACAAAATGCAGGTAGAAAATAGGGAGAATCAATCAGGATCACGTCCTTCTATGCATACCAGAAATAATACCAGAAAATACTAGATTAAATACCAGAAAATACTACCCTTTCTATTTTATACAAAACTTATAAGGATCACGTCCTTTCATGCATACCAGAAATTATACCGAAAAATACTAGAAAATACCAGTAAAATACTATGCACTCTATTGCATACAAAACTATTAAGTATCACTTACTTTCATGCATAACAGAAATAATACCGAAAAAATACTAGACAAAATACAAAAAAATACTACCGTTTTTATTACATTCAAAACTAATAAGTATCACACTCTTCCATGCACCCCCCAAAAACAGCCCTAATTTTCTTTTTGTATTCCGTTTTTTATTTTTTTTTATTTTCGTTGCAGCCTGCGTTGAAAATTTAATTAAATTTTCTGGCCCTTAGTTGTTTACAACAGCCGAGGCGACGTCTCGGTTAATCTTTTGATTAACTCGCAGTCAGACAGACAATGCGAATGCATGTCTCTCTCGTTTTTTGAGCCTGACAACTTGATAATATCTTTACGGACCCCCTCCCGAAAAAACCCCAACAAAGAGTCCCAGTCGCAGTGCCAGGCCCTCATACCCAGTTGCGACATGTGGCAGCAGCATTTGATGAAATATAAAACTTCAAAACGAGTCTGACAGCTGCTGACATTGGCATCGTGCTCGCTCCACTGTTTCACAGACTTATTCTACATATGTATAGAATATTTGCCGGTTGTGGCGGGGGTGTGGTGGTGGCTAGTCGATAGCTGCACATTGCGCATACGACATGTGGCACGTATTTCAATACTGACGCGTGGGGAATGTGTTGCCGCTGGATTTATAATGCATACACTCTTAACAGATTTGTCATCTGGTGGCTGAAATCAACTGTCATCTTATGTGTGTATTGAAATGCTCAGCAATTAATCTACTTATCCCCCGGCCACAAAACTGACAGACAGACCAGACAGCCAGCCAATGTGATTTCTCATTTTCCCATAAACATTTTCCAAAGAAAACCGCCACCCCTCCTTGGGCTTTCACTCGACTGCAGTCATTGGACTTTCGCAGCGAAAGAGTCGTCCTCTTAAGACTTTCGTTCTGTATGGGGGACACTTTTGTGAATTTCTGTAGAAAAATCTCGCCTTTTATCGCCACATTTTACAGGCGTCAGACACCAAACGTTTGTGTTTCAGACATGCAGACATTTTGTCTTCAGCTGGCAGTTTGGCCTTTTGAAGTACTCCATTCAATTTCCAGTTTTCAGCTTTCAGTTCAAGCCAAAAGGCATACCAATTTGGCAATGATGAACAGTCTTGTTCATTGATATTTTGGCAAAGCGTTTTCCAAAGAATCCATTATGAAATGTTGTCAAAAAGCGTTAAGAATGTGCCCTACGATGATGTCAATCCGTGCGTAATCGACGAGTATTCGAAATTGCTTTATAGCTGTTGCTCTTTGAATTTGAACACTTTTTGTAGATATATATTTTAATGGATTATTTAGCAAATTTTCAACACCCTACAGATACATTTTCGCTTGCAACTGGCTTTTAAATCGGTGAAGTTTGCTTGCCATAGAGATTTTCCAGCAGGAAAACTAACCAGAAACTTTCCACCAATAGCGAAACAAAAATGAAACTTGAAATCAATTCCAAGAATTCCGCACATGTGTGCTGCATGAGCATGTGGGGGGTGAGGGGTGTGGCTGGACAA
The DNA here is from genome assembly GCA_009664405.1 of Drosophila bifasciata. Taxonomy (NCBI): domain Eukaryota; kingdom Metazoa; phylum Arthropoda; class Insecta; order Diptera; family Drosophilidae; genus Drosophila; species Drosophila bifasciata. The sequence goes on along the minus strand of CM019044.1, from coordinate 43,902,885 downwards.
GCCAAAACCCATACAAAATGAAACAAAACTTTTATGACCATGGTGGGGCTCCGGTTATGGCCATAAATGGTGGCAATTACCAGCACCTCTTAATGCTGCGAAAATTGAAGTGAAATAAACAAAATTAATATGCTGCCACCCCGCTGCGGGGCTCGTGGCTGCTCCCTGGCTTGAGGCATGAGGCATGTCTCTAAACACAATGAACCGAACCGAACCACCCGCTGATACTGCTGCTTGAGTCCTGGTGGTCAAAGGTTACAGGATACAGTGCACAATATTTGTATGTGGACGGACACCAGCAAGCAGTTCATGGAGCGTATAAGGAGTAGCTGCAAATTAATTGTTATGCATGTGTTTTGTAAACCAACGAGGCAAACAATTAAGGAGTGTGGCAGCAGCGTCCTTCAAATGACTTTGCAGGCAGCTAGCTAGCCAGCTGGCCAACTGGCAGAACATTGTTAACCTGATAACCAGCCACTGGCAGTCTCTCACTTGTCTGGGCCATTCATTAAGCCCCCCACGACATGATGGGGCGTTTAACTAAAGCATAAAACTAAATATTGTCCGGCATCTAGAAATGTCAACAGGATGCCATTTCCCCATTTCGAGCGAAAGGGATATCTGGGCATATCCAGGCCTCACTCTATGCACAATCTCTGTACGTATGTCAGTCAGTGCTTAATTAAATCTCCACGGACAACTTTATTTCAGTCTTCCAGGACCCCAGGACCCGCTGTCAAATTAAGGTTTAACGTCGTCCTTCCGGGGCACACAGGGACAGGCACAGAGCCTGCACACAAGTTTGTGGCTCTGATTTTGCCTCCCACTGATGCCTGGCTAAAACTAATTTCAGCTAGATGATGTCAAGTCATTAAGTTATATGTGGCCTGGACTGGCTGACCCCAAAATACGCTCTGAGCATGAGATACGGACGGAGTTTGTGGCCGACAAAAGCAAAGTGGAAGCAGAGCAAATAGCAAAAGTTCAACCCCAGAAACTTGTTGCATGATAAAGTGTCCACTGAATGGCAGAGTATTGCATGATATTCCGCAGAAATCTACAAGCGTTCTTATCAGTTCGGAAAAGTATGCCATATTATTAAAGTTCCCTTCAATTTGAACTTAAAAAGAAGTTAACTTAGCAACAGATGACACATGCTTAAAGATATATATAACAAAGATAAATAATGTATGTTAAGACCTTTAACAATATGTTTGTCTTTGGGAAAATCCTACGCCATTTCTCTGACAAAACTCTTTCGCTGAAATGCCACCCACTCAGTGAAAGGCATCCTCCAGGCCATTCCCTTGTCACGAGAATGTTTTGCCAATGACAACACATCCCTGGGATTTTCATTTAACTTTAAATGTCACAAAGGTTAAAAGGCCAAAGCTAAGTCTCCTCCACTCTGTGTGGGCTCGGAATATTTCGTTGCTCAATCTGCGGCAGATCTCACCTGGCTTTTGGTGTACAGCTGAGACTGATTAAGCCTCATTTATCAAACATTAAGATGAGCCAAAGGAGGTGGCTATAAAATGGCCAGGCAGGCTTGTCTGTACCACGCGATGCTCTCTTCAAGTCAATATTGGATGTTGAGGCTGGGGGGTTATTGGAAATCTCTCAAGTACTCCCCCACCCCCATCCAATGCAAAAAGTTTCTTTAGGCCGCTGGAATTTTGATATTTGAAAAGTTTTTGCTGCGTGCTCCCTGCGCGGCGCTCAATGTGCAATTTGGCACAAGACAAACATACAAATAATCGTTAAAGTTTTAATTGTGCTCTGCACAAATAATGTTTTTGTTTTCATCTAAATTTAGATGCCACAACAACCAGAGATGGAGAGGTGGCCCAGAGAGAATTTAATAGCCAAGAAGCAAGCGAAAGCAGGAATCTGAAAAACACTTTAAAAACTCCCATGGCAGTGGCCAACAATTCCAGGCTAGGTGCCTCGTACTACTTATGCAAAACATTCCAAGATCTGTACACGGAAAATGCATTTCCCGGACAACCAGCAAAGACAGTTGCCCCCCAGTCGAGGAGTAGCAAAAATTCATTTCAACTTTTTTCTGTCTTGACTTTTTGTCAAATAGTTGAAGACTTTTCTGCAACTAGAAAATAACTATTGACATGTTTCAGTTCTATTTTTTTCTCCGGCTCCGGGCCAGGCGTAGTCTCCAGGGACACAAGTTACTGTCTTTCTCTTCGGTTACTTTTTTTATTCATTGCAAAGTTGATTTCATGGCATCCTTGCGGTGGATTCCATGGCATCGCGTTGACATGACAAAACAACACAGAGAACATCCAACGAGACACACAGGATGAAGCCGGCTACTGGTCCTTGCCACCGCTCCTTTTTCTGCTTCTGCCCCTACTCTGGAGTGATTGAGTCCAACATTTGTTGAACAAATTGCTGGGGATTTCACTGAAATATGTACATCTTCTGGGCTCCTTGCATGCGAATTAACTTCTTGTCTCGCCCGATTCGTTGCTTGTTATAGTACTCACAGATAGACAGATATACAAATGTCTGGCCACCACCACGAAGAATGAAATAAACACAAAAAAAACTTTGCATAATGGAGCGAATGTCTCTTTGTCGCCACATGACACATGTGCACATGTTGCCAAATGTTGAAATAAAAGGCTACAAAAGGCGAATGATTAATTGAAAGAGATTTAACCTGAATGATGATGATGGATAGGCAATTGCTTTGTGCTTTATATTCTTTTATTCCTTGCTTAAATTCTCTTAATGTTTCGTCGTGTCTGTGCACCTTGGCCAATTGATTGCCCAGACACCACCTGCTTTGCAGACATTCCACTTGCTACCATCCAACTTTTTCGAGGGTATTATACACTGCACCTTCACCGCTTCGTTGGGCCAAACAAATTTGGTTCCATTGATGCCACGATGATATTTGGTGTCTAGTGTGAAGGAGAGCGGTGCCGGGGGCTCCTCACATTTGTTTGCGGACACGCGTGTGTCCTGCTCACACAGGTTCGGTAGCTCATCCGAACCATCGATGCAATCGTAGTCACCATTGCAGATCAGTCCAGCGGGTATTAGCAGGCCATTGCCGCATTGGAACTGCGTCTCGTTGTGCCACGGCTGGTAGCAGACTTCGATGGATTCGTCGAGTCCATTGGCACAGTCGTATATGCCATTGCATTGGCTCTCTTTGTAGATACATCTTCCTGGAGTGCACTCAAAAAGAGCATAACTGAAAGTGAAAGCGAAAGTAAGTGAAATGTTTATAGCTTGTAGATTCCATAGATACTTTTTACAATTTCCACGACGGTTTATTTGCCTTTTGGGCTGGCACATTGCTGGCATCTCATCCGATCCGTCGGAGCAGTCGGCTTTCCCGTTACACTTCTTCGACAACTCAATCACCGCCCCAGTGGCACAGTAGAAATACGCGGAATGCAATCGGCTTGGCCTCTGCTTGCATATTACAATCGACTCATCCTCGCCATTCGGACAGTCCCACTGTCCATTGCACACCTCAGCGCTTCGTATCCAGGCGCTATTCGGCTCTCCCACACAGGTGCCCTCACCGACGTCGCTCTCCCAGCAATTGAACCAGTCTGGGAAATCCATTTCGCATTCACTACTAGGGGCTGTAAATACATTCATTGTTATACATTCAGATACTTAAAGTCGTTACTTTCCACTTGCCACTACTATATGTATCACATAAGGCCATCAGCATCAGGCCCAACACTAAGTACTCGTACATTTTCAAGAGCGATTTGCACCACTGAGCGTTTTGTAGAAGACTGATCTGCCAGGCAGAGCTTAAGTTTTCGATTCGCTTATCGCTCGGAGCAGCCAAAAAGCATCGGTATATATGTATGTATGTGTATAACACCCCAGCGAACCCCTAGCACTGTTCAATATGAGCTTATTAATTCAAGATTATTCAGCATGCATGCGTACATACACACATATACTGAGTAGAGATTACATCTATTCTGAGAGCTGACGCGCTCGCCATTTCATTATCTGTCAGAGAGAGAGAGAGAGAGAGAGACAAACGAGAGCGAAACGATAGCAAACCTTCTACCTGCAAAAGGGTACGTAGCCGAAGCTGTGCTTTGAGTGACTTTACAAACAACTCATTAATGTGCCGCTTAAGGCGATCCGAGTGAAAGTGAATGAGTGAAAGATTGTGAATGCATGAGTAACAGGCTGGGTAGTTTCCTGCATTGTGAAATTATACAAGGTGATCTCCGTAAGCTCCAGGGTTTATTTTACGCACGCACTGCTGAGAGAGCTTTGACGCCATGTCTGATAAGAGAGGCAAGACAGAGAAAGATATACAGAAGTTGTTTTGTTTTGTTTTCTGTACTCTTCGATCCCTTGAGATAGGCAGCCAAATAAGCCCCGAAAAGAGTTCGTGCTCTGGGATGGGATCACCTTTTATAATTTCATCATGCAAAAGGGTACGAAGCTGTGCTTTGAGTGATTTCAGAGACTTTGCAAACAGCTCGCCGCTTGAGGCGATCCGAGTGAAAGTGAATGAGTGAATGCATGAGCACAGACTGTGATTATGCTGTGCTGTTCAAAGCTTAAATCGCATTCCAAGAATAGAATAAAATTGCATTACAATTCTGTTGCAATTCCCTGAAATCACACACTCCTTTTGCTCTCCCTCTCTCTTTGTTCTGCTGGTGTGCACAATAATTTAAATCTAAAATAAAATTTCATTGAAATACACAAGAGATTTTCTTTGTATTACTTTTACCGTTGCTTGAGCCGGAATCGCATTGGTTGTCGTTATTTCTGTTGTCCGTTGTGGAGTGTCCTGTGATTGTCCGTTTGATTGATAGGCATTTATAGGGCTTTAAATGTCAAAGCCAAAGCTTATTACATCCTTAATCTGGGCCAGAATATTGTAGGTATTATCAAAATATGCCCAAATTGTTGTGACTTTGAAGCCAGGCAGGATCATTGGCGTTCGATGATTGGGGATTACAGAGCTGGCAACCCAGGGATAAGCAGAGTCCCCTGGAGCTGTGTGCGGCGGCTAATCTTGAAATTTATACAACGGGAAATACATGCCTTGGCGCTGCTGACTCATGTTTATTTAATTCGTGACTCTTGTATTTGGTTGTGGCGTTGCTTCTGCACGTGTTGGCTTTAGCGCGCCCACAAACCCAATTAAAATTCAGCAAAAGCCAGGCCAAAAGGCAGACACACGCTTACTTGGCTAAACAAAGCGGCCAGGTGGCAGAGTGGCACATTGGCACATTGGCTGAGTGGCACACAAGTGTCTTGCCGCTGCGTGCGGGGCACGTGCCATTGATTAGCACTCGAGTTGTGGTCATTTAATATTCATGAGCAGGTGCCCGGGGGGAAAGCATTCATTCATTCATTCATTCAATGAATGATTTGTTAACACAACAAATTTGTCATATCAAACACCCAGCTAGCATCCAGGGAAACTTTAGGGAAACAACTGTTTCCAATGTGGCAAGATGGGCGATCCTCATTGGCCAGAATCACCGACGGTTTGGCGGCCGGCATTCTACAGGAAAGTCTACATCATTCTCAGTATTTTCGCGGGCATTGGACTGCTCCAAGTGCTGATTGTCAAGGCTGTCGGTTATGACTTTTACAAGGAATGTCCTGTGCCCAGTTTCGTGTGGCTGCTCATCGCCCTGGGCTGCCTGATGACAATACTCTGTGTGAAGTTGGCCCTTGAGTTTCCGATCAACTATCTGCTGGGCATCATTGCCATCGAGGCACTCACCCTGAGTGTGCTCAGTCGCGATTTTATGCTCCTCACGATGACCTGGTCGCTGGGCGTACTGCTGGCAGCCATACTCCTCACCCTGGGCCTCTACTTAATCGGAATTTTCATGCCGCTGCAAGTGCTGCCGGGTCCGCTGACAATGCTCATTGTGACCCTTGTGGCCATTGTCGCTTATATCGCACTGATAATCACACGACTCGTCCTGCGCGACGAAGGTCTGGAGTTCTATATTACCGTCCTGAGTCTGCTATATGTCATGGTGATTGTCGTCTTCTGCATCACCCTGCTGCACGACAGACGACTGGAGCATTTGTCCGAAGAGAAAAGCATGCTGCCGGTCATCGTTTTGGCCGTACTCTTCTTCTATAAGATCCACATGATCGGCGTCATTGTTCTATATGCGGTGCATTATTTCAAAATTACATCTGCAATAAAGCCTGAAGAATTACAAATCTAACAAATTGTATTCTTAAAGTTATTTTAGGACATCATCCCATTCCTTCTAGGGTCCAAAACAAACAACATTTAGGGGGCTGACGTGTGCAGATTTCCGATGAATCCCCTCTATTTGCATTTGCATTGTGCTATTGGTCAACTAAACCACGTTTAGGCAGGCCTTTTTGGTGCTATCAGAGCCCCTTCTGGACGAGCAAACAGACAGACAGATGGACAATAGAAGGAGGGGAAACAAATGCGCAAAGACCTGCGGCACAAATAAATAAATATCCATCCAACAAAACTTTCTCTCTCTGGGCTCATATTTTCCGGCATTTTCTTGGTATATTTTTAGACTTCAGTGAACTTTTCAATCCTTTGTCGTTGGCCACTCGAAATTGTATATATTTCATTTTATGCTAATTTCATAAATGCCATTCGCTTTGGATTGCTTTTGAATGCCTTAAAAATAGTTTGAAGCAGCGCGCAAAAAACAAAAAATATAATAAAAAACAAGCAACAAGCAGCCCAAAACCAAGAGCAACAACAAAAACCAGGAACCCAGCAGAAATTTTCCTGATAAATGTGCTCGTTATTTTTCTTAACCACAGCACACAGAGAACACAGAGCACTGGGGCCATGGAACACTTTGTTACTGTCATGAGTGGTTGGGTTGGCTGTATAATTGCATGGGAGACTGTCTGTGGGGCATGCTACACATACATACATACTTCTTGTTGTACACTCGCACTCGTATGACAGTTTTTTGTATACTTTTTTATTGTGGCTAAAGGATACAGGTATCTCTTCACTTTTGTGTGCATATTTCTCTGATGAATGAGTACATTGAGTATATTCTGATACGAAACTTTTGGCTAACATTAGTCCAGGCAAGAAGAACTGAAAGACTGTACTGGACACCCATTGAAATGCATTAAATAATACCCATAAAATTTCAAATATAATAAGCTTATGCAATAAATGCCATTAGAAATGATTCCAACAAACAAAAGGCATGCAAAAAATGTTTATTTATTTAAAATATATTCAAACATTCAATAATAGATTGCTTTTTGCATTTGTAAAAGTCAAAGGGTAAATTTGAAAGATTAATTCACGAAATTGTGTGGGGAATAAAATAATTGAAAATTGTTAAAAGCTTTAAACAATTAACTGGCTAACATTTGGCATCTGCCTTCGCCTACGCAATCGCATTCGACTGATGGTTTTCCATAGAATTTTCGTGGAAATGTAATTAAATTTTAATGTCTGCCATTATGTTGGTCAGAACAGGTTTGCCTGATAATTATGCAACCAATTAAAGATACCTTTTCGGCCCTGGCCGCCGTTGTCATGGCGCAAACATCTCGCGAAATTCCAAAGCCGATTCGATGACAAATATATGTATGTATATGTGTGTGGGCGTTGTTGCCTTTGGTCCAATTATTAATAATAAATAAATAAAATTGAAAGAAACGAAATGTTAAGCTGCTCATTCAGTTAATACCCTTTTTTTTTTTTTTTTGTTTATTTTTTTGTACGTCTGCTATTAATAAAACTTGAGCAGCTTTGCTCAAGTCTCAAGAGGGGGAGCGAGGGAAAACTGCTGGCTCTTTTCTCAAATGTCACTTAAATGTCAGAGTTTATGGCGCCAGGGTCCAAAAGGTTTATAATGGAAACCACATCAATTATGAAAAAGCTATCAAAGTTGTTCTCTTTTTTTGGCGGGGGTACGGACATGCGTGTATCTAATTATGGCTTAAACTTTTCCAAAGAATTGCCTTAAATAACTGTTTAATTGGATAACAATTAGGGAAAATTATTCAAGGCTACAAATAGCGTGGGTTCCGCTTTCGTTTTTAATAAGAATTCTGTGCGCACTTTCATATTCCGGCAATCACCTCTGCTGTGTGTCATGCCATTAAAAACGCCGCCACATCAAGCCGTGACTTTCCAACCGTCTGCCATTTTCCACTCTCTCCAATCTCCACTTTCTACTTGCCGCTTGTTGGCAACATGCAATTGAACAAATAAATCTGTGGGCTAATAAATTTTTAGCAACGCCTGAAGTAGAACCCAAGCGACGAAAGCCAGCTGGGGGGGAATGCCATAAATGCTGTCGTCTGAGCCATTAAGGAAGCCGCCCTCTCCCCCCATCCTCTCTCTCTCTTGTTCGTTTTTCCATCAGCCAGAAGGAGGTCCTTCCTAGTATTGCTTGTGGGAGCCAGCTACAGTGCCAGTTTCAATTGAATTCTGTACGTACCACACTGCGGATACGTGTTGGCTCCTTCTGGGTTTGCTTCTAACGCATTTCCCTCCATTTACTTTTGCCTTAAATTTCACGCTGCTGACTTTTTCACGCACATACACACATACATATGTGTCATAGCATAAATATATGATTAAAGACCATTTTTAGCACCTGTTCAGGCTGTTGATCACGGTCATTAATTGCAATTTATGTTGTTATTATTTATGCATTAGAACATAAGTTAAAGCCTACTTTTACATGACTATAAAGCTGCAGAATCTGTGCAGATCTTACATGGCTTATACGATGTTTGCTTGATTGGTTAGCAATTAAATACAAATCCACAGGGGTTATTTAATAACTCTGTGACTTGTTTTTCATATCTCTTATAATTCATTTCAAAATGCAATCAAAATTCAACAACAATGAGAACTATTTTCAATGCCGGAAAATTCAATGGAAATTTAGAGCCATTTCCGCGAAAAGCTTGCCAGCGTGTTGAAATTCTATGGAACAATAAATATTTGTAGGAATTGCATTTCAAATGTAATTTAATGTGCCATCGATTTCATTTGTGCACTTATATTCAACAATTGACTATTTTTGTGGGGGAGTAGTATATAACGAACAAAACAAACAACATTTGGGCTTTCAGCGGATTGGAAAGGCATTAAAAAATGGGTTACAAAAGAGCCCGCAGATTATAGCTGCTGCAACTGGCAGACCCTCTTTTTGCCATGATATCTACCATATAATTTACAGCATTAATCCATTAGAAAATAGAAAATGAGTAATTTTCCTTTTTGCCTTTCAAACTCACTTTATGTCATGGAAGATTTTTCATTATTTTCTTTTCTTCTAATTGCTTAATCCCCTCAAGAACCGTCCCTTACATTAAAAGGGGAATTTTTCATTTTTCCTTTCCTTAATTATGTACAGGAATTTTCTTTTTCTGCGTCATGCCTCTCAAGCGACAAAGGATTGTTCCTGCTGCACCTTAAGAACGGATGGCAAAATACTGATAATAAAAAAACTGGGGTGGGGGGAAATCCACAAAGTACGGTGACTAAAAACAATCACAGCTCAGATTAATATTGTGGAAAAATAAAACAGGAAACTTGAAGAAGAAATTCATTTGACCCGAAGGAAGCCTTGCATAAAAATCCAACAACTGCTTTCCGCTCCTTGACAACATGTCAAAGGAAACACTGCATCCAAGGGCTCAAGTTTTCTTCTTTTTTTTACTTTCTCTTTTTATTTCATATTTCATTCGGGATTGTTCATACGAATTTTCATGCATGGTTTCGCATTTTGCTTTCATTTAAATATCGCAGATACTTTTGAATTTCCTTTAAAATGAAAGCTTAAGGTGAAAGTGTTTCCCGGGAATACATACATTGACTTCTGTGAGCACTTTACCTGGAAAATTATTGCCAAGGAAATGCACAAGCGAATGCATTTGATCGAAAACTGATTAAATCATTGAGCCAGGTTTTAATTGGTGTGATTCCAGGAATCACAGATATATTATAGCAGCAAAATGTTTACACATGTATAAGTATGCACGTGTCGAAGCTTTTAAAATGCAACCAAAAACAAAACTAGTCAAAAAGTGCTGCAAAGCTTCGCTGACGAATCGTAGATACCCTTTGTAGAGCAATCGCTGTTAAATGCTATATGTTTGGCGCAGCTCAAATGTAAAGGGTATTAATAGTCACATGTAGCGATGAAGCCGCAGCCGAACGCAAGGCTTTGCTTTTGTTGCTGAGAGAGTAACGGCAAGAAAGCCTTGCGAGAGCGTGAGAGTGCTTTGCATGCGAGTGAAGCAACTGGAAGTGCAGGCATGATCGAAAGAGACAGAGAGAGAGCAAGAACGAGAGATTGAGAGTGCTTTGCATGCGAGCGAAGCACCTGGATGTGCAGGCATGAGCGAAAGAGACAGAGCGACAGAGGCAGAGCGAGAACAACAGACATTTACGGTTCATTGCAGGCGAGGCGAAATATGGGAAATGAAGGAATCAGCGCCCCCTGCTGTAATTACATGTGTGAATGTATGTAGCAGTCGTTACACAGACGCAGTATGTGCGTACAAATATTTGCCAATGCAATTGATGCAATTTCTGTTGTTAGATTCCATAACAAAATATGTAATTGAATAAAACACAATAAATGCGTTTAGTAACCGCATTGATTTAATTTGATAAATGGCCTTTAACTGTATTAAAATAAAACCCCAAACAATATCGACTAGACACTTCTGTCACAATCAATTGCCTTGAACACAAAATCAATCACAAGGAATCTTCAAAGCAGTAGTCGGCATCCTGAGCATGATACGTGTCCACGTGGATAACTATGCGCCCAAGTACTACAGCGGCAAGTGGTCGTGGGACACGAAGAAGGACGAACTGCACTTTGAGCCGCACAACGATCTGGCGGATGCCAAGGAGCGGTACATCACCACGAATACCTTCAAGTTTTTGCGCACCGTAAACCAGGAGGAGGAGCTCGTGTTTCGACAGCTCTTCGTAAGATCCGACACGACCTACGATACCGATGTGGTGGTGCTCAACGACATACGAGATCTGGTGCTCTATTTTATGCCGAGTGAGTTTCTGACATACAAATTCGTTGACTTTATGCACCATCGGGCGGTGTACCAACTCCTCCATTCGCTGACCATCTACTTTGAGTACTACCTGCGGATGGTGGAGTTCGTGATGATACGACGGGATGAGCTCTCCGGCCATATGGCCCAGATGCAGAGTGAGCAAACGAATGACATGAAGCGCGTGTTCTCCGTGTATCTGAGCCAGTATCGCATGCTGGTGGCCCGCAACTACAGCATCATCATCAAAGGCGAAGGTGACTTGGGCAAGTTCTATCACATGAAGGAGATTGTCAACATTTCGGCCACTATCTTTGACGAGAACTTCCACGAACAGTTCCTCGCCTGCTGCACCCAGATCGTGTGGATTGCGATGCATCGTAGGGCCTACAACATCATCGAAATGGAGATGAATCGATTGTTTCGCTCCGAGCACTTTGTCACGGCTCGCGCGGAGTATCCCAACTTCACGCCGGCGGAGAAGAGTCTCCTTTATGGACGCAACTCCAGAATTGTGAACTATCGCCTGCAGGTGTCGCCCCTCATTCAGGAGCTGCAGGACCCCAAGAAGGAGGACGAGCCCATTCTGTGGATCGGATATCGTAAATATCGTGGCACTGACATTCGCATCATGGAGATGGAAATGGAGTACATTGTGCCGGCGCCGCAGCTCCGACTGATCGACGTGACCCACGGCATTTTGGGGCATCCCAAGAGGATCTACAACACCATCCTGGATCTCGATTGGCCCTCGGTGCGCTACTCGAACTTCTCGCTGAAGCACGATCCCTACTTCATTGTGCGGCAGCCGCGCTTGGAAATACCCAAAATGGATGCGCTGAAGAGGCGCCAATTGGCGAAGACCTTCGACAGTTTCTACCACATCAATGAGATCTACGATCTGCCCTCGCATGCCATCAACTTGAAGTGGGTGAAACGGGACCGGCTCATCCAGTATTACCGTTCGGGTGGCCTGCTCACCAGCACCCAAATGCGGGCCGAGAACGAGCTGAACAGAACGAGCCTCGGCCCCAGTGTGGATCAGATTATAGCCGATTACAAGAAGGCCAAAGCCAAGCATCGCAAGCATTGAATTTAAATTGTTTTTTTTTTCCTTCATTACCGAATTTCATGGTTTCCGTTTTATATTTTGTATCTATTTTTATATATATTGTATGCACACGTATGTGTGGAAAAACTAATTTAAAAAGGAAACAATTGATTCCGGCAATTAATAAAAACAATGATGGGGAAGCGAAAAATGCATTGCTCCAATGGTTCGAACCCAAAAACAATGGCGCCAATTAAAATTACAATGCAAAACAGCATTACGCATGTGGAAAAGCCACAAAAGTGTGGCCGCCCCGGGGGGCGGAAAACTTCACAGTGTTTGCGGTGGAAAAACTTAAACTTTAAAGCATGGCACTGCCGCTGGCAAATACTTTTGTTTTCTCTTCATAAATGTAGTCTATTTAATGGCATTATGAGTAGCAGCAGCATTGGTTTAATCAGCCAGGATAAGCAAGTATACACTCGAAGCTAGGGATAGATTATAGCGCCTGCAGCTAACAGGAAGTTGCCTTCTGACTTTTGGCCTGATGATTTGGAGAAACAGCAAAGGGAAAACTCAATTACCAGCTCATACATACATAGTTTCGCCTCTGCAGAGTACCAATAAATTATTCCAACAAATGGCCAAGAGATAAAACTAAACGGTTAATGGCAGTCGGCAGCCACCCCATAAGAGTTGCTATAAAACAAAAGGAGTAAGCTTTTGCCACAAATGTTGACTATAAATGAAAGCTCTCTCTCACTCTCTCTCTCGCTTAGAGTAGGGTATTTAGTTTGGAATAAAACTTAAGAAAACTTAAAATTTATGCATAAAAAAGATGAAATTCTTTAAAGCAACAAATCGGACATCGCTCATCTAAATTTCAACTTAATCCCCAGGGAAAACAACAGTAGCTCCTCCTGCCATGGAGCCATAACTTTTCTGACACTTGAATGCAAATCGCAGCAAAACAACTACAAAACAAACACACAAAAATCTTTGTTGCTACCAAAAACAAAATTGGTTAACAAGTTCAACTTTTTGTGGCTTGAACAAAGTTTTGATGGGGAGGAAGGGAAATGTTTTTAAAGCTTTTTGCACTATGCAAATTTGTGTCTGGCTAAACACCTGTGTAGAATACAAAAATTTCTATGGGTCAAGTAGCATTTAAATGTAGCATTAAAGTAACACTTTCCAGGACTACGAGTATCTAGTTAGTTGTTAGTTAAACATCAGCTAGCCACATTCCTCCATCTGTAATGTTAGGTTAGATTTCAGAGACACACACAACAGGGGGCACAACTAGCAATAGTTTTGCTCTACTTTTCGGTTTAGAGATGAAGCGCATCCATGTGGATAATTATGCGCCCAAGTACTACAGCGGCAAGTGGTCGTGGGACACGAAGAAGGATGAGCTACACTTTGAGCCGCACAACGATCTGGAGGATGCCAGGGAGCGGTATATCACCACGAATACCTTCCAGTTTATGCGCACCATGAACCAGGAGGAGGAGCTGATCTTTCGCCAGGAGTTCGTGCGATCCGAGAGCAGCTTCGACAACGACACAGTCGTCATATACGACATACGCGATCTGGTGCTGTTCCTGATGCCCAGCGAGTTCCTAACGTTCCGATTTGTTGAGTTTATGCACAGACCGGCGGTCTATCGGCTGCTCCATTCGCTGACCATCTACTTTGAGTACTACCTGCGGATGGTGGAGTTCGTACTCATCCGACGGGATGAGCTCTCCGGCCAGATGGCTCAGGTGCAGAGCGAGCAAACGAATGACATGAAGCGGGTGTTCTCTGTGTATCTGAGCCAGTATCGGATGCTGGTGGCCCGCAACTACAGTGTGATTATCAAGGGCGAGGGTGCCATGGGCAAGTACTACCACATGAAGGAGATCGTGAATATTTCGGCCACCATTTGGGACAAGAACTTCCACGAACAGTTCCTCGCCTGCTGCACCCAGATCGTGTGGATTGCGATGCATCGCAGGGCCTACAACATCATCGAAATGGAAATGAATCGACTGTTTCGCTCCGAGCACTTTGTCACGAGTCGTCCGGAGTATCTGACCTTTACGCCGGCGGAGCGGAGTCTGCTGTATGGGCGCAACAGCAAGATCGTCAACTATCGCACTCAGATATCGCCGCTCATCCAGGAGCTGGAGCACATTGAGGAGCACGAGCTGCCCATACTGTGGATCGGGGAGCGCAAGTATCGGGGCACAGACATTCGCATCATGGAGATGGAGCTGGAGTATATAACGCCGGAGCCGCAGTTGTCGCTGATTGATGTGGCCCACGGCATCTTGGGGCATCCCAAGAAGCTCTACAACACCCTTCTGGAGCTCGACTGGCCCTCGGTGCGCTACTCGAACTTCTCGAAGAAGCACGATCCGTATCACATCGTGAGGCAGCCCCATCTGGACATACCCAAGATCGACGCCATGAAGATGCGCAAAATGGCCAAGCACTACGAGCACTTCTACAAGATCCACGGCCTGTACGAGCCGTGCCATCACCAGATCATCGCCAAGTGGCTGCGGCGCGAGAAGATCATCAAGTTCTATCGGTCGGGCGGTCTGCTCACGAACATAGTGTCGCGCTGCGAGAAGGAGCTGGCCACCACGTCGCACGGGCCCAGCGTGGAGCAGATTATCGCCAATTACTTCAAGGTCAAGGCACGCCTGCGCAAGGAGGCCACCGGCTATGGGGATGATGCCGCCAGTCTGGCATCCTCACGCATTGGCAACGCTTCGCCCAAAAAGCGGAAATACTCTGACGATATGCATTACGAGCAATAATCGAGGCTCGGGATTCTCCTTTAAAGTTTAATTTCAAATTATTTGTAAATCCTAAAAACAATTAAAAAACTGTTAGTTTGAGTTGTTTGCAGACTTTTGTCTCTCACTGTACTGATCAGCTGTTCATCAGATAAGATTCTCGAGGCGGGGAAATCTTTGGGGGTGCCTCCTAACAGTCCCTCGAGAGCAGTTGCGCCGTTAAGTTCATGTCTGTGCCGCCCTACAATCACTTTACCCAACTGGGGGATCCAGTGCTGCGTCAGGTGGCGGAGAAGGTGCCACCCGGACGCATTGGCACCCTCGAAATCGATCAGATTGTGCAACGCATGGTGAAGGTGTTGCGTCACTATGACTGCGTGGGCGTGGCAGCGCCCCAGTTGGGCATACCACAGCGCATCATCGTAATGGAGTTCCGGGCGGGCAAGCGGGAGCAATTCCAGCCGGAGATCTATGCAGCACGCAAAATGTCAACGCTGCCCTTGGTGGTGAGTCTGTAATCTCTATAATCTCCGTAATGAATCTTAATAATGCACCCCCAACACACAGGTCGTTATTAATCCAGAGCTAGAGATAATAGCCAGTAGCGCGGTAAACAAACATCCCGAGGGCTGTATGAGTGTTCGTGGCTACTCGGCCGAGGTGGAGCGCCACGACAAGGTGCGCATCAGGGGAACCGGAACGCTGGGCACACCAGTCGAGATGGAGCTGGAGGGCTGGAGCGCACGCATTGCACAGCATGAGGTGGATCACTTGAATGGCGTCATCTATGTGGATCGCATGGATGTGTCCACCTTTAATTGCCTCAGTTGGCAGCAGATTAACGCGGCCGAAGGTCGATCCGCCATTTGGTTTCATAAATAAATATATTTTGCGGGAATTCTCAACTGCTTCGTAACTGCTTTGTCAATTGAACTGCTTTACCATATCGATATATCGATAGAACTACGCTCCAGCCCTGCCATCAGCTGTTTTTATTTACCCAAAAAAAGAAATGTGCAAAAATGTTGTTTAGGCAACCGGCAAACCTTTATAAAAGCTTTTTTGGACACCGCCGCAGCCTTAGCACGGGGCTGCCCGCCGCCCAATCCTTCAGGAAATGGTACCAACAACTATGGACAACGGAGCGCACCAATCTGCCGCCCTACAGTCACTTTACACAAATCGGAGATCCTGTGCTGCGGCAACAGGCGGCTGCAGTGCCTCTGGAGCTCATCGCGAGTCCCGAAATCGAGGCCATTGTTGAGCAAATGGTCAAGGTGCTCAGGAAG
Source organism: Drosophila bifasciata (assembly GCA_009664405.1). Taxonomy (NCBI): domain Eukaryota; kingdom Metazoa; phylum Arthropoda; class Insecta; order Diptera; family Drosophilidae; genus Drosophila; species Drosophila bifasciata. The sequence goes on along the minus strand of CM019044.1, from coordinate 43,886,704 downwards.
TACAATTGTGTGGGCATAGCTGCGCCACAGATAGGCGTTTCGCTCCGAATCATAGCCATGGAGTTTAAGGGGAACCTGCAGAAGGAACTCCCGGAGGCGCTCTACCAGGCGCGACAAATGTCGCAGCTGCCACTGACCGTAAGAGTGGCACACAACCTTTACTGTCTTCTGTAACTCTTGCTATCCACAGATTCTGATCAATCCCGTGCTGACGGTGACAAATTATGCCAAACTGAAGCATCCCGAGGGCTGCATGAGTGTCCGTGGCTTCTCCGCCGAAGTGGAGCGCTACGAGGGCATCAAACTGAGCGGCCTGGACAAGAGTAGCCAGCAGATAGAGCTGGAGCTGAGTGGCTGGAACGCGCGCATTGCCCAGCACGAGATGGATCACTTGGAGGGCAAGCTGTACACGGATCAAATGGATCGTTCGACCTTCGCCTGCACCTGCTGGGAGGCGGTCAATACCAAGTCGGGTCGCGTAGAGATTCCCTTTTACAAATAGTTGTGTTTTTTAATTAACTGAAATATTGTTATTGTTAATCTCCTAATTTGGAGGGGGGCGGCGCAAACTTAATTAGATCCTTGTTGGCCAGCTCCAGGGCCGCCTTGACCTTCAGGTACTCCTTGCAGTTCCACATCTCCTGCTTATCCGCCACGTAGTTGAACAGATCGTTCATCTCACGCTTCAGATGGCGATGCGCCTCCGCCAGCTTTGTGTGCAGCTGCAGCACCACCTTGTGCAGCTGCTCCTTGGCAGCAGCATCAGCCTCTTCGCCCTGCTGGAGCGCCTTCTCCTGCTGGGTTTGATTGTGCCAATCGTTCCAACGCTGCTGCAGCACCTTGCCCAGATAGTTGACTATGCCGCCGCGCAGTATGAACTGCCGGATGACTGGATGTGCATTGCCAGCGGCATCCCGATAAGCGGCTTCCCCATTGATTGGATACGACTTCTTGTCCATACGCTCGTCCTCCAATTGGAAGGGAGAACTACTACTCGCCATGCCCCATTCCCGCTGTTTGAACGTAAAAGGCTTCCGGTCCATGCCCGTTTTACTGCTGTTGTTTGCTGCCCAAAAAAAAAAGATCCAAAATGTTACTGTCCGTCGACGAAACGAAGCAGGAGACAGATTGTGGGGGGCTAAACTCTTCTTACCCCTTGACAATTGTTTGACAACTAAAGCAAAGGTAACACTCATCAAACGTATACTTTTCTAGGCAATCATCATATTTTTTTTAATTTTCTTTATACTCGCCATGCCACACTTTTAAAACTTATTTCTAAATCAATTTATATACAGAAAATGCCCACAAGAAATGTTTTTAAATTTGAATTCAAATTGCATAGAAATATGTTTTACATTTACCTAAAAGGTAGATTTGATTTGTTGTTTCCATATTTGAATTTGCCGCCATTAAATTAGCAGCGTTGTTTTACATTTACTTAACATGAATGTTAAGTTGACAGTAAAGTCTTAAAAAGACGTAAAAACGGTTCCGAAAAAGTCTTAAAAGTCTTATGAACCGGTTCCGAAAAAGTCTTAAAAAGTCTTAAAAATATCGAAACCGATTCCGAAAAAGTCTTAAAATTATCGCTAGCAAAGACACAAACCCAAATGGAAAATTAAAACTTTAAATTTTTATAGTTAAATGCAAAAAGGGAAACAGGCTTGTCTGGATGCTCTCATTCTCCCCCCTGGCTAGAACAGTCCCTCGATTTGTCCCGTCTCCGTGTTCAGATCAATGTCATAGATGGCCGGTCGGGTGGATAATCCTGGCATTTTGGTTATCTCCCCGCACATGGCCACCACAAAGCCAGCGCCCGCCGAGACATAGACATCCTCCACGTCCAGTGTGAAGCCCTTGGGCGCACCCTTGATCTTGGCATCACCGCTCAGGGAGCCGGAGGTCTTGGACATGCAAATGGGCAGATTGCCAAAGCCCTGTAAGGAACACAAAAAGAGGAGCGTCAGAATGTTGCATCAAAGGCTGTTCCGTTGCCACTTACCGCCTCCGTCAATCGCTGCACCTTCTCTTGTGCGCTGGCCGAGAGCACCACCTGGCTGGCACCATACATGGTCGTCGCTATCTTTGTCATCTTGTCCAGCAGCGGCAGTTCCAGATCGTAGAGCAGCTTAAAGTTGTTGCCCCCTTCGCAGGCCTTGATGACGGCCTCGGCGAGCTCCACAGCGCCGGCGCCACCATCCGACCAATGGGTGGACACAACGGCAGCAAAGGCGCCCGCCTGCAGCGAGGCCTGCTTGAGCAGCTCATGCTCCGCCTGGGTATCGGTGACATGGACATTGATGCAGACCACGACGGGCATGCCGAAGGCCTGGCCATTGGCGATATGCTGCAGCAGATTGGGCAGACCCTTCTCCAGCAGCTCCAGATTCTCCTCCGTGTACTGCTTGTTCAGGGGCGCCCCAGGAGTGACCGCGGCACCGCCGCCATGCATCTTGATGGCCCGCACGGTGGTGACCAGGACCACGGCATTGGGTTTGCGGCCAGAGGTGCGGCACTTGATGTTGCAGAACTTCTCCATGCCAATGTCCGAGCCGAAGCCCGCCTCCGTGCACACGAACCCATCCTTGCCCACAAGCTTAAGGCCGATCTCGTCCGCAATGATGGAGTTGCAGCCATGAGCGATGTTGGCAAAGGGTCCGGCATGCACGAGGACCGGCGTACCCTCCAGACTCTGCATCAGATTCGGCTCGAGGGCGTCCTTCAGGAGCACAGCCAGAGCACCGGTGACGCCCAGGTCATCGGCGGTCACCGGTTTGCCGGCTCTGTCGAAGGCCACCACCATGTCGGCGAGACGCTGCTTCATGTCCTTCAGGCAGCGGGAGAGCGCCAGCACGGCCATAATCTCGCTGGCCACCGCAATGGAGAAGCGTGTCTGCCGCGTGATGCCCTTCTCCGTGGGCGACTGGCCCACCGTTATGGCGCGCAGATAACGATCATTGATGTCCACCACACGCTCCCACATGATCGTCTCGGGATCGATGTCCAGCCGCGCGAAGGCGCCGTATTCCTGCTCCGTCAGCGCATCCGGATCGGTCTTCTCAATGCCCAGACGCTGCAGGCGACGCAGCTGGATGGGGCTGAACCTCCGCTGACCCTTGACACGCGGCACGAGGCGCTCGTACAGCGCCTTGTCCTTCTGCGTGCACTCGTGGAAGATGCGCGTGTCCAGCTGGGCGGCCAGCAGATTATTGGCTGCCGACACCGCATGAATGTCGCCCGTCAAATGCAGATTGAACTCCTCCATGGGTATGACCTGGGCGTAGCCACCGCCCGCAGCGCCACCCTTGATGCCAAAGGTGGGCCCCTGCGAGGGCTGGCGCAGCGCAGCGATGACATTCCTCTGCTTGTGGGCGCCCAGTGCCTGGACGAGGCCCATCAGCGAGGTGCTCTTGCCCTCACCCAGGGGCGTGGGCGTGATGCCCGCCACCACCACATAGTTGCCCGCCTCCTTGTCCGCCAGTCGCTCGAGCACCGACAGCGAGATCTTGGCCTTCTTGTTGCCATACAGCGACACCTCGCGCGGCTCCAGGCCGATCTCCCTGGCCAGCAGTGCAATGTCCTTGGGCTTCTGGCCGCGCGCAATCTCAATGTCGCTGGGCACCGGCCGCAGCGGCTTCAGGGGCAGCGGCACCAGCGTCCACTGGGTGCGCAGCTGCCGATCCAGCGCCTTGGCCGCCGAACGGACGGTGTTCTTCATCAGCATGGCCACGGTCATGGGTCCAACGCCGCCAGGCACGGGTGTGATATGTCCAGCAACCTTCTTGGCCTCCGCGTAGTCCACGTCGCCCACCAGACGACTGCCACTGGCCTTTGTGGGATCTAAAAGGGGGATGGATGGAGATTTCTGTGATTAGAATTGGGCAGCCCGAGAAGGCAATCGTTGGATTTCCATGGAGCGCTAAGCCTAGACTGTAAACCCGCAACAACAACTGGAAAACAGAATCCCAAGCAGCTTATCTGTGTGCACCCCCAGGGGGTCATGTGCATTGATAAGCAGGGGGCAGGCGATAGGAGCTGCATTTAGCTAAGGAAAATTCCAAGCGCTGCCATGGAGAGGGAGGGGTACCAGTAATCCCAGTAGGGCATGGCCTCACCTGGCTTCACATTAATGCCACAATCGATGACCACCGCACCGGGCTTTATCCACGAACCCTTGACCATTTCGGCGACGCCAATGCCCACGACCAGGATGTCGGCGCTCCTTGTGATCTCCTCGATGTTGCGCGTCTTCGAGTGGCACACCGTCACCGTGGCATGGGCCCACTTTAGCAGCTCGGCTGCAGGAGTGCCCACGATTTTGCTGCGACCCAGGACGACAGCTCGGGCGCCCGAAATCTCTACGCCTGCGCGACGTATAAGCTCGATGCAGCCCCATGGGGTGCAGGGCAGAAAGCCGCCAAGATCGCCGATGGCCAGGCGACCCTCGTTGACGGTGTGCAGGCCATCCACATCCTTCTCGGGCGCCACCGCATCCGTGATGCGATGCGAATCGATGGACGAATCGCAATCCAGGGGCATCTGCACGATGATGCCATGCACACGCGAATCGTCATTCAGGTCGTTGATCTACAAAGGGGAATGGAAATTTCTATGTGGTTCCATTGCATAATCCAGCCCACCTTATCGAGCAGCTCCACTTCGGTGATGGTACGCGGCAGCTGTACGTGAACCGCCTCGATGCCGATATCCGCCGCCGCCTTGATCTTCATGCGAATGTACACATTGGAGTCCTCGCGTCCGCCCACCTGTACGATTCTCAGTCCAGGCGTGAACTTTGGCAGCAGCCTCGTCATGGAGTTCACCTCGCTGCGCAGCTCCTCGCGTATATTTCTGGCAGTAGATGGAAGGGGTTACGTTCTCTGAGGGGGGGTATACAACAAACACTCACTTGGCCACTGCTGTGCCTGATATGATCTTGGCCTCGTTGCTGCTCATCTTTCTGGCCGGCTCGTCGCTCGTCCGCTGAACACCGCTGAAACAACACCGCACAAGGTTACTTAGTCCGGGAACCCAACAACTCGAACGCCTCACTAGCGACGCCAAAACGAACGATTGATACGCGCAATGCAAACGCAACTGAGTGAACTCTACCCAATGGCAGTCCTATCTATAGGTCCCAGGTGCCCCCTACTGCTCTCTCTCTCTCTCTAAGCTGTGCTGCCACTCTGCATTTCCCTCTCCGGCTTATCAGTGCGCCTTGCCCAGATTATCGTTTCAGGTTCCCCCACGGGTCACACATTTTTCGATTGCAAGGCCGGCCCGCAAATAACACCATTATGTGACGTCTGTGGCGGGGGCTCTAAGAGCCACAACATGATCCACCACAAAAGGGGGTAGGAAGTCATAGCAAAATATGGATTACCAGTGAAAATTACGAAATTTGCGTAAGTAATTTCCATGCATCAAATCTTATCGTTGGGAGTGGAGTGATTGGAACTTATGAAGTGATACGAAAATTAGGTAATTTATGCTATATAAACGATTGGTAGAATGTTGTAAAAGATTTCTATAACCTCTAGGTGCAATATGAGAGCTCTAAGGAGTAACTTGAGCATGGAATTCTAAAAATAAAACTAAAATGGGCTCGGAAATGATTCCTTCTCTATGTTACACACTTCCAACTTTTACCACAAATACAATATAATCATTTTACTCATCGAGTACGGGTATAATTATAAGTATAAGTATAATTCCAACATAACTTTTAACAAATATTTCATATATATATTACATATATGTATAATTCTAATCCGATCTTTGGCATTGAACCAACCCCACTGTGCGTTGGGCGAACACTTTTACCTGTCACACAATTAGCAGCAATTCTCTAATCAAACTATGCTGCACGAAGGCAAAACCAGAACAGAGCCAGAGCCATGCATAGCAAATAGATAATGGATATAGATTAGAACCAGTTCTTATCAGTAATAGGTGTCAATTGGTGGAAGCGATAAGCAATGCCCAAAAAACAGCCAGAGAGCGCGAACTTCTCTCTCTATTCTTGGCTCTCCTCATATTATTGGGTGGGCGCACTAATCTTGACTGCTGCCCGCAGCTTGGCCGAGCGGCTGCGACTATTTCGAGCGACCTCTGCGGCATCTGGCACAATGACATGCTTGTGGAGCTGCCGCCAGTTGGATTCGGTCAGCGCTTGAAGCATTTCGGGCTCATCGATCAGTCCATGGCTGGAGTACTTCAGGGGCAGGGGATTGGCAGCGCCCTCGATGACATTGCCCGCGATGTGCCGCTTGACAATGGTGTCCTCCAGCGAGTGGAAGGTGATGGTCACCAGGCGACCCTCCTGGCGCAGCATTTCGTTGGCCAGCAGCATGCCGTAGTTGATTTCGTTCAGCTCGTTGTTCACAAAGATGCGCAGCGCCTGGAAGGTCTTGGTGGCCGAGTGCGCGGGCCGCTGCAGCTTGTCCTTGCGCGGCCCACTGTCGAGGGCATCCTCGACAAGATACGCCAGCTGTTGCGTCGTCTCAATCTTTATCATTGCATTGCGGGCATCCACTATGGCGCGGGCAATCTTCTTGGCTGCCTTCTCCTCGCCATAGATGCGCAGAATCTTGACCAGATCTCCCTCGTCGGCCTTGGCCACGACATCGGCGGCACTCAGACCGCCACTGCTTCCGCCATCCATGCGCATGTCCAGCGGGCCATCGCGGGAGATGGAGAATCCACGCGCAGCCTCATCGAACTGCATGGAACTGCAGCCAAAGTCGAAGAGTATGCCATCAATGGAGTTCTTGGCCAGGCTCTGCTCGCCAAAGAGTCGTGGGATGTCGGAGAATTTACCCAGCAAAGGGATGATCCGCCCCTTGTATTCCGCCGTTTCGCTCAGCTCCTGCGCCAGCTGATGGGCCACTGGATCACGATCCAAGGCGTACACTTTGGCATCCGGCAGGGCCTCCAGTAAGCGGCGCGTGTGACCCCCCGCCCCGAAGGTCATGTCGAAGAAGGTTCTGCCGGGCGCCTGCTTCAAATACTCGATGGCCGTGTCGCAGAGTACGGGCACATGGGGAGGAGCAGGAGTAGGAGCGGCGGCTGCTTTTGCGGTGTTGTGTCTTAGATATTCTAGCCTTATTCTATTGGGGATTAGGAGTCGCTTCAGCATCTTGATTATTATTTCTTCTTTGAGCCCGCGCCGTCGTTCAGATATCGCAGGAACTCGGAGCTGAGCACTTGGCTGCACTGTACGGCCGTCAGTCCAGTGGCCGTGGATTCGTAGCTGCGTGGATACTTCTTGGCGTACACGTTGTTCGACAGCCGCTCCAGGGCCTCAATCTGGCGATCGAGATCCTTTTCCTCCGCTTCGCTATTTACGCTGCTTGAGAATCTGGTCACTTGTTTGCGGATCTGCTCGCCGAGATCCCTTTTGGATATAGAGAAAGTTTTTTTTTTATTGGAGTGGCAGCAAATGGAACTTTCGTTTGGTTTTTTCTGTGGCAGATGTTCGTTCCAAGCAGCACAACTGGGGCAGGGGTTGGGGCTAATTCTGGGAAAAGAAATCGAAGCTGGGCAGACGTAAGGGGAAACCGCAAAACCAAAGAGAAGAGGAGAGAGAGGAGAGAGGATCCCTAGCTTTCACCACTTACTGGACCTCCATACCATCTCCTCCTAAGAGATATTCCTCAGGGATTAGCTGATACAAAAACTTTGAAGACATTTCTAAGGCTACACAAAAATACACTCGAAACTCTCGACCAAACGCCTGCAAAACCGGCAGAACAATGGGGGGGTGGGGCCCCCATTTAAGCCACGATCGTTACCATGAAACAAGCGTTCCACACACACGGATCCCACCATGCAACACGTGTGGAACGTGAGTGGCGCATTGGCGGCAACATCGGCATAGATGGGGGAGACAAACCCATCTTGACATATCTTGAAACTAAAATTTTACATTGCACTGCAACTATTTGCATTAAACTGACACTTGCTCCCATTTATTTGTTGACATTTTGCAACATTTATTTGTTAGATAATCCCAACAGGCAACGCAACCCAACCGCCCCCCAGTGGCCGCTGGAACAAACATTCGCCCCGCTTTTCTCTTCTGTGTGTGTTTGTGTGGATGTTAATATTTACCTGCCAATTTTGGACTTATCCGCGGGCCACTTTTCAAGTACTTTTAGGAATTTTTGGTATTGTGCCGACATTGTTTAAACAAATTGCATCTATAAAAAAAAGGCGGCACGTTGCTGCCAGTGTGACCGCGGATAATAAAGTATACCGTCTGACCTTCTGAAATATACTGAAATATATCGCGGAAAATAAACACACTTAACCCACTCAACCCCTCTCTATTTAAACAAGTGGAGAACTTGAGTTATATGCGCAAAATCATACTGTAGATCCGTCTTTCTTATTTACTTACACAAAATATTGACACGATACCTTTCACCTGAAATGCGTAACAAATGCTTCCGGTTTCATAATATTCGTGCTGCTCTGAATATTGTCTAAATATATCGCTTAAGGATATCGGAAAACGGTTACAAGATCGCAGAACTTAAATTTTAAAATCATGTAAAATCTGCAGGCAACCAGTAATACTCGAAATGGTTAATATTTAGGTTAGCTGAGAACTAAAATATATTGTCTCATCTTGTCTTAAAACAGCAAGAGGAAATCCAAAATTATTCCTTTTAAAAATTACTTCAACTTTGCAGAAAATAACTGCTGATATTACCCGGTCCATTATTTCTAAACAATAATAAGCCCTGTGATTGTAAAATATTAGTGTAAACCAAATCCAGGTAAAACCTGCCAATAGAATCTTAATAACAATGGATATCTTTCATTCGTTGCTTTTTCTTCGTTTCCTTTAACCAACATTTGGCCCAATTAAATTCGGTATTCAAAAAAAGGAGTACGCCTCCCTCCCTCCTGACATACAGTGAACCAAAAAAAAAATCAGCGGCGCCTAAGAGCCAGAGGAACAAAAAACCGGAATGACCAACACAAGAGAGAGAGCGCGCGCAAAAGAGAGAAGAGCACGAATGAGAGAGAAGAGAGTCAAAAAGTACACACATAAAAAACATAAACAAGCCTTTTTTCATAACGTGTGCAAGCGAGAAAGAAGAACGGTGGAGAGAGCACAGCGACATCGTTCCACCCTCTCGCTCAGCTGCTTCAGAAAAAACTTGCTTCGGTTGTGATTTTTTTTCCACTCTCTTTTCCGCCGCCGAACCGAGCACTTCTTTACACGTTTGCGCCGAGAGTCCCGTTTTTTGTTGCTCCTGCTCTGCACCGCGCGCTCGTCTCTTGATGTAAACAAGCGTAACCGAAGCTTACGCCGCGCCACCCACCGCCTCTTACCAAACGATTGTAATTGCAATTAATAGCAGAAGGCGGGTCGCCAAAAAGTCCCAAAAGCCCCCCCAAAAAAAAGCCCAAAAAACGTAAAAAAGGGGCAAAAGCACAAGTGCAGAAAAAAAACGAGACTTGTGCGAGTGTGTGTTGGTGTATTTTTGGCGTGCGCGGCCATTTTTTCTTGTTGCCACACGGGAATCTGTTTTAAGCGTGTGTTGGTGTATGTGGAAGAGAAACCGAAAAAGAGAAATATAAAAAACGAATTTCGCCAACTTGAGGTAGAATCATTAAAATACATAGAAAAGGCACAGGAATGTGTCTAAACCAACAAGTAAATTACCACAAAACCGCAAGCAAATTATTCCCTTAAATAACTGTGTGAAAGAGTGGAGTGGAGAAGTGGAGACAGTACCCACAGTACCCTCCTCTCTCTTCTTGCAACAACCACCTACAATCAGCAGTTGAACACGTGCTCGGTGCGGGCCAAAATATCAACAAAAGTTGGCCCACAAAAAAATACAGCAATAAGAAAAAACCAGCATACAAAAGACCTTTTCAAATTGGTGAGGTGAGTACTTTCCCACAAGTCTTTCTTTTATTTATTTGCCTTATTGGAAAGAAAACACTTTTTTGTTTGCCCGTCTTGTTTCCCGCGCTCGCTGCACAGTGGGCCGGATGTGTTAGTTGAAATTCTAGAGAGTGTTAACGGTTCTCTAGTAGATTAATGATATTTGTTAATAGAATTTATTTGAATTTTATAATCCCAATTCAATTAACTTTGTTTGTCTAAATATTCAGATCTTTTTCCATTTTACAAACCAAATTGTTAGCTGCTTTAAATTGCTCACAAAACGATCAAGTAAATGCCATAATTATCCCAAAATTAAAACAATTTCATTCCCGCAATATTATTTTTAAATGGTAACTGTCCCCTCTGTCCATCGTTCAACCCTACCCCCCTCTTCAGGCTGACTTTTTATGCTCGATTCCATTCATTCGGGTGGTGGCGGTTTTTTTTTTTTTTTTTTTTTGTGTGCCGTCGTGTCTTTTTTTATCTTCTTCTTTTTTTTGTATTCATCAAATATTTGCTGTTTTTTCGCACACATGTCGCCCCCAACCATGGCAGAGTGAGCGAGAGAGCTAGAGAACGTTTTTGTTCGTTTTGCGGTTTGTGCACGATGTCCGGCTCGTAGAGTTTGTTTATGTTGCGCTCTTGCTCGCTCTTTTGCGCTTCTCTGGAGCAAGGTATGTGCCCAAGAAGGTGAGGCAGAATGTTATCTCGCTCTCTTCGCCCACGCTAATCTCCCTCTTGATAATTACCACTAAACCTTCGTTTTAGTTTACCTTGCTCTAGCTCTTCTGCTCTCTTTTGTTTTTCAGCTGCTTGCGCTCAATTAATTTTCGTTGATTCGTTTTTGTGTGTGTTTGTTTGGTCGTGTGCGTGCGTGTGTGTGGGGTTTTTTTTGTGTATACTATTTTATATGCTTTTTTAGACAGCGTGCTGCTTCTTTCCTCTCTTTTTTTTTTTGGGGCCTCACTGACCGATTTGCCTGCGACTTTGGGGCATAATCAGTTTGTGTGCTTTGCTCTCTCTTTCTCTCTGTCTTTCTCTCCCCCTTGTTTGATGGACGCCACTTTTTTTGCAATTGTTTTTAAAAGCAAACACTTTTATAGGGTATTTACATTGTCCGTAATCCGCTCCCCCGTCTCCCTTTTTTTTTTTTTTTTTTTGTGCGCAACAAGCAAATAGCGCGTCCTTTTACATTCCGCTTCTCCTTCCCCTGCCCTGCTTCCACTTTAGCCACTTCTGCTTCTGCTCCCGCTCCCTCTGCCATTCCCTCCACCTCCTACCATTGTCCAACGTCAGCAACGACATCAGAACCGGTTCTTTTGACCAGCGCGCAAAAAAGTAAAAGAAAAGAACTCAATTTGCCTCTGACGTCAACACCCACCCGACCAAAAGGTCGCTAACAAATTAACGTTCAAACATTTTTTGAACTCTTATTTCAAGAGACACGAAAGGCAATAAGTTAGTTATCATTTTAAAATGTAATTCTACACAAATACATGTAAACAAATACGATACATGTAGGAGCGGTCTTTAACTTCACTTTTGTTCATACATTCTCTTATATTTTTCTGAAGAATGAATTTCATTGTATTTCAATTTCTTAAAATTTGCTTGAGAGCGAAGTTGAAGAGGAGACCTCTGTTAGATTTCCATCTTATCTTTTACGAAAATCTGGTAAATCCAGGAAATTCCCTTAAATTTTCATTTCCGTTTTAGCTACTATAAAAATTGTAAGCTATTTGTTATTACTTAAAAACAAATTTTGCGGAAATGCAAATTTAGCACAAGTTTAATTATCCCCATAAATGCAACAAGTAGGGAATATATCATTGCTTTTATTATTAAAATTTCTGTATAGGCAAACATTAGTTTTTATGTGAGGTTTGCAAACGTCAAGAAAGGATTAAAATAATGTTTTAAAATCAATTAAAAGTCATTTATCAATGATGATGGATATGCTGGTGGAAATTAGTGTCAAAAAGAAGTAACATGATTGGCTTAGATAAGGGCGGAATAATTGAAAATGTAAACGGAATCAAAGTAGTAAACTGTTCTAGAAATATGTAGAAATCTATTACGAACTTCTATTAATCAAAGAAATGCTCCTTTAATAAATGCTCTTGCCCTGTAGCATATTTTGGCACCTCCCCCATGTTAACATGTTTTTTCCACTTACTTCGACCTCTTTTACATGATTGGTCCATTTTATTGTTGCTGCTGCTGCTGCTGCCACTCCCCAGAAATGTGTTAAACTTGTAGTTGCATTAAATATTCCATCCATCGAGGTTGTTGACACGTTCCGTTGGCGCCCCTGACGTTTTTTGCTCCCTGTCCGAAAAAGAGAACCCCGATTCGGGTTTGGATTTTTTGGCTTTCCATCTTGCGGCTGGTTGGTTGTGTTGTCACCAACGAAAACTTGTTGCCCCAAGCGCCTTTTTTGTTGATCTGTTCGAAATTTTCTGTTCATTTTCACTTTTTTTTTTTCCCCTCCCGAACTGGCATTGTTCATAAATAATTCTTTTCTTTTGCTGCTTTTTTGCGCTTCAGTGGCAAGTTTTTTTTGTTGGTTGGTTGGTGGCACAGCACACACAACACAACAGAGAGAACGAACGAACCTCTTTATCACTGCACACGTTTTAATTCACAATTCACAAGCAATTAATTAATTCATGCATAAATATGTTAATGTGCAGAAATTAGTGTACGAAAGTGTAAGGAGGGGAGGAAGAGCAAAGTAGAATCGAAAAAGTAGTTTATGCCGCGTTTTGCAGCGTCGACAATAATTTCCCCAGATTCAAGAATTACAATATTTTTGTACTTTCAGCAGAAAAGAGTCAGTCCCCCCACCAGTACCAGTGAGTGACTTGAGTGACTCTTGTGTAAGCGGAGTCCAAGCTGCTCCAAGTGTCGACTGTCGATTTGTCCCACAATCGTTGGCGAGCTCTGCCCCAAGCTGGACGCACGCACCATAGCCTACCGCCCGCTGACACTTGGGGGCCATCAGCCGCCGCTTATGGCCGAATTGCCGACGGCGCCGAACGGCGTCTCCAGCGGCGACTATCTGCATCGATCCATTGACCAGCTGCGATCCCTCACGCATCTGACCACAGCGGATCTGCGCACAGCACAACTGGTCCATGACTACAAGCCCTTCAACATCAATGAGTTTCGTCAGAATGTGGTTGAGCGGCTGGACTACAGCCTAAAGAATGGTCTGGTGCATCACCAACAGCAACAACAGCAGCAGCAGCAGCAACAACAGCAGCAGGAGATGTTGCAACAGCAGCAGCATCAGGCACATCAGGAGCAGCAGCAGCAGCAACAACAGCAACAGCATCACCATCAGCAGCAGGCGCATCATCTTAAGCCCAGCTACAGTGCGCCAAGCTCGCCGCCAACGCCACACGAGCAGCAGGAGCAGAAGGTGAGTTCTGGTGGGATGCAGAGAAGAATAGACCTAATCCTTGGCCTTTCCTTTCAGTACGATCCCAATAGATCGCCTCCGCGACCGCTCATGAGCAGCGGCAGCAACGCGTCGTCGCCAGAAGATGATCGCCGAGGCAGCGGCGGAGGATCTGGAGGCGGTGGCGGAGATGGGGACCAGGCAAAGCCATACAAATGCGCCTCGTGCAGCAAATCCTTTGCCAACTCCTCGTATCTGTCGCAGCACACGCGCATCCATTTGGGTATCAAGCCCTACCGCTGCGAGATCTGCCAGCGAAAGTTCACGCAGTTGTCGCACTTGCAGCAGCACATCCGGACGCATACGGGGGACAAGCCGTACAAGTGCCGGCATGCCGGCTGTCCCAAGGCCTTCTCGCAGCTCTCGAACCTCCAGTCGCACTCGCGATGCCATCAGACGGATAAACCCTTCAAATGCAACTCCTGCTACAAGTGTTTCGCCGATGAGATGACGCTGCTGGAGCACATACCCAAGCACAAGGACTCGAAGCACCTGAAGACGCACATCTGCAATCTGTGCGGGAAATCCTACACGCAGGAGACGTACCTACAGAAGCATCTGCAGAAGCACGCCGAGAAGGCGGAGAAGCAGCAGCAGCGCCACTCCAGTCAGGTGGCTGCTGTGCAGCAGCATGTGCCGGCGGGCGGCATTGGCCTGAATCTGCAGCGACAGGCCATGAATGATGTGAATGCCGCGTATTGGGCCAAGATGGGGGCGGACAGTGCGGCTGCGTCGCTGGCAGAGGCCATTCAGCAGCAGCTGCCACAAGCCAATGGCCAGACGTACGCGAACTTTGCCACGCTCCAGCAACATCAGCAGCAACAGCAGCAGCAGCAGGAGATGCTGCAGCAGCACCATCAGCGGCTCGCCGATACGCCCGGCCACTCGCACAGTCCGCATGAAGACCCCGCCGGCGAGGATCTCGTCCTCCGGCAGACGACACCACAGCATCACCTGCAACAGCAACAACAACAGCAGCAGCATTCACAGCAGCCCTCGCCGGGGCCTGGATCCTCGGCCTTCACACCACTCAGCGCCACGGCGCCGCCGCCCTCACATCTTCAGCAGCATCGTGGAGCTCCAGCGGCCACGGCGGCCTACCTCTACCAGCAGAATGCGGCAGCGGCGGCCGCTGCCTTTCCCACGCAGCTCATTTCGCTGCATCAGATACGGAACTATGCGCACCAGCCAGGGGCAGCGGGACTCATCGCTGGCGATCATCTAACCCTGGGCCTGAGCGCCGTCCAGGCGGCCAAGGAGAAGGCCCAATAGTACAGGCCCCAGCGTGGCCACAAAAGGCAGCTACGATGACATTAGTTTTAGGTTTCAACAGGACCTTTAAACTGGGCTGAATTTCCAGGAATCAGATGCGGAATTCATTCCAGTTTAAACACTCGAAAGTAAAGTTAAAATAGGTTTAGTTTAGGCACCAGTTCAAGGCAGTGCAGGAGCTGAAACATCCATTTAGTATTATAACCTATGTAATCCCTTTAGAATCCGAAAAAGTATTGATTGCTTTATTCTACTGCTATAAATCTAATCTCACTCTCCAACTTTCTACAAAACACTGCCCAAAAATAAAAGAAAACGCAGCTCCTCGCTGCCTTCAACTGCAAAGAATTTAAAGAATATATAGCTATATATATATGTAGGATATCTAGGACAACTCAGGATTTTCAAGTATCGTTTCAATGATATTTATGTGACCCTCTACCCCATCTTTGTATGTATAAGAAATCTCTCCAAAAATTAAGCTAAAACTCTGATGTACTCGAAACGTAAAAGCAATAATTCGGTTGAGTAGATCACAAGTTTTTTCCAGCTGCTGCCAATCCGATGATAGGAGCCGTACAAAGTACGGCGGATACATAATTTGTAAATCTTATGTAAATGTGTGCTGTACGACGTATTATATATAGTATTAGCCATATAAGCGAAACCCTAGAGATATTATCTTTATTTATCACACACCAACAAATTAGTTGTAAGAACTAAAAAGTGTATTTTCTACCTAAAAACAAACAAAAAAAAAAAAAAAGAAGAAAAAACAAACGAATTGCATAATAAATTTGAAAATAATTTATAAAAATAATTAACCTGAATGATCTTTACAACTTTTACCACAAGATTTGCATTTGCATTTGCATTACGTAAGGGAATATGTTGAGAAGGTTCAGTGAGCCAGAAAACTGCATGATAATCCGCTTAAAAGAAAATTTTCGATTCCTTTCTTGAGGCGGCCCAAGGCGACATAAGACATGAGAGAGACTTGTAGCCCACCCCATATAATCTGAGCATCTCTATAGGACTCAAGATTCTATGGTGAGAGTCGCAGCTGTCGGGTTTTTTTTTTGGTCGGTCAGTGGGGTGTTTCTTGCCCCTGCAACAACTGATCATCAATGATTGATGACTGATTGAATCTTTAAGTTTGTTTCTTACTTTGCCTGATCATAGCAGAGATTAATGATTCAGAGTTCTTATACATATATACTCTAACGTATATGTATCTGTATGTATGACTGATAAAACTAGCTCATCTGCTTCACACATCACGATTTGCAACTTGAATCAAGTGAGTTTTGCCACTCAAAGAATGAGTGGAAGTTCTTCAACAACAACAGAAGAGAATGGCTAAAAGATTAGTAAGCTGATATTTTGTTGTATGGTGAAACATTTCATGTTTTGTGCAAAATTTCATAGCTAATTAATAAAACAATAAGTCGCACAAGAAAACCAGTTTAAAAGTTGCTGTTTACAGGTGTTTCTTCTCTTTTTGGGGGGCACTAAAACTTCTGTCTTTTCTATGTGCTTAGGCAAGCATTTGAATGGAAATATAAATAGCTGGCAAATATGTATTATATGAGCATTTTATGACTCAAATAAAAGCGATATAAAAACCACCTAAATAGCTCGTAAAAATTGCCCAAAGAATGGGCATTGTTTGGGCGGCACCCACTCTAAGGGGATAAAGAGCAATAACAAAGGAGTCTACGTTGATAGAGACATAAACCCCCTGGGCGCTGTTTTGTCAACAAGCAAAAAGGATAGGATATTGTGCGAAAATTCGGCACGATCCTCTCTCTGAACACCCCTTAACCAAGCGACAAGGATCGCTGACAATAAACCAACAAATCATCAAAAGGCTGAATTGGCAAACACACCGCAGAGTACAAAGAGCCCGGAATAAAAGGGCTCATCGATCGACAATCGATCATTTGGCAGTTTGGTGCAAAATTGCATATAGACAATCGAAAGGGGTAAAAGGGGGGTGAGAGTGGCATACAGCATATCGCGAATCTATGGCTAGACAATGTTTGCCAATAATATAATTGATAAATGATTTGATTTCTGCCAGGCAAACCGGATCGCTGATCGTCATCGATCATTGCAAAGAGTTTCGCCATGGCCCATAGCAGATCTCTCTCTCTCTCTCTCTGTCTCTCTTGATTAGCATATCAATGCCTCACTTTTATAGTTGATCACTAATGATCATGGGATTGTCTCTCTGTCTGTCTCGTATCTTCGGGGTGGCTCTTCTCTGGGGTTTCTTTTGGGTGCTGAAATCATCACGAATCTCTCTCTGTTCGTTGTGTGCCTCATCAGCGCTTTGTTATGCTAACTATGAGAAAAAAACTGAGAAAAACTCTGTGGCTGAGAGCACACCTATCCTGTCAAGGATGCTTGATGCTGTCTGGGATCCTGGGACTGTCACTTTTACTTGCAAGTCGTCTTTGGTTTTTTGTTGATCGATATGATAATTAGAATGCAATGCCTGAGGCCAGCGAGGCGTTGCTTCGGTGAGAGAGTGGCAGTGGCATCTGCTAGAGATCCGTCAAAGATATCCTTATAGAGTACACTGAAAGAAGGTGATGGCTAGGTGATGATTAAAGATGGGCTTGGCTATTTTTGAGAATTTTTATGGGTGCCAAAGGAAAGGATTTTATTGCTTCTAGAGTATTTCTTCCCGCTTAAGGTGCTTTCATTTATTCTCCAGCTGTTCCTTTTAGCTTTTCCCAGCCAGAAATCCATTAATCAGTAAAAATTCTCTTCTCTTAACCTCTCTACTACTTTCTTTCAGTGCATTACCCCTACCCCAAAATTCAGTTTCAGGCCCTCAGGCATTATGCAAACTACTTGCATTTGTATATTATCTATTCTGTGTGTGCGTTTGTTCAATGCCAAGAGATCATTTCGAGGCCTGTAGAAAGGCGTCATCAAAGCCATCAATAGATTTATGGTTTCTAAACTCTAAAGAAAATCAAAACACACACCCAACCCAACCCAAACCGAACCCTACCCCTTTGAGAGATAGCAACCGATCATCATCAGGGGTTGCCCAGGGAAAACCCATTTCACCCTAGAGAAGGTTTCGGGGGCGCTTTGCATAAGAAAGAAACGCGTCGACGAGGGGTAAGCCCTGGCATTTAGTCGGTCGGTACGGCATTCAGCAATTCTTTTGGATAAACTATTTATGAAATTACTAGACAATGGCCACACACACAATATGCAGAATACACTCCACCGATTAGCCCATACATTGAGCAGAGAACAGCAGAGAGGTGTGTATGTTTTTCCCATAACTTCTTGTTCCCTTTGTGGCATTTGCATTTCCATGTTCATCCAGTCTTCCTATCCCAGTCTTTGCCAATTTTTGTGGCTCTCTTTGTGTTCCGATTCTAATAAGGTGCGATATTGTGAAATTTGATGCGATTTTCGTTGGCTATTCTTTGGTTTAAGGAGCATATTTTGCACCCTATCCTATCTCGTATACCCTTCAAGGGATTCGCACTTTCAACTCACTCTCTGCTGTCTCTCTATTGTTGAGGTGGTTTTCAGTTTCTATGATACTTGAGCGAGCCTATTGGCATATTGCCAAAATGATATATAAAAGTACGTTCTTGTGGCATTTTAATTAAACGTTTTGCGATAATGCGGATTTGAGCGAATTATTGAGGGAATTATTGAGCGAATTATTGAGGGATTTCATGGGTATTATTACGATCTTTATAGATGTATTTAAAAGGGTTTTCTTTGACACGTTTTGGGCAGTGTTTCTTTCACTAAAGGAAGTCATTTTTCATTACTAGAGCAAAAACATATGTTGGAGAGAGGTTGAATATTTTTTTGGGATTTTTATCTTTAAATCTTTTTAGCAGAATAATATTTATATTATATTATTGTACATATATCTCTTTTTCAGAAGAACCAAATCATAGCAGTAGATTTTGCCATTCAATTTATTCTCCCACAGTTTTAAGTTGAAATATTTTACCCCGGAGTCCTTTTATTTATTCAATTGTGTTTGCCATTCAATTAAATATTTTTTGCTACACTTTTTTTTAGAATTTAAAATCCCTGCCCATCAAGTACTTAACATTGTTAACATTTTTATTCAAACAAAAATCACGAGTTATTTGTATTACAATTTATGTGGCATTCAACTGGCTCCTAACAGCCAACACGTGTTGGACAAATAGCAACTAAAAAAAAAAATAAAAAAATTAACTGCGTAATTGAAAGGCACATGAATAGGTTGGTGTATCCTTTGCGCCGGAATCATTCCGTTATCCGCCATAAAATGACGCAATAACAAAAATTTAATTAACATTTTCGCGCCGCCGCCTTTTGTCAAACAAAAGCAAAAAAAAAACCTACAAAAAAAGCATAAAAAACTACAGTAACAAGGCCGACCGATCCTTTGGGCTCAACCCAACTAAATAAAAAAAAAACTTGTCACACGGGATTTCTGGCTACACGAAAAAAATTACGCGCCAAAAGAAAGAACACCAAAAAAACAAAAAAAAAAAGCTGAAATCGCTTCAATTATAAACGACTTTTTTCGGTAGTCAAGCATAAAAAATTTCAGCATAAAAAATGGGTTAAAAAAACTGACAAGGGGCGCCTGGAACCTGATGGGCTCTATATTTTTTTTTGTGTGTCCTTCGGCATACAAAAAATGCAACCAAAAAAGTATGCAACGGGCCGGGCAGGGCAGGAGGGCATTTGGTTACCTCATTTGAATATTTGGCGCTGGAAATTTTCTCACGTTTTTTTTTTTTTTTTTTTTGGGCTGTTGTGTCTAAGGTCTACCCACAGCTCCAGGGGTGACGATCAAGGATAAAGGAGGAATCTTGCACCACCCCGGGGAGACACACACACAAAAAGATGCAGACATCCGCGAGGCAAGCCAGAAGAAGACAAGAAGTGGAAAAAAAATCCGGATTTTTTGCCTCATTTCCATGCGGAAGCGTTTCCTTAACGAACGAATACAAAAAAGGGTGAGTGCCGTGAACAAAAGGGTGCCCGAAAAGGACCAAAGGATTCCCTAATTTATGCACAACACGTTCGCGGATCGGACTCAAAGGGTTGATGATCCTCTGCCGGGATACTCGCATCTGGGCATCGTGATCATTTGCATACATGATCATCCTTTGGAGAAAACGGGGTGCGGGTCATCAAACATTATTTTTCATTTATCATTCGTAAAAAGCAAAAAAACCAGAGCTCTTTCGAATAGAAAAATACGTAAATTATTTAAATTTCGGTTTTTTTTTTCCACTCGTATTTCTTTTAAGGCGCAGGGTCAAGGTGTCCTATGGAAAGAAGTTCCCCCTCTCCTTTTCCTTTCGCTTTCCTCAAGCTGTTCTGCTCTGGGTCACTTTTTCTCTTCCTCTCATCAGCCAGCCGCGGGGCAGGGTAACGCACCCCAAGAACAGGCTCTATTCTGGTCTGGCACACATCCTTCTCGGTTTTCTTGCGCTTCTTCCTTTTGTCGTTCTGGCATATTTGTTTATCTATTTTACATATTCAGTCTCTTTGTAGCCGTGGCCTTTGGCATAAAGTTTCTAAATCAATATTTGCTCATTAGTCACATTCAATAATTTTAATTATTATAATTTGTATGCGGCACTGGAATGGCAATAGGGAAAATTCAGGGAATGGCAGCTGTGCAAAGGCTCATCAATGGCTAAAGGATTCTATGTGCTTTAAGTAGAAGAAATAATCATATAAGAAAAGATGAATCGTATCTAAAGTATTTTTAGATTTTATGCTGATTTATTTTATGTCAATATAGATCTTTAATTTCCTTCGTTTGTGGTTTCCTAACGTGGGATGATTCCTCAGATACATAGGAACTGTTTTAAGTTAATTTTAAATGTTTTTTAAATACATCCAAATCCATTCATAGACCATGCATTCACAGACCATTCTTCCTCCTATATATTCCAACTGCTTCTCCGCATCTTTTGATCCTAACCTTTCCTTTTTAGAAATCATTAATTTAAAATTTCATTTAATGATAAAAATCTCTGCCCAATACTTTCGTTTTAAAATTAACTGATCCTTGCCTTAAATATAAATAAAACCATTAACAAAATGAATCTTAGTTAAAGCTCAAAGTAAAGCCACGCTCATCTGAATCAAATTATACCCTATCGAGCGATAGCCGACATCGTATCCATCAAATTCTTTTTACTATAAATATTACGATCTACACAATGCTGCAAAAATTATGCAAAATTTATTCTATTCGCTAAAAACGAAATGGCAAAATAGGGGAATACACAAAAGTGTTTTAATCAAATTAATTAAGTTACTTAATTACAGGTACAAGCTGGACAAAGTCCGTGTGCCCCTTTTGCCCCCATCATTCAGTCGCTTTCGGGGAATTTGCAAACAGCTTGACTTGTGCCAAAAAATTTTAAATTTTTTTGGATATTTTCAGTGGCTGCTGGGAGGAGGAGTGGAAGGAAGGGAGAGGGATCGAAGCATGGATAAGCTTTAAAGTCGAATATTTGATAGAGTTTTTGATACGAAATTGAAAGTACCCTAGGGAATTGTTTGATGTATGAAATTTGAAATTTTTTTTAAATTTATGTATATTTGTAGCACTTTTATTTGCATTTTTATTAGCATTTATTTTAGTATATTTTTTATATGCAATTTCTATTGTATATAATCGAGTGATTTTCGATTTAATCTTGACAAATTCTATCCATTAAAAATTCTCTTAAATTCCTCTCCTATTCCGCCACCCTTTCCCATCCTCTACATTCCATTTCCCAGGGTATCCATCACTCCTTACCCCACAATCTTTTTGGCCCACTAAAATGTGTTGGTAGTCGTAGAAGCGACAGAATGATTGATCGCCTGCCAATTGTAGACGACCGAATGAACGAAAGATTGAAAGACACAGAGAGAGAGATTCCGCGAGATGTAGGGACGGACAGACAGAAGGGGGGGCATCATAGTGGGGGTAACCCATTAAAAAAAAGTTTTATATATTTTTTTTGTTGTTTTTAAGGCTTGTTGTTCATAGCCAAAAGTGAATTTAATTTATATTTAAGTTCTTTATTTGTTTTTTTTTTTATTGTTGCCTCTGTGTGTACGCAAGTGAAGATTCGGCGCTAGTTCAGGGTGGAAGGGGGTTGCAGAAGGGGGGAGCCTAGTCAAACCGGTTCGACTTGTAGTTGCTTTTATTTTTGGAGTCTGTGGAGTCTTTGCTGGCATGGCATAAATTATAGTATACGTTTCAGTATGAAAACTATTCAACAAAAAAAAAAAAGGAGATTGCATTAATTTTAATGGGAAAACTCATCAGAATAAGTCTGGGGAGTCTAAGCAATTTCTGCTGCTATTTTCCCATTATAATATACAAATTTAGATACCCCTTTTTTGAACCTAAGCAACCCCTAAGTCCATATGCTGTCACACCCACAAAAACCTTTCATTCAGAACGAACTTATTACAAAACTAGAACCCCCCCGAAAAGAGGCTTTAAATTTATATTTTTCAATTATTATAAGTATTCTCCCCGAAAATGCTAACAGAATGCAATGAAGAGCTGCCCAATCCTCACAAGAGCTGCCTGCGTGAGATGCTCAACACTTTGGTCATCAGCGACAACGATGTGAAGCGCCTCAATACACAACTGCGGAATGTGCAGCTGGAGATGAAGGCCGAACTGGCCAAGATAGAGAAGTCCAAGTGCCAGGGCGATGAGAAGTCCACGAAGCCCAAGGTGTGCGAGAGTGAGGAGGATCTCACGCAGTTTGCCGAGCGCATTGTCAATCTGGATGAGATGAAGCTGCACTACACCAAGAAGAGCGAGGAGCTGCGCCGGCGCAGGGACAACATCATGATGTATGCGCGCCAGTGCCTGAATGCGTACAACGAGGAGAAGTGCAAGTTCAAGTCGTTCCAGGAGAACACGGTGGACTATATCAAGCGCACGGCTACGCTGTCGCAGGATCATGAGGTGGTGAAGAAGTGCGAGTATGACATTTGCCAGATGAACAAGCGATTCGTGCGTGAGGTGGCCCATCTGAAGCGCTGCGAGGGCGAGCTGCAGCCGTTCTTCAAGCTGCTCAAGGACTCTGACCCGAGGGCCTATTGCGAGTGCTGCTGCTTCAAGGAATACGACTGGCTGCCACAGGGCAAGAATCTGGAGGTGGTCGACACCCTGGCCGAGGAGATCAAGCACACAATGGGACAGGTGCTGGTGCGTGCCTTTGCCCAGCTGCATTTGCATGAGCCGCAGGATCCGCGTGCCTTCATCGCGGCCTATCTGATGAATCTCGATCGCAGCGAGCAGGAGATGATGGAGAAGCACAACATCATACAGGAGGCCACAGAGATCTGCACCAAGGAGCTGCCCGATCCCATATTTCAATGCGAGAACACATGTCCTCCCGCGCAAGAGAAACCCAACTAGAAGAGAAATTTTGAACATTATTTTTTTGTTTTAATTCACACCGAAACAAACACCATGAAATACAATTTGAAATTCTCCTATTTTTTTATCGCTTTGCTTCCACAAAGGAAATCACATTTAGAGCTGTGTTATATGTGGGGGTGGTGGTGGGGGGGGTTGATTGAACAATACATTTTAAATACATCAATCAGCATACATTCAAGCTGCTCCTCCCAAGCTATACTACTCTCTCTACTTCTTGCGACGATTGTTGCGACGCGTGCTTGGCTCGGGCTCCTTTTCGCCGACGCCCGTGATTGAGGCACCGGCCAGCTCCGAATTGGCCATCTTGCTTTGGGTGTCCAGAAAGAACATGACATCGCGCAGCTGCTCCTTGAGATCGTTGACTTCGGTATCGTGCTTGGCCTTGAATTCCGTGTACTGCTGCTCCAGGGCCTTGTATTTGGTCAGCCAAGAGCTTTGATTGTCCTGCAGGGCCTTCGATAGCTCTCGCTCCTCGTTGAGCTGCTTCTGGACTTCTTTTAGTCTGCAATGGAACACGAATTATTACCCTATAATACTCCTCGGAGCTGCATCCCTTACTTGCTGGTGTGTTGGGCCAATTTCCGCTCTAGATTCTGCTTCTCCTTTTGCATGGTTTGCTGCACATGCTGCAGATCTGTGACCTCCGACTTGGCCTCGCTGGCATTCACCTTGAAGTTCTGCCACTCCTCCTCGAGACGCTCCATTCGCTCCTCGTAGTACTTGCGCTGTGTGTCCAGCTGCGAGGTTAGCAAGTAGGTGAATTCCATCTGCATCGAGTCGATCTTCTCCTCGCGCTCATCCTTTTCGGTCTGCGAGGCGACCAGCTTGCCGTCGGACTTGTTCTGGAACAGGCGGTGGACGAAATTATCGCCGGCATAGTCCCACACACTGGAGGTGCCCAGCTGCATGGCAAAGGTGTGATTGGTGGCCCTGTAGTGGGCGGCAGCGTGTCCACCCTGATACCGACCGCAGCCCACATGGCCGCAGATCAGGCAAATCCACAGCGAATCAGTGCCCTCGCACTCCATGCAAACGGAGTCCTCCATGAGCTCTGGGGTCTGCACATGCCGGCAGACGGGGCAGGTGGAGTCGCCCCACTTCATCAGGCAGCTGGCATGGAAGGCATGATTACACAGAATGGTGAGCACACCATCCACGCTCTCGTCCATGCGCTCCAAGCAGACAGGGCAGGTGGGCAGCTCTGTGTGCCCCACGGGCGGCAGTCCGTGCTCGCTACGCTCCACCGCAGAGACCCAAACGGCATGGCACAGCGAGTCCGGCTCCAGTGAGTTGTAGGCAATGCCATTGTAGGACTTGTAAAACTCCAGGGCCGATTCATTCGACCGAAATCTGTGGAAGATTCAAGTTGTATTCCAATGCCAGAGATACTGAAGGATTTGTACTCACTCGAGAAGCACCATAAACTGATTGGGACTGCCATCGCGCACGATCTGGACATGCTTGATCACCGCATGGCAGGGAGCTATAAAATTCAGCAAATCATGGCAGTTGAGAGTGGCTGGCACGGCCAGCAGGCAGAGTTGATTCGATGGCGCCTCCTTGGTCGCCTTTCGTTCGCTAACAGTGGGAAGAGGAGTGTTATTAGGAGAGGTATTAGAGACGCAACGACTGATCCTACTTCTTCTTGTATAGATGAATGAGTCCCTTGGTCACTTCCACAATTGGATTGCCCGAAAAGTAGCCAATCTCTAGTGGAAAATTCGAGTTTGCCTGCACGCCACCAGGCTGTGACTCATCGCCGCTGCGTGGCGTCGTCTCACGCGAACTCCCAGCCGTCGGGCTGTTCACATTATGCAGTACGGCGGCCCAGTTCATCTTCGTTGTGTCGTCGTTGTCGTTGTCGCCCTCAAACTCTTCTACGCCGTCGTCGCACAGTTCCTTTGCCCAACGCTGATTCGTGTACGTTTCGATAACGATGTCGCGGGACTGTCGCAGTCCACGGTCCCGCTCGCGCTCCTTTTGGACCCGTGGATTGGTTGGATGTTCAGCTGATACGGCACCTTCTTGTTCTACATTTTTTTTTGAAATCATTAAATCATTATTGCGAAATTGATGCATTTTCTTTGTTTGTTTTTGGTCATTTACCTGCGTCTGGCTCCAAATCGATTTCGATTTTGATGACACACAAGGAAATGTTTTCTAGCATTACACAGGCATAATTTTGATCAGTTTAAATGCCAAAATATAGGGGGAAAAAAAATTAGTTTTTATATTGTAATTTTAGTTTTTTGTTATTGTGCAGAGTTGCAGTGTGACTGTGGATTCAATTGTAAAATATACTGCCTGCCACTGCAAAATATACCGAGAAATAAACTAGTATATAAGTATCGGTACTTTTGTGCGAGAAACTTATCGACGTTGTGTTTTGAAACTACTCAGGTGTGGATTGAGGTTCATGCGAACTTGTTTGCTGCTATTTGCCAACGAAAAAGTCTTGGCCAGACGCAGAGTCTGTGTGTCAACAGGTGGCCTAATTAGCAGTGTCTTTGAACACTAACCAAACAGTCAATTGTGTCTAATAAAGTGCTTTGGATCTAGCAAGGTGAGCTTCACTGGTTCCGCAATCGACAGCTGGTTGAACTAGTCTTCCGCGAACGCTGCTCATCTGTTGGTCTTACCAACACTAACTGCTACATACCGGGAAAATAATCCATTTGAACGGAAATTCGATTTTCCAGCAGCAGCAACATTTCGAGCTTAAGAGAAAATGTATATTTTGACAACTTAGAAAAAAGTATTGTGATTCAGGGTAACTATTAATTTGTATTTGTAGAAATAACAAACAGAAACTAAAGAAAACTGGCCTACTGCTGGCCTGAACAATGCGGGAAAACCGCCTTTGAAAATTTGATTAATTAGCTAAAATAATTAAACTGGATTTTGATATGTCCCACGGCGGTGGTCGCTTACAACTTGTCGGCTTTCTGCCACCCAGCGACAGTGCCACCCCCAACCACCCACACTCCTGCCACCGACCAACTGGTCCTCGTCGTCGTCGTCTTTGTGTCGCTTCGGCTTGGCTGCCGAAGCTTGTTGGCCAACAAAAATACAGTTAGTACGCACTGGGAGCTACACGAAGGCGGACGTGTTGCCGCCAGTGGTCTGAGCCGTGACAAAAACACGTTTACGAGACTTACGTTCGTTATTTCACGCGCGCGTAAATCAAGCCCCCCCCAAAAAGAGAGCCAAAGCGGACAGCAAAAAGCAGCCAAAAGCAAAACAAACCAAAACAAATATATAAAAAAAAACGTGAGTGCAGTAACGGATAGTGTAGCTGTAGTTGTAGTTGTTGTTGGGGATAGTGTAACCATGAACTGGTCGTAATAAACCCAACAAATTGATTACAATACGCTGGTCTGGTCTGGTCGGGAGGGGGTGTCCAGTCCGGTTGCGGGATTCGTAATTGCAATTACCAAGATTGAACCACAAAAATACATTTTGTGTTTGTATATGGCGCCCGGCAACTCACACGCATACAATATGCGAGTATGAAATGTGCGGTGGGGTGCTATATGGTGGCGTGGATATTGCAAGAAATCAAGCTATTGATTTTTGGCATTATTTATTAACGATTTTAGCAATAAAATTGCTTACAAAATATCGTAACGTCCGTCAATTCTTCACCCCACACAAAAACACACGTGTCCCAAGCAGTTGTGGGACCTTTCCCTTTACGTATTTCAAAACGTCACCCCATACTCGAGGGATTTTGGTAGCTGACAGTGCTGCCAAGTGCCAGGACGTAGGAGAGATCTGCCTGCCTGCCTGCCTGCCTGCCAGCCTGCCTGTCGTCAACAAGTCTATCAAGAGCACGTTTGTCATTTTTGTTGCAGCTCCTCCACCCAACCCCCCGTTCCACTTGTCAGTCTAGCTGTCTGCCACTGTCACTGTGTCGGTGTGTGTGTGTGTGAGTCACTTTTCTGTTTGCCAATTTGAAGTTTTGTTTGAAACTATATTGTCCCCCCCAGCATAGCCATCTCTTTTGCACCCACACTAGCCCACTGTCACTCTGTCTCTCTCTCTTTCTGTTGGGGTGCGCTGAGCACTTTAGCATTTTCATTTGCATTTTGTCTGCTCCGCTGCTTCGCGTCGCATAGCGAAAATCAATTGTTGTATATGTAATAAACGCCACATAGCCGCGAGAGAGCTTAGCCAAGCGTTGAGCTGAGCTGCCAACCAACCAACCAGTTTTGCTGTAACTCTGCCAAAATCAGGTTTTGTATTCTGGATCATAGATAGATTTCCAATAAAAATGAAACGCAAAACTGCAGTAAACGAAAATAAAGTTTCGTTAGAGTTGGTATTCAGAGCGGAACTACTACGTACATCGATTGTAAATTGCATTCACTTTCTGAAGGCTTAGTTTGGGGGGGTAAAACTATTACTAAAATTTAAGTGGATTTAGTTTGTTTAGTTTTGGGGAATTTAGTTTATTAAAAGAGCAAAGTTCTCAGACTAAAACTGAAATTCTAGCAAATTAATTTGTCTGCTTGGCAAAAGTTTAGTTAGTTTTCAAGCGGAGCTTCTTGCTAGCTGTCGTTCTTAGCTTCCTATGTTAAAGAGTTCCTTAAGGATTGCCTGCTTTAGAATTAAAGTCTAACTGTAAGAAAAGCTTAAGAGCTAAGCTTAAGCTCAATGGGTCCCATGGGTAGCGCTGCTGTTAACTGCAGCACTGTTGCTCCTCCTACTGTTGTTGTTGCTCATGCTGTTATTTCTGTTATTGCTGCTGTTCATACTGCTACTGTTGTTGCTTCTGCTGCTGTTGTGGCTGCTATTACAGTTGCTCCTGCTGTTGTTGCTCCTGCTGCTATTGCCGTATTCAAATTGAGTTGTTGTTTATTCATGCATTTGTTGCACTTCTTCGCGCTTTTATTGTTATACCAACACCCTCGCGCAAACATTCACTCACACACACACACACTCACACATGTGGACATGCACACACATTCATTCATTCATTTAGTCATTCAGTCCCAACTGCAGTCATACCTCTCTCGCTTCCTCACCCGCTACAACATAACAAAAAGCGTTGACTTGTCTGTCCAAGTGGCATAACTATAAGGTGAGGTGAGAACACTGCCAGCAAACGATTGCAATTGCATTTTGAGTGCATGCTGCAGTGCATCATTAATAAATCAGCGTGTTGCACACACAGAACATGCAACTTTAAAGAGCGGTTGCTGCCTCACCTTATACTTTGATCCACAGGCGTCGTCACCCTTGTGCCCATCGCCGTGACATTTCTATGCTGAGGCTCTCTGCTCGTCTCTCTTGAAAAAAGCTCAAGTGTCTGTCTGTTACGTTTAAATGTCGGCTCACAGTTACATCTAAAATTACAGACAAACCAACACGTACATACATACAAACATATGTTTGTAAAACACATGTACAATATGTATGTATGTATGTATGCATGGCTGACATGTGGCATTTTGTAAACATATGCATATGCATATGAATGTGTGTATGTTTGTGGGTGTGTGCATGTGAATGTGTAGATGTGGTGTCTGTGTTTGTGTTTAAAGTGCACTTTCACTTTTTGTGACCGCCACCCGCCTTCTGCTGGCCCCGCCACCTCACCGCCCATGCAGCCCGCAAGCTGCTAAAAACAAAAACTGGCAAAACGACAATCATGAGAGCAAGCATGTTGCTCTCCCGTGTTCCCCGTCCTCCTCTCTCATACACAAACACACACAGCTTTGGCTGGCTTTTTCACAGTTACTCTCTTCCAACAACTCTGACGCTCGCTCTGCCCCTCTTTGGTCGGGCTGCCTCTTTCACTCTCACTCTCGAAAAGTTTATGTTCGGCGCAAAAGAGCAAAAGGAGGAGGAGGAGTAGCAGATGTTGCTGCTGCAGCGAAGTGCAACCGGTTGAGGTAATCATGTTTTGTTGCCGTGTTCCAATTGCCATTTCCACCACAGTAACATAATCATAGAAAAGCAAAGAGCGGGAGAGCGAGAGAGGGGAAACAGCAATAGCGTAGAGAGATATATACATAGATAGATAGATAGGTGGGGCAATGGGTTTGCTATGTAGAGTGAGTGAACACAGGTAGCCATCGATGGCTTAAGCGTATTATAATTAGAAATGGAAATATGGCTTTCGATCAATATTGGCTTGTAGCCATGCACGTATGACATTTACTTTAGGTTTTTATATGTTTCAATGGTAGATAAAAGGCGGTAGGGTCACTAGATTAACATATGTACATATGCAATTTTCTATGCTACATATGAACAGGATTTATTTTTAGTATATTTAGCATATTTAGTATTTTTTACAGTATGTTTACGGTGTCCATCTATGCGCTTCTTCTAGAATTTGCCTACATGACTTATTTGTAGTATATTTTCCATATTTAGTATTTTTTAACACTATGTTTACGGTGCCTCTTAATGCGTTTCTTTTACCGTTTATCTAGGAAGAAGTTTATGAGTCCTTAGTGCTTTTTTGTAGCATTTCAAATGCTCTCTCTTAGTCTTTTGTTTTATTTATTCGTCTTTGTAATCTTTTTGTTTTCTTGGTCATGTTTTAATCCAACTTTTTATTTTTCGTTGCCTTCTTAAGTCTTTCAGTTTACCTCTGCCTACGAAATTAAAGATTTATCTGCTGATTATTCTGACAATTCAGATTCATTTTCATCTTTACTGCTTTTACTCTTCATACTCCCCATAAATAAATACTTTGCCCTTAAAGTATAGTCCCATCTGCACTCTATGACTATGGAAATTCAATCATTAACCAAAATTATCATTAAATCTCATACGGGCATGTTAGAAGGGGTGTGTGTGTGGGAAAACAACATGAAAAGCACATTACGCATATGCTGAATTAAACCACACTCGAACCTTTTTCTATTTGAGCTTTTTTGTATTAGATTAGCGTAGAAAATGTATTTTCCATGTACAATTTGTGGCCATATCAATGAATAATCTGCATATGAATATGGTAAGCCCTCAATCAAAATGCAATTAAACAGAATTATAGCTCAGACACAGTCCAAAAAGATAAAACAATAATTAGATTGCGATTAGTATGGGAATTAGCATGGGAGGGGGGAAATGGCAGCCATCTGGCTGTTAGCTAATCCACTTTTCCCTTAGTCCGTCTAATCATCAACCGAAACTAATCCAATCTGATGCTGCTGCTGCTGCAAATTCCATTCCCAGGGAAAGTGCCTCCGAGTTGATTGATTCGGTTTTGTTGCAGAGTTAAACTTAGCTTCTAGGACTACTCGTACTACTGCATGTGGCATGGATTTTTTTTTCTGTGTTCGCCCACTTTTGGCCCATCCATCAATGTCACTAAATTGGGGGCGCAAAAAGCAACGAACAAAATAAGAGATTAAATGGCAAGATTATCTTTTATTTTGCTGTGAAATTAAAGCGTGAAATTTGTAGAACAAATAAAGCGCTACTTGATGGGAAATTAGTAGAAATTAAGGCATGAGTTTTAGGCCAAGATAAGCACTCAAATCTTAAAGCAAAGCAGCATTAAAGCATCTAAATTGCCTTCAAATGAAAGTCTCTCTTTTTTGCTATCATTATTCGAAAAACAATCGGTTATAAGACCCTGAAACTCCTCGCTCTCTATTCATGAATGCCACAACCAAGTATGCCAGCAAAAAAACAATCACAGAGAGAGGAAGGAGAAAAGAAGAGGCAACATTTAGAGCAAGGCAAAAGGGCCACAAATACAAAAAAAAGGAGTGGGTAGAGACAATCAATTCAATAATCCAAACAGCAATCAGTATGCATCCCAGACTCAACTCGTCTCAGCTCCACTCTCACTCCACTCCACTCCACTTTGATTTGCATTCGTTTCAGTCCTCGAGTCCTCTCATTCTCCAACTCGTCTCTCTCTGGTGCACACACACACCTAATAAAGGCTTATTTACATATGAATGTCCGTCCCGTACACGAATGCAACGAGTGTAAATTGTGCAAAAAATGTGAGACGAAACTCATTTTGGAGTTGGCATTTCACCTGACAATCTGACTGACTAAAAGGTGGCTGTGTGTTGGTCCGGGCTGCTGGGCTCCTTCCATGCTGATGATGCCATTCCTGTAACATCATCGCCTGTGACCCCTTCTGCCATGACAACAAGTGCCAATCTCTTCTGGGGCACCCAAAAAAAAAAACACTGTGCAGCGTGGGGGGCATGTGGCTGTTTGTGCTGCTTTTGGGAGGGATGCGTGCGGGGTTGCAGGTTGCATTCAAGTGCATTCCAAAAGTTTTGTTGTGCACTTTTGCCAGGCCATGAAGAGCATACTCCTCTCACTGTGCACCCACCCCCCTCTGTCTGTTTCTGCTTTACATGGCCCCCTTTTGGTAGCTGCTGCTCCTGCCACCTGCTGCGTTGTCATGGCAATTGCCTTGCCACTGCACCACGTTGCGTATACGCGATGTGCACGCCGCGCCGCGCCGCGCTGTTAGACTAACAAGCTTTGCCTTTGGTTTTTTTCATTTTTTTTAAAGGCATCGCTGCCATGCATATTACCCTATACCCCTCCCCTCCATAGCTAGAAATTTAACAGCCAACAGAGAATTTACTCTCGTTTTTGCGAAGTATTTGAGGGATTTATGAGAGATTTATTAGAGATTAAACTTAAAATAGTTTACTAAAAATTATAAAAGCTTTTTTTACAAATATTTTACATGGCATCAAGGTAAAGATATTTATTAAAGAATTTTATTTGCAGCACAACAGTAGAATACAGACTGCGAGTAGTTTTAATCCCCCTAAAAATCCCTTAAAATTCTGCAATTAAAATTACTCTAAAATGTTCCAAACTAATCCATAGATTTCCTTAGCTCACTTAGAGCATTCACACTTCGTGTACACTTCTGCCTACTGCCTGCCCCCTTTTACTTTTTGACGTGCAATGCTGTGTGCAACGCTCTCTCTCTCTCTCTCTCTCTCTGTCTCTCCCTCTGGTGGATATTTGCATTTCGGCTGTGTGCGCCTTTTTCGGCATTTTCATTCTCCACAAACAACAAACAAATCAACTTATTTGTCTGTTTCCTGCTCGCTTTTTTTTTGTGTTTTTTGTTTTTTGGGTTACCCCTCACTTTGCCACTTTGTTTGCCACTTGCAACCGCTTCAGCTCCTCCCCCTGCTGCTGTTGTTGTTGCAGCTTGTTTGCTCGGCACTGATTGAGTGCAGTTTTACCCCACTCACACACACACACACACACATTCTGCCACACACACACACACATAAACACTCATGCAAATGCAAATGTGGTCTAGCTTTGACTTTGGCCAGAAAAGGCAGAGTTGATTATGAGCCAGACCCCCACCCCCACCCAAAAAAAACACAGGGAAAAGAGACCAAAAATAAATGCAGTAGGGGGGTAGGGGTGGGGGATAAAGGAGCAATTTGGACAGACCTTAAATGAGTTAAGTATTCGAAATTCGAATTGAGATTATCCAACAAAATTCTTTTGGGGTTTATATAGAAAATAAATAGCCCCCCCAGCCTCACGTAAATTGTGCACAAAACTCTTTTGGCTAATTGGTATAAATTGTGGGTGGCTATGGGTGGCATCCCAATGGGGAGCCCACTTCAACTGGAGTTCATTAAAAAGTTAAATTAAATCTATCAGCGCAGCAGCAGCAACAGCAACAGCAGCAGCCCTTCTCCATTATCATCAGAGTTTTCTACTCCCTACCCCCCATTATCATCAGAGTTTTCTCATCCCCCCCATCATCCATTTTAAGTAATCCTTTTCCATCATCATCAACATCATCATCATCATTATTGGTGGCTGCTCATCAAATCGCTTCGAGTTTTAATTGAAATGTCAGAGAGTCTCTCTCTCTGGGAAAATGTTTATGGCCAAAAAAAATAAAATGAAATTTCCTACGCAAATTTTATAGAATTTTTGTTGGCTGCTGCTTGCCCCAAAAGGGGTTTTCTGTGCCTCCCCCAAAGTGCTCCAACCGTACTTCGAGTAGAATTTAGTTAACTTTCAATTACACGTAGAGTAGCTGATAAATAGGTAGATAGATGCACAGATATATATGTATATAGATGAATGGACAAATAGATAGATAGATGAATGAACAGATAGATA
Source organism: Drosophila bifasciata (assembly GCA_009664405.1). Lineage (NCBI taxonomy): Eukaryota > Metazoa > Arthropoda > Insecta > Diptera > Drosophilidae > Drosophila > Drosophila bifasciata. The sequence continues at coordinate 43,853,488 of CM019044.1, read as the reverse complement.
GATAGATGAATGGACAAATAGATAGATAGATGAATGTACAAATAGATAAATGCCTGGACAGATACATAGATAGATGGCTGAACAGATAGTTCGAGTTGCAACCGATTGTTGTTTGTGTGAATTGCTTTTATAATTAATAGAATTAATTTAGCTAGCCATCGATAGATGAATGGATGTGATGGATGGGGATGGGGTTGGGGTTGGATGTACATTTTTGGCTATTTCTGTGTTAATTGAAATTGAAATTGACTCGAGAGTCAATTCATATAAATGGCTAATTATATGTATTTGCCAAGCCTAATATGAAAGCCTATTATGGCTGAGTATCAAATCTTCTAAGAGGATTGAATTGCAATTCTGATAATTAGAGGATTGAATTGCAATCCCGACAATAATTACGAGTATTAATCCTCTGCGATTGCGAGTCCTTCTGCAAGCATTAAAAATGAATTGAAATGCAATCGAAACTTGTGGCATAAACTCAAACAAACTGCCACAGAGAATCCTTTGAATCTGATGCCACATAAAACCTTGAGGGTTATTCCAGCATAAATGGAGAGCAATCCACTACCCCCACCCCTCTATTTGGAGCACACATTCCTGATCTATTTAACTGCTCATCGTTGTTGTTGCTGCCACTCGAACTGCATTCCTCTTGTGGCACAAACAATCACTCGCATCAGACTGTTATCCTCCCCTCCCCGATTGGCCCACAGACAGAACTATTCGCCAATTCCCAACTCAACTGGCCAATAAGCACCCCCTCACTGTCCCTCCCTGCTGCTCCCCCTCTGTTGCTGCTGCTCAAACAAACGATGGATCCATCAATGGGAGAGCAAACATTCCATCATCATCATCTTTATCATCGTTTTGTAATGTGCAGCAGCAGCAGGAATCGAGAAGGAATTTTTATCAGCTCCGTTCTGCTCTATCCTCTGTCCTCTTGTCAGCGAAGGAGGGGGAGGAGGATGAGGATAAGGAACAGAGGAGATGGTGGGATGGAAGATGGAGAAGCTTTTGCCAAATCAAATCTTTAAACTTGTGCAGGCACTGAGAGGCAGCTTATCGCTGACTGCCCTCTTCACAGGCAGAAGTTTGACCCCCCCCCACACACCCTTTAGATATCCACTATCGGTGGGGAGGGGGCGCCTCTCTTGTTCCCTCTTCGCGCTCGTCAGTCTCTGTTGTTCCTGCTCTGCTGCTCTGCTTTCCCTTCTGTGCTGCTCTGCTCTGCCCGTCTCTGATGTCCCCTCTATAGAGTATCTTCCTGCCACTTGTCTGCCAATAGTTTTGCAATAAAGTTTAACGCATTTTTATACCCCGTAGAAGCGTGACGTGTTTCGGGTATATTGTTTCTACAGAGAGTTGTTTATGCAAAGGAATTTGGCAGATATATTTTACCAATATATTCCATTAGATCTAGGGTTGTCTGCAGCTCGGTATTAATGTCACTTTTCATGTGTCAAAGGTTCATATATTTTGTGGATTTATTTGTGTAATATTCACAGAATAAAATGTAGTAAATTAGATTCCTCTTTGAATACCTTTCTTTATGAAATGAATAAAGTTTTGTGTCCAAATTTGGTATGGAAATACCCACTTAAATCTTTCCAAAGAATGCCTATGTTTGGTTAGAATAAAAGCGCTAAAGTCTGTGGTGTTCTTCGAGTAGAACTTTGACCATAGATAAGGCTCTTTGTTAGCTGCATTTCCCTCTAGTTTCAGTTTCCCTAAGAACCATTCAATCATCTCTATACGCTGTCTAGTAAGGAGTATCCTTTAGTCCGCATCCCCTGCCACAGCCTGCTTCTCACTTTGTAAAAACTTTCTTTACGTTTTTTGGACTACCCTCCCCTTGGCCACCTTTTTTTTTTGCGCCATGCACTTTTTGCTACATCATCGATTTTTATTGAAATTGACACTATCTATGGAGCGGAGCGGAGAGGCCATGGAATGGGGCATTCAGGGGCGTTCAGGGGCGTGAATCTTTATAACAATCTTCTCAGCTGGCAGAGGGGCGGACACTTTTAATGAGCCAGCCAGCCGAAGCCAGTCGAAGGGTGGTGGGAGGGGGGGAGTGCCTTGAAAGTACTTTAAAAAGTTGCTAATTGGATTTGATTTGGCCAAGATATGGAACATAAATTTGATTAAAAAACACACAAAAATCTTTCTAGTTTCAGTTTCATTTCCCAGTGACACTCTCTCACCCCCTCCCTTGCTCTCTCTCTTTCTCGCTGTCTCTCTCGTTGTGTGTGTTCCGCTTTTCAGTTTTTTCATTAAGGTTGCACAGAAAATTTCATTAAAAATTTATTACCAACTTTTTTGTGTGTGTCGCTGTGCGTGAATGTTTTCTTTTTTGTTCTTGGCCATCTGTTTTTTTTTTTTGGCCAAGAAGAAGAACAGAAGAGACACTCACAGAGAGAGACAGAGAGAGAGGGCTGCGAGCGAGGCACGAGTTAATAAAAAGCCAGCACAGAAATGGACAAAACATTAAAAGTGGCGGCCAAAACAACAAAATTGCTGTTGGCCAACACAATACATTTGGCTCGCAACTCGCAGCGCACTTGGGGGGGGTAACAGCTGCTTATGAGTGTATTTGTATCTCGCTCTTTGAAACTGAATCTGAATCCGAATGCGAATCTCTCTGAAACATGAATCTCCCCGAGTGTTTTGAAAAGATGCTCAACTGGTTTTTTGTTAGCCATAATAAAAGCCAGGCCATCAGCAATGGCCAACACACAACACAGCCCAGAAGTGCCACACACAAAGAGAGAAAAAACAAAAGTAAACGACGCGAAACAAAAGCGTTAAAAAGTGTGTGGCAACAACAACAAGTGGGGGGATCGTAAAAAACAAACACATGAGAATGGAATGGCTTTTGGGAGGGGTAGGGGTAACACACACTACCCTGCTATTTGGCTGGAACATATTCAGAAATCCAAATTGAGTCAGTAAGTCAAATCGAATTCGTGCTGCGATTGCCATACAACAAGGAAGGAGACTCCAGCAGCAGCCATTCAGAGAGACAGAAGGAGAAAGGGTACAGAGAGGCAGAGAGAGAGAGAAAGGGTAGTGGGAAGTCCATACAGAGTGGTAGGAGAAAGGGTAGTGGGGGAAGTCCACACAGAGTGGCAGAAGGAGAAAGGGTAGTGGGGAATTCACACAGAGTGGCAGGAGAAAGGATACTGCGAATCCACTCGTATACCGAGAAAGGGTAGGCGGAAAGTAGCAACAGACAAATGTTAATGCATTTCATTGAGCATTCATCTGTGAAAAACATATACGAGTATATATGTACATATATATAAATATCTGATTAAATTATATTTACTTATAGATGCGCGGGAAATTCTGCGGGCGACAAACCAATTCCGACCAATTCGAGTGTCGAGTGGATTGCAATTCGTTGGAAATTTTCCATTTGCTTTACTCAATTAATGTTTTTGGACGGCAGAAGTAAATAAATAAATGTGGGTTGGAGCGGGGGGGTAGACAAAGAGAGTGCCAGGAGATGGATGTCTTGAAGCATTAATGGCAAGGCTTTAAATATTAAAATCTATAAGGCAGCAGATAGGAGGGAGATTTTAAGCTACGAATTTATGTATTTATTGAGAGATTTTTGGGAGATCTTTTGAGAGATCTTTGGGTAGATCTTTTGAGAGATCTTTGGAAGAGCTTTAAGCAGTTCTTTAGGCAGATCTTAGGCTGATCTGTTGACAGTTTCCTGGCAGATCTTTGCCGCATCTTTGGCAGATCTTTAGGCAGTTCCTTGACAGAGCTTTAGCAGATATTGTTGCAGTTCCTTGGCAGATCTTAGTCAGATCTTTGGCAGATATTTGGCTGATCTTAAGCAGATCTTAGGCAGTTCGTTGGCAGATCTATAGGCAAATCTTTTAGGCAGATCTCTAGGCAAATCTTTAGGCAGGTCTAAGGCAGTTCCTTGGGAGATCTTTAGGCAGATCTTTAACCGATCTTTGGGTAGATCTTTAGGCAGATCTTTGGCAGATCTTTAGGCAGATCTTTGGCTGATCTTTCGCAGAACCTTAGGCGGATCTTAGGCAGTTCCTTGGCAGATCTTTGGCTGATCTTTCGCAGATACTTAGGCGAATCTTAGGCAGTTCCTTGGCAGATCTAAAGACAGATCTTTGGCATATCCTTGGCAAATCTTAGACAGTTCCTTGTCAAATCTTTGGCAAATCTTTAGGCAGATCTTAGGCATATCCATGGCACATCTTTAGGCAACTTCTTGGCAAATCTTAAGCACATCCTTGGCAAATATTACCAAGGCCGCAATCAAGTCCAGTTTGCTCTGATGTAACATAAATCTTAGAACCATAAAATAGCATTAATTTCAAACAGCATTAAACCCTGTTTAAGCTTCTGCTTTTATTTAACAACTTTATTAATTCCCAGCCAAGACACAGCACACACCTTTAGCTCCCAAGGAAAGTCCATTAAATCCCCCACCAACCTTCCCCCCCTCCCGAATTTATGTAGCCGCATAAATGCTTTGCGGCACAACTGTTTGGAATTTTATGTGTGAGCTTTTCAAAACGAAGTACCCAGTGGCCTAGTCCCCCTACTACCCCTTCCCCTCCTCCCCTGCTGAACTCTGAACTCCACATCTAATCTTTCATCTTTCATCTCTGCTGATCTCTCTCTCTCTCTCTCATTTACGACTCTCGTTTTAGTGCTTTCCATTATGTAAGTCATTAGCTTGGCCTCAATTTGATGGCCGATTCGGAATCTCGTACTTCAATAATGAAATGAGGAAAAAAAACATTTCTGCAATTTATGGTGGTAGGGGGGTTTCGCTGCTTAATGACTGAATCCCTATACAGAGCTCTGAGAGCTCCCACTGGAGCCTGGTGCCTCCTCCCCCTGGGCTGGGTTCCGTCCCTTGAGGTGGGGTCATTCAAGTGAGCAAAGAGCTGCTGTTGGGGGGGTTAATTAATAAGTTTGCGGTTGGGAGTGGCAGTGGCAGTGGGTGGTAGGTGAAGCAATTGAATGCAAAACAGAAATTCCAAAATGAAGTGGACAGTGCAGTGCGCCTTAAGTTGAAGACTCTAAAGGAAAAGGGCTCTGAGGGAAAGGCTTTAAGGGAAAGGTTTTCAAGGAAAGGGTCTAAGGGAAAGGCTCTCAAGAGAAGGCTCTAAAGGAAAGGCTTTGAGGAAAAAACTCTAAGGGAAAGTCTTTAAAGAAAAGGCTCTATGAGAAAGGCTCTGAAGGAAAAGCTCAATAGGAAAGACTCTAAGGGAAAAGGCTCTAAAGTAAAGACTCTAAAGTAAAGACTCTGAAGGAAAGACTCTTAAGGGAAAGGCTCTAATGGAGAGTCTCTATAAGAAAGGCTCTAAGGAAAGGCTCTAAAGTAAAGAATCTAAGCTCAAAGGTTTGCTATTTATTATTATAAGAGTTAGGGGTATACTTTTACCAGAAAGTGCATTTAAAAAAAGAGAAATTAAAATAGGAATGTCGCACTTTACAGCACATGGAAGGCAGCTGCTGAAATAAAGAGATTCTACTCAGGGTTCGAGCTGCATTTAAAGCTCATAGATTTATATTTCTTATCATAGAAGGTTTTGTGATCCTGAAACCTGAAATTAAATTTGGTTTTGTACAAGAATTACTTGAAAATTAAGTAGAAGAAGCTCCGCTACACTTCATGGCTCTAGACTGGCTCTGTTTCCTGCTGAAGTGGAAGTGGATCTCAAAAGAGTTAAAAGCAGTCAAGGGTTCGAAGCCATAAGCTCTCAAGCACCCTAAATGATGCTCTGATTATTGGATCTAAATCTGAATCTGAATACTCTGCTCTCAAACCATTTTCCTTGACTTTTATTCATGCTGAATCCATTTCTTTCTCTTCTTTCCACAGCTGCAGCTGGGACTATTCTCATTATCATTCTCATCGTATTTAATGGAAATGGAAATGCTGCCAGTAACAATCATGTAAAATTGGCATGGAAAAAGAAGAGCAGGAACCAACACATAAAAGACACACAAAATAGACACAGAAGAGACAGGGAAGAGACGCAGAAGAGTCCCCAGAAGAGACAGGGAAGATACACAGAAGAGACTCAGAAGAGACAGCAAAGATACACAGAAGAGACACAAAAGAGTCCCAGAATAGACAGCAAAGAGAACCAGAAGAGACAGCGAAGAGACTGCAATGAGTAGTAGCAGTAGTAACGGTAATGGGAATGAGAATGAAAACGGGAACCAGAACCCGAACCCAAACCCCAACCAGATGCTATACAAGAACCACAACGGGCCATCCAACGAGTGGCAATAACACATCAAATTGGTATTAGAAGCTTGTTACCAGTTCAGCAGTACCTACCCCCGCCCGCCCCATATGGGCCATATAATCAAAGTGGGCGTGGCAGTACAGTGTGGTACAAATTGGTAGAGACACGACACCCACTGGCAGGACAGCATCATCATCATCGTTGTCCTTGCAGCATAAAAGTCAATTAATGTACAATTACAACAACAACAACGCAGATAGAAGAAGCTACTGAAAGGCAACGAAGAAAGTGGAGAAAGGAAAGCAGAGAGAGAGAGAGAGAGAGGAAGGGAGTGTGTGTGTGGAAATTACAGCAAATTACACGCAACGAGTGGGGGTAAAAGCGGTGAGGAAAAAAGGCAACCAGTTCCAAGTTGGAGCAGAAAACCGCGTGGACCGAGAAGGCACTGGAACTGCTAGTGGAAGAGGAGCTGGAGGAGGAGCAGCAGCAGCTGCTGATACCCTCCACAGTACGTCCATTGTCCAGCCACAAGAGAGGAGTTGGAGGAGCTGGCTGCTACAAAATGACTTTCGTTAACAAGCTGAGCAAAAGCTTCCGCTGGCTCCGTTGCTCGACATTGTGCGCCATTTTGTTTTATATGTTCTTCATTGGCCTGATATTGCATAGCACCAGCCACAAGCTGCAGCAGCAACAGCAGCAGCAGCGGGAGCAGAGGCAGGACCAGCCACAGCAGAAGGAGCAGCAGCAGCAGCAGCAACAGCCAAAGGAGCACCCAGGAAGCAGTCACAGTAGCAGTCACAGTAGCAGCAGCACTACTGGTGGTGCTGCCCAAGAGGCTGCTGCTGTTGCTGGGGAGGCTAAATTGCCGCCCAATGTGGGGCAAGCCACCCTCGAGGAAACAGTCAACACCAAGGAGAAAGTGCAAGGAAAGGCAGGAGCAGCAGGAGGAGCAGGAGCAGCAGCAGGAGGAGCAGGAGCTGGAGGAGCCGCTACGGGTACAGCGATTTTGTACGCCAGCAAATCCTCTAACCAGCCAGAAACAGTTATTTTGGCGGCCAGCAATGTGAACGAGAAGCAAATACTAGCAAAAGCTTTCAAACGGTAAGTTGTTAAGCTTTGGGAGGGGTGTCTGCCATGAGGGAGGGGCTGGGTCGGATAATTTGGCGGCAGCTTCTTTATTGTTACGCATAACGATGTGGCCTGTGGCCAACCCCTACCCCCTGCCTGTACTCCTTAGAGAAGGAGCAAAGGATCATTTGCCCTTCTACACTGTCAGCCATAACTCTATGTACGACAAATTGTGGAAATTAGTGGCAACAGGCAGTTGGATTTGATGGATGTACGTACATGGGAAGCCCACTGCTGCTGTAGGTTCAAAGGGGGGAGAGGAGTGGCAGTTTATTGAATCAATAAAGCCACAGAGCAAGCGAGAATGAGACAGAAACAGAGACAGGAACAGAGACTAGACAGAGACAGAGATAGAGACAGACAAACACTAAGACGGGGAGACCGGACGAGAGACAACGACTGAGATTTGTTTGGTCTCTGATGATTTTGATTTGTTTCAAGCAATCAGTGGATAATCGAATTACCAAGATAATAAACATTGATTGGAGCACAGGACACAGGCCTTAAACGAGATTAAAGACATCCCAAGAGAGAGAGGGAAAGAGAGAGAGAGAGAGTGAAAGCCAAAGAAAGTGATGGAAATTGTATAAAAGATTTATGCGAAATGTCTATAAAGTTTCTATGAAAATTCAATTATATTTTCAGCATAATTTTAAGAGACTTTACAGTGACCCTGTCTCTGGACTTCCCCTGTCTCTGCCCTAGTCCCTGCCCCTGTCTCTGCCCCAGTCTCTGCCCTAGTCCCTGACCCTGTCTCTGCCCCTGTCTCTGCCTCTGCCCTTGTCCCTGCCCCTGTGCCTGCCTCTGCCTCTGCAAGTAATTGCCTGGGCCAGAGCTAGAAGGAAACTCTGTTGATTTCTATCCGGCTGACTTGCACAATTCCCCTAATTACTTTAACTATATAAAACGTTCGTACCCGGCTACTCCGCTTTCCGCTCTCTCCCCGCACAAGCGATTAGGCAATTGGGCAATTACTTGGCCACACTAGAGCTGGTAATAGATTCTTTTTTTAGGGGGGGGTGGACTCCACTCCTACCCAGAGTCTACTCTAAAAGTTTACCCCAGTCATGCTCTGGTTTCGGGACTAAAATTGCACTTTGATGCTGTTACTTGTGGGGGTTGGGGGAGGGATACTTGTGGGTGTAATCAGCCAGTCAAAAGTGCCAGAAAGTGCCAGAACCCAAAAATAAAACTTGAGGTGTTGCAAAGGAAATTTTTGCGAGTGAAAATTGCAGAGAACATTCCATTCCATGGGTGAAATGAAATCAAACTGTCACTGGCAATTTCACATTTATTTAACTCTCGTTTTGGGGCCACAACCACAAAGTTTTCTTCTTTTTATTTTTTGGTCAAAAGTTTGAGCCAAAAAAAAAAACTTTAAAGTTGCCAAAAAAAAAGAATACCAAAAAATAAACTATGGCAGTTTGGAAAACTCATTTTAGTTGCAGTTCAATAAATAATCTAAATGAAAGACTTGTCAGGGGGGTAGGGAGTCTTTGATTTTGTCAGTGCTCAAGCCAGGGGGCCAGGGGAGGTCTAGACAAGTGGCTAGAGGAGAGCTAGAGCAGTGGTTAGGGAAGGTCTAGAGCAGTTGCCAGGGAAGACCTAGAGCAGTGGCTAGAGGAGGTCTAGAGGAGGTCTAGAGCAGTGGCCAGGGAAGGACTAGAGCAGTGGTCAGGGAAGGACTAGAGCAGTGGCTAAAGGAGGTCTAGTGCAGTGGTCAGGGTAGGCCTAGGGCAGTCGTCAGTGGCTAGGGGAGACCTGGAGCAGTAGCTAGGGGTGGCCCAGAGCAGCAGTTATGGGAGACCTAGAGCAGTCGTCAGGGAAGGCCCAGAGCAGTGTCCAATGGAGGCCTAGAGACCACTCCTCTAGGCCTCCATTGGACACTGCCAGGGGTGGCCTAAAGCAGTGGCTATGGAAGGCATAGAGGAGTGGTCAGGGGTGGCCTAGAGCAGTGGCTAAGGGAGACCTAGAGCATTGTCCAGTGAAGACCTCAAAGATTGGCAGTAGATTGGCACGGATATTCCATGTTTGTTTGTTTGTTTGCTGTTGCAGCTGTCAACTAATGAGAATTTATGCTAAATCAATTAAGTTGCATATGCAAAATGGGGTATACTAAAGGCACAATTTATGGGCACACACACTCTGCACACTCCTCTGTGCTCTCCCCCCTCGAGCAATGCATCTGCTTGATTGCTTTCCGCTCGGAGGTAACTCTACTCAGTCACTCTCTCTCTGTTTCTTTTCCGCTCGAAGCCAACTCTCCTCAGTCTTTCTCTCTCTGTGCCTTTTTCGCTCGAAGCCAACTCTCCTCAGTCACTCTTCCTTCAGTTTTCCTTTATCCCAGCAAGCAAAAAGAGTGTTGCCAGGCACCTAAAGCGATTTTTGCTGTACGTGTATGAGATAATCATCTAAAGGCTGTCCATCAGCTGAGCATTCCACTGTGTGCAGGCGCCTGCCAGGCACCCCACTCCCCCCCCTCTGCTTTCTCTGCTCTTTGGGGCATATCACACTTTCAAAGTGTGGCCAAGCGTGGTACGCATTTTGGCGTTTACATTTGTGTGTTTGTATTTGCATTTACATTTGTATTTGTATTTGTATTTGCATGTCTCTCTCTCTCTGTGTGTGTGTGTGTATTTGAGTTTTATTAATATTTGATAAAGGATAAATTGTAAAATTTATTACATATCGAATTTCAGCGCTAATAGAATTTCAAAAAATAAATCAAATTAAATTCTAGCCCCAAAAAGTAAACAATTAAAGAGGCAACCAGAGGAAAGTGAACTCTGAACTATGCTAAATGTTTCTTTAAACATTTTGGGCAACTTTAAGGCATGCCTCGAGGGGGTGCTTTGGGGGGTAAGAGGGGGTGATGAGGTTACTGTGTGAATTATATGCTGTCGCCTTGGCATTAAACTGCAATTAAACTGACCAGAAAATGTTGTGATAATTGCCGTTGCTGTCTGAAATTAATAGCCATCATTTTGTGTGGAGAGTTCCCCCCGCTGTCACCACCCCCCTCTACTGCCTGGCATGTAAATTCCATTTTAATAATGCGGTTGACAATGGGCTTTTTGGGGGGTGGGATGGTAGGGGCATGTGTGCCGAGTTCTCTGTCCTGTAGCTATTTTTAGAGAGCAATTAAATTTTATATGCCATGGCAACTGCAACTGTCTGCCACGTCTGCCACGCTGAAAGGCAGGACAGGGGAACACTGTTATAAATTTTAATTGTAAACTGTACTTTTCTCTCTCTCACTCTGTTTTCTACCTTTCTCTGTTTCACTCTGCATGGCAGCTCCAATCTCATTCCATATGCATGACCAATCCGATCCGGTTGTTCCGATCCAACCCACTGAGGCGTGCTAATGTCCTGTGTCCAATGTCCTGACTTTTGCTTCCAATTAGGCATGCCATGGCCTACTCTGTCCCACCCATCCTGCCTGCCCCGCCATTGCATTGATTGGACGCTGCGGACTAAAATGGCGCACTTCCTTTTCCGTTGCACCCTCCCTTCCGTCGCACAAAAGTATGCAATAAACTTTCGGCTAAAACTTTGCACGCAACATCACGCGGCTGAAGTTTTCTTTCTTTAGAAAATTGTGTGGAAAATGTACAGATAGAAGGAGAGAGGAGAGTTGGCTGTCTAGTAGTTGTCCTGCTTAGTTGATTTTCAGTTCATTTTGTGGAGCTAAAATATATTTTATGATGTGTCCGGGCAGAGAGTAATTAATATACGAAATATAAACTAGTTTTTGGCTTCTTTTTTTATAAATTAAGGTTATACCTTTTTATAGAAGTACGTTAAATTTGAGTTTATTTAGACCGAACTTTAAATTTTAATTCCCCCATTTTTATGCCAATATAAAATTCATTCAAAATTCACTTTAAAATTTTGAACAACTTTTAAAGGCAACAATTTTGCGCATTTAAATTTAAACTCTGACTACAAGAAGTGTTAAAAGGGTAAGAAGAGACATAGAAGAAGTGTAGGGAGAGCGTGAGAGTAGAGATAGAGAGAGAAAGCGAGAGAGTTGAGTAGCAAGAAAGAAATTGCATGGATAAATTCGAAAAAAACATGAATATGTACTCCAAGCTGTGTCTGTCTCTTGTATCTGTAGCTGCCCCATCAAATAATAGTTTTATGCACCACTCAAAAACCTTCTTCTTCTTCTGGTGTGACTCTCTGTGTGTGTGTGTGAGTGATCCTGTGTAGGCCAAATCCATAGAGACAGGCACCCAGCACGGACTTCCATACTCCCTCTCTGCATTACTTGGGGCTGCGGAGGAGGAGGTAGGAATCTCTGTGGAACTGTGTGGCAGCTTCAGCAATTGGCCAACTTCAGTGCTACCGCAGGCTTATGCAAAATGCACTTTGCGCTTTGTAACAAATCCCCACCCTCTCCCTGGTCTACTGGGAACCCACCCTCCCCCACCCTGCTTAAGGCTTGAGAGGACAACCGTGTACTTCCTTTTTCTGTGGAGGGGAGTGGGCGAGGGGTAAGCGAATCTCCCTTTTTTGAGCTGCTTCAAATGCACAAAAATGTACGAATGAAAAAGTTCCGTTTTCCGTTTCCGCTTGTGTTTGTGTTCTCCTCTCTTTTGGGGATACTCTCTCTCTCTATCCCCCGAGAGAGGGAGTATTTGTAATTTTAAATCGAAAAAAGGAATGTCAAAGAAAGTGCAGAGGTAGGGAATAGCTGGGGAGTAATTTTGGCATATATTTAATCCTTTTTTTTTTGCATGAACTTTATGAAGAATTTAAATGCATTTTGTCTGAACATTTTAGCGTGTATTTATGTGCGTTTATTTTAAGTAAATTTATTTTCTGCGAATGTATTTTATGTGAATTTATTTTGTGTGAATTTTTTTTATTGTGAAATTATTTTAAGTGAATTTCTTTTAAGTGAATTTCTTTTATTGTGAAATTATTTTAAGTGAATTTATTTCTGCGAATTTCTTTTATTGTGAATTTATTTTGTGTGAATTTCTTTTAATGTTGAAATTATTCCATGTGAATTTATTTTATTGTGAATTTATTTTAAGTGAATTTCTTTTATTGTGAATTTATTTTATTGTAAAATTATTTTAGCTTGAATTAATTTTATGTGAATTTATTTTGTGTGATTTTATTTTAGCTTGAATTTATTTTATTGTGAATATATTTTATTTTATTTTATGTGAATATCATTTATTATGAGTTTATTTTAGTTTGAGTTTATTTTATGTGATTTTATTTGTTAAGCATTTTTTTGTTTTATTTATCGTGTTATTTAGATACTGTGGATTAGTCAGACTGTGATTTAATATTCTTTATAGTAGTTATAGATAAATTCATTGGCAGACTGTGTTTAAATATTCTTTATGGTTATAGCTACATATATAATATTCATTGTTCAGTTTTATGCAGCTTCTATCTATGATTTGCCTATTGATTCTTTTTTATCAACTTATCCTTTTGCTTTTGCTCCTTCGACTGTTCCTTTCCGATGGGGGGCGATGTCTTCCTTTGGCTGCCTCTTGGCTGCGTGGCAGCCGAATCAGGCGCTGTACCCCTTTCGAGACGATCCAGTTCCAAATTGATAAGCCTTATTTGTTCCAGATCGAACTCTTGCCAATTTGTTGTGTCCTTATTCATGTTTAAAACTTAAATTAAATTTTTTTTTGTAGCAAATTTGTAGAAGAGAAATGTTCTGTTGATTTTTTAAAAATTAATCTAAATTTTGAGTTTGCTTTGTTTTTTTTTTGCTTTTAGAAATGAAAACACAAAACTGCTTGGATAGAAAAATATTTCAATATTTTTTAGAGTGTTTTTCAGAGTTATTTCTTAGCTTTCAGAGCTATCAACGTGCCCGTAAGGGTATCTAAAACTTTGGGGTTTTCCTTAGCATTTATTTCTCTGTCTTTTTTTCTTTGGTTTTTTTTGTGTTTGTGTTGTTGTTGGTGTTGGGTTCAGTTTCTTGCACGTACCAAAGAAAGAAACGGAACGAAGGCAAAGCGAACCAAAACTTTGTTTTTATATTTCGAGGATTTGCTTGCTTGCTCTCTTTTTTTCTACATTCTTTTGGAATCTTGTCTCCCCTCTCTCTTGGCTCTTTCACTGTGAGTCTCTGCCCCTCTCTTGGCTCTTTCACTGTGAGTCTCTGACCCTCTCTTAGCTCAGACAGTGGTGTCTCTCTCCCCCTCCCTTGGCTTTCTTTCTCTGCGTGTGTCTCCATCCTCTCTCTTGGCTTGCTTTCTCTGCGTGTCTCCCTCCTTTGATCCAACTAAGCAAACGACCGCAAACGTTTCTCATATACATTTCAGCCAAAGAAGCGAAACGAGAAGAGGCAAAGCCAAGAACGTGACCAAGCGAAGAATTAAGCGACAGAAAGAGGGAGAGAAAAGTTTCAAGAGCTACAAGGAGAGAAGTCACAAGTGGGTGGGGTGGCAAAAAGAATGCGGCAGAGCAGTTGCTGGGAGCAGCAGGAAGAGCAGCAGCAGCAGTAGCAGGAGAGGGATGGGGATGGGGAGGAGGCAACTTAAAATCGTTTTAGTTGCAACTTTATTTATTTATCAACTATATGCTAATGAAACCACTGTGCGGTGGTGCTGTGGTGGCTCTTGCTGCCTCCTGCCACAGCCACAGACACAGACATTGGCTGGTAGGGAGGGGGGGATGCTGCTGCCATTGCCACTACCATTGCCGCTTCCGTTTCCGTTGTGTCCTCACGCACACACAACCTTAAACACACAAATACAAACACACACAATCACAAACACAAACAATGTTCCAGGCAAAAGACCGCGCAATCTCCACCTACTTCTACTTCTACTCCCTCTTCCCACTCCCCATTGCCCCTCTTCTTCTCTCGCACATTTTGCTGATTATTCCGGTGGTTAGATGGCTTTTGGCTTTAAGCAAGGCATATTCTACGGGCAGGTGAGGCTATCTGATTGTCACTTATGGTGTGCCAAGCCCCTGCTGCTGCTTATCATACCCTGCCCTGCCTCAGCTTGTGGCACAGTTACCAATGGACCGGCTTTAATGCCTGACACCTGTTTTGGGCATTCGCACTTCAATGCCAAGGGGGTTCGGGCGGAGCCAGGGACAGCTTGTGGGCTTGAGAAATCATTAGACAGCTGTCATATGCAGCCTGCGGTGGCAGCAGGTAGCAGAGGGGCAGCAGAGCAGAGGGAGGCAGAGGCAGTCAGATAAGTAGATCCAGGCAGAGCCACAGGAGGGACAAGTGTGCAACAGGAAGCCCCTTGGGGTGGGGGCATGCCTTGTGGGTACTTAATGTATAATGTACATTTGATTAGTGCCTACCCACCCAACCCCCCTACAAGTCACTTAAACTTGCAAATTATCTCACAAATATTTGAGGCATGTTAAAGCAAATGTGGCAGCTTGCCTTAAGCACTCAACTCAACTCATCTCACATCCTTTCTTCTCTCTCTTTACAGAGCTGATCGCAATCATGATGGACGCCTGTCCATACAGGAGCTTGGCCAGTACATCAATCGTCGCATTGTGGAGCATATCGATGAGGCGATTATGAATAATGCCCGAGAGTTTCGGCGCGTGGACATTGACCCCGCCGACGGACTGATCACCTGGGATGAGTATCATCGATACTTTCTGCGCGAGCACGGCATGACGGAGGCGGATATCGATGAGCACGATGAGATCCGGCATACGGCACTGAATCGCAGGGCACGCGAGGATATGATGCGGGACAAGGCACGCTGGTCGGAGGCGGCACGAACCGATCTGTTTACGCTCACCATCGATGAGTATCTGAGCTTCCGGCATCCGGAGTCGAGTGTGTCCAATCTGCTGGAGCTGGTGGACGATCTGCTGCGGCAATTCGATCAGGATGGCGACGATCAGCTGACGCTGGAGGAGTTCTCCGACCTGAATGTGGACGATGATGATGATCTGCTGCGCAAGTCGCTGATCTCCAAGACGCTGGTGGAGCGGCGGGCAGAGTTCAAGCGGATCATCGACAAGAATCACGATGGCAAGGCGGACAGGGGGGAGTTGCTCTACTATGTGAATCCAAAGACGCCGCGCTATGCACTCCAGGAGGCGGCCACATTGTTCAGTCTCTGTGATGAGAATAAGGATGAGCTGCTGACGCTCAAGGAGGTGGGTCCCTAGAGATATTTAAACTGGAATTTATTTGACACAATTCTTTCTTACAGATGACTGACAATGCGGAGATATTTCTGCAATCGAAAATGATCGATACGGCAAACAGTTTTCACACTGAATTCTAAATTACAATTTTATTAAGTACTGGCACTCATCCCTCTTTAATCCTTCAATCCTTCCATCCTTGTACCCCTTTGAGCATTTATAGTGATATTAATTTGTAAGTTATTCCATTCCGGTTGCTGATCATCTTTTCAGTTCTTAAAAAATATATTCTCCCTCGAAATAAATACAGAAAAAATAAAAATACTCGTAAGATCGTAAGTAGAAGAAAAAAATCATTTTCCCGTGTGATTTTTCAATAATTAAAATATAAGAAATGCAAGGCAAAAAAATAAGGTAAAAATCAAACACAAAATACTCCAAAACTGAAAATTAAAAATAAATATTAAAATTTAAAAATAAAAAATAAATATACGTAATTTTATGACACTCCGAGGACCACACGTGTGTTTTTCTTTTAAGTGGGGAAAATATTTAAACGGATCCACAAAAATAAATCACAGTCAGAGATATTTGTAGGGCGACAAATCTGAAACATTAATTTAGAATTCTCTGCTCCCCACTGCCTGCTCTCTGGACTCTCTGGACTCCCTGCTGTCTCGATTCTCTGCTACCCGCTCTCTGGACTCCCTGCTGTCTGTCTGGATGCTCTGCTTTCCCCTTCTCGAATATAATTTCGCTGCATGAAATTAAATTTGTGGCACCTTTTGCCACCAGATACGAACGAGTATCTTGCGCTTAGAAGAACAATCTCTTCCATCTGAGCTGACAAATCACTCCACATTAAGGGCTAAAGTCCTTGTTCAATTTGTTTGTTTGTTTGTTTGGTTGTGGCTGTGGCAGGAGGGAGCACCAGCAAATAAATAAGCCAAAAGGGACGAAATGGAATGATAAATAAGTGCCACTTGCAACATAACATTTCCAAGGAATCGCTCTCTCCCTACCTCTCTCTCTCTGTCTGTCTGTCTGTCTTGATGGATATCCTTGAGAGAGAATTTAACAAGCAATTGACTTTCTGATGGTGTTAATACTTCTTTAATCCCCCCAAAGCTTAGCTTACCTTACCTACCGGGTGGAAAAATCATTTAAAATGTACGGGGCCAAATATTGATGGATTTCGGTACTAAGCGGAGTCGAAGTGGAGTCACGAACAGCATAGGAGGAACTACACAAGGATACAAGGATACAGGAGGAACCTGAGCCGGATGGATGGATGGGATGGCTGAGCATCCTACGGCTACGTGTCATGTGCAAAAGAATGTCCGGATAACGTTACGGGAATAATAATCCCCACGAAGCAGCAACCTATCAAAGGCAGACAAAGTGGAGATGCTGCAAATGCTGGAGAGCTCTGTTCGTTGTGTAATTGAATCTAATTGTTCGGAAGCTCAGATAATGAGCACGTAAAACGCAAAAGGGACTGCCAGCATGTGCGTATAAAGGTACATACAGCAGCAACAACAACTGGAGCTTAACATAACAGAAATAGAAATAGCAACAGAGCAGCTACAGAATAAAGAGAGAAAGAGTGGGGGGGGGGAAACCCTCAGACATTAAGCAAATAAGCAAACACATCAATTCGGTTAATAACATACACGAAGAGCAGAGCAGAGCGATGGAGAGAGGAGCAGAGGAGAGCAGAACATAACGGAGCAGAGCAGAGCAGTGCAGAGCAGAGCAGAGCAGAACAGAGCTAAGCAGAGCAGAGCAGTGCGGAGCAGAGCAGAGCAGTGCGGAGCAGAGCAGAGCAGAGCAGGGCAGAGCAGAGCTAAGCAAAGCAGAGCTGGGTAAAGCAAGCAGTGCGCGGAGTAGAGCAGAACAGCTAAGCAGAGCAGAGCAAGGCAGAGCAAAGCAGAGCAGAGCTAAGCAGTGGAGAGCAGAGCAGAGCAGAGCGGAGCATAGCAGAGCAGAGCTAAGCAGTGTGGAGCAGAGCAGGGCAGAGCAGAGCAGCGCATAGCAGCGCAAAGCAGAGCAGAGCAAAGCAGAGCAGAGGACGATGCCAACAGAACGATGCATATGAAATGAGCCTATCCTTGGATAGGCCTGACAGACCGCCCTGGCAAAGGACGGACTGCCTGTCTGTCTGTCTATCTGTGTGTGTGTGTGGAACAGGCTATCTGCTGATTACTCTTCATGTGTGTTTGTGGCAGTGGCCCTGGTGATGAGTGCCTGGGATATCTAATGAGTGGTGTGATGTGATTGGGGGGGAAGTTGATTTGGTGGCAGCCATATAGAGTGCAAATTTAATGTAGAATTATAGAGTGAAGCTGAAACTTTGATTTGCTAGCAGGTAATGAATTTTAGCTAAGGGTTTTACTTAGGGTTACATTTTCTGCACAATTCTTTTGCATTTATTTTGTTAGCCTTTATTGCTTTTATTTGCCTTTAATTTGTACATTTATTTGCCTTATATTTGGTACCTTTTATTTGCCTACTTTCTGTGCAGAACCGACTGAGAGCAGTGACTCGAAATCCCACCGCATGATTCATGAGTGGTATTCATAAATTGAGTTAGCAACATAAAACAAATGGCATCCAGGCAGGCGCTCTCACTTAACGAGCCGCAAAAAAGATGTTACAACTGATGCCACCACACATGAGGCATCCACAGCAGCAGCAGCAGCAGCATCCTTCTGTGTCTCTCTAGTAGTACAAATGTTTTGCATTATTGGGAGCACAACGTGGAGTACCACGAATGGGGCCAAGGAAGACGTGGGCAGGGATACATGTAAGGCTGGGATACACGTAACTTGCATTAGTCACTCACTTGCCAGTGGAAATTTCGCTGAGCATGCCCAAAAAAAAAAAAAAAAAATACTCCCAGCGACTGGGCTGGAAATTGCCATTAGGCGAGAGTGGGAGGGGCAGCAGACCCTCTCAGACCACGTCGATTGTGCCACGCATAAATATGCCAAACACATACACACACAGACAGACAGACACACAGACAGACAGACAGATGAGTGTATTTCTATTTCTATCTGACACTGTGTAAGTCTTGTGTTTTGTGTTGTGTTTGTGCCATAAATGCTTCATCTTCAACTCATACATATTAAAATCTGGCAAAAATAAACTTCAACAGTTCACAAAGCATGCCACACAAACATGCTGCCAGTGGTACTGTTGCCACAGAACTTGTGGTAGAAGGGAAGAAGTGCCATAGAGCTTGTAGAGGGGGGAAGAAGTGCCACAGAGCTCGTAGAGGGGGTAAGGACACAGCCACAGCAACCGTAGAAGGAAAGGGAAGGCATGGCAGGGTAGGGTTGGGTATGGTATGGTATGGTATAGACATGGCAGGGTAGAGTACGAGTAAGAGTAAGAGTAGAGCTCATGCATTTTAAAATTCAGCCATTAGAGAACCCAAGAATCCCCCAACCCACAACCAAGTTATTTTGTATGCAGAATATTATTTTGAGTTCTTCTACTCTCTGTCTGTCTCTCTCTCTCTCTCTCTCTCTCTCTCTCTCTGTGTGTCTTCCTTTTTTTCTGTGAGTTGTGGCTTGGACATTGCATTGCGAAACGACAAACCACAAAACACTCTGCCCCGAACAGAAGACTCCAAAAGGAGAGCAGCACCAGGTTCAAAGCAATTAAATGTTTTTACTCAAATTTGTGCAGCATAAATCAGTTTTTAAATGCCCCCCAAAAAATAGAACCTGCTAACAAAACACAGACAGACAGACACATGGCACAAACGGGGTTCAAATTGGCCCAAAACACATCATTTAACAGATTCCTGGGGCGGCTGGTGGGGTTCGTACTATGGTCGTGAAATGGCATGTTGTGGCATGAAATTTGTGTGTGGCAGAGAGTGCTAGCTGCAAAGCGACCGCAAAAGTTTGTTTGCAGTTTATTTGGGGGAAATTCTGTGGCAGTTTATACACGATGTGTGCGAGTGCTACAAAACATAATTCAGATATGGTTAAAGGAATTTCTGGCATTTGCATTATTTAATTTAATAGTTAAGTGAAATAAAAGCCGAAAAAATAGCAGGAAAATAATACAAACTGATGGAATGCTGTCACTATTTAAATCTATATAAAAATGCAATAATATATTGGCATAAGAGTGATACAAACATAAAGCAGACAGGTATAATGTTAACATAAATAATAACCAGCATTAGCATAATTTAATTTAATATTTAAGTGTAAAGAATACCCGAAAAATAGCCCCAAAAATAATACAAACTGATGGAGTGATGCTTACATTTAATTCTATAAAAATTCAATAATATATTGCACTTTCTTTTATACCCTTAACACGCTTCTTTAAAGGATGAGTGGTTCAAACATAATTCAGAAATGGATAATGTTAACATAAAGTATCTGCTAGCATTAGCATTATTTTAATTTAATATTTAAGTGTAAAGAATACCCGAAAAATAGCCCCAAAAATAATACCAACTAATGGAATGATGCTTACATTTAATTCTATAAAAATTCAATAATATATTGAACTTTCTGTTATATCCTTAAAGGCAACTGAGTGCTAAAAAAACATAATTCAGACAGGGTCTAACGGATCTGCTAGCATTTGCATTATTTAATTTAATATTTAAGTGAAAGAAAAGCGGACAAAATATACCCCAAAATAATGGAAACTAATGGAATGCTGTCACCATTTAAATCTATAAAAATTCAATATAGAAAAACCAAAATAATAGTTCCAAAATAATACAAATTGATGGATTGCTGATACTATTTAAATCTATATAAATTCAATAATATTTTACGCCCTCTTTTATGCCCTTAACACGCTTCCTTAATCACTTTTATATCACACCGTTCAATGGCCATGGGCTATGGGCTGCTGCTGCCCAAAAAAAGTATGCTATAATTCCATTAAACAGATTCCCAATATTTTTCCCATTTTTTTTTTACATTAAACAGAACAGATTCAATATTTTCCATGTTTTTTTTTTTACATTATACGTTACTATATTCTCTGGTATTTTTTTTTTGTACATGCGCTTAATAATGAAAATTCCTGAATGCACACAAAATGCGCACTGGGCCATGGCATGCAATAATATTTGTATCGGTGGCCAAAAATCCGTGAAATTTTCGCAGCAGATAGGAAATTTCAGCAAGTTTTATGCGAAAATTGATTGAATTTTGAATGCACAATTTTTGTTTCCCTGACAGAGCAAAATATTACAAGAGATGGGAGAGAGAGAGAGAGAGCCACATGAATATATTTTGCATTCATTTAAAATTTGAGTATTTATTCATTCGAAATTCAAATGAAAACTTCTTTTGTGTTCCATTGTGCCAGAGTGTGTGTGTGTGTGCCCACGTAAAAATTACAACAAAAGGTAATTTAGCAGTAACAACTTGCTGGCAAACACTTGACTTAACTTTCGATGTGTGTGAGTGAAGGTGTCCTTCGAGAGTGTGTCTTTCCATGCACAGAGTGTGTGTGTGTGGGTGGGTGGGTGTTTGTGGATGTACCATTCACAGATACGAAGTGAAAAGCAATTTTCGTAACATTTGCATGCCTTAAACTAACACACAGACACAGGCACACACACACTACAGACACACACCAAGCACTGTGCTCCCAGACGAATGGAGCGACAGGATAAGCATATAAGGATGGAGCTGCAAATAAGGTTGATGATGATGATGGGACGGAGGCGGTAGGGGGCAAGGCCTACCTTTAAGAGCGGGCTGCAGGGGCGTATAAAAACTACTGCATGTGTGTGTGTGTCCCGTGTGCGTGTATGTTCGGGTATAAGTAGAATGGAGTACGTGTTATGCTGAAAATGCAATTTGCCTTCTGTGCGAAATGTACGGAAAATTTATGCAAATTTCTCCCTTGACCCACCGCCACCCGCCACCCGCCAATGACGACGCCGCCAGCGTCGGTGCTGCTGCCGCCCATCAGGAAGCGGAAACAGGAAGTGCGACCATTGTGTTTGTGAGTGTTAGTGTGTGTGTTAGTGTTAGTGTGTGTGTGTTTGCGTGCCTGTGCATGCATGAGAGTGCTTATGTGTGTCCTCAAGTGTGTGTATGTATGGGTGCGTTTGTGTGTTAAAGCGCTAAAATGAAAATGTAGTGAAATATGCGATAGAAAAGGAAGAGGTCTCGCGCGCCCCTTCCTCTCTGCCCGAGCCACAGGCTAACAGGGCAAAAGAAATGAGGCTAAATGTGATAATCGACTAAGGGGATATCCTGGATAAGCGAAGGTAGGGTTAGTAGGTATTGTAGGGTTTGCTTGGCTGTAAGAAGGCAAAGATATGGGTTAGAGCATAAGGTTACTTGAAGATTCTTCAGCCGAAGAACAATCAATGTATAGTATATCTCTTCTATGACTTGACTTTCTAGTCAGCTTTCTAGTCATTTTCTATACATTTTGTACACTTTTTCTGTACCTTTTCTGTACTTTTTTCTATCAGTTTTCTCTGCGTCTTTCCTTGCCACTCTTTCACATAGAATAACATCAAGAGTAATCCTACCAAATAACCAATAAATGGATGCAAATAAGACAAGCCACTTGCACTTCTTTCTTGCACTTCTTGCACTTCTTTCACTGCTTTAATTCATCTATAAACTAATGACATTTTCCTTAGACATTTAACAACTGAAACAACTCCTAATTATACCCAGGAAAATATCGAATTAATCACAGAAAAAGACCTTACAAAATCTCTCCATAAACCTAAACCAAACATATCCCAATCCCTGTCCCAAACTTCCCACTAGTCGGTTACTCCTCCGTACGCCCCAAAACCAGGGTATGCCACATGGCGGGGCTGCCACAAATAAGCCCCACAGCGCGGATGCAACAACTAACGCGACAACAACATTGGCAGCGGTGTTGCCGTTGGGCACCGGTGGGAGGGCACGGGGAAAAAATGTGTTCACAACGTGGTGTAAATTCGCCATCGATAGTTTTGACATTACGTATACGCAGCGGTGCTGCTGCTGCTGCTGTTGCGTGTCTCAGTGTTAGTGGCATTGTGGCGCCCCCCTGCGGCGGCTTTCGACAGTAGAAAAAACGACACACGACACACAAAAAGAAGGAAACAAAAAAAATAGCAACGCCACAGAGAAAATTGAACGAAAAAAACGATGAAAAATATTGCGAACATGGCAACACACACACACAAACACAACACACACACACACACATTGATGAGGGGGGTGGGGGGCAGACGAGACGAGAGGAAACGGAGGCAACTAGGAGACGCCCAGAAGCGGCAGCATAGCCTGGCCGCCAATGGCAAAGGCATTTCCCAGTGTTTATGGGTGAGGGTGGGGTAGGGGTAGGGGTAGGGAGGGTAAATGAAAAGCCGCCGGTTAGTTCCAACAGAGCCACAACACACGCAACACACTGTCTGTGTATGTGTGTGTGTGTATGAGTGTGGGAAATTGTTTATATTGCATTGCACGTGCCTTTGACATGCCGATCCCCCCCCACCCAACATGTCTCTGCCACCTATTTAGGCGGTACCAATGCGCCTCCCCTGCCCCCTGCCCCACTGCCTTATTCTTTTATGCTTCACTTCTGTGTTTCAGTGGCCTGTGGGGGGGGCAACATACATAGAAGGAGAAGGTGACGCTGCTGCTGTGGCAAACAGAAGCCGCTCGAGGCACACACACACACACACACGTGCTTGGCCCTCTTGGTGAATGTTTATGGTTGTATAAGTGTGAATTACTGCTCCATAGAGTGTACACATACAGCACACACACTTAGATACACTCTCCGTCCGTGTGGCCTAAGCCAAGTGCGAGGATAAACGACAACATTTAAGGCGACCAAATCTTTTTAATGCCGCATCAAGCCATTTTTCAATCCCCGATCTAAGCGCAAAGATTAAGTTGTCTTTAAGTCTCGTCCAAGCAGCCAAGCAGAGGGGAAGGCAACATTCTACGGTGGAGAGAGTGGGCTGGTAGAAAGGGGGGCGCTGTGGCATGCAGTGTGGGGAGTGGGATTGTAGGGGTTGGGCTGGACTGGGCTGGAGTGGTCTGGACTGGAGCTTTAATGTTTCTGGAATAAATGTATTTGCTTTACTTTGCATTTGTACACTCCACCCATCCCTCGCCACCCTAACGATTTGCATGCCCATTTTTTTGTTTCGCTCATTTCTCATTTGCACCTTGCACCATTTCCGAATTTCCATTTCCTGCCTGAACGCAAATTGCATGCAACGTGCGATAGGGGGCAGCCAGGAAAATGAAGTAAAAGAAAGGCAGGGGCAGGGGCAAGGGCTAGGGCAGGGACTAGGGCTGGGAGTGAGACTGGGGCTGGGGCTAGGGCTAGGACTGGAGCTAGGACTGGGTTCCGGGGCTGCTACTGAGGGTGGGCACTGAAATTAGTTCAGTTCAAATAAGTTCAGTTGAAAACAATTATTTGAACTTCTGAATGGTGGAGAATGGAGCAAGAGAATATAGCGTGGAAAGAGAGAGACAGAGAGAGAGTGAGAGCGACACAGCGATAGCATGCTAAGTAGAAAGACGAGCACAGTAAGACGGAAATGAAGCCTGATGAAAATGGAACTTTTTTTTCGCCATGAGCACAGAGCAGCAGCCAAACAAAAAGCAAGAAAAAAAATGAAATGAGACAGAGACGGAGAGTGGGAGAAAGAAAGTTTCGTTTACATAATTTACTTTTATGAATGCCCAGGGAGAGCAATTGCCTCTGGAAATAGAGTTGCTGCTGCCTCGGGATCTCCTACTCGTATCCTCTCCTCCTGGCTCCTGGATTCTACTTGTATCCTCTCCTCCTGGCTGCTGAATCCTACTCGCATACTGGCCTCCTGGCGGCATTTTTAATCAGCGCAAATTCCGTTTGCTATCTGTCAGCGCCTACCCCCCCCCGCGCACTACCACCACCGACTGATGCTGGCACACAAAAAGTTGCATAATATTCGGGCTATAATAATATTCATGCCTGACATCAAAATTCATTAAGAGTGATTAATATTTGTTCGCTGTTTGTTGTTCCGCAACTGAGCCAGCAGGAGGAGCATTCCCCCCCATTCATTAAAGCGGAATCTCCTTCTGGCACTTTCTCTCTCTGTTTCTCTCTGGCCCCAAAAAAAAACTTTATCTTGCAGCCCATACAGGAGTGACATTTCTCTGGCTTCCCCCATTCCCTCATGTAAATTAATAGCCCCGTTAAGGATTTATGACTGCGAATATATCAAGGATATTAGCCAATTTCCTGGCTTGGCAAAAAGGGGTGAGGGGTGACCCTAAGCTGCTGGACAAATGAGACTGGATCTCGGCACATCAGTTGCGATAATGCCCGACTTAATGCTGAGGTGAAATGGGGTTATAAAAGTGGCCCCCCCCACCCCCTGCCTTCATTGGAAAAACTTGTTAAAAGTTGAGCTGCTCCATTGAATGCCCTTTGTGCCTGAGTCTTATTGATGGGGTTATGCGATGGGTGGGTGGACTCTATAAAGTTAGTCAAAGAACATTGCCCCCCCATTTAATTAACCCAAAGCGGGCTGCATTCCCATTGAACAAGTGTTCAATAAAGCGGAACAACTGTGCGGCCGGCCACCCACGAGCAATCAGCCAGAGGCGCAGATCCTTGACTTCAAAGGACAGCAGTCGGAGTCCCTTTTTGGCTTTACATAAATATTAATGCGAGTTAATTTGTCCGGCATATATGCCAAAAAGGGTGGACACAAACAGAGAGAGAGAGAGAGGCAGAGAGAAAAGTCATATGGCTGGCATATACAGAGTAGAGGTTACGGGTGCGGGGTGTGCAATCAATCACACATGAAACAATATTTACAATTTGAAAACGACGTAAGGAATTAATACCAATTGACGTCAGTCACAGCACAGGGTTCACTGTACGTAAGCCAGCCCAGGCAGCCCAGCCAGCTGTGGTTGGCAGCCAGGGGGGTGGCACTGGGTCGTGGGCGTAGTTTTGCTCGGTTGAATGCCTCGTCTGTCCGTGATACCCGCAGGTAAATCAAACAATGCTGCAAGGACGGGCCCTAGCCATGGCCCCAGGGCACATTTAATGAAAAGGTAAGGTCTTGCCGCACAGGAGCTCCATCCCCAGTACCTCTCTTGTTGATGGCCTATGCGGCGCTCCTTCCAACTTGTTTGGCCTGACAGGCGGCGCCTGTTGTTGACAGCCGCAGCACAAACACATAGACACATATACTCCCCCTACTCTCACACACACACACACCAGCAGATACTCACACGTTGACAGACACGCAACCCGTCACTTCCACATGTGTGTGTGTGTACGTACATAAGTACGTATGTTTGTACGTATTTAGCCCCCGCCGTATAGTCCGCTGAAGTGTGTGTTTGCGTGCGTCTGGCATTTTGACTAAAAATAAACAATGATCGTCAGTCACAGTGGCAAAAACGGGTAAGAAAAATCCAATTACAACAAATTTTTTGGCATAAAAAAAATAACAAGCAGCCAGCGGGTCGCCGCCATATTTAAATGTTCAACCAGTCGACTGTAGTACATCCTACATCCAAAGAGGGGCTACATCAATAATGATTTAAAATTAAATATTTCATGGCATATCGTATGCTATAAGCTCTACAGAGGCAGAGAGGGGAGTAATAGCAACAGAGAGATGTCATTAAAAATTACTAAAAATTAAATATAATATTCCATATAAGCTTTTTAAATTAATATTGCATGAAGGGCCATGAAATGTGTGCTGTAAAATATAATATGTAAAATATTCTGTTAAGATTACGTTACTATTCAGTTAATGTTCTGTTACTATGCTGTTAATGCTCTGTTTCTTTTCAGTAACTATTCTGTTACTATTCTATTACCATTCTGTTACTATACTGTAACTATTCTGTTACTATGCTGTTACTATTAAGTTAAAGTTAGATTCAAAGTTACAGCCAAAAATCAGCTTAAAAATTACTTAAAAAATATAATAAAATATGTAAAAATTGTAAAAATATGCAACAAAAGTGTGATGGCATTCCCCGAGCAGGTACAACAAAAAAAACACAACGAAAAAGGTAATATAAATCTCACTTAAGTTAAAAAGGTGGAGAACCCTTTTGCATATTAAATGTGAATGCCAGCAAAAGTTTCCCCATAGAGTAGTTAAGTTCCCTTACACACACACACACACACACACACACACCACACACATACATACAGCTACATACGTATACATATGCACATAAAATTACATTAAATATTATTGCCCAGACAAATGGCTTTCCATGGGCCTAGACTCTGGGACTGGGACTGGGCCTGGTACTGTCTGTGGCTCTGTTGCTGGGTTGCTGGTTGCCACACACAAAGGGTCCAATGGTGCGTATGATTGACATATTTGATTGTTTAACTTGTATTAGTAAAGTCAGCAAAGTCCTGCCAGCAGAACAAACACATTCACACACACACAAAAGGGGTCAAAGAATAACAATCGGTGGGAAACAAAGCAAGGCAGAGAGAGAGAGAGAGTGACAGCGAGAATGGGGGGAAATGAAGCTCGCTGGAAAAAGAAAACACAAGTTGCATATGGCATATGTATCCATGCATAATATATACACCACCACTTGTACATCACTTTAGAGGTGGTTGGGGGTTGGGTATATGAGAGTGAGTAATGGATATATTTACAGTGCGTTTCAGCAAGTTAAAGTTGAAGATGTAGCTAAAGCATATACATTTGCCTTAGTTTCTAGCCTTAAAGCACACCCTTTAAGTCTTACATTCACGTTACGCACTGTCTGTGGACACACACTTATGTGATTAAGTAAAATTCTGGAGAAAATCTATGCAGCTGTCTGTTTGCCAGAGCAGAGAACTACTACGAGTAATGTACATAATCCCCTTACCAACATGAAAGTTCTCTCTTTTATATACATATACAAATGTACATATGTATATATTGTATGTGTATTGTATGTATATTTGTATGGCATTTGTCAGATTTCTGTCAATGCTCTCTGTATGTTAACAATGCTTTTGCAGTTGATTCATTTAGTTATGTGGCAGCTGCCTCGTTGAGTCCTGCCTCTGAATGTGACATTTACCATGAATGAATAATTCCACTCAACAAAAAGGCGAAACCCCTTAAAAAGCAATGCCCCATAATCGTTATACAAAATTGTGATGGATTGTTCTCCTAGATTTTATTGTTTGCGAGGCAGGAGTGGCAGAACGTTGTTGGTTATTGCGACATGAACTGTTACACATTGCCTGCTCCAGCCCCCAGCTCCTACTCCCATTCGGTTCATAGAACTGCAGCGGGTAGACAATACACGGACTCGAGAATTATATACACAAGAATTCATTCCTTCCTTGCAATCTTCCTTACCTTGCCCCCGTAACAAGCTGCAATCTGCAATCTTGCAGCCTCTGATGTAATGTAACGAAGCATCAGCACAAATGGAGGAGCCAACGGAACAGCAGTTGGTGCTCCCTGGAGAGGAGGATGTGTGTGTGTATGTGTTTGCTCCTTCCACTGATTGCACAAAGGATGCCCGTCAACTCCTTGGTGACGTGTGTTGAGCGAAAGAATGAGACAGGAAGACAGCGTGGCACCTGAGGAGCTGGAAGACTGGCAGCCGAGGGGCAAGACAGATGATAAATCGTGCTAGGAGACATCGCAGACTGGGAGTATCCATGTAAACTATCCCCAAGGTAACCCAACCAACCCAACCTGGCTGGCTGCAATTGCCACAACAGGAAACCATATATCCCAGTTGTCCCACATGGCGTATGAGTAATAATGGGGCGGCCCAAATCTCTGGCAATTTAATTTCTTTTCTTTCTTTTGCTGGGAAATGCCTTTCGCAATCGATGGACGCAAATTAGTTTCATAAAAGCCAACACACAGTTTCTCAGAAGATTGTTTTTTGTGCAAATCCCACTCGACTATTGTTCGTTCTGCCCCCAGTGGCACGGCACTGCCTGCTTCTCTTTCCTTTAAACCGCACAGGACCCATCATCATCATCATCCGGGACATCTGAAAGGCTTTGCATGACTGTTGCATGTACGTAGGTTTCCCCATCCTTCCTTTCTTGCTTCCTTCCCTCCTGTTGTGTGTGTGTGTGCCCATGCACGTGCGATCCAGAGCTTTGCAGTTGACATCCCGGCTACGCACGTTGCATGCCCCAGCCTCAGCCCCTGACGCAGCTCCTGACGCAGCTCCTGACGCAGCTTCTGCTGCTGGCGTTGTCTGGGCAACATGCAAAGCCAAAGCCAAAGTTTTTTTGTGATGCATGTGCACAGCAGGGGGCGGCAGGTTGGGTGCTTGTCCAGGCGGAGGAGGGGGCAGCTCCCTGGCAGTAGGTTTAGGTTTAGGGTTTAGGGTTACCATAGCAATGCATTAGACGTAAATGCTGGGATTAGAAAGCACTGCCAGTACTTTGGATACCCTGTAATGCATTTTGGCAGTCGCAGTTGCGATGGAAGTAGAAGATCCTTGAGTGGGGAAACTTATAACTGATGCTTCAGGTAAGTTGAGATATTGAAAGTGAAACTTTGAGATCTGAGTAAGATCTAAGAAGAAGTATTTATGATATTTCCTATAATCCCTATACCCTATATTCCTTTTCTATCTTAAAGCAGAATAAATACCGTATATACCCTTCCACAAGGTTACAGAAAAGCTCCCCCTTAAGCAACAGTTGTGTACTCGTATTGTGTACTGCGTAGCCACTGACATGGAGAATTACAGAGAGAGAGAGTGAGAGAGAGCGATAGAGACAGCTAGAGAGATTGAGCTGGCAGTGAGGGGTGGTGCTGGAGCTGTTCTATGGGGTGGCACAGTGCACTGTTCACAATGCAACGAACCATGGGCTAAATGCCGCCGCTGACACACGCACACGCTAAGCTTTTGTATTGATGACGCGGCTTAAGAGCAGAGTATATCAATAATATGGTGAGGCATCACCAGAGAGCTCACTCTTACGACAGTCGCTAGCTGATATGAAAGTTTGCATGGCAGAGAGAGTCTGTGAATCAAAATATACCCCTGCAAGAGTGGGTGTACCACACCTTAGTATAAATATACCTTGGTCGCGGATCCAAGCAACAGTTAAGCTGCTGGCTGGAATCTCCGTCTTCGTCGACACATTCGTCAATTAGCAACCGGCGCGAGCGCATCGCAGGAGCGGAACTAAATTCTAGAATTGTCTTAACTGCACATAGTATTCCCCTATTAAATCTAACAGGGAAAACAATTTCCAAAGAACAGTTTCTAAAAGTGCACGAGAAAGCGTCTCCTAGTAATCTCCTAACCGCTGCAGATCGCTGTCCAAGATGGCCACCCGTGGTGCAAATGTCTTGTGGTTCCGTCATGGCCTTCGGCTGCACGATAATCCCGCTCTGCTGGCCGCCCTTGAAGAGAAAGATCAAGGCATTGCATTGATACCCGTGTTCATATTCGATGGCGAGAGTGCAGGTGAGAGAGAGAGAAAAGCACAGTTATATTTGTTTCTCGTTTGCAATTTGCACGCTCTCTCCCGTCTATGAGCTAATATCGTTTTTTTATTTTATTTTATTCCGTCTTGCATTGCGGTTATCACATTTTTATTTTCGCATCATCTTTCGCCCCTTCTGTGTGGCGGAATGAAAGCTCAGAAAATGCAGTAAACGGAAGGGAGGGAAGGTGCGAATACTTTTGCATGGCAGAGCAAAACAAACGGTGCGTTCTAATGCGATTTGCGGCGAGCGTTTTGTAGAATTGTAGACTGGGAGAGTGAGAGTGGTGGTAAAGTGGTTAAGTAAATAGAGAGAGAGTGTGTTGTGGAGAGTACGCGAAGAGGAAGCGAGAGGGCAAACCGAAAGCACAGCTGTTGAATAGAATGCACTTTTAAGCGGCTTGCAGCTTAGTGGGAGCGCAGCAAAGAGAAAGAGAGAGCGAGCGAGAGTGAGCGATAATAGGGAAGCTTTGCGCTAGCATTTGCTAGCATAAGAGGGAAGCTTTTGCGTGAGAGAAGAGTGAGCATTAATTACTGTAATTGGCAATGCAAAAGATAGAAGAGAGGATAAACGGAATGTAGCCTTGAGCTTGCTCACCAATCTCCAATTACTTCTCCCACTTCGAAGGCACCAAAAGTGTGGGCTACAATCGTATGCGCTTCCTGCTGGACTCCCTCCAAGACATCGACGAGCAGCTGCAAGCGGCCACCGAGGGACGCGGTCGTCTGTTCGTCTTCGAGGGCGAGCCGACGCTCATTTTCCGTCGGCTGCACGAGCAAGTGCGTCTGCACAAGATCTGCGCCGAATTGGACTGCGAGCCCATCTGGAATGAGCGGGATGATTCTGCCCGGCTGCTGTGTCGCGAACTGGGCATCGAGTACGTGGAGAAGGTGTCCCATACGCTGTGGGATCCGCGACTTGTGATCGAAACCAACGGTGGCATACCCCCACTAACCTATCAGATGTTTCTAGTGAGTGCAGAGGAGGCCCCTTGGAGCATATGTTCTTTATGGTTAAAGTATTATTTTGTTTGCAGCACACTGTGGATGTGCTTGGAGTGCCGCCACGGCCAGCAATCGATGCCCATATCGATGATGCCACCTTCATCCAACTGGCGCCGGAACTGAGGCGACATCTGGGCTGCTTCGATAAGATACCCAATCCGGAGCACTTCAACATCTACAGCGACAACATGGGCTTCCTGGCGAAGATCAATTGGCGCGGCGGCGAGACCCAGGCCCTGGCACTGCTCGAGGAGCGTTTGAAGGTGGAGCGGAACGCCTTCGAGCGGGGCTACTATCTGCCCAACCAGGCGATGCCCAATATCCAGGACACGCCCAAATCGATGAGCGCCCATCTGCGCTTCGGCTGCCTCTCGGTGCGCCGCTTCTACTGGAGCGTTCACGATCTCTTCGAGAATGTGCAGCTGGCGGCCTGTGT
This sequence comes from Drosophila bifasciata, assembly GCA_009664405.1. Classification (NCBI taxonomy): domain Eukaryota; kingdom Metazoa; phylum Arthropoda; class Insecta; order Diptera; family Drosophilidae; genus Drosophila; species Drosophila bifasciata. Next base: position 43,822,078 of record CM019044.1, on the reverse strand, counting down.
CCGCGGTGTTCAGATGACGGGCGGCGCCCACATCACTGGCCAGCTCATCTGGCGGGAGTACTTCTACACGATGTCCGTCAATAATCCCAACTACGATCGCATGGATGGCAACGAGATTTGCCTGACCATTCCGTGGGCCAAGCCCGACGAGGATCTGCTGCAGCGCTGGCGCCTGGGCCAGACGGGCTTCCCCCTCATCGATGGGGCCATGCGGCAGCTGCTCGCCGAGGGCTGGCTGCATCACACGCTCCGCAACACGGTGGCCACCTTCCTCACCCGCGGTGGCCTCTGGCAGAGCTGGGAGCACGGCCTGCAGCACTTTCTCAAGTATCTGCTCGATGCGGATTGGTCGGTGTGTGCCGGCAACTGGATGTGGGTCTCGAGTTCGGCCTTTGAGCGCCTGCTGGACTCCTCCCTGGTGACCTGCCCCGTGGCGCTGGCCAAGCGACTCGATCCGGATGGCGTTTACATCCGGCGCTATGTGCCGGAGCTTAAGAATTTACCCAAGGAATATATGTGAGTAGTAGGCTGATGCACCATTCTGATCATTTCTGATGCTCACTCCCTTTCCGTATATAGCCACGAACCCTGGCGCTTGACAGCGGAGCAGCAGGTGCAGTACGAGTGCCTGATTGGAGTGCACTATCCAGAGCGTGTTATAGATCTATCGAAGGCCGTTAAGCGCAATATGATGGCCATGACAGCGCTGCGTAATTCGCTGATCACACCGCCGCCACATTGCCGGCCCTCGAACGAGGAGGAGGTGCGTCAGTTCTTCTGGCTGGCCAACTATTAAAACAAATCTATCTACTACTATAATCCTCATATCAATGTTTAAAATACCTCTACATACATATGTATGTATATCCTATTACTAATACTACTACTTATCTTCATGTAATACGAATAAATAGTCAATTGTCCGCGCTTGTGTGGTGTATACTCGTATGTATATAATTTTATATAATTAATAATGCTTTATTTTCGTCAATTAAAATAATTACTACAATACAATTTGTATGGTTTTTGTTTTTCGTTTTTATTTTTAATTTTTTAATTTTTTTTTTATATTATTTTAACAGCTTATAACTTGGTTTTTTTTACTCATGTATCAATTATCAATTTGTTGTTTGTATTTTCAGCTTATTTAAAAAAATCATTTATGTTTTGTATATGGTATATATAATTATTATTATCATTTGTATTTACGTTATTCAAATTATACGTTAATTAACAGCATTAATTAAATAGGGTTTGCTTTTAGATTTATTTTTTTTATAGCTTTTATTTCGAGACAAATTGAACGCGAATTAATTTCAAATATTGAAATCGAATTTAATGTTTTTTTTTGTTTTGTTTTTTTTTGTAATGAGAATGTATCTTTATATATAGTACTTATAATTTGTCTAAATTCTGGTGTATATTTTATTTTAATGCCTAAAATTCTCCCGTTTACTCTTCGTTCTAGTAGATGTGTGGGGGATGGATGGAAGGGTGGGTGGGGAAGGTGCTGCTATATAAATGAAATATATTATAGATATATATGGTTAAATGATGTATGCTGGGGAATGGGACCTATAAAGGAGTTATTGTTTGAAATTTGAGTCCCTCGACAGTTGAATTTTTTTTTTCGTTTTTTTATTGCTACAAATCAAGTTTTGGAGTTTTTAAAGAATTTTTGTTAACCTCGAACCGGCCGAGGATTTATTTAGCACACGTTTAGTAAACATTTAGAGAGGCGAATTAAGTAGAGTAGAGTAGAGGAGAGTGTCTTCAAAACACACACAAACATACATACATAGGTATACTATAATATATAATGAATCAATCAATCAATCAATCAATAACCAACGAACCAACGAATGAACGGAGAACTCACCACACAGCAAATAACAATTTGAGGCAAATTCTTTTTTTGTTTTTTGTATACATTATATGGAATTCAATATATGTATGTATATTGTATATATATATATATGTATATGTATGTATGTATGTTGTATATATATCTTGTAAACGCATTTCGCTTTTGCTATTATTATTATTATTATTTAAAGTACTCCTTGATTCAAGTGTGTGTTCTGTTTATATGTATGTATGTACATATGCTTATGCATTCACTAGGTATGTATGTATGTATATTTACTATATATGTATATATATCTGAGAGGCTATCGTTGCTGTGTCTGTGCTTGTGTCTGTCTGTTCGAGTGTTCGAGTGATATAAAAATAAAAGCTGCTCCCTCTTAAGTGGAGTATGCACAATATATATTCCCACTATCCTCTTGATGGCTGTGTTCCATATCCATCTGATGATTGCTGTCTGTCTGTCCCGCCGAATGCTTTAAGCCTATGAGGTTCAATTATAATCATTTTGTAGCCTTTAACTTTAATCGGGATGTCTGCTACTGTGTCTGTCTCTGTGTAAGTGTGCTTTAAGTTTATTTAAAAAGCTGGTAGTTCTGTTGTTGTTTATTTCGGTATAGATTTCTTTTAAGTTTCAAAATGGACGTTTCATAGTTATAGATATAGATAGATGGATTTACACGGTATAAGGATATATGTATAGGGGAATTTGCTTTCTTCTCATTCCTCTTCTTTGAGCAGAAAATGTAGCGGCAGATGGTAGAGAAAATACTTTAAAGCATTTCGAGAGAGATATGCGAGATTTTGCGTGTCCTGTGCAGAAAAGTAGGAATTGGATTGGATTTGTGTGTGTTTGTGTGTGTCTAAGGTGGTTTCATTATTTTTATATATATATATATTTTTAGGCATTTTTATCGAGTAGATATTGGCAGTTTTCTAGTGTTTTTGTTTTGATGCTCGAAGAAAACTATTGGCTATCACGATCCTTGAGTCAAAACACACACGTTTGAAAGGCAAGTTAAGTGTTTTGCTCTCTGTCCAGCCAACACCACAGAGACTCCTCGACCTTCTCCTCCTCCGCCTTGACTTTTTGGAAATGCAAATGCAAATGCAGAGACCACAGGATGCATAAACCATGAATGCAAATAAATAAATCCCCTGCATTGCATTGGAATGTCCAATCTAAACGGTTATCTCTGTTCTGTTCTGTCTGTCTCTCGCTCTACTATTTCTATAGAAATCACATGTACAAAATGCTCTGTGAACCCCGGTCCAGGCTCGCTCTCGCCCTGGATTTCCTTTTCCCCTTTCGATTCTCGTTTTATTCGTTCATTTCGAATATGTGTGAGTGTGTGGTGTGTGTGTTAACTTTTTACATTAATCTGTCATTTGGTTTTTATTATTTTCAAAATTTATACAAAATGCAACTTAAATCAACATTCATTCCACATTTTGAATTCCATTACAAGGAGCTGGGAGAAACGACTACGAAAAGGTGTGGTGCGGGGGGGTGTCCGCTCTGTCCCTGAATACATTTTACAGGGGGTGCTTCCTCCTGCCAATTTTCCCTTTTGCGTCGGGTGCACTATTCTACAAGTAACTAAATATATTTATTAAATTTTTCTGTCGTTTCTTGTCATCTCATACACTTGGTGTTCTTTATTTTTTTTTTCTGTTAATGCCGCCGCCGCCGCCACGCCTTTAAATTGCTTTCATTTTTCGTTAATGCTTTTGCTTTTCGATTTTTCAGTTTTGGTGTTTGTTTTTTTTTAATTTTTATAACGTAAATTTATTTATGCAATTTTGTATCTCCATTTTTGCTTTGCCTTTTAGTTGTTGTTGTTGTTGTTTTACTCCTTTTTACAATACACATTTTTGTTTTACAATTTTCTACTATATATGTATATATTTAATCGGCATCCGCACGCATGCCCCGCACTTCGCCCACCTGCCGCGCCTTGTCCAGCTCCTCCTTGACCTGATCCTCGATGGCGCGTATGTCCTCCATTGTTAGACCGTACCAGCGATCGGTTGAACAGAAAACTTGGCTATAAGTATATTACATTAATTAATGCTGAAGTAGTATATATTTTTTGAATGCTTTTTACCGATGGAAGTTTGTGAAAAGGCGTCGCTCTGACTTTTGTATAAAATTCTCTACTCGTGTCTGCAGGCCAAACCATTTGAATTCGCATGTGACCAGCTTGTAGCAGGTCATCACGGGATCCACACGCTTTTTCCAGTCAGCACCGACCAGAGGGCCACGTCCCGTCTTCTTTGACTGGTAGCTACCAGTTAGGAAAATAAAGGAAAAGGGTATTTAAAATTGTGTATAAAATACAGAGAAAACGACAGCTTACGTGGTGGGATCCTCTTCGGGCTTAAAGTCTGCAGGCAATATCGGATCATTGGCAATGTCAATGTGCACTATTTCGCGTGCTTTCAGCTTATCCGGCGTCAGTTCGTGCACCTGTGTAGGGGAGGATCAAAGTGGAACAAACCAGAAAAGAGCAGAAAGATCTTAGATAGTTTTCATATACGTTTAATTACTGACATTGAAAGCATTTCTATTAGCGAGTGACACACATGCACATGGATAAGCAAAAAACGCATAAAATATATAGAAATAATATATATAGAAATTGAAAAGGCCACGCAAAAACCACATAAAACAACACTCACATTCGGTAGTTCGCCAGTGTCATTGTCAAAATGATTCGATTCGATAATTATAAGAAAGTTTTTGTTCATATAACCAGGATTCTTATTAAACAGAAGAACAGAACAGAGAGACAGCAGAAACCATAAACCAAAGCCAAAATAAAAAGGTTAATGGGGGTACACAAAATTGCATGCCGATTGATTTGATTTGATTTGATTGATGTTAGTAGTAGCATGGATTTTTAATGAGAGTTAATATGAAACGAAAACGAAACAAAAGAGAGAGAGGAGAACACAAATTAGTTGCATTTTGTTCAGGGTTACTTTCACTTACATTCTCTGAATCGCCCGCATCGCCGACATGCAGCGTGTCGATGATTATTTTAAAGGCATCTTTCATGAATTTGGGATTCTAGGAAAATTCATATACAAATCAAAATTGATCATTCCCCATTGATGATTCCCCAATCACCCCTTTGTAAGCCCCCTTAGTTGCATTTACCGTGATTATTGTTCGACAATAGGGATAAGCATTCCATGCCTCCTCGTGTATCTCCAGAGAGCCCTTGGGTGCCAATAGTCTTATGTACGCTGGAACTTTTGATTGCAGATGATAGATCTTATATGTATATTGACCGGAAGTGTATTTGCCACCTGCAGAACAAACAAGACAGGGTTGCATTTTAAATGATTCGGATCGAATTAAATGTAAGCACTCACCCAGCAGTGGAAAGTTGTCGAAGGGCTCATTCTTTAATACCTCAATGCCCTCACCGCCGCCTGTGTTCTCCTTTGACGCCTCGGCCACTGAGAATAATTGTGCAACTTGATACTGGGAAACAGCAGAAAGAAAAGTTTCATTAACTCTGCGAGGGACGAACGACCGACCCTTGCGGCTCTTACCTCTTCCACAGTCAATGGCAAAGTCACGCGGCTGCAAGGAGGGAGAGAGAGAGAGAGAAAGCATAAGCGAATGAAGGCATAAAAGGTTACATGATTTTAATTAAGTTTTATACATATATAAAAAACATTTTTTAATTAAATTCCCTGCATAAAGGGATACACTTTGTTGCTCTAGCAACTACTGGGAAGGGTCGAAGGGGGTCAAAAACTGAAACCAAAAAACCCACAAAAACCACAAAATCTTAGAAATAACTTTATTTAATAGCCACACACAAAAAACCACACAAGCCACTTAGCCACAACTATTCTAAAGACTTTTCGAGCACTTTGTTTAACCTTAAAGATGTGTATCTTTATCTATGAGATAAGCACTTTGATGGGGCAAACACTCGAGAGCTGATAATTGCCACACTTTGAAGCGCCACTTGGCCAGCCAGCCGTGTGTGTGTATCTGTGCGCCGCCAGATGCTAATGAGAGCAAAGTTGAACCTGCAGCATAATTTAAATTCTAGCATTTGTAATTAAAAGCAGACACACATAAATATGCATTGACCGAAAGTTCCTGCCCCTGCCCTGCCTGACAACATTAAAATTCCTGCCCAAAAAGCTTTCCATTTGCCATGCCACCATGTGTGTGTGCAACATTCGTTCTCTAATTACCAAAAAAAAGGGTTGCAGATGTGGCTGCAGGAAGCGCTCTGCTCCGGGCTGCTTTGCATAATTATGCCACAGCCTTGAAACTTTTTTTTCGCAATGCTTGACTTTTGTTTGCCGCAGTCGTCGTCGTCGCAGGGGAAAATTTAATTGCACACAAATTTTAGACGGGAAAATATTTACAAGAGCCTAAAACACACACACACAGTTATATTTCTGATTGCTCGCTCAACGAATGGGAGATGCACTTTCCTTTTTTACATAATTATTTGGCATTGCATTTTTAAATCTCGGTCAGTTTAAGCTACACAAAATCCTCAGTTATGTATGTAAAATTCTACAAAATTAAATCCCATTTAAATATGATTGTCAATGTGGCCCTAAGGAAGTTCCAAGAAACAGATTTGAAACTGCAATCTAGCCCAAGTCACGGTTAAAATGAAACACACACATTTCCACAGGTAGTAGTAATAAAGGGTTAAATTGCTCCCCAGGTGATAATGCAGAAAGGAAGCGTTTGCAAGGTGCGAAGCAAAGCTTTTCGTTGTTGGCCATAAAGCACCGTTGGCCCACCATTCAGCCGCAGTCAACGTCTTGGCGGCGTCTTCCCTTCAAGTTTATGAGCTGTCATCTCTGTGTTCGTGCTGTTGTTGTTGCCTTTAACCCCGCCCCACACTGCTGTCAGGCACATAAAAACCTCCACAGCACACAAAACACAAAAACACGAGGAACAATCAAAGTGAGAGAAGAAGAGATGGGGCAGAGGAGAATCAGAGAGAGAGAGAGAGAGAGAGGAAGAACTTTGGTGCTTTGTTTGACGAGGAGAATGCCGCTGCTGTTGTTGCCCCTGCTGCTACTTTCAGACGCAATTAACCTTTTGGCCCTTCTGTTGACACTTGTAATGATGTGTTTCCTAATTGCCAACCGAATAGAGCAACTGGTGGGCGTGGTCGCACCCCTTTAATGTGGCTCCAGAAAAGTTTCCTGCAACTATGCGACGATGCTTTCCCAACCCAACCCCCCAGAAGGTTAAAGTTCGCAGTGTGCTGGCTCCTCCTGGGTTTTATTCAGTGTTTAACTTGTGACTTAGTTCATGCCAGGGATTTCCCTCCTCTAAGATGGATGATTAAGGTGTGTGCAAGGAGAGGGAAGGAGAGAGAAGAGAAGTAAATTAAAACCTTTTCATGCTGTCTCTTAATTGTTAATGAAGTTAAGTTATTCGCGAGTACAAAACTAATTAGAAAAGGCAAATAAATTGCAGGTGGGAGAGAACTAAAGCATAGAAATTAAGGAATTTCGTAGGACCTCTCTCTTTAAGTTTGTATATCTTGCACATTTTTGTAGTTAAAGATTTTAAAGTTGTGGAATTTTTACCTTAAACTCTACTTTAAAATATTATATAGAAAATATTTCCCAAATAAAAATGGAACCTTGGCATACTGCTCTTCCTTAAGTTTTCTATTATTTCTAGTATTTAAATTGATTTCCTTTTCAATTAAAATTCAAAGTTATTGCAGCAACATCAATTGTACATATCATTTATTATGCTTTTTTTTCTTTTCTTCTTTTAAAATCCCATATAATTCTTCAATTACTGTAAACAAAAAGGATGCTCAAAAACTTTTCTTTTCATCAAATTTTTCATCGTTTAATCAATTCAAATTGTAAAAGTTTTCGGCACACAAAAACAAATTGCCCATAAAAAATTATTTCGCTTATATGTATATTATTTTTCTTTTCCATTTGGGAAAGTTTTCTCTGCCCTCCTGCTCCACCCCCCAACAGACATGCGAGACGAGGAAAAAGCAAAAATAAAAAAGAAACTCATAAAATTTCCCAAAATCAAAAACAAAAAGGAAATATTTATGACCGTTGGCGTCGCCCGATAGAAGTTACAGAAACAGACACAGTTTGTGACAAAAGTTTGTGTCCCAATAAGATACGAGTAAAGATATAAGTAAATAAAATGTACAGAGGGGGTGTCCCTGCGGAAGGACGAGCGGAGAAACTAGAGAGCCCTAAGGGAGAGAGAGAAATAATAAGAAACAACAACTAAAACTGGGTCACAAATATCCCAATGCGAGAGATCAAACGATAAGAGACACGCAAGAGTCCTCCAATACTAGTACACTGGCAGAAAAAATTATAGACAATCAATAGTTTCAACAGCTTTCAGACAGTTTTACTGTAGCTTAAAGAAGCTTTTTCTATTCAAAGTTTCTCTCAGTGCATATGCCAGTGACAGACAGAGTAAGGGGTTCCAGTGAATCAGAGAGCACACAATGAAAGCAATAAAGAAATTATGCAAAAACAAAACAAGGCAATATATGTACATATATAAAAGAAATCGCCACATATGCGAAGAGCCAAAAGGGAAAGAAAGGGCTGGCAGGAGTAGAAGTAGTTTGACTTAAGGACTGTTGTCGCAGGCGACAATAAAAGAGAACAGACAGAAAAGAAAAAATAACTGAATCACGAAACAAACAATAACAACAGCAGCAGCAACAACAATAGCAGCAGCAGCAGCAGCAGCGGCAGAGCAGCGTGCGGGAAGAGCACCCACTGAAGAGTGCTCTCTTAATGAGACCAAAGTTGCCGAAAGAAAAACCCTCAAGGGGGGGTCGCTCACTCTTTCGCTCTCTCTCTCTCTCGCTTCCCCTGTGGCCATGGCACAAGCGGGTAAATTGTTTGCTTTTGTTGGCATAATTGAAAATGGAAAGTGAATGTGTGTGTGAGTGGGACAGATTGAGTGTTGAGTGTGTGTGTGTGTGTGTGGGACGCAGTGGGAGATGGAGAGAGTGCCTCTGGCCATGGTCGCTTGCGGTCGCTTCGTGGGCGGCCGCCGGCCCGCCACTCTCTCGGACAACAATTGAAGGCTGAACTGAAGCACAGTAATAATTGATTTACTTTGCAGTAAAAGATGTCATGGGGAGAGATTGGAAATGGAATGGTGGGACAAGTGGAGGCAAGGGCATATATGATACATGTATAATGAAGGTTTTTTTTTGCTGCAAGGAATGATTCATTGAAGCGATGACTAAAGGACATCAATGTAAGGCTTAAGGGCAAGAGTTTCAAGGAAGTAAACAATCTTCGCTACAAGAATACTCTACCCGAAAAATTTGATACACATTAAAGCACATGTGTGCAGGGGTCAAAGTCATAGCTAAACCCTCTGAAAACCCACAATTAAACTTAAACTTAACCCAAAAAAAAAACCCCCACAATTGCCTTGGGATTAACCTTGTCCAACAGTCGTTGTCGTTTTTTATTCGCTTTTTGTGTGTCTGTCTCTACGGGGCCCGCATATGGCATTAGGCCATCTGATCTACCATCAGTCACACTCAATTACCAACAATTTGGCCAGTACGAATACAATACATACAGTATATTCGAGTCATGTAATGATAACTGGAACGGACAAACACACAGACGCTTAAACGGCACAAATGTTTTGTGTTATCTTATCAGAAGGTGCCATGGAAAATACAAATGGCGGAACTGAAATTAGAGCTCGTGCCATTTTCAAATTGATTGGAGAGAGGAGACTAGAAAGGGGGAGGGTTGGAGGTAGATATGTCGTGGATACAAAGTGCGCTAATCGGAGTGTTCGGGGGGCCTGTTAAAGTCACGCCAGAGTACGTTTTGCCCCCCAGTTGACATGAATCTCTCTCTAATCGTAGTATTTACTCGTGCTACAACTAAGTGTACTCTACACATACATAGATACATATGTAGATAGTTTGCATGTAGATAGTATGTATGCTGACATTGAAAACAAGTTTTAGCTTTTAGAGATCAAAGTTGAAAGAGTTAGTGACGTCAGTCCGATATACATATTTATCCAAGAGAGAGAAATCAAATACGAGTATTTAATGCACGTGTATAATGCAACCCAAAGAATGATTGATGTTTTTCCTTATCAACAATCCCTTTAAATTCCTCATAAATACCAAACAAATATGTACGGGGGGTACTCAATTACATACAAACGATATCAGATATGTAACCCTATATCTACGAATCGTACTGTAAAGCACTGCATGAGTGCTTCATGCATTTTTTATTATAAATACACTTCCCCCATTCGACTGTCAATAAATGCACTCCCCCTTCGCAACCCCATTCCCATTCCCAGCACCTGCACTTAAAGTATTAATTTGTGAGGCATACAAAAAATAAAAGAGAGAGAGAGAGAGATGAGTGATCATGGAAATGCAGATGCCACACAAACTCGTAATGCCATGCCACATTTAAAGTGCAGGTTATTTAGTTTATCGCCTTTTGCGTTGGATTGTACAATATTTTCATTTATGCCATTCGTCCCGGAGGCAATTTCAAATTGTTTATCAGCCTGCAGTCATCCCACATACACATATATTTTAATATTTTTTGTGCATTTTTCATTTAGCATTTAATGAAGGCGTTGAAATGTTCACAACCAAATGGTTTACTCTACAGCTAGAGGCAACAATCTGGCCATAAAATCACTTCTTTTTTTTTGTGTGCAAATATGCAAATGCGCCACGGGGGGGTTATTGAGCAGAGTTCAATCATTTGTGCAGCATATGGGATAAAGTTTGGGAAAAAAATAGCCACATATGATGTTCTCTCACAGTTCGTCGCTCCCCTAATGCGACTTACAGAACTAATAATCTGTTTATCAATTACTCTGTAATTATCAGCAATCGATTTGCTTTACAATCTGTATTAAGGCACCGCCATTATCTCTACTGGTTGATGTGGCTGGCTGATTGCAATGTGTTTAATATGATAAGAAAAGTGAGATTTACTCGTACTACTATGCACGTGTAAGGGTTAACCTTCTGGGATGTCCTCAGATGGATTGAAATTTCCTTAACCTTCATGTGGCATCTGGCTGGCAACGTCAAAATCAATTAAACAATAAATTGAGCAATTCAATTTGCAGCCTTTTTGGCAATTTCCGTTCATAAATTAAAACGAATGAGAATGACAGAACAACAGTGACGACTAAGGGATACCCTACTATGCTACTGAATTCCATTACTTTTACTTTGTGCTTTCTTTTTTCTTTCTAAAATACTACTTCGATGGTTACATTTTCTAATGAAAGGGGTAGTAAATCTCTATTAATGTTATAGATACCCTCCAACACGCACGACAATGCTCAGTGTGCACAACTCCACTCCTAATCAATATACCCTTGTGCGTCCACAAATACCCCTCATAAATATCAATGCCAGAGAGTGTGTGTGGGAGAAAAAGAGAGGGGACAAAGGGACAGCTGGAGTGAGAGCCAGAGCGTAGGTAAACGTGAATGATTTGCAAAGAGAATCTTTATAGCATTGATTGGAGGCACATTTATAGCACCTTTCCGATCCCGAACCCAAAACTAGGAATTCACATAGTTTATGCAACAAACTAATAAAATCTTATCGACCATTTATTTTACAACTTGTTTGATTAAAGCCTTCGAAGCGCGAAAGAGTGGTGGTGTGGTGGAAGTGTTGGGGAGACAGAGAGCGAGAGTGAGTCACTGTCACTGTTCCGCCAACAACAGCGCCAATTTGACAACGTGGCACCGGTAGCAAGGGGGACTTCAGCGTCAGCGGCGGCGCTTAAACAAATTGAAAGTCGTCTTCGCAGAAATTCAATGAGAATCGCGGTTAAAGCCGCGGGGCCAATAAGTGAAAAGACGCTTACGTAGCCCCACCAACTTGAAACTCATTACGTCATCGGAATGGGAGAGAGAGTAGCCCCAGAGAGAGAGAGAGATGGAGATGGAGAGAGCGTGGCGGATTGCTAGTAGGTAGCTGATAAGAAAAACATACTTTTGCGGTAAAATAAATGCACAAGAAAAAAACAGAAAAACAAAAACCACAGCAACAGCAGCAACAACAAAGGCTGACACGCGACAGAGACAAACGACAGAGAGAGAGGGAGAGAGGCGGGAGCACAAAATCGATTTGTCACAAAGTATTTTGCGGCTTGTTTCTGTCATTTAAATATTTAAACACACCAAAATTTATGCATAATTTATGTACTAAATGTAATACTCACAATTCTTTGATCTGCATTTTTTCCAATTTTTTATTTCACTTTTCGAAAACGCTGAGAGAGGGAGGGTGAGAGAGAGAGAGAAGGCACAGAAATGAATTAAATTTGCATTTTGCTCTTTTCCATAAAATTTATTTATAAACTATATATAGATGCACTTGCACTTAAAGAGCAGCAGCAACCTTCAAACACGCATTTTATTCTATATTTAATTTATTTTAGCAACAAAACGATTCACAGCGAGGGGCGGTACACATCAGAAGGGGAGGGGGCGGGACACACAGCGGGCTGTCACAGAAGAGGGGGGCATTCTCTTTTGTTTGGCTGCCAAAAAACTGCAACATTTACTTTTCATTCACTTGTTTAATACAATTTAATTGAGCGGCGTTTTAGATTCACTTAATTTCGGTTTATTTTTTCCTAGATTTTTTTATGGATTGTCGGCTAAAAAACACGAGTCATATGCCCCACACACACACACACTCACATACACACTTTGACACACATCACGCACGCACACAAACACACACACACAGAAACACACAGTAACAGTCGCAGGCAAATGGTTTTGCGGCAAATTTTATTCATCAACATTTCAGACATACAATTGTTTAGATACCGTGTTTGCCTAATCGCCGGAAAAACGTTGCGCGACCGTACTATTAGTTATATATGTATATTTTTTGTTGTTAGGGGAGCTACAGTGTGACCGCGGTCACATCAATTAAATATAAAACGCCTGACCCACGGAACTATACCGAAATATACTTTTGCAAAATACTAAAATTTGAGAGTTGAAATATCGATTTTTCTGTCGCTCTATCGCAAGTAGCACGGTCACACTTAGAGATGGTGCCCAGGGCTGGTCGTTTGAAAGGGTATCACAATTGCTGGAATTACGAATAAATATTATAATTTATCAAATTGGTTAGTTGTCTATCATAAATCTTACCATTTTAAGCTAAACATAAACTAGAAACTATACGTCAATCCATGGCTACATTTTTTAATAATATATTTGTTCTTCCGTTGTACCGTGGTGCTGATTATTCTTTCCCAAATCCTCAAAGTATGGATTGAATTCAGTAGTTTCTGGACCATCATCGTCTTCGATTAGAGGTTTATCATCCTCATCTACCTGATTCTCTGTGGTAGTCTTTGGCGGCTGCGTCATTCTCTTTTGCTCTTTCGGAGTTGCTCTTGCTGTTCCCTTCTTCTTCATTTTCATTCTCTCTGGCACCCGATGAGTTTTTGGCTTTCGGGTCGAATGAACCGTTGTCTCCTTTTTGGATTTAGCTTTTCGATTCGTTACTTTTTTTCGCTTCGGACTATCTGTCATCGTATTCTGTTTGTTCGGATTCTCCATCATTTTCATTTGCCTCGAAATTGTTGTAACCTTCGTTGTAGCCTTCGTTGTAGCAACAGTCGTTTCTGTCTCGGTTTCTGTATCGTCGTCTTCCTCTTCTTCATCTTCTTCTTGATCCTCCGCATCTTCCTCTGCTTTTGGAGACTCCGTTACTTTCTTTGTCTTGGGACTTTCAGTTACCGTTGGTTTTTTCGCACTCTCTGTCACTTTCTGTACTTTCGGACTCTTGGGTTTCGCTTGCTCTTCATCTTCATCATCATCAACATCTTCATCTTCTTCCTCGGTTTCCTCTGTATCCTCCGAATCATCCTCTTCCTTAGAGCTCTCCGTGACTGCCACTGTACTTATTTTCGGACTTGCTTCTGTCACTGTATTCACCTTCGGACTCACTGCTGTTACAGTATTTCCCTTCGGACTCTCTGTCAGCTTCTGCTCTCGCTTTTTCCCAGTCGAAATGGTGGGTATGGTAGTCTCTTTTACGTTTTCTTTCTCCACATCATCTTCGTCGTCGTCGTCATTCTGTTCACCCTGATCATCCTGCTTTTTCGGACTCTCTGTCGGGCTCTCTGTCGGACTCTCTGTCGGACTCTTTGTCGGACTCTTTGTCGGACTCTTTGTCGGACTCGCTGTCGGTCTCTCTGTCGGACTCGCTGTCGAAACCGCTGTCGTCGCTTTCTGCTTTTTCCGAACCATGCTGCTGGTGGAGGGCGGACGTAGAACCCTTCGCCTAATCGTGACCCTTCTGCCGGACGGAGCCAGCGCCTGCTCCTTCTCATCCACGCGCATCCGAAGGTTGATTTTAATGTGTCCCTTGCCGGAGATCTTCTCGTCGACGCCGATGTTCTTCGCCCAGGCCGTGCACGTGATTTGCACCTCCTTGTTGTGGGGCATCTCCGTCAGCTGAACGCCCACCATGCGGGTGACACCATCCATATTAATGGCGGCATCGTAGTAGGGGCCCGGAATAAAGACCATCGTGGGCGACGGACCATCGTTGGTCGCCTTGCACGTCAGCCAGACCCTGCTCTTGCCGCCATACTTGCCGAGCGCATCGGTGAGTTCGTCGGGCGCATCCGAGGGCAGATCGTCGACGCTGTCGTACGTCTTGGGCGTGAAGCCGTACACCTTGTTCATCTTGACGAAGAAGCACGGCGCCTTCGCCTCCCCGTAGCCCCACACCGTGTCGTTGTTGCACTCGCGGAAGAAATTCTCCGCATCGTCGTTCAGATTGTCCAGTGCTGCCTCGATCGTATCGGCTATGGGGTGAATCTGCTTCTCCAGATGGGTGTACCACGATATGGTGGTGAGGTTGCCCGGCACCACCGAGAATCCGGGGGGTCCCTTCAGCCACTTGGGTCGACCCTTGGGAATGAGCGCGTAGTTGAATATAACCAGCCAGGTGCCCATGAGCAGCATGATCAGGAAGTACAGAAGGAGGTAGAATCCAACGATCCGGAACCACGCCCAGGCAGTGCGCCCGAACACCTGTCTGTTGTCCAGATCCAGGACCCGCTTCTGCCAGGGTATATCCCGCTTCTTGCGCGTCACCTCCTCCTGCCGGAAACGCTTACGCACCTTGTAGTGCCCCGCAGGGATCATCAGATCCTCCGGCATTGTTTCGAGAGTATTTTTCTGTGTGTGTGCTTATCAAATATATAGAATTTTATGAATAGAGACACTTGTGTACTGTGCCTACTATCAGTCGATTCAATTTATTCATCGTAAATGTCAATTTCATCGTACAGATTCTCCAGTGGATCAATGCGCTCGATCGGATCCACTCGATGCAGCACAAACCGGACTGTGGCATGCTCCAGGGGGATATTTCTGGCCCACACCGAGCATCTGACGTGCACATTCTTGTTCGCCGGCAGATTGGTAAACTTCACCCCAATGAGGCGACGAAAGCCGGGCTCCTCGAGGATCACTCGCTCCGTCTCGTTATCCGGCGAATTGGGATCCACGTAGAAGTTCTCCTTGGTGAACAGGCCATCGGCATCGAAGAACATTTCGGGAACGTAGGCAATGGAAGTGTCAGAAGTCTTTGAAACGAATTCGCAGGATATCCAAATCTTATTCGCGCGCCTTTCGGGCCCCAGCTCCATCAGGTAGTAACGTACGGACATGGGCACCTCAGCGGGCAGGACGCGAAGTTCGTTGTAGGTGCTGGCCTCAAAGTTGAGGGCCAGGTTGATCTTTAGCAGGACGCAGGCCTCGTTCGAGAGATATCCGTAGGCGAGATCCAAATTGCATTCCCTCAGGCGGTGCTCCGCCCGATAGCCGTACTTTTCCACGAGATGCCTAATCTGGTGTTGCAGCCTGTCCGATGACTGCTCCCCGATCTCGCCCCACATGATTAGCCTCTCTCGACCCATATAGCTTCCCAGGGGGGCTAAGGTCAGGCTGGGAGCCTTCTGTGTGGCGGGGCTCTCGGCATCGAATCGAAACTGCTTCAGAATTGTCCAATAAATGAGCACAAAAATGGCGAGACACACGCAGAACGCAAGGAAGTACAATAGCAATTTGACGAAGCGGCACATGGTGCGGGATATCTTTTATTCTCAGGAAACTCTACTTTGAAAGCTATACCAGTGCTTGTTTATAGAAATTTAAATTTGAATTAATGCGCTTGTCTATCGATATCTTAGAGTACCACAAAACGCGTTAAGGTATTTTTGTTAACGTGCATCGTTGCTCTCTAGCAGCCGATCTTCAATTTCTCAAAGTTAATATATCTGTAATGTAATATAGAAAATAATATTTGTGTTCAACAAAACTTTGTACAAGAACCATTAACAGTATTTTATTCCACGTTTTAACTCAAGTTGTTCAAGTTATTTAAAAAGTGCTGGATTATGTTGGTATTTTTACGGTATATTTTAAAAATAAGTTTCGGTATATTTCAGTGTGTCAGTCACACTGCAAAACACACAGCACCCCGCGAAAATATTGCCAAATATTGCGAAAATGAGCAAAAATATTATTGCTGCTCCACTTAGTCGCATTCCCGGCACCAGCCAGGCCAAGGAGCAGCACAGCAAGGATCTAAAGACTCTGAGTTATGTGGAATTACTCGAAATCAAGGACAGACAATCGAAATTTCTGTCGTTCAAGTAAGTGCAGCAACGATCTGTGCTGCAGGCGAATTTAAACGAATTATTATTGTTATTGTTGCCCCAGGAAGCGGCTGCTGCAATTGCCGGACAAGGGCAGACGGCTGCAAGAGTCCTACGATAAGTTGCTGGCAGAGATTAGGCGGCGCGACGATGTCGATGCCACAGCAGAAATGCTCAGCGAACTGAATATCGCATCCAAGGGAAAGATTGCGCTGAATAATCTGGAATGGAATGGCCGCGAGATGCTCGATGAGGGGGCGCATGTGGAGGACATACTGGACAGCGATGATGAGCTGGAAATGGACCCATTGCGGATCATTGCGCAGGGCACAATGCACGAGAAGAAGGTCAAGGTGCTGCCGCCACCCGAGAGTCTCATTACGGCCGGGGATCTGGCCGACATAGAAACGTTTAAGAAGACTTCCGACTCGCCGGACTCTGCGTTGGACGGGCAGAGCGTGAGCAGCTCGATACCCGCGGAGTTCATCGAGATTGATGCCTGCCTGGTGGCAGCCAAGCATCCCCCCGTCGATCAGCATTCCCTCTACCTCATAGACAAAACCGAACCCAAGCAGCGGTATGCGGGGCGTGAGAAGTTCCGTCCATTCCGCACAACCATCTCCAATGTGCACGATCCGGATAAGGAGCGCATACGGAAGAAGGGCAAGCACTGGGAGATCACAGCAGCCACCCCGCCACTCATTCAGCACAAGGAGGTGCAGATGGTGCCGCTGGCAGAGTCAGCCACGTTGCAGCTAGACTTTATGCAGCGAATCAAAGAGCTGAGAATACAGCAGGCAGAACAGCGTCTGGCACAGCAAGGCTCCAGCAGGATAGCCTCGGGACTCCAGCTGCCCGAGGAGTCTGTTCTGAAGACCAAGGCAGCGTTCAGAAACTATCGCAACCCACAAGTGGATCATCTGATTGAGGGCAGGCCGAAGCCAAGCGAGCACAATGAAGTGCACGATCCAACAGATCTCGACAAAGCAGCAGCCATACACTACACGGTCTACGAGTGAGCCAATCCCATGCCACTCCTGCCCAGCTTTTGGTTAACATTGTTGAAATATTTAATTATGTGTAAGCAACAACAGATAGTAGATAAGATTATAGTGAGATTATAGCTTCCACTACCACTTATATTGAATAGAATTGGGTGGCTGTGGAGGCTTGCAGCTCGATTTGGCCCATCTTGAATTGCAATCGCTGCAGCCACTTGAGCAGCGCCTCCGACCTGAAGGCCTGCTGCTCCTCGTAGTCGGGCGCACAGTCGCGCACATTCTGGAGCCGCACATGCAGCGTGTCGGAGAGCTGCGTCTGCGAGGACAGCACGGGACTCCACATAGGCAGCAGCTTGCCCAGCACCGTTGAGTTGGTGTCCTTGAGGGCCTCCAGCAGGCTGAGGAAGTGCAGATTGACCATTTCGGATAGCTTGGAGTTGGCGCTTTGCGTCTGAAAGTCAACGCTGGACTGTGGCTGATCCTTGTTGACGGCGGGCTTGGCGTGGGACACCAGCTGCAGGATGCAGGGCGTTACCTTGGCCCAGAATTCGAAGAGTACGCCCAACGTGCCGCCCTCCACATTGCTGCTCGTGTTGTGGGCCATCTGCTCTAGATACACGGTCCACAGCTGGCACAGAGTGAACGCATGGAAGAGCGAGGACATGTGCAGCACCGAGGTCTTCGATTGCTCCGCAAAGCCAGCGAATATCACCTGAATGTGATCGGCTATGTGGCAGGAGGCCTCCTGCGGCACCGGCTGCGAGTAGGTGACGCCCTGATGCTGATAATGGACGCTGGCTGCGGGCGCTTGGCCCTGACCGGGCGGTGGATTCGGCGGTGGCGTCGGTATGGTGTGCGTCTCCTGGCGACGCTGCATCAGCACCATGTGGGTCAGCGAGCCGAGCAGCAGCCAGGACAGCAGACGCATGTGACCCACGCATTCGGTGAATTCCTTGGGACTGCCAGAAGAGAGGATAGTCTTAAGATTTGTGGATTTCCCTTGACTTGCTTCACTACTTACCCCTGCTGCAGGGACGAGGGTGCATTGTTTAGCCACGGCAGATACCGGGCGACGGCCTTGTTGTCCCTGGAATTCCCGCGTGACATCTCCAGAGCCAGATACTGGGCCACAGCGCCCTTGAGCACGCCACCCAGGGTGTCCTCGCCCAGGCCGTTGCTCGTCTGTCCGTTCTTGATCTTGCTGAGCGTATGGAAATCGGCCAGAAAGTCAATCACATCGTTGATGTACTGCCGCAGGCAGTCCGCCGAGTTGGTGGTCAGCACGGGCGCCGCCTCGGGCATGCCCGGAGCCGAGCCCGGCGGCAAAGTGCCACCAGCATCGAGCAGCACAAAGCCAATGATCACGAGCAGATTGTGGTCGGGGATGTTCGACTTGAACTTGAGGGCCTGCACAAACTCGAAGATCATCTGGCGGCAGAGCAGATTCTTGTCGCGATCCTTGCTGAAGGAGCGCGTATTGAGGGTGCACAGCTCGTAGATGGTCTGGTACTCGAGATTCGTGTGCTGCACGCAGTAGGCCATGATCTTTGAGTACGGATCGAGCAGCGTCTTGGGCACGCAGTTCAGCCGCAGCGTTGCCGCTATAATGTCCAGCATGTACTCCGCATTGCTCAGGCTCGGCATGATGACTATTACCTGCCGCAGCAGCGACTCCATGGCCTGCATGGCCTGCGACCACATGGCCAGGCCCACACCCGCTTCGGCGGGCACACACTGCAGATTCAGATACTCGGCCATGTTGCGGAAGATCACCGGCAGCTGATCCACTGGCAAAGACTTCTTGGAGGTCAGCGACTCGCACACCATGTAGATGGGACTGGTGGCATTTAGATCCTGGAAATCCTGCAAAGCTTTGGCAATGCTACGGAAATGATTGTGTCGAATTTTCACTGGAACAGAGAATGAGGAATGGGATCAGTTTCTACTCCAGGCTACCAGAGATGACTCACTTTTCATTTGTGTCTGGAACACCTGCAGGAAGATGCCATTTGGCGCCAGCTGATGGAGCACACAGCGGAAGAACTGCAGCGCCACTGCCTGTGCGCTGCAGGCCAAAGGTGGACCATTCTCTCCCTGCCAGGAGTGAGTGGAGCTCAGACAGATGCTGGAATTGGAAGATGTAACAATAAAGCTGTCTAAGATTCGACTGGGAGAGAGCCTCTCTCTGCTTACCGCGAAGTCATGGTGAGAATCTCGGGCAGGAATGGCGCCGCCATGGCCGGTTCGCGGTGTATAAAGGTGCCCAGGATGACAATGAATATGCCAATCTCCTCGTCTGTGTACTCCTCAATGTGGGCGCCGCAATCCGAGCAACGCTCCACGATGGTATAGTCGCCCACACGGCGTGCGCTCTACAGAGAGAAGGAAACTATAACCAAGAAGCAACTGGGTGTATACCTTAGAGAGACTCACCCCACGGGGCACATGTGCTGTGCCATGCGTGGTGCTGCCATGTCCATTGGTCGCCTCGCCCACACCATCCTCTGCCTCATCGTCGGGATCGGGCTCCGCGGGCTGGAAAGGAGGCGGTGGCCAGGAGCCCGCAAAGCGCGAACGTATATCCGGTATGGCATTGGTGTCGACATTGAAGGGCGCCAGTTTCTGGCGCGGCCGCTTGATGCTGTTGCTGGCAGTCAGCCCTGCTCCTCCGGTGGTGGTGGCGCCTGCGCTCTGCTTCAGCTCCTGCTGCACATTCTTCAGTATGGAAGTGTGCAAATCGGCTGGCGGCGGCTGTGAGGAGGAGGGTGGCTGCTGCTGGGACGTGGAGGGGGCATTGGCATTGGTTGGCGATTCCAGGGCCACCTGCTTGATGAGACGACGCGGCGAGTTGGTGCGGCTGCTGGGCGTCACATCATCCTTGGTGCTCTCCGACACATCCAGGCTGTCCTGCTTGAGGTGGCTAATGTCGGGCAGATTGAGACCCTCCCGCACACGCTCCACCAGCGCTGCCACAGTATCCTGTGTGCCAATGGGCAGCAGTCTCTCCGGCGTGGGTATCTCCAGGGCGGCAATGTTCTTGGGCGATGGCAGGCCCTGCATGGCGGCATCCAGCTCATCCCGGGGATTGGGCATGACGCTCATCTTGGACAGCGGCGAGTCCGGCGAGCCGTAGTTCTTGTCCGTGCGCTTCAGTGACTTTGTCTGTGACTTTTTCTGCTGCCTCGAATCATCCATGGAGGTCGAGCTCGAGGTGCCAGCGCTGCACTCCACAATCGTCTTGTGGCGTCCCAGGGATTTAGCTGGCGCTGCAGCTGCAGCAGGAGCGGGAGCAGCAGCATTCCCATTGCCATTGGCCGAGCGACTGCCACTGCCGCTGCTGGAGCCGGGCTTTCTATCTGCCGTTCCTGGAACATCCTGCAGGGCACCCAAGGCCTTTAAATGATTCGTTGCAATGGCAGCAAACATTTTCGATGTGGAAGCGGCTGCATTCTCCAGGGATTTATTGCGCACCGTCACCGCACGATGCACATCCACGGGTGGACTGACAATGGCCGTCTCTGTGGTCTCCGCACCCACCAAGGGCGTGACAATCATGCGCACGCCCTCCTGCAGGCTGTGCCGGGTGGTGTGGGTGGTCACGACCGTCTCGCTGGTGGTGGTGGCCTTGATTTTGGTGGTGTACGTATCCCCCACTTTGGTGGTGATCATCGACTTGTGGGATTTGGTGGATTTCTAGAGAGCAGAGAGAAAGTGCATTAAGTAAGGTAATGCCAGGAGGGAGGAGTCTTGTATCCGTACCTCCTCTGTGTACTCCAGACGCTTGCGTGTGCTGGGCATCACATCCTCAAAGTGTATGGTGTCATCGAAGGAGCCCTGCAATGGAGGAATCGTTAGTCCTTTATGGATATCTTTGTGGCATTGGAAACCCACCGGTGCACTGCTGCCATGCAGCGTGCTATCCGAGAGATCGCTCTCTGGTATGGCCACCAGCTCCGACTCGGTCTCATCCGCATCCAGGCTGGAGTCATTGTACTTGCGGAACGCATGCTGCAGCTTCGGTGTGAAGGCCACATTCCCCTTGCTCTTGGACGCCGCACTGGTAGCTTCCGAGGGGAACATGGGACTCACAGGCGGACTGGCCTCCTTGTCATCCGGATCGGTGCCCAGCGACGGCTGGCTGACATCCCGCGAGCGTGCAGCACCGCCCACACCCTGTATATCCAGTATGGTGGTCGTTGGAATCCTCCTGCACTGATGGAAGTGGCCCCGCAGGCTGTTCATGATCATGCGAATGCCCGAGATGAGGTAGCCGCTGAGCGGGGGCTGGGTATACGAGTACTTGTAGAGCACCACGAGCATGGTGAAGAGCCAGTTCCTTCGCGGATACTGCTCCAGATGCCACAGCGAGTAATTGAAGACAATATTCTGATACGATTCGCCCGAGGTGTTGGTCGGATAGGGGGCATACAGTATGATCTGCATAACGGAGGGGAGTATAAGGCCGCCAATTAGATGATTCTGATCCAGCACCTGTGGCAGATTGGCCAAAAAGGCATTGAAAACAGCAGATACCCTGAGAAAAAGATGCTATTAGAAATCTATATCTAAGGGATTCCATTTCCTCACTCACCTCAGCGACTCTGGCGTGGTATGGAATGTCTTGTCGATCTGATTGTGTCCCAGCAGCAGAAACAAATGCTTCAGCACAATATTCTGTGTCCTGGTCACCGGCTTATCCTCCGATGGAAAGGCCTGATCCGTGCGCGACATGAACTGCATTAGCATAAAGACCAGCAGATGTATCGTCTCCCGATCGGACTCCTCCAGCTCCGTGATGCGACTGAGCAGCCCAATCAGATTCTCATCATTGAGGCCGCCCAGCGAGTGAATGTGTCCATCTGGGGAGCATATCAAATGGCTTATTAGATGGCTGGATTAACTTTCTTTAGTGGGTTGGAATAGGGAGAAATACACCAATATTTGTTTTTGATTTTTCTTTTGGGGGGGACACACAGCCACATGCCAATGGGGGGTTTCACAATTAGATTCGGATTTTCATAGACGAATAAATTAATTTTTGGTTTTTTCGTTTTTGTTTTTTGTTTTGTTTTGTGTCTTTTGTATAATATACAGGAGGAGGAATATATATGTCTCTGCTTTTGGGTTTTGGGTTTACTTAAAGCCAATTAGAGAGAGAGAAAGGATAGAGAGAGAGAGTAGAAATAGAGATTTCGCGATAGACAGAGAGAGAGAGAGAGATGTAGTTTGTGGAGAGCATACATACCAGTTCGGAAGGGTTTATACACACACTTAAAACGGATTACACAACTAGATAATACAAATATCATTTACATATATACATATATAGTTAGAACAGGGGCTGGCAGCGCAATCGGCACACGAACAACGCAACGTGTGCGTCGACTCGTCTCGTATTTGACTTCGTTTTTCTGTTGCCTTCGCAACTTCGCACTAAGACATGAGAGTATCCTGCGTGCCGACCCCTGCTGTAGAGTATATATAGTAGTCGGTACAGTGAATGAGTGGTATAATGAGAGTGAGAGTGGTGCGATCAGTTAAGTGAAGGATACCATGCAATGATGTTTCGTATTTATGTATATTTTCCATGCATTTTAGATACATTCTAAAGCTATAACTTAAGAATCCATGAGATGCTGCAAAATCCTTAAAAAAAACTAAAATTGTAAGCAACAGAATCAAGCTTTCTGTATGAGTTCTTTGACATAATAAAAACCATAAAATTAAGTTAGAAATCTTACTATAAAATTATACAAAATAAATTAATTAAAGCCAAGGCAACACTGAAAATTGGTAAGCCCCCAAAATGTAGACATCATTCAGAAGAAATTAACTCCATAAAGACATGCATTTAAGTCAAGTAAATCTAAGGATTCACTCTGTGGAATTTCTTATGAATGTTGTAAACATTTAGGGTTCAAAATTAGGGTTGGGGTAAGGAATAAAACACATCGATTAACACATTAACGGGGCATCTCTCTTCATCGAACACACACATGCTCTACAACCTACCTGGATTTGCCGTGCTGCTGTTGCCCGCCCCCGCCGCCGCAGCTGTGCCACCCGGACCCGTACCCGCGCCCATGCCTAGGCCCGTGCCCGGATGCGCTCCTGCATCCATGCATGTGCAATGCATGGGATAGGCCAGAGCCGAGGGACTGGGACTGGGCGCCGGCACGGCTGGCTGCGGTGGCAGCAGATTGGGTGCCGACGGATGCTTTTGGAAATGGGAGTGAAAGGAGTAACCCGAGGGATGGGTAGTAATTGCTGACGAGCTGCTTGCTCCGGCTGTTGCTGTTGCTGCTCCTGTGGTTGTGCTGCCTCCGGCTTGCTCCTGGGAAGCCCTAGCTGCCGCTGCTGCCTGGGCGCGTAGCAGCGTCTCTGCCTCCTGCAACGTGGGCATCGGACTGTGGTGACTGGGGGGGACTGGTGCTGGTGGTGGTGGCACGCAATGCACTAAATACTGATGGCTCTGACTATGAGCCGAGACTAGACTTGATGTGGTTGCTACTTGTGCACTACTACCGGCTGAATGATGATGATAATGATGATGATAGTGGTGGTGGCTGCTGAAGCTGTGGTGTGCGTGTGGGTGTGGGTGTGTGTGGGGGTGGGGGTGATGCTGGTGGGACGTGGATTGGTGATAGGGAAAGGCCGTGTGTGGCGTATGCTGGTGGATGGGGCAGGGCAGCGAAGATTTGGGTCGGTGTGGTGTGGCGGCGGCTACTGTTGCCGTGGTCGTTGCTGCTGAACTATGACTAGCCGGATTGGCGCTCTGGCTGCTGCCAGACGCCCCCCCACTACTACTGCCTAGGAACTGACCCAGTCCGAAGCGCGAGGTCTTCCGCTTGAGTATCGGCGCCGACACCTGACGGCTGTAGATCTTCTCCTTTTCGGGCACTAAAGAAAAACAAAACCCAATAAGAAGTTTATAATTCTCTGTATAGATTGGATGGCTTACCAAATTTACTATCCTGACGTGGAGCCATGCTGGCGGGTGCGGACATGGTCCTCTTGTAGGGCCACTTGGTGCCAAAGGAAGCACTCAGCGTCTTGGCCATGCTGCCACTCGTATCGGACTGGCTGAGCGCCTCCCTGGCCTTCAGAATCTTGGCCGACAGAGCCTCGCTGCCATTGTCCGAGTTGCGCAAATCCCGCAGATACGAGATGTCACCGCACTTCTCCAGATTGATTTGCGCCTCCACAAAGAGCGTATCGAAGCGATTGAGAAAGAAATCCCAGCCGAGGAGCTTGCGATCGGAGAGCGAGTTGTGCAGCTGATAGACGGACTGCAGCACCACCGGACGATCCACAATGAAGAGATCGAACTGCGACTCCAAGCAGAAGAGCAGTGACCGTATTGCCGTGTCATGAATCGTACCGATATAGAGCGTCGCCCGCTGCGCCACATACACATTGATGTCATCCATGCTGGCGATGAGATGACAGAAGGCCGTGGCCAGTGCCGTTTGCAGGCCCACCTCGGAGCGCAGCGGCGTCGAATCCATAAAACGTGTAATCACGGTTACTCGTTCGACTGCTGTGAATCTAACCCGCCAGTCCGTATCGTGGAATGCCTCCTGCACCACGCGCCAAAACACATCCGAGCCCAGCGGCAGCGTGATGCAGTGCAGCAGCAAGGGCACACCCACCTGACAGATGTGCGAATGTTCGGCATTGCAAAGTTCCCAGAGGCTAAAGCCAGAGCAGGATGCACAAGTGAAAAAGGAGAACCTTTTGAATATTAATTTGCACTTACTTTTTGATGAGTAAATTCTCCTGACACCAAATAAAGAAGCCACGCTGCTCTCTGGCTGCCTTGGCCAAGGCATCGCCATGCAGCGCCATCGTATTGAGGCACTGCAGCACATAGTAGAGTATCTCTGGCTTCTTAATGGTGGGTATTTCCTAACCAAAGAAACAAAGCATCAACAGAAGATACTTTAAGGAACCCAAAGAGTGCTGATCATACCGTCAATAGCTGATGGATATACTGCAATGGTTGTGGCAGTGTGTCCAGCGTAAATTTAAACTTGCCCACCGATGTGTGCCAGAAGTCATCGCTGTCCTCCTCCTCTTCGTCCTCGTCGGAGCCACTGCCATTGTCGCCGCCGCCGCCACAGGCGGTGCTGCCATTGGCACCGTTCTCACCCATAACCGAGGCCTTGGTCACGCTCACATTGGCGCTGCCCACATCCGCATCGGAGAGGGTTATAGAACGCGCAATGGCACGATCTGTGGATGGCAGGATGGAGGCCAGATCGAGTTGCTCTGAAACTGTTTCCACGGTGGCCGTCATGATCTGTGACAGAGGGGTAGGGTTGGGGGTGCGGGAGACACCGTTAGAGAAATCATTCAAAATGCAGCGAATTTTACACAGTTTTTACATCATATTTACACTGTTTATACATGGTGTGTCTGTATGGCTGTGTGTATATCTTACATTCCTTATACATACAACACATGTAGATAAATGCAATGCTTTGGGTACTTTGGATACTTGCGACATGTCGGATTACACTTACATGTACACACACACACACACACGTAAAGATAATAATTTACATCGAAAGAAAACTGTTACATTACATGTAAAATTGGATTTACAATTTCTGGTGCATATTTCTGTGATGAATTTTTTATTCTTTTGTCTTTGGGTGGGGGGTGGCAGAGTGCTGTACATTGAACATGCTCTTGCAACAAAGAAAACCGTAAGGAATATGGAAAAACTATCTGTTATGTGAGTTTAAAATCAGCACGAAACGCAATATTTACATGGAAAAAATTGGATGTAAAATTTTTGATATAAAAATGTAACATTTATAAGGATTTTGTTCTGGTTTTTTCTTGTTTTTTGTATACGACTGTTCGTAATTTATATTCACACACATACAAGATACTTTGAGACACAGTAGTTGAACTAAATAAATATAGAAAAAGTGATACAAAAAAAAAATTGAATAAAAATCTATTATTTTGTTGAAAGAAATATAAAAGATCTGCTATGAAGTAAAAGAAAGCGCGCCCTTAATGACATTTCTCTATGAGAAAAAGCCTTTGGAATTTCCCAGCCTAACCTATAAAAAGTTATGACATTTATCTAAAAAAAAGAATTAAAATTCTTCTTCGTTTTGCCAGTTTTTATATGTTCATTGGGAACCTAATTTTTCAGCTAGAATATGTCTAAACCTATTAAATATCTGCACTAAAAAAAAGACCTGCAGTTAAACCTCTAAAGGTAATTTAATTAAAAATTTATATAGATTTATATAGAAATAAAAACTTAGTTTTTTGTTGTTTAGAAATATTGTAGGAAACAATCATAAAAAGTAATTTCGAATTAAAAAGAACAAGTTAAAAAAAACACTCTGTACATTTATTTATTTACACTTAACACGAAGAGTACGTACGATCGAATGATTTTGGTTTTGGAAAAAGAAAACATACGATATTGAAGAAAAACATATGGAATTGTACAAATATCGAATCCGAATTGTTGTAGGAATGGGTGGTGGGATTTTGTATTTTAATTTGGGCAAATTATAAAACTAATATTACAGCTTATAGCTGTGGGGAGGGGTAGGTTTTTATTTTGGTTTGGTTTTTTTTTTTGTCGTTTTTTTTTAATGAATGCACAAAGTACCTCGTCTGTGGCGTGAACTTTTCTCAATTCATTACTATCAACTGAATGCCCATTTTCGTTATTCTATAAATAAATACATGAAGAAATGAAAACGGTTTTTGTATAATCGTTTTTGGACAAATTTCTGATTACTTTCGAATTGGTATTTGGAATTTTTGTGTGAATTATTTTTCGATTGTTTTTGGGGGTGTTAAAACGAAAATGTAAAATGAAATAACTTGAATGCTCTCTCACTTAATATTTTTTGTTTGATTTGTTGCTGTAATTAATTAGTTTGAATATTTATATGGAATAGTATATTAGGTATAGCATAGGGGGGTTTATGGGGTCGTGAGTGTTTTCAATATACCTACAGTCAACGCATTAATATTTGAAGTTATTATTTTTTTATTTTTAATTATTATTGTAATGTGTCAAGAAAGGTGGGAACAGGGGGCAGGGAGCTGTGACAACTAAAGATCATAATGTGTATAGAAAAGTTATTGATGATGATCGAAATACATACGGAACAAACGTGGGGCATATGGACGAGCACTCCGCCAACAGAGTGCGGTTCGGGTTGGGGCACTGCCACCGGCACAGGACCTTCAGAAAGAGAATTATCAAAGGGTTATTAGTATTTTTTAGTTATTATATAATATCTTCAATCGTTCCAGCTCTAATGAAGTTGTGGTCAACATACAAATGAATGGCATTCACTAATCGAATCGTTCATGCATTCAGTTACATACAGTATATATAGTATATAGTAGTAGTACATATAGAAATCCTAGTAGGAAAATTCATGGAAAATTCTCACACATGCAGATAGATTGTGGCCAATTCGTGGGTTAGGCTCTGTGCAAAGTTTAAGCAGATCTTTTATGATATTTTGTAACCAATTTGAAAGCTTAAACGGAGCACATCACATACGGGAGAGAGTTAGTCCTACTACTGTGGAAATTATAGATGGGTGTCGCAATTTTTGTAGAGAGTGTGTATAGAGAGAGAGAGAGAAGAGTAGTGGTGTAGAGTTGTATTTGAACCGAACCGAAAGATAATCGTGTCTACTAAACTCAGAGCTATGGGGGGGTTGGGGTGGGGGGTACTTCTGTCATACTACTACAAAAGTTCAACTATTTTTTGGGTAGATATGTATAAAAGCTTATAGTTTGGTTTGTTGTTTGTTTGGGTAATGCTAAATCATATAACTCTAGTTAAGCTAAACAGAGATAGACAGTAGAGAGAGAGAGAGTGTGTGTTGTGTGTGAGACGGTTAGTGTGTGTGTGTGTGTGTGTGTGACTGAAAGAGTGAAACTTTTTGCTGTCTTTTTCTGGTGTGTGTCAGGTGTCTTTTTGGGGAATTTATTTGTAACGAAATGTGTGTTTCAACAAATGTTTAATAATGTTAAATGTAAATTTGTAATTTGTAATTTGTAATTGTTATTATTTTGTTTTTGTTTTGTGTTTTTTTTTTGGGTATTTTTTTTGGTAACGAATGAAAAATTTGCTTTTGGGTGCATCACCTGCCATTATAATAATTTTTCCATCGTCTGAAAAGAATTGATCTAGCTTAAAGATATCTGATAGTAGTAGACAATGAGTGATATATACGATTTAGTATTTTTTGTATTTTTGGTATTAGCGGTATTAGTTGTAGTATTTTTTTTTAATTGCATGATCGATTGAACGGATAAAAGTTATCGAGAGAGTTCAAGTTCAAGTGTGAGCCACAGAGAGAGCGAGCGTGAGCGTGAGAGAGAGAGACAGTTATAGTTTACAGTTATCGTACGCGCGGAAGAGGGTGCGCGAACGAACGAGAGCGAGCGAGCGAGCGAGATAGTTAGATTTAGTTTTAGTTTTTTTTTTGTACAGGCAGACACGCGCAGTAGGTGGTAGGTAGTATATGTTAGAGATAGAGAGAGAGAAATAGATACACATATTTATGTAGAGATAGTAGATAGACAAGATAGACAAATAGTTATATGGTTGAAACAATATAAAAATACACAATTGATGGCAATATGATTATTGATTGATTGATATTGATTGATTGATTGATTGATGGGTATCGTTTAGATGAAGTTCTTTAGTTGCTTGGTTTGGTTTTTGCTGGTTCGTTCTTTGAGTTTTTTTGCGGGTATTTAGTCTGAGGTTTTTGTTTAGTTCAAGGGACTCATAGTAGGGGGATTTACTTTACAAGGCATAGCAGTGCAGGTTACTAGATTTTTTTTGTTTGTTTGTTGTTGTTGTTGTAGTTACAAAAGTTCAGGGATTTGTCTTTAGACTAAATTAAGTTTAGTTTACAAAGGATGCCCACATGGTATGTGTGGCATCACATACCATTCGATACCATTTGATACATGATATAGAGTATAGAGTCCAGGCTCAAAGTACAGTCTACAATTAGCTACATTTGTTTGGGGGTGACGACGTTTCACTGCTTTTACTGTTACGGTGGATAGGTGGATATTTATAGGTGACTTTTGTGGGGTGGGGTAGGGTTGGACTTAGTCAGTCTTCTATATGTTACAACCGAGTTTCGTAGTCGGGTACGGGGACGGGGGATTCTTCAAATCAAATCAAACATATAAAATGTTATCTAAGTCTGAGGCGTACCTGCAAATCCTCCCAGCGGACCCAGGGGTATGGGCAGGGGTGCCATGGACAGCGAGACATCGCGAGTCTTTTCCTTATCGGATTCGGGCGGGGATTTGCGTGAGGACTTTTCCTCCTCAATAATGTCCTCAATGGGTATCTAAAAAGGGAAAGTCAAGTATGCTATTTGGTAGGATTACTCTAGGGTAACTCTGACTCACATCTGGTGGTCGAACGGGATTCAAGGGAGCCATAAACTGTACCAATTTGGTGGCCAACTGATGCCACATAATGGATGCCTCACAGTAAGCACATTCAGCCACCTAAAAAAGGATTCAAAATGGAATTAATTTGCTTACATATCACAGACTTGGGTACCCTTACCTTGAGGGCGCACACATGACTGCTGAGACCCACACGTGCCGCTGTCACCATGCACTTGATCAGCCGTGAGACATTCTCGCAGACACTCGTATGGATGCCCATGTGCTGCTCCACATCCTGCAGCTCCATCTGCTTCAGCAGGATGTCCAGCATGAGGATGCAACAGGTGAGATTGTGCTCGGCATCCGTGGAGAATTCCGTATGGCGATTGGTGGGCGCCTCATCATCCGATATGGCCGATGTGTTGCCGGAGTCATCCTCCACCACGGGAGCTATAAAAATCGAATGGTTACTCCCTGTATTATAGTTTAAGAACTGATGGAAGACTCACATATGGAACTACGTCTGGGGGGATTTGCCATCTCTGCCTTGGTCTCCTTGCAGGGCACTTTGGGGGCCTTTGGCTGCTGCAGCTGTGCCGCATCCTTCTCCCGCATCAACTCATGCTGAATGCCATACTTCATGATGCGAACACCATCGCCGAACATGGCAAAGAGCTGCACGAGGGGAATGAGTATCTCCAGCTTTGTGAGTATCTGCAGCCAGTGGAGCGCCTGCTGCTGCACCTTGGCCGTGGTCTTCTCAAAGCGAATGGCCACAAAGTTGTACATGGTCTTGCCATCGAAGCCCAGGGGCGACATCTCCGGATCGAGAATCTTGCTGAGAACGATCTTCAGCTCGTTGAGCTCCTTCTCGGCCACATCGTTGGTGATGGCCTCCATCCAGTGGGGCATGACATAGTCCCAGATCTCCGAGGTGATCACCTCGTACGGCACCAGGCAGATCAGACGCTGCAGCCCCTCCTTCAGGTGGCTGGTGCGGGAGGCGAGCGTCTCCCAGTGACCCCCAACACGGGCATACTCAGGCGGATGGGGCAGCAGGCAGGCGATGAAGACATTGTAGTGTATGCGACAGATCTCCTTTAGCCAATTGCACACATGATCCACCTTAAGCTTCTCAATGGTGCTCTCCACCTGACCAGCAGCTGTAAAAGGGGGAGTTTGAAATAGGTTAAAGAGAAAGGGGGAACCCTCCTTACCATCATACGAATAGGCTGTGACATGGAACCAATGAAAGAGCATGCTCAGAATCCGGCCCAGCACCTCAACGGGCGTGTCAGCGGTGGGCGTGCAGCGACCCACAAGCAGCCAAATGCCATAGCGACCCAACCGCTGACGCTCCTCCCGCGAAATGTTATCCGCCGTGGCCGCGGAGCCGTTCTTCTTGGCCTCCGAGCACGAGGACTCCTTGCCGGGCTCAAAGTTGAGCGGCTTGGACTCGCGCAGCAGACTCACCACCGACTCCACCATATGCATCTGCATCTCGGGATCCATCTGCCAGGCGGGCTGCAGGCTGCGATGCACCACATGGTCGCCCCCACGTCGCGAGTTGTGCCTATTGCTGTGGCACTGGCTGCAGTAGCGGATCGGGTGGTTGCCATTGAAGGTGGCACACTCCGTGGAGAAGCAAATGGAGAAGGCGGACTTCTCGTTGGAGCGACAGTTCTTGTTCTCGCACACCATCGAGACCTGCTGCATGGGATGCAGAATGTCGCCGAATTCCAGACTGCCGTGCTCCCGATGGATCTCATTGGCACACTCGATGCACAGATAGAGCGGCGGCGGACAGTCCGGGGCGTAGGCGATGCTGATGCTGTGATCATAGCAGACCTTGGCTGCCTCCGCATTGCCAGCATTTGGACAATGTTCACGCTGGCACGTAAAGGGCACAAGATCATCTATAAAGGGGTTCGGATGGGTATAAGTATACTCTTTGTATGGTTGGGTATGTCCCTTACTTGTTAGCTTGGATAGCAAGACTTTGCGATCAAACAGATTGGCATCGAAGGCGGGCCAGTAGTAGAAGAGCAGCTTGGCCGCCGAGGAGCGGGAGACGGCAGTGCCATAGGCCACCACGCACAGAATATCCTTGACGACATTATGCTTGAGGGTCATCAGACATTCCAGCAGCTGGCAGTGATGTGCAGGATTGTTCGAATACTGCAACACCATCATTATGACAGAGGAGACCGACTGACAGGCCTGACACTCCTGCTCATCCGAGCTGCGACGAGCTAAGAGAAGTCTATGAGAAGTAATCCTACAAAAGAGTAATGCTGCTACTTACTTATAGTAAAGGGTAAGATATAGTAGCACAGGGCATTGACAATATCCTGATGCAATGCTGGCGGTAGTACAGATATAGTAGAGCTAACTAGATAGGGTAGATTATCAATAAGATCCTTGTCGAGAAAGGGTAGAATGCAGCTAAGGCACTGCAATAGAGCTTTGCCGAAAACTATAAGAAAAGAGTCATCAATAGAGTATATATATGGGAAAGATATCTTCTGTGTGCTCTTACCGATTTGTCCATACTGTATGCAAGGTGCCACATCGATGAGCATAGTTAGGGCATTATAGAGATTGCCATATTCGAGATTGGGATAGGCAGACATGCGTGTGGGATCCTCGAGTGGATCCCGTATAAGTTCATGCGGAGAAGTGCGCACATCTTTAAGGACAGCTGCAGGGGAAAACATATAGTATATAGGATATATATTTGGGGATATACTTACTTAGTAGAGTTTGTGAAAAGTATTTGATATTATTGGCAATATCAACGCCAGAGGGTGCGGGTAAGACATTGTGCAATAGACGTACATGGTATTCATGAAGGGCTCTCAATTTTGCCTGAACTGCAAAGGTAAATATATGTAGTATATATATATAAAGACTCTCCTCTGGCTTTAAGTGTACTTACAGGCGGCAGCACGAGTGCCCATATTGATGAGTTGCACCTTAAAGCTGCCAGTCATTATATCAGACAAATCCTTAGCATTGCCGAAACTGCTGCCGAGGGACTTCGCATTCTACATACAAATACAGAGAACAAATGTTAAGCTTATGTAATGGCTGGAGCACCCCCCTAGTTGGAGATGCTGCCAATCTAGGAAAATGTCTACAAATCATGGGAAATTTCTTGCCAAAACCATAACCTTCATATGCCACAGCTGCCTTAAAGGTTTAGGTTTATTTTGTTGTTAAATTTACCTCGAAATTTGTTAGTTTTTTCAATAGATTTGCAATTTTTTACGGGTATTACAGCAAGCTCTGACCACAAAGAAAAATCTCTATAACTAAACTGAAGCCCATTCATTCGGTATTGTGTGTATCCTGCGCGTTATTCATATCTGTTGGATGCGCCGATACAAACCTAGAGTTTAAAATTTACTTTTAAGTGGAATTTTGTGTAACTTTTGGTTAGATTTATCACTCTATGGAGCACTTAATACATTAAACTAGTCAATTTTTAAGCATTTTTATAATATTTTGTGATAAATGTTAAAGAATTTCCTTAAATACGAGTCGTAGTTTGAGTGCTTGACCCACTTTTGTGCCAACCCCGGAGGAAAAAACAGCTGCTCGAATGTAGGACATGCGCAATATCGCGTGTTTAGCTCACATTTTCAGCACTTTTCCGAACCCAACAAGTGTTTGTTTTGGTCTAGCCATGTGTAAATATTTACTAACTCCCAGAGTTTGCGCAGTTTTCAGTTAATATTTGTAAATATTTCACAGCTGTTTCACAGCTACTAACAGGCGATATGCAACTGGTTTGTGGGTGGAACTCTTTGGAGAGTTTTGCCAGAAAAATTATCCATTTTAGGAGAGATTATAATCTTAAGAACTTCTTTGCTTCTACTACTGACATTTACTTTGCTTTTACTGTCACTTTAGAGTAGCCTTAAATTAATATTGAATTTATCAATAAATTAAACAATAAATACGTTGAATTGTCTGCCATTTACCTACACAGCAACCCCTAGTAGAACTCCCCCCAATGGCTCCACAATTAAATACTCATTTACCAAATGATTCGCACACCCTTAATGGGGGGGTGGTATGCCTTTTTTTTAGGGCTTCGCTGGTAAGCAAAAACCTCGACTATATGCAGTGCGGATTGTCTGACTAATGCGGCACCTTTTGACCCTGGTTTTTGGGCCTGGTAATCGACACCCCCCCAGGTAGAGCCAACATTTTAACAACTGATTTAACTGAACTCTTGTGACCCAAAGGAAGGGCCCGTGTAAGGATTGGTTTACATACAAGACGGGAGGGATTACATTTTACATGCAGCGGCATTTATTTTTTGCAGGTTTTTAGTCTGCTTTCAATTAAACATTTTGGTACCCTTGGGTGCCAATTCTTTTTGTGCAGTGTAACAATTTGAAAATTGTTTGAATGCTGTGTGCAAAGTGTGAGGCTATTGAGGTCCCTGTGTAGAAGTGATTGCCAAGAGGTATGTGTCTCAGGGAAATGTTCCTGTGGGTAAGTGTTTGCCAAGAGGATTGATTGTGTGTGTATAGAGATGTATCTTAGTGTCTGTCTTAATCGTCCTGCAGCCCCTGCACAGTCATAGCCACCACGGGCTCCGGCTGCTGCTGTGCCTCAGAGTGCTGCTCCTCGCGTTCGTACTGGCCCTCGGAGAGCTCCTCCATCTCGTCCAACTCGTGTGGCTGATCCTGCTTCACCTGCTGCAGCTCGTGCACCTCCTCCATGCCATCGGACATGCCGGAGCCATCCTGCTTCTGGTTCTTGGTGCGATTAAAGAGCATCTTCCAGTAGCCCGAAATGGACTCCTTAATGGTGGGCTTCATATTGGGTGCCGGCTTGCCCTGGTTCTGCTCCTGCTGCTCCTCGCCAGCATCAGTGGCCTCATTGCTAGTCGAAGAAGATGGTTCATCGGAGACATCTATATAAAGGATAATTAGGATAATCCCTGGATGGTACTCCTGGCAGCTTACTTACCCTTGTGAGCATGCTTGAAGCGCGTAAAGAAACGTCCCACCGTATTGTTCTTCGAGGGATCCTTCTGGCGCACCACTGACTCTGCCACATCCTGGAGCTCCTCCTGCAGATTGTGCGGCTTCTTGCTGAGCTTGAAGAAGCGCTTCAGCGAACTGGACTTTGCGGTGGCTGTCGTTGAGGCCACCGATGGGGTCACGCCCTCTGGCTCGGCCAGCGGTACATCCTGCATGTTGGACATTTCGTTTATGTCCAAAATGCAAATAAATTTGTTTTCCAAAAAAAAAATTTCTAATTTTTCAGACTATTTTTCGACTGTGCTGCTGTTCGTTGTCACGTATGAAAATATAATGTGGAAGTGAGAGCAGCTCGCTATGAATGTGATGTGGCAGGAAAGTCAGCGACTACTTTCCCATGCAAAAAATCGTGAACTCTCCGAACGGCACTGTTATTTAATTTTATGTTTTTGGCTTGTTAGTTGGTTGTTGTTCCGAGGAAATTCGAATGGAACTGAGCTCTGTACGCATGCGATTTGACGTAAAGTCAAGGGCTGCTTTGCACAAGGGAAAACGCCACCCTCTCTACCTCTCTCTCTTGGGTAACTTGGTTGGGGGGAAATGGGTTTCAAGTTTGGCATTTATCTCACTGGCAATTTGGCAATGCGCTCAGTTAACATGTGTTAACAACGACATCGAAACAGGTTTCAATTGATACGATTTTAATTTTATTTTACTCGAACAAAAAAAAAAAAAAATATCGAAAGAGCGAATCCAAAGCAAAAACCAATTCATTCAATATGTGCACACACAATACCCCCTCCAGTTTATGCAGTGTGTGTTTTCTGCCATTGTTCCAAATGTTCAGTGTCCGCTTGGGGTGTTCAGTGTCCGTTGGGGTGTTCAGTGTCCGCTTGGGTGTCCGCAGACTGGCAGAGAGAGAGAGCGCGTGGGGGGGCCCCCAACAACAAAAATCAATTGCCAAAGGAACGGAACTCTGTTGGCGATTCCTGCTGTCGACACGCTGCACTCTCCTCGCTGAAGAGCACTTTAATTTATGTAGTTATGTGCAGCAGTTACGGACAACAATGGACTTTTGTTCGCTGCCCCGAAGAGGTGTTGAGAGATTTTAAACGATTGCGATATGAGGGAAGGGAGCTCAGCTTTAAGGTTTCATATTAATTTCCTATCCCTACCCCTAATGGGGAAAAAGCACAACCCCCAAATGCAAACGAGCAACAGCAAAACAAATAAACAAAACAACAAAGAGACATCAATAAATCATCAAGGAAAAGGGGAAATGAACAAGGATAATGCCAGCTACATGCAACATCTGCTCCGTCGTGCACTCCCCACGAGTCTCCCCAGCACTCGATTCTCCACTCCACTCTCCTCTCCTGGCAAAAGTGTGAAAATGTCAGCGACAATGGGGGAGCTGTGGCTATGGTTACTCCTCTTCTCATAGAACCGGGCGCCATATAATGGCCCAAAACGGAAATGTTGTTTGCAGCAAATTCATGGCCAATACACAGTTGCAACAAGAGCCGGGCATAAGCACCCCCTGAGGGGCTTACGCAGCAGCAGCAGCAGCAGCAACAGCCACACACAAAAGGATAGAAGCTGCCACTGAAGCTGGGAGCTGTTGCTGTTGCAGGAGAGAGAGAGCTACAACAATGGCAGCAGAAGCTGCAACTTGCAACTGGAGACCGCAAAATGTGTTGTTGCCACACAGACAGACAGACACAGCCCTCGAGGCAATGGTTGGGGAGATGATGGGAGATGCTGCTGCTGCTGCTGCTGATGTTGTAGATGGGGGTCTCTGGCAACTCATAAGTTGCTCTGGCAGACAAATCCTCAGAGCAAGTGCATTCATTCATTGGCAATAACAATCAAACTGCTGTTGGCAGTTGGCTGTAGTCAGCCCTTGATGCCTCCTCCTCCTGCTGCCTCCTGCCTCATGTTGCATACACACATTTGCAATGCCATTCAACTTGTTTTGTGCTGACTGCCTGCCTGCAACAGCAACAGAGACAGCGCAACAGAGCCACAGCCAAAACCACAAAACCATTTTGTGTTTTGTTGACTTTAATATTTCGGTTTTTCCCCCTCTCCCCCTTTTGGATTCTAGATATCTCTTCTACTATATGTGGGAAAGGTAAACCTTAAACAGTAACCGATAAAGCCGAACCGAACACCCCACCAGAGAGACAGTCAGTCGTAAATCGTTGAATTTGTTCTTACATTTTGGCACTGCCGTTCGCCTTCGGTTTTTTTTTTATAGATTTACAATATTTACATAGTTGCCACACAGTTTCAGTGCCACAGCCAGTCCATGCAACAACAGATAACGCAGCGATGCGATAAAGAGTTCAATCGCTTTGGTTTTATTGGCCCCTGTGGATGGGGTTGGGAATATCCCATCCATTCCATCATTCTATCCATCCCATCGTTTGTTCAATTACCGACTGGCTCTGGCTCTTTCTGCATTTTAAATAAATATTATTGTTTAATGATAATAATAATAATCCCATACCCCAGCCATATGATGTATGTGTGTGGATTGTGTAATCATTGATAAAAATGGGTTGGTTTTTTTCTAGTTTTATGATCTCACACTTTCACTTTAGCAATGGCAGAGAGAGAGAGACTTTTGTAGCAAGAAGGGAGAATACATTTGAGCAGAATAAGGGGCTTAGTATTACATTTCGATTGAAGGTTTTAGCTATATCATTTATGGATTGCAGACTAATCGAAGGGTTGCTTTCGATAGCCTCAATCCATCACTTTATCGATGAAGAATCCAAAGGCTAACTGCAGCTTATTTCCCTGAAAGATTTGTAGTTAAATAATACAAATCCTGATTAATAATTGTCATAGTGCCAAAGAAGTTCATTCATTTATACCAGTAATCTGTTTCTCCTACCATCGAATGACTTTTGTAGCTTTGCTTTCGATAATTTCGATAAGCCTTTCTCATTACTCAACCAAATCCACACCACCTGCAGCAGTTCCATCATAATCTTCGTTAATAAGTCACAATATGGACAAGTAGTTAATCAATAATACCAGTAGCCATAAATTGGAGGCGCCTGGATATCGACTGATGGCTATCAAAGGCGCCAGCGACAGTCACCAGAATGTCAACGGTTTAATAAATAAAATCAGTCAGCAACAGCAGCAATAGCAGCAACAGCCTCTGGCCAGATGGGAAGCAGGCGGCGCGCGACTGCAATTAAAAAAAGAAAAAAGGGTAAAAAAAAGTGCAGTGTAGAAAAAAAAAAAGGGAAGCCAAGTGCGGCAAAGATCGACTCAGAGATCAGTCAGAGCAGAGGTCTTGGTGTCTCTCCCCGATGATGTTGCTGTCGTCGTCGTCGTCGTGTGCGACAGGAGCTGATTGTCGTCGTTGCAGCAGCAGCAACAGCAGCAGCAGCAGCAGATCCGAATCAGAATCGGAATCAGCATCGAAATCAGCGTCGACACTGCGATATTTGAGTCTCGGGCTGTGCAGGAATTATGATCGATTTATTATGCGACAACAAGCGACGCAGCCAACAGGCAACGGGCAACAGGGAAACGTGCAACAGGGCGACGGCAGCGACAGGGGAACGAGGCAGCGACATGGCTAACTACAGCACAGACATGGCCAAGTGGCTGTGACAGGTTTGGGGTCTTCGTCGCTGGATGCAGCGGAGCTCGGGTTCTTGGCCCACAGAATATGCGCAAGACATTGATTTTCGCCAGGTAATGAGGCAACTCATTAATCATTTTTTCGTTGCGCCGCCACCAGACACTGGCTGTGGGGATTATGTTGCTTGCAACAGGCACACACACACCACACACACACCCATACTGTGGCAACTGTTGCTTTGGCTGCTGTTGGGTCTGATGGAATGTTGGCAACATGTTGGGGCATGCAGCCACAGCCGCTGGCTGAGATCGGGACAGCTGCACCAGCAGCACCACCAGCAGCAGCTTCTCATCTCTCTCTCTCTGTCTTGCTCTCTCCTGCCACCGCCTAGCTGCTGCTGCTGTCTGCTGTCTTCTCTTCTTGTTCTCTGCTTGATTTTGTTAACCTTTTGACCATTTGAAGTTATTTTTGTATGCTTTACTGCCAATTTGGTGGTCATTGGCCATTCACTTGACTTGCGCCTGTTGCCTGCTGCTTGTCCGCCTGTCCACCTGTCCCTGTCTGTCTCTGCGGTTGCTCTTTTGGCACACACAACGAAAACGACAACAACGACGACGCACCAGCAACAGCACCATGTCTGACAGTTTGGCCGATTGCCTGGCTGCCTGCTTTTGGCCTCTGTCGTGCGTTGCCTTCGCGGTCGCGGTCATCTCCTGACTGGCTTGTGGCACACACATACACAGATACAGAGTGGCTGCCAGGATGGCAGATTGAATGATGCTGCAGTGGGTCTAGTTTGGCTCGGGTCTGGTGTGGTCTGCTCTGTTGGTACCAATGAATGCTCTATAGAGTTGAGATCTACGATTTAGTCATTTATAATTAGTGAAAAAATGACTAAAAATCAGAGGATAAAGGCTCTAGTTAGCAGTTAAAGCTGTGCTTAGCCCCTGGAGATCTATTCAAATGTCCTATTTCTGTAGATTCTATGGAATATAGTGTTGCTTTATGGTTAAACCCCTGCTGAAAAGCAGAACATTATGAACTTTGCAAAGAATTCCATGGAAATTCTTGCCATAACTTATACTCCGAGTGATTCTAACTCTGTAAGCTACATTCAAAGGATCCTCTGTTAAAGTAAGCCTTTTGGAACACAGCCTTCTCGACTTCTTAGTTGCTACTTATCCTACCTTGAAGACACTTCCTTCCCTTGCCCACAAACTTCTACCTCGAATCACAATACCCCAAAAAAAGAGTACTCCTGCTGCACAGTGTACACTCTACACTACACTACACTACCCAGCACCTGCGTTGGCCTATTGCACTTGTCTCTCTCTCTCTCTCTCTCTCTCTCTCACTTGTCTCGTCGCACAGTTTGTGGCCGCCACAGCTTGTAAATGCTTGTCCTCGTCGTCTTGGCCTTTTTGGGGGCCATTAGCCTTCGCCTTTGGGCCATTCGCACACGCACTCGAATCCAATACGTAAACGCAAAAATTTCTGGCAAAATTTCTTCATTTCCTACCATGCAGTTTGGTCCGTCCGTCTGCTGGCAATTATTTATAGTTGTTTCTGATGTATTCAATTTATTATGGGGATGCCAGATGCAGGCAGATGCATTTTCAGTTAGAAAGTTTTTTTCAGTTTTTGGCTAAATACTCGGGCGGCGGATGGATGGACTGGGGGACTTCTAAACATATTGGCAGATAATTCTTCTATGGGGAAAGAAGCAGCACTACTTCATAGGTAGTAGAGAGAATTATTAGATTTATTGCCGCTGCTTGATATGCTCATTTGTTTAACGATTATTCACACACTCCACTCCACATCGATCGATTGTGGGCTCTATCATAGATCCACTTAAAGTTCATCACACTTCAGGTGGTAATTAATTACAGTAGGTAACAAAAAAAACAGCGCCACTACGCTCCGCTCCTCTAGTAGTCTCCGCTCCTCCGCTACTAGTCTCCGCTCCTCCATTAGTCTCCGCTCCTCAACTACTCTCTGCTCCTCCACTACTCTCCGCTCCTCCAGTAGTCTCTGCTCTTCCACTACTCTCCGCTTCGCTACTACTCTCCGCTCCTCCAGTAGTCTCTGCTCCTCCACTACTCTCCGCTGCTCCTACAGAGATCTGCGCTCGGTAATTAAGAGACAACTTCATTTTTGAAGGTTGGCCAATGGCCGATACACACAGAGCCAAGCAGAAAAGCAGGCAAGAAGCCAGGCAGACAAGCAGCTAAGCAGACAAGCAGCTAAGCATCTAAGCAGCTAAGAAGCCAACCGATCGACATGCAATTTTCCATGCATTAAAAGTTTAAAGGCCAGAAGCAGCAGCAGCATCAGCAGAGGCAGCAGCATCAGCACTAGTAGACAGAAAAAAAAACATTTTCTAATTTATTAATATGTTTAAGAGTCAGCCTCTTGGACACACAGCAAAAACACAACAAAAAAAATGTATTTAACAAACAAGCAAACGATCGGACTGACAGCTAACATAGATCGCCATAGACTATTAGAAAGCGATTAGATAGCGATACAGATACACAGATACACAGCTACAGATACTGCAGTAGATTATATGTATAGTATATCCCGCGAAGCCACCAAAAGACATATGTAGCCCACGAGGCAGGCCAGACCAGAGCACCGCCAGCACCGCTGAAACAATGTCAGTTTTGTGGTGGATACCCCCTCCTGCTGGCTCTAATGCTAAAAGTCGAACGAACAATGGCAGCTAAACATGGCATGGTTAACAGTTTAATTTACCTCCTTATAACCCCTCCTACTCCCTTCTGCTGTTGCTCCTGCTGCTGCTCCTCCTCCAAGCCAGAGACAAACAAAAAATGCCGCTACATGCGGATACTTAATGTATCCGCCAGACACGTAACTGAGCAACAGTTCAGGCAACAACCAACAAAAAAAAAACCCCCCACCAACCAACAATATAAAATACCGCTCTCAATCTCAGGACTAAACAAAAGCAAATCTAAACAGTAAGCAAAGAGTAGAGAGCGAAAAAACAACACACACCAACTGCAGTTATCGCTCATTATGGATCGCTTGATCAATGGTTTTGGAGAGTTTCTACAACCCGAAAAAAAACACAGAAAAAAACGCACACAGTCTGTGCAGACTACAAGCAAAACAAAGGAGCTTCAGGTCAGGCCAACAAGTGTTGGCCACAACGCACACAGCAGACAGGCCCCAGAGGCCACAGAGGCAATGGCCCGGCGCAGAGCAACAGGCACAAAAAAGTTCGAGCCAAAAACGGTAACAATAAAGCAGCTTCCGCCTCGCATCCTTTTTCGGTGCTCATTTTGCATGCCCTGCTATGTATAAAAAACAGAAACAAAAACTTAAAAAAAAGCGTAGCAATATTTAATACCCGTTGAAAATTAGTCCAAAAAGTGTATGGGTAGGGTATGGCTCGAGACGCACTTTATGGGGCGCTACCTTTTGGGATCTCCAGGGAGCACTATTAGAGATCTTTATAACTAAACGAAGGATGCTACTTTTTCAATACAAAATTAAGGTATATTTCTTCTACTTTTTTGTAGCATTAAATCCATTGAAATCAAAAATATTCCACATATATTTTAGCCTTTATTTCTTATTCCTCCTTTAAAGCTACTTTAAATACTTTTTCATTACAAATTTCACTATACTCTTTTTATTTTGTATATTTATTTTATTCCTGCTTTAAAGCTACTTTAAATACTTTTTCATTACCAAATTTAGGTATATTTCTTCTACTTTTTTTTTTTTTAGCATTAAATTCCTTCCTTTAATTCAAGGAATGTTTTCCTTTATTTTTGTATTTCCCCTTTAAAGCTACTTTAAATACTTTTCCATTACAAAATTAAGGTATATTTCTTCTACTTTTTTGTAGCATTAAATCCATTAAATTTAGCTATATTTCACATATATTTTACATATATTTTTTATGTATTTTATTCCTGCTTTAAAATTCCTTTAAATTCTTTTTTATTACAAAATTTAGGTAGTATATTCCTTCAACTTTTCCAGCAATAAATTCCTAACTTTAATTCAAAAATATTCCATATATTCCACATACATATATTTGATTTTGTATCCCTTATTTTTATTTATTTAATTTTTTATTTATTTTCCCCTTGAAAACCTACCTTTTCGAACAGCCTGCTATTGCCGAAGCTTTGATCCCGATTTCATTATGCTAATAAAGCATTTAATTAACGCACCATTTATGGGCATCAACCCGAAGATCGAATGAAGTTGCAGTTTACTTTCCTTTGGCATTCCCCCCTCCTTCTCCACCTCAACCTCAACCTAAACCACAGCTCCTCCATCTGCATTCTCCCTGCAGCTCGCGCGCTGCCACATCCTCCCTCCTCCATTCATATCTCTCCATTGTGGTGCGTGCAGCGTATCGGCCGCAGCAGCAAAAAAAAAACACAGCTGCGGTTTAGGCGGCGGCATTATGGCTAAGACAGCAGCAGCAAAAAACTTAAAGTAAAGTAAAGTAAAACAGAAACAAAAATGCGGTAACCGCAAATGTTTTAGCTGTAATTTCTGGTGTGTGTTTTTTTTTGTTGGTTTCTCTTAAACGTTTTCGATTTGGTTGCAGATATAAATGCAGATGTAGATGCAGATACAGATACACTCTGTCTCAGATATACTTTCAATGCCTCTGGTCTGGCCTCGACTACTTTTTTGTTCGATTGCCAAATGACATTGAAATGCATAGGGTTTTTTTAGTACGACTTTTTGATACACGCGAATGCGGCCAGAGATTCGTTTCGGTTGAACGAATATATAGTAGGGGCGGTTCTTGAAAGTTTTTATAGGCTTTTGCTCTGATTTTTCTGGTTTTTTTTGAAGATTGTAAGACCCTGGGAATTGATTTATAAAGTCGGAAAGCTACTCAGGAT
Organism: Drosophila bifasciata; assembly: GCA_009664405.1. Lineage (NCBI taxonomy): Eukaryota > Metazoa > Arthropoda > Insecta > Diptera > Drosophilidae > Drosophila > Drosophila bifasciata. Next base: position 43,778,535 of record CM019044.1, on the reverse strand, counting down.
ATGTGTATCATCATTTCTGTAGCAATTTCGTAGCTTGCCGAAACAAACTATAAATCAGAAATCACTCCCTGAGACTCCGCACAAAAACTCACGCCTTAAACGAAGAATCTATGGCATTCTTCACACATTTTCTAGCTAGTTTTTTTCTTTGCCGGTAAATCCTAAGTAGTTTTCTATGTCAGCGGCTCACATTACGCGCCCGATTTGGCGGCACTATAACCATTTTCCATATTCATAGCAACTCCCCAACTCTGGCCATAACCATACGCACAACTTCTGGCCAGCTGTCAAACGGAACAATGATAATTTCCACACAAAACCAAAAACTGGCTTCTACAGGAATACAGAATCCATGGAAACATTTTGGCCAGTACCGTTAGCGGGGCCATAACCCATCAATTATATTGTAATGATGTCTGGGGCCGTTTCAGTTGAAGCTGCTACTTCTTCGAATGCTACTTCTGCTGGCCTGCAGTCGCATCTTCAGAAATCATGAGGCAACAGGAATGGCAACTGCCGAACATGCTCATTATCAGAACGAATGGGTTGAGGGAGCTACAAGGGGGTAGCAGGGTGGGTAGTGTATTAGAATGCCAGCAAATCCCAGCAGACGAGCATTCAAGTTCGAGAAAAGGAAAACTACTTATAGCACTACTGATGAGAATCGCGCCCAGCCAAAATCCACGCAGTCTGACACTCGCTTTGGTATGCACTGAGGCATGCACTGACAGAAAAACCCAAGCCCAAACCCACCTTTAAACCACTCTGTAAATAGGATTCATATGAGTGAGAAAGTGGTATTTCTGTTATTTAAGGGAAATTTTTAGGATCTGTAAATTCCAGCACTCTGTTGAGATGTTAAGTTCTACCACTGTAAACACAATCTGTTAATCTCTTTAACATCTGTTAATCCATCTTTCAGTCTCGATTGCTTCTCGATTTGTTGTGCTAAGTCAAGTCTCATCAGAAATAAAAGTAAGCAGAGTTTTTTTTTTTAAGAGAATTGGTTGAAAAAAATAAGTCAGGGTTCTATTGTATCATCTAAGTAGGAAATTCTTTTTACCACTGAAAGGAGTAAATTAAACAATAAACCAAGGAATATAATTCTAGCTAAATTGAGGCACCTACTACCTACTTCTTATAGTATTCACTGAGTTCCCAATCTTTCTCTTAGTTTTATGCCAGTGTATATCGTCTTGCCACTCTGTGTAGCATTTGCATTCGAGTGTCCACTAAATGTCAATTAAGTGGGCTTTAACCACACAGTCACAGTCACAGTCACAGTAACAGTCCACGGTCTACAGTCCAGAGGCAGAGTTTGATTTGGTCACCACTTCCCTGAGTCCCTGAGTCCCTCAGTCCATGAGTCCATGAGAGTACCTACTCAGACCCTGGCTCTGGCTGAGGGTCTCCAACTGCGATTTCCACTTTGCTTACTACAAATACAGAACAGAATTGAACATAAGCATAACATAACATGAAGTAATAGCAATAACAATATTGTCTACACTAATACACATACACACATACGGGACTGCGGGCTTCCATCCAGCACAGACTCTGCCTCTGCTTCTGCCTCTGCTTCTGCCCTCTGCTCCTGCCTGTGCCTCTGCTTCAGCCTTTGCTTCAGCCTCTGCTTCTGCCTCTGCCAATGCCTCTGCTGCAGCGGCTCTGCTTCAGCTTCTGCTCCTGCTTCTGCCTCTGCTCCTGCTTCAGCCTCTGCTCCTGCCTCTGCTTCTGCCTGTGCCTCTGCTTCAGCCTCTGCCTGTGCTTCTGCCTCTACCCTCTGCTACTGCCTCTTCTTCAGCCTCTTTCTGTATGCTTTTTGGGCGTAGTGGAGGTGGCTCCTCTCTAGGAGTTGGCTGGAGAACCATCATCAACATCATCATCATCATTATTATGATGATGATCATCTGCATGTGTGAGCCTCTCCCAGTGTCGGCTCCCTTTGTCATTTTGTGGCGCATGACGCATGCGTAACGTTCGATTTGATTCAATTAATGGATGAGAGAATTGTCTGTACGTGTGGTTTGATTGGGTTTCTTGGGATCCCACTCAGAGATCTGTTCTTGGCTTTGCTTTGCTTTGGTTTGTGGTCTCTGATCTAAGCAGACTTTAAGGCAGACTCTTCTGTGTGGCAGATGTAGCAGCAGCAGCAGCTGGCATTGAGTGTAGCAGCGTGTAGAGTGCTATGTAAATATGCAAAGTGTTGCTACAAAAAAGAGAAGAGTTTTAAGCGAGTTGTAAGAGTTTTAATGTGTAAAAAGAGAGACTTATAGCAGTCAGCTATAAAAAAAGATTAATTCAATCCATAGAACACCCGAAAAAACTCCCTTAAATATCTTAAAAATCTCCGTTAGCCGTTGCCCACCTTTTAAGCTCGAACAATACACGTTCTGTGGCTGCCTCCTAATTGATTGAATGCATAATAATAATTGGTAGCTCTCATGATTAATTGCATTTTTATTCCACAATCACGAAATGCCAAATACGCCCCTCCTTCGAGCAGGAGGGAACTTCCATTTGAAACTCATAGCACTCATAATGATTATCTTTAAGACTAAATGGCCGCATTGTCGCGTCAAATATATCCAGTTTTAAGCATCAGAAAATACACACCCCGACGACGGCACATCATATTTTCCATAGACAGTTATTGTTTTTGTTGTTTTTTCTTTAGTATTTGTCAAGTGTGCAATTATTTATAGTGGTTGGGGTGAGGCGATGCCAACGCCAACGCTAAAGCCAGCAGCTGGCACTGGGGGAGCTTTTAGCCAACAATTGTTGTTGGCTGACTGCTGCTGCATAATAATACCAATTGCAGCTTGGGGATCTCTGACGAACAATTAACAATTTTTAACCTTGTTGTGCATGAGGCATATATCTATGATCAACTACTCCCCTCCCTCCCTCTGTGTTTACCATGAAGATCATTCTCTATCTATGAGCTCTGGTATGCCACTGCCTTAGTGCAACACGTAATGATGATGATGATGCTGCTGCATCACTGCGAATCGTGTGCTTAAAAAAAAGCTGCTAAATTGTTTCGAATTTTTTGTGGCATTTGCATATGTACTTTAGCCACTTGCTTGCAGCTCCCCCCCCTTGCAGCTCGTGTGCTCTTTCGATTTTGATTTTGCAATTGAAATGATTTCGCTTTGAAGATTTCGATATCACATATTGATGCTTCGTATTGCAAAATGCATTTTTTGCATTTGCATAATCGATGGTTGGACGATTGCTGATTGCAATTGGTCGTCTGTCGTCTGTCGCCTGTCGTCTGGCATAATTAATTATGAAAGTTTTAATTGATTTGCAAATTTATGCATCATTTACGATACGTTATGCGATATTCTCGTTAGCATTTGAGCAGATTTTTAAGCTAAAACTAAGATGACATCGATGGGGGCTTTAAGGGGCGATTTTGCATTTCACAAGTGGCATAGCAAAAGTGTATATTTCGATTTGTTTTCATTAGTTATGGGGCTATAGAAACTTAAATTACATTCGTGTAACCTAATAGAAATTAATCCCAGAGTCTCTCACGATATGTCTGCATAGAAACCTTTTTGCCTAGTTCTGTTAACGTTCCTTCTGTATTCTGCATCAATAATTGCTGCAACTGAACAGAAACTAACCCTGTTAAATACCACATGTGTATATACCGCAAGTTCTGCCAACGTTCCTTCTGTAATGGTGTTTCAAACATTGCAATGTTAATTGCTGCAACTTAACGTAAATTAGCTCTGTTAAATCTGTGTGCCGCGACGGAAACCTTTTGCCTAGTTCTGTTAACGTTCCTTCTGTACGAGTATTCTGCATCAATAACTGCTGCAACTTAACATAAATTCCCTGCCTAACAGTCCACACAAATAGTACGCATAACATTTGGCCTGTTAACTTGCTGCAGCTTTATACTAGAAATTCCCTTCCTAACAGTCCCCACAAATAGTAGGCATAACATTTGGCCTGTTAACCACAGAAACAGCAACCACAACAGCCACTGTCACTCCACCCACACTCCCCCTCATCGGTGGTGTAGCGTGACTTTAGTTGTGTCTTTTATTTTCTTTTCTTTCCTTTTTTTGCTGGCACAAAAAGTGAAGGTTGAAAAATCTCTGGAAAGGCAACAATTAATGCTCTAATAAAGCCAGCCAGCAAGCCAGCCAGCAAGCAGGCAAGCAAGCAAGAAAGACAGACCACCAGATGTGGTGATGGCATGTAGCATGTGGCAGATGCAACGCATCTCGACGTCGCTGACGCTGTGCGACAGTCGCTGATTGAAGTTCCGTTAATAATGTTGTCGATGCGTTGCAATGCCTCGATAAGCGCTCTCGTTTTGACGCTATATTATGTGGGCGTGGTGGCAGCCGTTGTCGGTGGCAATGATTTCGTGACCATGGGCATGCGAAGGAGTAGGCGTGGCCCCACCATCACGGAGCGTCCTGGTGGCATGGTAATGGAGGGCATTGGCTTCCAGTACACGATGCGCTATCAGCCTGGGTTCCATCTGCATAAACTGTTTGCCCAGCCGCAGGAGGAGGAGGAGCCATCAGCAGCACCACCAGAAGAGATGCCCATGGCAACGCCAGCACCGTCACCCGAGCCAACGCCCGAGGAGGATCCCGACGAGCCAGAGCCCACGATACCGATGCGAGTGACAACCGCACCTGTGGATCCGCTGCCAGAGGAGGGAACACCCTCACCATCGCCAGGAACGGATGGCATGATGACCAGTCCAACGCCTGCTCCTGCCCCAGAGACAAAGCCCACGAAGAGACCCACAATGCGGCCACCTCCCGGGCCTCCTATGCTGCCAGTTCCATCGAGTACCAAGACCTCCATTATGCAGCCCCAGCAGACGCTGAAGAATCTGCTCTTTGGCTCACCCATCGAAGCGAATCTCATACTGAAGCAGCCGAATGCCCCCAAGTCGCGGGGCAAAGGCTTCCTCAGTCTGTTCGAGGTGATCAAGTTTCCCAACACCAAATGCAGCGTCTCCATGGGCGACATACGCACCATGGAGGGTGTCTGCTACCACGAGTTCGAGTGCAAGAGCCTGGGTGGCATTCCCACCGAAAGCTGTGCCGAGGGCGTCGGCGTTTGCTGTGTCTGTGAGTGAAAGTGGCAAGAGACCGAGGATCCCAAAATGCATTTCTAATTTCTAATCTTTACTTTTGCAGTTGTCAATGGATGTGGCGATGTCACCGGACAGCAGATCGTTTACTTTGAGAGTCCCAACTATCCGAATGCAGTGCGTGAGATGATGATCTGTGTGCTGATCCTCAATGTGCGAAAGGGAGTGCAGCAGCTACGATTGGATTTTCAAATGTTTGAGGTAGGAAGAGTAGATCTTTAAGAGTAGCTCTGTGATCTATATTCCCTATCCCCTTTATAGCTTAGTCGCCCCACCGATGGTGATTGCCTGGACGATCAGTTTATTGTCTCTGGCCATAATACCAATTTCCAGATACCCGTACTCTGTGGCATCAACACGGGGCAGCATAGTAAGCAACTTAAACACCCTGCAAACTCTAAGTATTAATCCCTTCTTTAGTTTATATACACGTAGGCGATTCCAACGAGAGCAAGGTATATCTATCGGTATTCGTTAAGACCTCTGGTGGTGGTCGTTCCTTTAATATAAAAGTCACCCAAGTGGAGGATGATCTTGCGCCCAATAATTGTCTGCAATATTTTACCGAAACGGAAGGCATTGTCAAGTCATTTAATTACGATATAGATGGTTCCATTGTGGACAATAGAGAGGCTACATATTTTGTAAGTATTTAGCTTAAACTTTGGATTGCTATTGAAAGAATTTCTCCCCTTAGAACAATCTTAATTATGCCATTTGTCTGTTGCGCATGAGAAATGTTTGCAGTGTGAGCTGGAACACAGAGCAATTGGGCGGCGATCAGCCAGATTTTCAGATTGTCAACAAGGATGGGGGTAAGCCAAAGAGATCTTTAAGAATTTCCCCTCTAAGATTTCCCCCTCTTTTTGCAGGCGGAAACGATATCATTTCTGATGGCCAAGCTGGCGCTGGCATCTTCAATTGCCCCGATGATTTTATAGCCATCAATTCGGTGCCGTTGTGTGGCGAGCGTTTCAATGATGGCCGAGAGACTGAAGATTTTACGTTGCATGCAACGGTGAGGGATACGGCCGCGGGTCCCATCATACTGCCCTTTCGCACCGATGCCGAATATGTGGGTCGCGGTTTTCGTTTGCTCTACAGACAGGAACTGTGTGTCTGATCTGGGAATCATCTATAAAAACTTTAGCTCCATCTTCATGTCGATTTCTAGTTCATATGCATAAACCATAGCTGATGGATGGATGGATGGATGGCTGGCTGGATGGATGGTTGCCTTTGTGGCGTTTTCAAATACAACAACAAACAAAATTGAATCTTTTACGCTTTGGTCAAAACTTGGGGGCATTTGATTTTGTTATGGGAACGACATCCATATCCGTTACTATCTATGGTGGTAGGGCTGCCACTAGCTGGCCTCCCCCGCCCCGTGTTAATGTGTTTTCTGGTGTGATTTGGTGGCTTAGTTTTGGCGCCGCCCACCCACCGTCATGTCAGAAGGAGGCGGTTATGGGTACGGATCTGAGTCTGAGTCCTCCACAGGTTCGTAAGTTCACACACCATTCGGTGCATTTGGGTAGGGATTCGCGTTGGTGTTTGTTGACAGGTTTATTTCAAATTTTCACAACTCAAAAAAAATAGAAGAAAAAAAAATAAAGATACTATGACGAAATCTATAAATTGCCGCATCGCCATAGCGACCGACGACTACTCCTCTACTATACGTTCGTTCGTGCGATTTCTATGCTTAAATTTGTAATAAATTTGATTTTTTTCCTTTCGATTGCACATCGGATGGAGGTCTTTCCCGTTTCCCTTTGGTTTTTTTGTTTTTGGCATCTCCAACTGTCTGTCTGTTTGTATGTCTGTTGGTTGGTTCCATGATAAAGTCACAATTAACCCACGCCTTTTTCGTAGCGGTACCCTCTCTCTCTCTCTCTCTCTCTCTCTCTATCTCTCTCGCTCTGTCGTGTACATACATTTGCATATCATTTTGATTGTTTCGCGATTCGCGGTGGGGCTGAACCCGGCGCGACATCATGACTATCTATCTATTGCGACGGATGACTGACTGTAAAAGTGTCGTACACTACACTAGTCGTTCGTTCCTCTGGGTAACACCAAGCCAACAACAACAACAACTAGACCAAAGCAATCATCAAAAAGAGCTACAACAACAACAAATTACTTCTCGACCAACAATAGAAAAGGGAAAAAAGAAACCCCAAAAAAAAAAGCATATTGCATGCAAAAGTTTTTTGAAGTTTGTCATCAAATGACGTTTTTGTGGATACCTTTTTGGGGGGACAAACCACAGCAGAGCAAAGCACACTTTATGTTGACTCTAGAAAAGGGGCATGCCACAGTGGTGCAGGAATATTTAGAGTTAATATTTGGAATAGCAAAATGATAGCAGAAGTAGCGAGAATTATGGAGATGTTGGAACGTAAAATTATGGCAGAATTAGCGAGAAATTTCGAGATTTTTGTAATAGAATTAAAGAAAATATTTGACAGTTAAATTAAACAATATATATAAACTATATTTTAATGTTTATATATTAAATGAACTTATCAGAGAATTTATAGAAAATACCTATACAAATTTATACGTTCAAAAGATCAATAGAAATCTGTTACCTTCTTTTACATGCAACCAAACAAAATCGAATTAGATAATGATATAGTGTATGTTCTATCTATTCTGGCAGGTCATTTCATTATGATTGTTCAGGCAAAGATATATCCTTTAAGTGAACAATAATTACTCATGTACTTTGATGTCATCTCAACAGAACTTTCAGCAGTACAGTGTTACATTTATCCTCTATAATCTTTGCATAATCTCGTATTAGTTTAAGAATAGTCTATCAATAGATTCCCTTAACTCTTCTCGCCAATCAATCCCAATCCACTGTGCAAGTATCTCTTCCAATTGCACACACACCAACGCCAGCACATAAATAAATAAAAAACCGTAAGAAAATCCAAGAAAAAAGGAGAGACAAAAGACAAAAAAAATGGATATAAAATAAAATAAAAATCCCTTCAGGGCGTAACGTGCACTACATTAGAAATTGAAAATCCACCGATACCGCCAGAGCCGCTCTAGCCCGCCATTCGCCTGTCGACAGACACACACAAAAAGACTTCAACGATGACGATGACGAGGATGAGGACGTTGAGGCAAGAGACGACATCGACATCGAGACATCGTCGTTGAGTCCAAAAGACAACATGAGAATCTTTTTGGCCAAAAGCAAAAGGCACACAAAGAAAAACTCAAAGCGCCGTTTGATGGAAATTAGGGAAACTGAAATTAATTTTTTTTTTTTTTTTTTTTTGGGTTTGAGGTTTGGTTTTTGGTTTTTTGGCCTGATTTTGTTTGGGGGTGTGGGAACCAAAAAGGGAACCAAACTGCAAGCGTGCATGGCAACGCCTTTTGTCACAGACTGTACCGCCACTCCACACTCCACACTCCACACTGCTGCATTTGCATTTGCATAATTTAATCAATGGAATGAGCAATGAGAGAGGAGACAACCCAAACAGCCAAAAGGTGAAAAAACACAGCCATCATCAGCACAGGCACACAGGCCATGTGGCATGTCGTGGTAATCAAAGTTAAATACCCAAAAGAAATCACAAGAAAAATCACAAGGAAATCTCTTGAAAATCTTTTCGCTGGGCAACAACAACAAACACACTTTATGGGGGCTTTAATTGTCCCACCGCGGCGGTTTGGTTCCACTCCAAGCAGCCCCAAAAAACAGTCAACGCCAGTGGCCAATCGAGAGGAGAGGCCACCACTCCATACACACTGCAGTGGCATGCCACACAGAGATCACAATCTCCATAGCCAGCGCGGAACAGATCAATGCAAGGGGGGGACGGCAAGCCAATCAGATTGAAATGGACAAAATATTGGCAAAAATGCCAATAAATTTTTGACAAGACATTATACAAATGCTGTCTTTATTAAAAGAGACTCTGGAACAGACCACCGAATGAGTTTTGTTAATTGCAAAGACTTATCGAACAAATACTCGTAAAATGCCAGACAGCCACAGCCAACAGCATTCGGCATGCGCCATACACAAGACCCAAAGATCCCAAGATCCAACAAGACCCAAATAAAGCGATCAACGAAACGATCGAAGATCTCTTTGGGAATCTCTCTCTCTCTTTGGTAGCTGCTCCTTCCTGCTCCTTATCGCAGCAAGTCTATCTAATGAGAGAGTGAGAGAGAGAGACTCGAAGTATTTCTTGTTTGCTGTTGCTGCTGCAGCAATTAATTTATTAACTGGTTGGACAGTCGATCATTTGGCCCGTACGTTAATGGTTCTTTAAACGGCATGAGGTCCCTGGCTGCGGCGGTAGGCCTCTTCTCTCTCTCTCTCTCTATTTAAATCCTAAACGATCGATCGTTGATCGAAGCGCCATTAAATGGCTGTAGAGATCTTGTCGTAACTCAAAGTAATTAGTCATTGCGGCGGAATCAACAGAATGCAAATCATTAGAGTTCTTCGATTCGGGGGGAGTTTTTCGCTACAAAAAAAATATGCAAAATTCTTAAACCCTTTTTAAAGGCAATGCAAGCCACAGAAAGGGCTTTACAAATATGTAAAACGAGAAGGAACGTTGAGTCGCTGTTACCGCGACACTACCTTAATACCCGTACTCAGTCAGACTATAGGTGAGCTTCTGATTTATGTAGAAATTTTAAATACTAGTGCTTACAGATGCGCTTTCTCAGCCTACACGGCCATCAACGGACATTGTCTGGAAACAAACTTTGCTTGCTTTAGCTGTTTTAGTCTCTGATTAATAGGCGACAAACAAGATTGACACCGCTATTGATGACCATCAAGAATATACGCTCGGAAACGCTTCCTTCTGTGCGTTACACAAATCGACTTTTGCCACAAATACCCTTTACTCTTTTACTCTTCGAGTACGGGTATAATGAGGTACAGAATTACAGAAATATAAACCAACCAAGGCAGAGGCTTTCCAGCTACATTTACAGAGCAGCAAAAACCGAGACGGAACACTTGACACCTGACCCCAAACAAAGACACTGCGTCAATGACGACAATCATTATGAGCGACCAAGCCAACGTCCAGGGAATGGATTCGCAATGGATTATTATACTAGTATGTACCATGAGCTGGCACCCACTCCTCAAAGCTTTGCGCTGACTTTGAAGATGCCTGAGGAGGGGGGAAACCAAAGTGACATTGCAGCAAAAAAAAACTCACATCAAGTGAACATTTTTATGATTCACGCTTGCATTTAAAATCTCATCTCATCTCATACTCTCTAGCCCAACGCAAATTGCAAACGAAATGTCTATGGAAATGTAAGTACCCATAACAGCAAGGGGTATGCGGGGGGAGGGGGGCCACAACTTCACGCCGTAATTAAACTGTCTTCTCGGTTTGTTGTAGTCATAGTAGTAGTACAAGCATTCAGCCGTCCAAAATCCATCTCCAAGTGCCATTTAAAGTTTCTTTTACTTAACATAGTTCCTCCCCCCTCTGCGAACAGCACTCTACTGATATGGTATGACCCCCCCTCCCTCTCTCTGTATTTGTGTCGTTTTTCACACTATTTTTCTACTAATTTTAACGATTTTGTTCAACTCAACGGACGAATCGGTTCAGAGTCAGACTCAGAGCTGGAGCTACAGATGGAGCTGGAGACATGCCTTTTGGGCTCTTCTCTTTGGCCATTTTATTGCCGCACTTTTAGCACATTTCTGTAGTTGTCGTTGTAGTTGTAGTTGTCGTTGTGTCGGCCATTTATTTACATGTGTAAAAATGCTAAGTGCCTAAATGCCGCATCGCTGCCTGACTGCCGGTCAACTTACACCTACCAATTCCACTTGGAATGGCAGTTGGCAGTATTGGAGTACAATGGAAATTGGCACATGGGAGACTCTCTCTCTCTCCCTCTCTCTCTCTTACAGTTTGGCTATTGTTTTATGCTTGATTTAGTACAGAAATTGAAAATACTTGGAGCTATGAAAAGGGAAAAGATTGAGAGGCAGGGAGCAGAGCAGAGTAACGCTTTCAAAACTAATCCAATTATTGTCTCAAGCAGCGATTTTTGCTACTAGAGCATTAGGAGACCTTCGAATGATCTCTCAATTCACTAAAAATAGTATAATTTATTTGTTTTCCATAAAAACTAGCAACCAGTTAAAGTTTAAGTAACTTTTAGCATCATATACCCAGCTTAAACTTAAACCAAACCTTAGCTAAGCCTCCTCCTCCTCGATCATTCTACCCTCGGGTGGATATCATCATGCTCATTACCACTACCCATATCCATATGCTACAAGCCCAGACAACGTGTACTCTTGGCCATCTGCTGGTTGTTTGGCCCGTAGCCCCGACGCATGTTAATCTAGCCAAGAAGTCTGCGCACATTCATCAAAATATCAACACCCAAACCAAAAAAGGAGCCTTTCCAAATTCGCGAGCTGCGCAGGCATCCCCATTTTTGGCGAGGGGGAAATATGTTGCATGTAAAACATTCAAACGGGGCAGCCAGAGATAACAAACGCAAGAAGCAGGCAACCTCTAGAAGAAGATGCACAAAAATTAAATGGGGAAGAGCTCTTGGAAAATGTGCATAAATCGCGTGAAAAATGTGAAAGAAGAAACAACATTTTGACACCAAAAAAAAAAAAAAGGAAGAGGAGAGGAGAGGAGAGCCACTGCGACTCCCGACTAGAGTAGATGATGATTATGAATATGAAAAATTAATGATAGTCACAGCATGGCAACAGTTGCACGCACAGCACAGTCCACAAGAGAGTGCAACGAGAGAGAGAGAAAGAGTGAGAGAGAGAGTGCAGCAGCAGCAGCAGCAGGGAAATGATGTAAATAGGCAGATTAAGCATACGCAACGTTGGCCACTTTGGCCAAGCCTTGTCAGCGTCAATTTTCCAAGGCTTATCCGTTAGTTACACACACAGACACAGAAGAGACACATACACAGACAGAGAGAGGCATAGGCATGAGGGACACACTGGCACTGGCCAAAGTGGCAGACAGCTTTCCACTTTTTTTTTTTAATTTTTATTACCATTTGCCTGATTTTTGCATTCAGTTATGGCTCTTACTTTGCATTTGCCACATTCTCTCTCTCTCTCGCTGGCTTTCTGTGGAAGTTGCATCGGGGATGCGTGGATTTTTCATCGGCTCAGGTCACAGCAGCAGGCTACAGTCACAGTCACAGTCCAACTTTCTTTCTTGACTTTCAGGCCAGAGTCGAAGTCAAAGTCTGCCTCTAATCGGCTTCCATCTTCTGGCTGGCTGCTGCTTCTACTTCTTCCTCTTTTTCTGTTTGTGTCACCATTTGGCGTTTCTGCCTTGCGATTAACTTTAGTCAGCTTTTGCCTTACGTTTAATTGCCGCACTTTTATTTAATTTCTTAACGGATTGGGCCGACCGTCCAGCCACTGCCTCTGCCTCTGGGCAAGGTTCAATTTTCCGCCTATTTTCCTGCACTCTGGCAAGTGGCAGCGCTCTGACACCGCTCTTACCAGTTGCACCACAGAAAGACTAAGACTTAAAGACTAATTAAGAATTGGCAATTAACTTGCGAGATTTGATAAGTCTCTCTTTTTGCGCCTGGGCTTAGGATGGGTTATGTGTTCGGTTTTCTGTGGGTTATGGCTCCGGGTTAAACGGTTGTTGACACTGCCAGCCATTTGTTAATGTCCTGGCCTGGTCGTGGGGCCATTGATGGGGTTTTATCAATGGGTTTTAATGTACTCCATATGAAATGGGAATTTAAGTGCCAAAGATCTGATGGGATTAAGACATCGTTTTGAACACAAAGAAAGGATGTGCAAGACGATTTTTAATTGATTTTTAAACTGCAAGAAAAATCTTTTAAACTAATCTGAATGCAAAGTTGGTAATTCTTAAAGTTAATTGATTATTTTAGCTAAAATTCCATTTAAAATTGATTTTTAATTAATATTTTTGAGACAAATGTTTGTTAGAATATTAATACATCAAAGTTTGCATTTAAATTACTTAAAAATAAATAGAAATTAATTCCGTTTAAACTTAAATAGTTATGCCACATTTTCCCTGAATATTAAAGAATTTATAACAATTCCAATGAATATTGTATTATTTATAACAAAAGCGAAACGCTTTCAAACAAAAGCTAAGAAAACCAGTCATGAGCTTCACGAACTTTATTGAACATCCGGCAACAGGGGAACAGGAACACAGATAATTTCTAACATAGAAAATATCTATAAATATACATATATATATAGTATATGGCATGCATGAAGGGCCAAAAGATTCCATCCATTACGTAAACCGTTTGTTCTCTCTTCTCGCAGCTCATAGAAAAGTACTTAAATTCAACTTGTTAGCCAGCCCAGCCAGAGCATCCAGAGATGGTGATGAAGCTCTCGACTCTGACTCTGAGTGAATCTAGAGGGGGCTTGGGGGATTGAGCTGGGGCTGGAGCTGGGGCTTGGAAAAAAAGTGCGCAAATCTGAACAAACGACAGCGTCATCTGCTGCTGCTGCTGCTGCGCCTAGACTCCGGCTATGACTCTGCCTCTAGACTCTAGACTCTGACTCTGCCACTTGGTTGGTTGTGTTCTCGTGTTTTGTTGTTACTGCTTGTTGTTGTTGTTTCTTCGCTGTATTGTCGTGGTTTAGCGACGCTCGTAAAACATGTTTTTTCAATTAAAAAATCTACAAAATGCATCACAACACAGGCCCGCAGTACATGATGATGCCTCATGGTCGGTGGTGTCTCTCTGCCTCTGGTAGTACACTACTCGTATTCGTATTGTTTGCCAGCAGGCACTCAGCTTAAACTCTGACTTGGATTCTGATTCCGCATCGGGGCAGGTCTTAAGTCTCTCCTTCACTTAGTTACCGGAGGCTGCTCCTCCAAGCTCATACCCCATCACTCCTCCTTCTACTTGCAGCATTGATGATGATCCCCTTGAGGCCTTGGCTTGGCTAGGCTGCAGCGTGTGACTTTATGCGGCAATTGTTAATATGACAAATTAATTTGTTACCCGGATTTGCCTTGCACCTTAATGTATTGTGCATTTAGGCGGCGGAGTGGGCTCTGTATATGGATACGGGGGTATCCGAATGCTATCCGGAATGGGCAAAGGTAATTGGTAATGACTGCAAGCTACAAGGCCTCAAGGCCTCTTTGGCTTGGCTTGGTTGGGTTCTAGGCAATTGAAATTTTCCTCTTTTTAGAGGCTTTTCATTTAGCTCTCTTTGGAATTTCTTTTTAACAGCCAAAAAGTGGACAGAAAAATAGCTAAAAGTGTGGCCAATAATTCTTTGAATTATTTCTGCCTTAAAATTGGATTAACTATCGGTATTAATCGATAATTTCATAGACTAATTGATTACTTAATACACCGATTAATCACTTTAGTATCCATTCATTCCATCGATAATTTAATCAAATATCATAGCCATAATTAAACCCGAACCCACACGTAGATCTTTCACCTCCATTCACCTGCCACAAGACCATAAAAAAAGTGTCTCCCCCTCTCTGGCTGTCTGGCTGTCTCTCTGTCTGTCAATTAATTGGCATTAAAGCATAAATAGTAGTATTCTCCATGACAATTACTGGCCGTGGATGGTGGGGGGAGGGGGTTATTGTCGAACATAACTAATCATAATGATCATAAACCACTATGGTCACACTGTCACATAGTGCGCGCCAAAGTGTAGTACCGTTAGAGAGGTGACGCCAACGCAGAGCAAAAGTCAGAGGAGCCGCCGTTGCAGCACAGTGGAGGTCGAGTGGTGGCCGAGGGGCTGCCAAGGGGATACCGGAGTGAATGCCGATGCCAAGAGTCAAGTCAAGGCAATAAATTTTCTATATGGAAAGACGCGTGTGGCAATCAACAAAGAGAAGAGAGAGAGAGAGAAACAAGATGCAGATGGAGAGTGCGCCCACAACAAAGAGCTAGCAAGTGGTAGGATGAGGGGCTCTCTGGATTGTAGAGAGGGGGTTGCCATAGAGCCAAGTGACGGTGCCACCAATTGCTTTCAATCAAACACAAACTCTGTCATCGATCATGCGGCTCCCTGGCTCTGTGAGCTCTGTGACTGAAACCCTGACTGACAGACAGTCGTCAGAGGTCTATCCCTGCCACTGCCACTGCCACTGCCCCTGCTCCTGCTGTTGTTACTCCTTTGGGGCCAATAAAGCCGCAAAAGCCGCCTCCAGGGCCAGACCCAGACCCATACCCCCCCGAGCGAGAGAAGATGCAGCAGCGTGATGACAATTTGATTTGCATGCAATGGCAATGCAAGTGCAATTATTATGGCAAAAGGTGACCAGCTTTTCATCGGTTTCGAGCATCGGTTTTTTTCGGTATGGTCGGTGGAATGCTCCCGTCTGCTTCGGTCACCCTCTCGCTGTCTGCAGCTCTGTCCCCCCTCTAGCTCTCCCTCTCCCAGCCCTCTGGCTAGCTGGCTTTTGCTGGCTATTTTGCATAAATGTCATTATTGTTGCCGCTGCTATTCCCGGAGACCACATCACACAGTAGCAGGGAGACAGAGGAGCAGCAGTAGGGGAGCAGGGAGCAGTCAGAGGAGCAGGGAACAGTCAGAGGAGCAGGGAGACAGAGAAGCAGGCAGTCGGTGGAGCAGGGCAACAGAGGAGCAATCGGAGGAGCAGTCAGAGGAGCAGTCAGAGGAGCAGGGAACAGGGAGCTCTGGAACGGACACTATCTCAAATTGATTGACAGTTGAATTGAAAAGTTTGGCGACATTTTTCCTTATTTGATTTGTTGTTTTTGTTGCTGTTGCTGTTGTTGCTGTTGCAGTGCTGCCTTTGCCTCCTCGGCATCCTGTGGCTCCAAAAAAGATATGCAAAAATTGCGGAAAAATATCTATAGTTTTCTTTACATTTCTCTATCATTTTTCTTTGTGTGTGTGTAGTTTTCCTGGCGTTACAATTTTCTTGCACTATTTTTGCATGTATTTTTCACATGCTTATAAATGTAGTTCATAACTATTTTTGGTGGGGGTATAATTCCCATTGGGTTGGATGGATGGACAAGCAATCAAGAGTGACTGGGGTTTTCTCTTTTGATATGCTTGCGAGGGTATATTGCTATTATTATTATTCATATCACAGGTTTGAAATGAAGATAAGGAAGCTAAACACTATACCCTTTAGACTGTATCGTTTATACAGCATCTGCATGACTTTGTATAAGTAAACCTTTGGCTGAGAATCCTTTTTTGTAGGGGTAAGATTAAAAGTCTAAAAGGCAAACATTCTATAGCTTCTTCTTGCACAGAAACAAACCATAGAATAGAGATCCTCTGCCCATAAAATATCTAAACCGCAAATATATCAATCCCAAATAAATCTTCAAGTAAAAATCCACAAACTTTCTTCCTTCTTCCAGCATTAATTACTCATTCTGAGAGTCTTGTCTCTTCCCTCAGAGTTTTTCCTTGTCTCTTCCCTCAAAGTTTTTCCGCTGAATAATTACGAAACTATTCAAATATTGCACTCTATTAACCCCAGTCAGGCGAGTACCCCCTACCCCCCGCCCTCTTTGGGAGGGGAAACCGCGAAAATCTTTGACAAGTCACCCAAAAAAAAAGCGTTATCAAGCCTAAGCCACATTCTAACGGTGGTCAGGAGCAGGCTTTAACTGCGACTCCAAGTCACAGGCACGACAGACAGACGCAATGCAACATTATTGACAAATATGACAACAAAGACTGACACACATGCCACCAGCAGAAGCAATAGCAGAGGCAGTGGCAGGGGCAGAGGAAGGGGCAGAGGCAGCAACAGCAGCATAGTCCGAGGCAGAAGGAGACGGGAGAGACATGCCACTAGCAGCAGTAGAAGAAGGCGTACAGACATGCCCCAAAACTTCACAGAGAGAAGAAGGCGGATAGGCTTTGCCCCATAACTTCAAAGGGGGAGGAGAGGCTTTAGCCCCCTTCCCCCACCAAAATGCAATCGAGGGAAACACTCCTTGTTGGCCGCAAATGAAATGAGTTGACATGCATCGACAGCAGCAACAAAAACCTGGCTGGGCTGTCTGTCTGTCCTCTCTGGCAGTAGTCCAAATGGGAAAACGCTTTTTGGACCCACCACCACCATCACCGAAATGCATTTTCACATAATTACCAAATGAGCCGGTGTGCCAGTGCCGCAAAAGTCGAAAATTTGAATAGCCCCAATGGTGGTTGCATGGTGGCATGGCAGTAAGTAGCTGCCACAGCAGTGAGGGGCAAAGCAAATGGCAAAACCAGAGACGAGAGACCAAATGTAGTAGAAGAGTAGAGAAATGAATGGCATTTCATTGGCAGTCCAGACTTAGCCAGGCCAGTCAGCCAGTTAGCCAGCTAGCCAGCCAAGAGTTTAATTGCCAAACGCAGAAGAGAGATGCCAAGGCAGAGCAGGGAGCTGAAGTTGGGGACTTGGAGGAGTACCAGTACCAGTAGCCGTGCCGTCTTCAGGTTTCCCTCTTCTTTTTTTTGGCGGCATAATCATAAAATCCTTGGAGTTTAATAAACATTTCCACAGAATCTTTGGCATCGTTCGGGGCTAACTCGTTTCATGGCGTTCTGGCTTGGCTTTACTGTGGCGGAGCAGCCCCTCTACTCTCCGCTCTCTAGATTTCCCTTACTCTAAGCTGTGGCTATGGTGTGCGGTGTGTGGTGTGTGCCTCTGTCGGTGCCTTTCGTTGTGTGGGCCAATGGTGTCGTGCCGCTGCCAAGTCCAGTCGTTGACTCATTTATGACCCAAACCTGAAGCTGTAGCTGGAGCTGCCAGCCAGCCAGCTCATTTGCTGGCTTTTGCCTGTAATTAAATATGAAAATTAATTTTTATGAGAGAGCCGCAAAGCCACACAGTCAGAGAGTCCAGAGAGCCACACATCTCACCTAGTAATTAAAAAGTGAATATTCCTTTGCTGGAAATTCCTCCACTCAGCAGTCGAAGAAACAACTTCAAGTTCAACCCCCACCCTACCCCTCTTTGGCATAGTGAGATCGATAGATCCCACTTCTAATTGAAATTTATGGCCAGGCCGAAAACAAGATCAAAGCGCAGTTTTCCCACAGAACCAACCACAGAGAGTGGAGGGGGCAGCAGCAGCTCCTTGACATTTATTTGTGCAGCAGTCAGTGGCAGGCAGGCCACCTCTACTTGAGGCCACAACAATGGGGCGCCACACACAAAGACCCCCAAAAGAGAGAGACAGAGACAGAGAGAGCGAGAAAGAGAGGGAGACATGTCTGGAGGGGGGGAGGGGGAGTGGGGGTACATAATAAAATAAACTAATAGTTGACCCAAGAGATAGCCTTAAATGTCAATTCCCTCTCGTATGGGGGTTATGTGCTTCAAGTGACGTCATATGCAAAATACTACAGCCATTGATGGGTGTGTGTTAGTGTGTGTGTTGTGTGTATGTGTGGCATGCATCATGCTACAGCTACATTGTTGTCTTGTAATTAAAAATAACAGCAATGCATCATCGATTCGAATGACGTTGCAGCAGTAGCAGCAGATGAGTGCAGAGGGTCTTCCCCCTTCCCCTTTCACCATTCATGCCTCTCTTTGATGCACTTGACATTTTCTCCAGTAGATTTTGTGTAATGGGGGTCGCCCTTTTCCCTTTTCAGGCATCGTAAATGGTGGAGCCCCTACCCCCCCGACAGCTTTCCGTTTTGTTTCGAGGAAAATAATCATCCAGGGAGCAGCAGGGAACAGTAGGGAAGGGCAGGGCTGGGCAGGGCAGGGCAGGGCAGGGCAGAAGAGTCGTCTGTCAAGCACAGACAGTAACCACAACACACACATACACTGGGACACACACACAGGGACAGAATTTTCTCTCCAGTCATAAAAATTAAGTTGCAAAAATGCACTCTCCATGCAGCACACACCACACCCCACCACCAAAGCAGCAACTTGCAACAAAACACAGATGCCCATGCCACACCACACACCACACACACTACACTCTCCATCTCCATCATCATCTCCATCCATACAATGCAATTGAATGACGGAAGCTGTAAAAATACTTACGAGTGAGACTGTAACTTTTGTGTGACGACTTCAAGCCCCGCAATTACGTCAACAGCCAGCAGCAGCAGCAACAGCAGGGAACAGCAGCAACAGCAACAGCAGAGAGTGCCATTATAATGATGATTAGAAAACTGTAAATTATTAATTTGCTAATTGTTTGAGAGAGAGAGAGAAGAGACTACCCACAGCTACCCCTCCCTCCATCTGCTACTACATCTTAGCAGAAGTTGGGAATTTCCATCTACTATACATTCAAAGAAGAATAAAAGTTGAGAGAGAATCTTCAATTCGCTAAAGCTAAAGAGAATCTTCTATTACCGAAGCAAAATAAAAGTTTACATCTCTAAGGAATGAGAGAAAAAGTGAGAAAACCGTTGCAAATTAGAATTGCAGCAGAGAGTGATAAAAGATAGAGATAGATACATAGATAAAGTGAGAGAGAGAGAGAGTAAGCGAAAACTGTTGTGATGTGAAAAAAAGAGCTTAAACTTCTACCTTAAAGAGAAAAACCATCAACAGAAACTCCCGCTAATTATCTATTAAGTATCTATTATGTACATATTTACTAGTACCTATACATAGGTATAGGTATATACTATCTGGTAGTAGAAGTACTCTGAATTCTAGCATCGAATTAACCTCTTCAAGAATATGCTATATTGTTTATTGTTTATTGTATAAGGTTCAACTATGAGCAGTTAAACTAGTGAAAGGACAAAGATTATATGAATATAAGAAATATAGACTACTTTAAGTAAAAGTCCTCTTAAATTCCCACATCTCTAAGAACTATAGTACGAGTATATTTAATTTATAATATTTATTAATATTTATCAATTATATAATACATAAATTACTACCTAAATATTTATTAAATAAAATAAAATTATAAAAGCTTGCAAAAATCATACCTTTAAATAGGCTTTTCTTGAATTCCATATACTATTTACACAATTTTGTAATCTTTAAAACAGTTTTCTATACCCAGAATATACATACACCAGCAGCCAAACCCTTTCAAAGTTCTTTCCAATTACAAATCTCCCAATAAACATTTGGCAGCATCCTTAGCATACATTTGGCAACCCCCTTTAAAGTCACATTTCTTATGCTAATCCCCTAAATAGCAGCCACTAACCACTGAAATATCCACAGCCATATTAAGGTTAAGTGCAGATAATACACACAGAGAAAAAACGAACCATAAAAAATCTTGTTGAAAATAACTAAAATTAGTAACTAAAAAAAGCTTAGGCAGGCGGAAACTTGCCACACCATTACGGCAGCAGCAGCAGCAGCCACAGCAGCAGCAGCCACAGCAGCAGCGGCACTTAAAAGATGAACAAAGTTCCCTCCTTCTCTGACTCAGACTCCTCCGCATACTCCTCCTACTTCTCTTCATACTCCTACCCCTCCGCCCACTCCTCCTCCTCCTCCTACCCGTACTCCTCCTCTACCCCTGTTGAATGCCTCCTCAAAAACGATGCTAAACAATATTTTTTTGGGTCTGTCTTTTTAGGTTTCGTTTCAGGCATTCGCATACAACAACATTCAAGCATTGTAAATCAATACTAGTATAACTGAAGTTGTGCAGTTGTGCAACATGTTGTGGCACTAACATTAGCATTAACATTAGAAACAGCCAACAGCAACAACAACACACACACTTGACACGTCAGGTAATTGACTTTTTGGCACAAATTTGCATGGGGCCAAAGCACAGATGATAAAATTTGATGATCATAATGTATGTGAGGAATGATGATAATGATGATGATGATAATGATGATGATGGGGATGATGGAATTTATCATCAAGTGCACTCGAGAGAGACATCGAGTCGATGTCCAATGCGAAAGATCAAAGCGAAAGTCAAAACGTGAACCATGAGAATACAGAAACAGAGAAAAAAAAAAGGTTTCAATCGATTGTCGAGCAGGTTAACGAAGGTGCAGATACCCTAGGAAATAGCAACAATTTTTGAGGAATATTAATATTAGTAATAAATATTTTGTTTATAGAAATTAGAGCACTCACATGAAGCCATTTCTAGAGGAAGTTTTGGGACTCCAAAGCTTAGTAAAGGGAACACTTATAGAGCAAATAGTTTTGGAGTTTTCGATATATTTTACAGCGTTCTGTAGTGTTTCTGTATCTCCCATTATACCCTTCCTTCTATAACCCATTTATTGAAATAATTCTTTAACTAATTACAAACCTATGCCACAATCCATAACACCCTTAGAATATCCATCCAAAAACATAAAAAAATCCCACCCACTCATCAAAGTTATTTCTAGAACTAACTTAACATCGTTTTGGCACACACATTTCTCTCATATTAGCCATGGAATTTTTTAAATGGAATTTTTCTGGCATCTTTAAGCTGTAAACTTGTTCAATTTATTGATTGCAGGGAGCAGTCCGTTCCTCCCCCATAGCAGCACCCCGCCCCATAACCATTAAACATCTCCATTAACCTGCTCTAGTTGGCAGGCAGGACACTTGAACCCCCGCCCCCCCATCTCGACCTGGTTGTGAGGAGGAGTTGAGTTGCCCTGCCTCTTGCCACGCCTCGAGGTGCGTCCAATAATGAAAATTTTCTTTTTGGCTTGGATTGGGGCTTCGGTCTCCGTCTCGGACTCGGGTCGCTGTCTGTCCACCGTCTGTGAATCCGTGTCATGGCACAAATTTTCAAGTCGGAAGTGTCGACTTGCCCCCCCCAGGCCACTCGATGCACCACCCACCCATCGGCCCATTGCCATATCAATATGATTTCCTTTCGTGTGGCAAGGCTGTACTCGTACTCGTATATATATCCTTGTAAATCGGCACACGCTAAACTATAGAAAACTTTACCTTCTGTTTTGGCTTGGCTTTTGTTGCCTTTTTTTGTTTGTCACGTTACAATGTCCCTGCCGCCCCCTCCCGCCAGCTCCCTGCAGACGGCGCTTTTTTGGCGGTATTTGCTGCCACCTAGGCTGTGTTGGCTTGGGCTTAACCTTGTGGCTGAAAGAAAGTTGATTTGATTATTGATTGCCATTTTGTTGATACAATTATTGATAAGGTTATGCAGCCGAGGACTTAAAGGGAGCTGCCAGGCAAAGAGGGAGAGGTGTACAGCTTTAAGTAGAATCTCCAGCTACTCCTCAGGTTCCGTTTTCAATGGGGAAACTCCATAGAACAATGCCAGATCAAATGTTAATAATAGAACAGCATATGGAAACAACAAAATACAATTAACAAAATTATGGAAATGCCAGAAAAAGTGAAATAAGAAACCCGTTCCGCGGGGGCCAATTACCTCCGGGGGGATGCTGGCATATATTGTATAGCAAAGTATAAGAAAAAGGTGTGGATACCTGTCCGCAGTAAAGAACAACCTGTAGTTGGTACATTGCCTCCTCCCACTCATCTCAGTATCCACAGATCTGACAGAGATCTGACAGCGGACTCCGGAGTGACCAAAAAGAGCAAACACAATTAATGAAACAGCCTCTCTACTCGCACATTGGGGGGAGATCTCATATATGTAGTGGATACCGAATTTCTATTTGAATTTGAATTTGTTGAGAAAACTGTGAAATGTTCGACGGGTTCTTAAAAAGGTGTTAATGAACGAGAGACAGCGGACACGGCCCCCGAGGGGCATTCTGTTTGTTTGTTTCTTTAGAGACTCTTGTTGACACAATCGGTGATTTTTTGTAAGTGGCTCAAAGAGTGTCGAGGGAATGTTTTGGGGGAGGGGAAGCAGCAGCCATGCCTGCTGGAATGGGCACAATAAACAATTGTTTAAACTTTATGGAATGCATGACTGGGCTGAGCTGAAATCGCGTAGCAGCAGGCAAAGGTCAGACTCTGAGAGAGAGATTCGCCAAGGTGGGTTTCTGTTCTTTGGACCCCACCTTCGTGGGCCAAAATCAACGCGAAAATCATCATTTGAATCTAATTAAAATGCAATTCATTGCGCGGAATGCAAATCGAAAAATATATATTACCCAATAGGAAATGCAATGCAAAAATAATAATAAAATCATCAGCAGCAGCAGCGGCAGCAGCAGCAGCAGTCAGGGCAACAGCCTCTGGGCCAGGCCAAAAACAAAAACAAAAATCCATACCAAATAATAATTCAGCAACAAAAGAGAGGGTACAGAGGGGTTGCCAGAAGTCTCGTCAAACGGCAGCATCGCCAGGCATCAGCAGAGGCAGGCAACGGCAGGCAGCAGTGGCAGTGGCAAGCAGTGTGGCAGGCAGGCAGCAGCAGTGGCAACCTGGCAACAGTTTGCCATCTCATGCAGGCAGCGCCAATCCCAAACCCAAACCCAATCCCAATCCCAGTGCTGATGCTGATGCTGAAATGCTGATCCAAACATCGAAGGCGTTGAAAATTGTCAAAGAACGCGCCGCAGTTTTGGGGGGCTGCACAGTGGGGCAAGAAGGGAGCGAAAGGTAGTGAAAAATGTGGCAGAACTAAAGGAGATGGAATGGCACTTAAAGAGTGCATAGTTTGCAGGGAAAATATGAACATTATGGATAGCTAAAGCGGTTTTAAGAGGTGTAAACATTTTAGAAATAATACCTTAAAAATCTTCCCTACTTTATGGCACTATGGAAATTACACTAAAAATACGAATAGGTTTATCTGGCGAATGTATTTACCTACCTTAAGGACAAACCTATCACTGATCTTCCCAACAGATTTATGGTAAGGAAATTGAAGAATTTTTTATAGATTAAAGACAATTATTTACACAATATTTTATCTTATATTTAATGCAATATTTCATTGATTTAATATCAATTTTTCTTTAATTTATTATCAAATATTTTATTGATTATTTTATTAATTTATTAACAACAATTTCTTCCCTTTCTTTTAGCTTCCAATCATCTCCTATCTTTCCTTTATTTTCTATGAATTTCCACTGCACTTTCCCATTGATTTCCACTCCACTGTTTCCCCCAAAAAAAAAGCATCCGTACTGTGTACTGGGATCTCCTATTCGATTGTGGTGGCAGTCATGATTCAAAGCATTCATCGCCCGTTGCTGCATGCAACCTCATCTCTCAATGTAGCTAAAAACGGTAAACCAAACAGGCGTTGCTTGCATTTTGAGGGGAAATCAGAAAAGAGGCAGCCCAAAGGTGGTGGGGGTGTGGGAAGGGGGAGTCCAAACCAACCTCAAAAGTGCGCGCGCACCTTAAAAATAATCTTTATATATGTACGTGTTGCATGTGCCCCACCAAACCAGGGCGGGGAGTAGTGGGTAGGGAAAATGGTTACCAATCGATTTCGCATAACAACAGAAAAACGAAACGAAACGAGAAATCGGAATAGAAATAAGCTCGTACTCTGGAAACACTCATCGAGAGACATCGAAAGACATCGAAAGACATCGGAGACCATCGGAGAGCATCGTCGTCGCAACTTGTTGACATTTGCAGGAGGCATTCAACATTTTGGGGGTCTGCAATAAAATATAAGTGGAAATGCATTTAGTGGGGCAGGCAGCCAGCCAGCAGCCATCAGACTAAGCCACACAACCTGCAACAAGTGCAACGAGACAACTTTTCCAGCATAACGGGTTGGGTTGGGGTTTGGGGTGTCTGTGTCTCTCCTACTCTGCTCCCTTTCAGCCCAACAAGAGATCTCCTCAGAGATATTTACATATGTTTATTTGATGTGGAAAGATCTTGAGATGTGGAAATCATCTTCGAAATCTTTCAATCTACAAAATGAAACAAAATCAACACCTAATTGATTTTAACTACAGATTAAATGTGGCAGATACTACGTTCAACAAACGACAAATTGCATTCAAATCATCAACAATATCTAATTGATCTTAAGTATCGTTTGAATATGGAAATAGTCTTTGATTTCACTTTATGGTTAACATATTTTGGGGAACCAGCGAAGAATTTGTAATAATATGGAGTTAAACTATCGCTGAAGTTTGGTTAAACCTTTGGAAATCTATTAAAAATAAGATATAATCAACAAATCGTAAAAGAATCGTTTTATAATTGACTTTAACTAGGGTTTAGAAGTGGAAAGATCTTGGCGTAGGCAGAAGATATGAAGAAAAGTTTCTAGTGTCATGCAGCAACGCCCCTCGGTCGGCTCGGTGGAGTATTTGGCTGGTGTTTTACATGTAACAAGCTGCAGTTTGTATATATAAATATTTTATTGTAATATTGTAATATAAAAAATAATATTAACTATGCTTAAAAATACCAAAAAACGAGAGAGAACGTACGGAGTCGCTTCGAACGCGACTCTACTTTTATACCCGTACTCAGTGATTTATGTGGAATTTTAAAATGTTTTATCAGTTTTACATTTTACATTTTTTGCTACATCTGTCATCGACATCTACATCTACATCATCTACATCAGTTCTCACAACAACACACGTACACTGCACGAGGCAGCATGTTTGAGCGTGAGTGTGTGTGTGAGAGAATCTGCTGCGACAATCAACCCCAATAAATGACTTACGCAGCAAACGGGCGAGGGGAAACACAACCGCGGGTATTCCCGCTGCTGAAAATTCATTTGATCATTGTGGCTACAATAATGATCCGATCTGAACCAAATTCGGGAATCTGGTAGATATGGTCATTATCTGCAATACTGCATTTTTAGTTTTTTTCTATCTTCAAAATTGTGGGTTTTCGTCTTTTGTGGGGGCGGAAGGGGGCGGGGCGAAATTTTGAAATACACTTGTTCAGGTTTGGTATCACAGGAGTCTTGGCCAAAAGTTTGGTTGCTCTAGCTCTTATAGTCTCTGAGATCCAGGCGACACAAAATACAAAAAACCAAATCGACTCGATTTTGTGTGAGTGCGAAAGGGATGGAGCGAAGTTTTTGCGTATGTTTTTGTCTATTGTGGCTATATTAATGATCCGATCCGATCCAGATTTGGGCCCCTGATAGATATGGGCTGTCTCTATGATTCTGCATTTTTAGTTTTTGTTATTTTCAAAATTGTGGACGCCACAGATATGCGCCCCTTTGTGGGGGCGGAAGTGGGCGGGGCGGAAATTTTAAACTTTTTCTAGGAGTGAGAGAACACATCAGTCTGAAAAAATTTGGTTGCTCTATCTCTTTTAGCCTTCGAGCAATGGGCGACGAACAAGACGGACAGACGGACAGACGGACGGACAGACAGGGCTATATCGACTCGGCTATTGATGCTGATCAAGAATATATATACTTTCTATGGTCGGAAATTACTCCTTCTCTATGTTACGCACATCCACTTTTAGCACAAATACAATATACCCTTTTACTCTTCGAGTACGGGTATAAAAATCTACAAAATTCTATGCATATCAGGGGAGCCTTAATCATCATTTTTGTATCATCTTTCCTATCTTTGTATCCCAAAGCACATTTAGTTTGTCCCAAACTTTCCTAGTTCACATCTGAATCATCAGACCAAAAACCTTGACCTGTGTGTACGAGTACAAGTCATGAATAAAATCATGAGTAGTCTACAGCCTAGAGCGACTACGACACGAACCCTATAATCAGTGGTATCACACCCACAACACAATGAGATCTGATTGGGTCGCTCACACAGAGCGACAGAAGGGCCACCCAGTAAGAGTTATGAGAGAGAGCGAAAACCAATTCCAATTAAGTGCCGGAAGACTGCTTAAATTATTGCATTAACCCCCTCCAACAACCGAACGTAAAGCCTTTAATTGCAGAGAGGAGAAGTCCGAGTCCGATTCCGAGTCCCGGCCAGAGCAAAACCCATGAATGAAAGTAAACATAAATCACCGAAAAAAATATGCACCAAAGAGCTACGCTTTGGGTTTGGGAAGGAATATCAAAATCCTATTAATCAGGCAGCCAAAGAATTAACACCCTAACAACACACACAACTAATGCCAACAAAAAAGCGATGACGAAAAACCCCAAAGTAGACGCCGCCAAATGATTCTGACACCCCTAGTCGGAGCCCCCGTAGACGGATCGTTTCTGCTCTGATCTGATCTGGGTGTACCCCTCCCCACCCAGCACCCTGTAGCTCTCGTCTGTTAATTGCGTCTAATAAGCAGTTTGGCGTTGTTCTCACAAAACGCCAACGCCACAAAGGAGGAGGAGGAGGAGGAGATGGAGGAGTAGCTGTAGGTGGAGTATGGGGCCTGACTGACCATATACACAACAACAACCATATTCATGGCTATATACCCATGATTAAAGTCGATCTTCGTCGTGCTCATTTGAATCTCCCATGAGAGGAGAGTCCGTCTGGCTGGCTGGCTGGCTGGCTGGCTGCTGCTGCTGTGGATTTAACTGGCGGACAGTTGCCGAGGCCTGCTGCCTGCCTGCCTGACTGCCTGTTAATCTCAAGATCAACACACGGGTGCCTGTGCCTCCGCCTCTCTCTCTCAGACAGACAGCGGCTTCATAAAACAAATATCTCTTCGTGTACGTTGCTAACTAGTCGCCTCGTAACCGATTCTCATCATTCTCATCATCATCTTCCATAGAGAATCATCATCTTGAATCTTCAATCTCCCAACTCTGGTCTTTGGTTTTTGATTTCTTGCTCAATTCTGTTTTGGGGCGTCAAGAACTTTTTGTGTGTTTTTTATTGATTTTCCACTGCTTTGAAAATCTAATCATGCAATAAATTGGCCAATTGTTTGAGCCCAAAAAGCTTAGAGCTTAGGCCAAAAAAAACATCTGCTCAAAACAATGGATTGGTCAGCAGGGAGGCCTCCCTCCTCTCGCTGTATCTTGTATCTCTTGTGTGTTGGCACATGATTTTATTTGATGATTTATTCGTTTGAGTAGTGAATGAATATCGTATATCGGTGTGCCTGGTAATTGATAGTTTTTCAATGTTGTAATTAGGTTGGGGGTTTTGTGAGAGTAGGAGGTAATTGGGAGGCTTACTTGTAGGAAAGAAAAGGGTCTTAAGAGTAGAATTAATACACTCATTCACTTCGTTTAAATCACATCTAAAATAGGTTAAATTTCAGGCATTTGTGGAGTAAAATAAACTAAAAGAATTCACACAAAAACTCATCCTTCTTACTGTCTTCCTTCTGCTCTGAATAATTATTCCTCTACAATTGGGGGGGCACTCTTCAAGTCATACAATCCATCTACATTTCGTAGACATTTTCCAATTTCCTCCGCCAATAAATGTAGATCTCTTTTCTGAAGCTTCACAGCTTCAAGGCTGTGCCTCAACATCAGCAACGACAACTTGTAGGAATACGAATGGGAAGTACATACTCTGGGCATGTTGGTATCTGGGTTATCGTTGGAGTGTTTTGCATTTCTTGGCCATTTTTTCCAGTTAGCCAACCCACAGAGCGAGATCTCAGAGGAGAGCCTTAGCCGCAGATTCACAAAAAAATAGACAAAGACAAAGCCGGAAAACCAAAGACTGGAGCTGGAGTTGGAGCTGTGGCTGCTGAGCCTCATCCGCAGACACAATTGATGGCACACCTTGGCACGATAAAAAGGAAAACTCAGTCAGTGCAAAAAGCCAACCAAAGAGAGACAAATATTTTATCCAAGCAACAAAAAAAAAATTTAAATCACGCCTAGGAAAAAAGCGGGACCATCGCTGGAGAGTCGAGAGCGGAGAGACGACGACACACTTCAAAAAAAGATGACAAAAAACCCAGAGCCAGTGAAAACCTCAGAGACGATGGATGGAGGAGGACTTGAATGAAAAATCAAGTGCCACGAGGCACAGAGTGGGGCATACAAAAAAAATAGGGTAGGGCTGCCAGGGAAAGTACCCCCCAGAGGGGGGTAGGGTAGCGCTGTGCAGCGATGCGAACGATATGGCAGGAAGCTGCTTGGCTGTTGCTCGTGTCGAGCAAATAAAAATAAAAATAAAGAAAATAATAAACCAATTATGCACTTTGCCGCAACATTGAACGGAAAAATCTCGCCCAGTCTGAGGTTTTACTTCTTCGACGGTCAGTCAGTCAGTCAGGGGGAGGGGGAAAAACATGAAAATTAAATCAACAAAATGTGTAACTAAAAGATGACTACCATAGATACTCCGCCTCGCAAAAGATAGTTCAGCTAATTTAACTAAGGACTGACGAGAGAAGAGCGCGGCAGAGCGTACTGCCAGATGGGTTTGGTCTGCAGGCGACGGCGGCTATCCCTGCTTATCTTTTGGGGCAAGTGTATGAGATGATGCCTCATGCCTCATGCCTTGTTGCCTTGATTTGCCTTGTTTTGGCGTAGATATTTTTTTTTTGCTTTGTCTGGGCGGGGGCATCTCTTGGGGGTCATGCCACAAAAGCAGCGGAGGTCATCCACTGCATTCTCTGTGGCATCTTGGTTTCACTCTTTAAAAAAGGTTTCACTCGTTGTCGGCGTCTTGGTTGTCTTCTTGGTTGCTAATGAAGCTTCCACCAAACTCTGAGGCATTCCCTCCTTGGTTTCAGCCTCAAAATCTAGTCTGCAGCTTCGATATTTGTTGCACATTGTTGATGAGGCAGCGTTGATAGCCACGAGAGAGAGAGAGAGAGAGACGGTAGACGGGTGACGCGGAGACGGCAGATGGAGAGAGACCTGACGACAACCATCTGAGGAGGAGGTTTCAGCTCTTTGTTTATCGTGCATAAAGTGTTTAGTTGTTGTTTTTTTTTCTGAGCTTAAATGCTCTTACCCCAAAGAAGAGTCCTAGAGGTTTTTTGTGTTACCTGCACATTATCGATAATTATCGATATATTATGTACATACATTTCGATTAAAATATCGATTGTGTCTTTCTTAGCGTATTCTTAAGTTCGTTACCATTAATTATAATTGTTATCGATAATTATCGATATCTCATGTACCTTAATTTTGATTAAAATATCGATTATATCTATCTTAGAGCATTCTCCAGTTCATTACAATTAATTATAATTGTTATCGATAATTATCGATATCTCATGTACCTTAATTTCGATTCAAATATCGATGTCTTAGAGTGTTCTCCAGTTCGTTCTCATCTCTCCAAAAATCGTGTTTCTTGTTGTTGTTGTTTTTGTTTTCCAGCTACAAATTATCTGTGGAACTATGCAACGCTGGGCCTGCACTTTTTTGGTAGGTTGTCAGGCCCATCCTCCATCCATCCTGCCTTCCCTTCCGAAAAGCCATGTAAATATGTGGCTGCAAATTTGTTTTGGGTCTTTGGGGTAATTAGTGCCGACCCCCCCAGCCAACCCCCTTTTGCCTTGCGGGGCACAGTGCCACAAGTGGCAACAGGTTGCACGGTGACTGTAGGGCCTGGGCTTGGGTCTGTCTGTCTGTACTGGGACTGTGAATGGGTCTTGTGCTTAAATATGACATTTGTTGCCGTTTTGTTTGATGTACACTCCGAAAAATGCATTTTTGCCACAAAAATGATGGAAAATATTTGCTTAAAGGTGAAAGTTTGTGGGTTCATTTGTCGCTGGTTGCGGATCTTTTTGGCGTCTCTTACCGATGGATGGATGATCGTTTTGTCGTTTTGCCTGTCAAAAGTTTAATGGATTTGAGGCGAAACTGAAAGTTTTTGTCGGGGCAGAACCTCGCAATTAGAGGGTGCATCCAGCAACATGGTGGTGCACCGAAAGGGGGCGTACACCAGCAATCATAATGGGAGGGGTCTTTGGCACAGAGTTTGGTCTACAGTCTAGACTGGGGAATGTAAAAACAAAGAGAGAGAGAGAGAGATGTAACGAGAGGTAGCGGAATAGTTGAGCTCACAAAGGAGCTGAAAGAATGCGACAAAATATCGATAGTTAGTCGATAACAATATCACAATGGAATTATATATTTTTCCATATTATTTCATTTAAAATGTCTACCTGGCTCTCTCTGTAATCCAGTCTTTATACAATTTATTCTTCATATATCTTTGGCAGCGTTCCGTTGAGCACCTTCCAAGACTTCTGTTTGCTATCCCCTAGGCTCCACTTTCAACACTCCCAACACACTCCTAATCCCCCTTCAATGGAGTCACAACATAATTAGCATTCGAACGAACCCCCTGCCCTGGCGGTAGCTCCTTTTGAACTCAAAAAAAAACTACAAAAAAAAAGAAATAATTAAATAAATAAACTGTCATAATTAATTTTGTGGGGCATCGGACTGAAGAGACCACAGAAAGACAGACAGAGCGATGGAGAGACAAATGGTGACCCAAATACTCCTCGTACCTTAATAGCCTGCCCCCAAAAAAAGAAGCTGCACAAAAGACACAAAAGTCTCTTACACAAAATACCTACAAAAGTCTCTTACACAAAATACCTACAAAATAAAATAAAAAATAAAATAAAAAACCTTAAAATACGAAATAAAATGTCGAAGATGTTGCCGCCTTGAGGCTGAGTCACACAGAATATTTAATCCCCTTTGATAGGTAGCACACAAAATATTTATCGCTTCCGGATTTTGTGTTGTGAGATGTCGTTAAATGCGATCTAAGAGACAATTTCATATGCATAAATGGCCATAAATGTGTGGCTTTATTGATTGCCAGCCAGTCAGCCAGGTATCTCTGCCACAGCTACAACCAAATGTTCCCGAATCCCCTTGTCGCTTGTCAACAGCCCCATTGGACTCTCGGACTCTCCTGGCTCTCTGTATCTGTATCTGTGTCTGTTTCTCTCTATATAAATAGTTTATCTTATGGTTTTTGATTGATATTCGTATCGATTGCATTTTGCGTTTGACAAGTTTTGCAATACGCCAGCTCTCCGAGGTTGCATGCAACCTGTTGCATGTAGCACCCGAAAAAAAAAACAACGCTTGAAAGTTTCCAATACGCGATTCGCCAATCGTTTTCGCTTCAGTTTCGTGGTTTAACTTGAATTAAAAACATATAACTCGTATATCGTTGAAGAGATATATATATATATAAACAGATTTATATATACACAGATTTATATATATATATATATATAGTAGATGCATTTGGCAAACGTCGATGTGAATTGACGATGAAGCCTCCTGCCTGAAAATGCCTTTCGTGTGGCTTTTTGCTTTTTGCCTTTCGTTTCGGGCCTCTGAGAGGAGAGCACCTGAGTCTCAGTCTCCCCATACCGTACCGTTCCCGAGTTGTAGTTGTAGTTAGAGTCCCCCCCATCCCCCATTCCCCTCCCCCTGTTGAACCTGTCCGCAGCATTTTCTACGCCTGTATGACATATCGCGATAGATTTACATTGAATTTCAATAACTGTTTGCTTGTCGTTTGTTTTTTCTGTGCAGTTTTTGGCCAACAAAAAATACACTTCCAGAAGATGAAGATGAAATGCAGGCATTAAGTTTGATTTTCCAATGAGCTTTCACTTTTTTTACCCAGCTAGCTGTGTGTTTTCCCATCAAAGTCTGAAGTTTGGGGGGTTTGAAAATGGTGTCAAGAGTTGAGTAAAGGAGACTGTCAGGAAGGGGTCTTTCATGGAGTGATCCTCCTACATTCGCACTCGCATATCCCTCATTAATTAGCCAACACCTGAGAATACTCTGGAGGAGAGCACTTGATATACCCACCAAAATACACGCAATATTCCAAGCAATCTGTTTCCTATGGTACTCCTCTTAAATGCCCGTTGAAATGTAAGAAATTTACTTAATGTGCCCCGTATAAACGGAGGCTGAAGCGATGATTTCAACAGCCTCAGACTCTGCCACAGAGCTCTCTGCAACGTTCGTTTCCACATAATTGAGTTAAACTTTAAGACGTCCTCCTTAAAAAGTAAATCCTGCTAAAGTCTGAGAGCAAAAAGAGCTAAAAAAAAAACCGAAGCATCAGAGATAATTATGATGAGTCTTCCTCTGCCTGCCGATCTTCGGTCGCTGATCTTTCCACACAGAGAGATAAAGAGAGGACCAGGAGACTCCACTTCATGAAGCTGTTGATTAATTTTTGACTCTGATTCTTCCACCGGAAATGTAAGCGCCGATCTGCAAAAAAAAAAAAAAAAAAAAAAACGTCGCTAAATGATAATGCAGCCCCGTCGGGGCAACAGATCGATCCGCAGATCGAAGCTCCAATAGAAATTGCGATTTCAACCCAACAAAAACCTGCCTTCGGAAGCGGTTTCGAGCAGCCTTTTTGTAGAGTCTCCGTCTTCGAGGCACTACGGAGTGTGTTTTTTTTTGCTCAGCTAAAAATTATGAAGTTTAAAATTTTAAAAGCGGCATCATTTGGTGTTTCTTTTTTTAGTATTTCTCTGCTTTTTTTTTGCGCTGTTTGTGGCATGACTTTTATGGCATTTTTTTGGGTTTTGGTTTCAACAATAAAGTCAAGTGTTTTAAATTGAACGCTTTAATTTTTATGGGCAGGTGTAAAGGCTGCTTAAACATTTTGTTTATGGTATGAAGAGATTCCGGACTTTAAGGCTGTGAATAATCCACATTTTACAGGCTATAAAGATGCAGATTTTGGTCAGTTTATGGTTCAACATTTAATACTGCACAGATTTGGATTATCTGTTCATAAGGATAAGTATTTTGTGGCACTAGGGAGTCACTTTTTGTAGGTCGCAGGATGCAACTTTTGTGGCTCTATGGACTCACTTTTTTGACTCTCAGGATGCAACTTTTGTGGCTCTATAAAGTTACATTTTGTGGATTTTGGTATGCAACTTTTGTGACTCTCGGGATGCACCTTTTGGGTCTGTATATTTCCACATTTTCTGGCTCTACAAATTCCACATTTTCTGTCTTTTGTCTTAAGCGATTCCAAATTCTGTGACTTGCCAAAATTTTGTATTTAATTTTTACTTTATGCGATTGCCACACTCTCTTTTTGCGGTTTTACTTTTGAGTTTGAACTTTAATGAGCTGCGACATTTGTCTCCCCTCCACTCTTCTTTCTTCTCTCCAGTGGACTGGACTCCTTCTACATGGCCTGCCCTAATCTGTTGACTCTGTTCCCGAACTAATTAGGCGACATGGCGGAAAAGGAGAGCAGAACAAGCCACAAGAGATAAAGTCACTGCCAAAAGTTCAGAGATGAAGCTGGAGCTGCGTTTCTCTCTCTCTCTCTCTGTCCCTGGAGTTGCGGTTTTTTGTGCCTTTGAGGAGGAGCATTAATTTTAAGCACATTGACCAAACGAAACCAAAAACAACAAGAAAAAAAACAGAGTAAAAACAGCGCCAGGTCAGGCGAGTGAAACGAGGTCTGAGACTCTCATGACGATTGCGTGGAGAAAGAGAGGCAGATGGAGGTGGAGTAGGAGGAGTAGAGCTGCTCCTCACGAAACGCTTGCTGCTGCTGCTGTTGCTGCCTTCAAAAGCTGTCAAGTTAACAATCCCCACAACACACAGTGCCACGGTGCCAGTGCCACAAAACGTAGTTCTTTCAGTCACAGTTTCCATCCACAGTCCACAGTCCCTCGTTCCAGTTGCAGTCACAGTTCCCTCAACCCTCTCGTTCCTCGCTGATCTCTCTCTCGTATATCTGGCTTTTGCCTTGTGCCTCCTCTTCCTCTGCCTCTTCTGTCGGTTAATGTCATTATCAAGATCGTTTGCATTTAATCTGCATAAACAAATCAAATAAAGTAAAAACCAAAAGCAGCGCAAAAGTGGCGCAGCAGCAAACTCCTGACCAAAACGGATCTCCTCCTGTTCCTCCTGTTCCTCCTGCTGCTGCTACTCCTTCTTCTCCTGTTCCTCCTGCTGCTGCTACTCCCCCTGTTCCTCCTGCTACTCTTCCTTCTACCTGCCCCCCCGTCTGTCCATGCGTCAGTCAACGACGCGTTGGTAATGCGGTAATTGTTGTTGCCTCTTCACTAGCAGTGATCCAGCAGAGGGGTGCTCCACCAGAGGGGTGCTCCATGTAGGGGGTGTCTGTGTGGTGTCTTTTGGCCAGGTCGAGACTGGTGCTTGGCGCTGGGCATCGTCATCAGAAAATCGGCAACGCACGCAGCGGCAAATTAAGTAGAACAGCAGTTGGTGTGCTGCCAGCACACAGCAGCAGCACGTCTAACGACTTGAGATACCCTATAATAATGCAGGATTTAGTTAGGGTTGAGAAACGGAGCGAATAAATGAAACTTAAAGGCTGCCAGAAGCCAAGGGAAGGCAGACCCTCACTTCTGCTGCTTCCAAGCTAAAGAATTCCATTCCAGTCTGCCACTAGGAATCCTCTCTGCTAGAATTCTTCTTTTTAAGGTTTCTCCCTTAGCCCAAAACTCCCCAAAAACTCCTTCAAGAGCGCAACCTGATGATGTGGATCTCCTTTTCTCTCTCTCTGCTTGTAGCCCTCTACACCAAACATATGCCCCAAACGTACAGGGACAGAGCGTCGCGATAATGACCACCTATAGAGCACACGCAGCATACCACTGGCTACCCCCCCCCACACCCCACCACTACCACCTCAAGGGAGGAGCAGAAGGAGGCGGCAGGGAGGCAGGCAGGCAGAAGGTGCATGAAAAATCTCAGCCAAAAGGGCCAGAGACAGAGTCTCAGACTGAGACTGGCTGGCTGGCTGGCCGTGGAACCTGCTCTCATGCTGAGAGAGTTGAGGATTTTGTACTTAGTTAAGGCTCTGCTGGATTCTGGTGGACTCTGTGGCCTGATCGTCGCCGGCTGATTTCAGTGACGACCTTTGAAGAGGAGGCGAAAACACCAACCCATACCATACGCAATGCACAAGGCACTTCCCCTGCTTCTGCCCCTACTCCCTGGCAGCCACACAGCACTTTTCATAATCTTAGAAATGTTTGGGGTCTGGGGTGGGGCTGGGGTTTGGGGCAGGCTAAAAATTACACTGCTGCGCGGATACTGGGACTGGGGATACTGGGCATTAAGATCGAACCACGATCCATGCTGTGTGGCTCACGTTCGGCTCATAACTTTTTTTTTTTTTTTTCTTCTTCCTTTTTGAGATTCCAGATCCCATGAAGCAGCCGGGCAGCCCAGCAAGCAGCAGGTTAATGAAATGCGTTTTGGACCAAAGTTTTTCAATGATGTTGTTTCTCCTCTGGATTCTCCATTTGGCTCTGCCATTCCATCCTTTTGGCCTTTAATGCATTCTCTTTTCGTGGGGCTCTGGCTATGGCTATGACTTTGGCTCTTAATGTTTCAATATTCGTCGAAAGCCTTGGCCAAAAAGGATGAGATGATCAATGATTGTTGGGCTTAGCGTGTGGCCGTGTTCGGGATCGGGGTAATAAGTTTAAGTCATCGGCAGAAGGTAATACTTTTATGGTCATGGTCATGGGCTAAGGTTAACAAATTGTTTTGGGACTCAAACTCAGAAAAACAAACCTGTGCAACGTGCGAGGAGGTCCGGTCCCATCAGAAGATTGTGAATCACTTAATTAGGCATAAAAGGACATTATTTGGGGGAGGCAAAGGGCAAGAAAAACACTTTTTTAAGGGAATAAAGTTCTGTATCTTATTATGTTCTTAGAGTCAATTTCTGTGATTGATTTGAGTTAAAAAATCTTCACACAAGACTAGAAAATTCCCCAAATTTCTGTACAACAAGTTTACTCTTAAAATATGTTCTCGATTTTTCCCTTAAAAAGTTTCAAATTTTGCCGAAAACTAAACTGTTTGAATGGCTAAACGATTAAGCAAGAATTCCCATCCCCAAATCCTGGTATTCCCACCGCAAAATTCCCTGCAAACTTCAGTTCCTGGAAGCTCTACCCGCCTTTAGATCTTTGCCTATGACTCATCAGCACCAAAAAGCAAAGGCAAAGCCAAAGCCAAAAAGCAAAGTCAAAATCAAAGTCCAAATATGCTGCAAACACACACCGATCCGCACTGCGTACTGCTCAAATCTCTTATAGCCTTTGGGGCAATCTGTCAACTGGCGTCAGACGATCTTTAGAGGGGCAAGTCAGGAGAGGAGAGAAGTGCAAACAGAAATAGATACAGAAACAGAGAAACAGAGACAACAACTCAACTGCAGATGAAGAAGTGAAGTGGGAAGACAGGGTAGAGAGTCAGAGTCAGAGTCGGTGAGGCCCCCCGAAGGCGATTTACGCCGCGTTACGCGGCCATGTCTTCTGGTCTTCAGGTCTCTTCTGATGTCTTCTGGTGACGATGAACCGCAAAAGTGGGACTGCTGCTCCTTAGCCTTCTTTCTGCTACAAAAAGTGGCTGGGGGAGGGTTTTCTTCTCTTTTGGTTGTTGGTTGGTTGGCTATCAATTGCCCAAAAACGCTGCACAAATTGAAACGTTTGACTATATTTGGGTCAGTTAAAGTGATCACATTAACAAGTCAATAGGAGTGCAGCATCCTTTTAGGGCATTGCACGTCAGACGACCCAAGTCTCAGTTACGAGTCTGCAGTCAGCAGTCTGCGGTCTGTAGTCCCCTACAGTCCTACAGTCTCTCTAGCCAGCCAGGAGCTAGAGCTAAACTCTGAATCTGGACTGAATCTCTCTCTTGGTATCGCTCTGAACTGTCTACGCGGTTGGTTGATGTCGCCAAAGTGTTCAGGGACGGAGGTGGGGGTGGTGGTGCTTGGTGTTGACACAAGCAGATTGATGTGTACTGGTTTCCCCCCATGTAGTTTGCCAGGCCCAGGCCCAAAAGGTGAACCGAGGAGCAGCGCAGCGTGAGAACTGGACATGGGCTTGGACTGGAAGTTGGGTGTGTGCTCAAGGGACAGGCAGCAGGCGAGCAGAGCAGCAGATACCAGATACTAGATACAGATACAATGTTGCATTTACAGGAAAAGTGTGTGGATATGACTAGAGTTAGACTATGTGGTTAGACTAGAGTTAGGGATGTGCAGTGGCAGAGAAACTAAGTATATTGATATCGATAATATATCGAATGTGGTAGAAATCGATAAATGCACACCGTTATGCAGTGTATTAAAATATTTCAAAATTAGTGAATTTTTTTAACTACTTTGTTAATATCGATAAATAATCGATAACAGTAAAAGGTCGAATATGGACATTTTACCCATTAAATATTAACAAATCTTATAAATAAACGTCAGTTAAGACACTTTCAGCCACTAGCACTCTCAATTTGCCCACCAAATATCGTCCATCGCTAAATATCGATACATCCCCATTGCATGTAGTCCAGCTCCCGTCTAGACTTGATGAAATTAGAAGATTACGAAGGTGGGAAACTGGTTAGAGGGCTGTGCCTGGGATATGCTCCCCTGCCAGATGATGTTAATTGGATATCTAAAGATAGTAACCATAACTTAGGGGGGGGGGCTACCTGCCAGGCAGTAAAGTAAAGCCCCCATATTATCCGCATTACTCGCTAAATATGTGAAATGTTGAGTGATCCTCCGAGGAGAGGGTTCGAGTGCAGCGAAGGTTCCCTGGCAATGTGTAACCTTTAAACCGTTTAATCTGACAAAGGAAATAAATAAAAGAATTAACATTTATTTTTAAGTACGCATACAAGTATGTGATGCCTGCCTGCTCGATCCCGATCCCGATCCCTTCGCCACTCCTCAAGGAACGATGACGGCGAGATGAACCACCAAGAGGAACAGGAACATCTCTGGAGAGAGAGTGCAAGAGAGAGACAGAAAGCCATGTCCGAAGCATTTTTGAAACATGCGAATTGCTTGTACGTGACACGCAACAGCAAAGGGAACCACCAGCACACAGAGGCCAAAGGAAAAGGCCAAAAAGGAGTGGAGGAGTGCTGCGATTCGAAGGAGGAGGCTGCCAGGGCAGGGCACCCAAACACACAACGAACGAAAGAACGAACGAAAAAAAAAACAGAGAGAGACGACCGACGACCATGTCCAGTCAACCACTTAGCCATGAAAGCGGTAACTACATGCAACAGATGAAGCATGCGCTGGGGCATGCAGCAGTGGCAGCACTAGCTACAAAAAAATCCAAGGTAAGGCTGTGGCTAAGGCAAAGGTAAAGCCCAAAAGGTAAAGGCAAAAGGTAAAGTACTTGGAATGTGGCCAGCAAGCAGGCAGGAGCAGGAGTAGAAGCAGGCGCAGACGCAGGCTGCAAGGAGCAGGAGCAGAAGCCGCACCAGTCGCGGCACGTCGCCTTGGATCACACAGAGTGACTGCATCGTTGGCGGACAATGGCAAACAGTGGAGCAAATTTTAAGATATTCTTAAGCCCAAAAGAAGGAATGCTTTATCTATCGGGGAAACTCTTCTTAAGTATCAATAAGAACTATAATCCTGGTTGCTTCCAACTGGTTTTCTTTTAGCTATAACTCCCCCTGTTTGTACGCTCTTCTTTAGCCATCTTCATGTGCTTCTACCCAAAGAGTCTCTACAGTTTTCTACACTCATTTCCCAGCTTTGTTCCACTGTGCAACTGATGGTCAATGAAATTTATTTGGTGATGCTTGAGCGAAGCGTGAAGTTGACTGCCGCAGAAGCCCCCGCCGCCAGACCGAGACACACACACACACACAGAAAGGAGGAGAATTCTGCTGCAGTCTCTCCTGCTCCTCCTTCTGCTACTCCTGCTGTAGAGTCTGCACCATTCCGCGTTCAATTTAATCGCGCAAATAATATGATGCAGAGTTCCAGAGTCCCAGAGTACCCACTGCCGCAGTGTGTGCTTTTCGATTGGCGAATAAAAATAAGTAAATATGGAATAATCGTTATGTGAGGGCTCTCGGTCTGGTCTGGTCTGGTCTACCTTATCGCCGGCCAAAGATCAGAAAGTGTGTGACCCATCGCGATGCCTTTGCTTTGCTTTGCATTTCTCGAGAATTTCTTTTTCGGGGCCAAATATAACGCGTACAACCTGTACGGGGTCTTCTCTGGGGTTTCTTGAACCTCTTTCACTTGTGACACTTGTCCGTGCGACTCTTCTGTGTGTCTGCGTCGGCGGCGGAGGCAATTTTCAGTCGCAAAATTAAGCTAATTTTGTGTGCCACTTATGTATTGAATGACTGAGAGACAGACAGACAGACAGAGAGACAGCCAGCATCTGGTGGGATAATCGGCAGAGTTGAAAAGGCAATTACATGGCAGCGTCCAGGCTACAGTTTCGAGTTCGCGAAATGTTCCAATTTTTACTTCAATTTAATTGGCTTTTACACCCAAACAGTGGACACTGGAAACTGTAGACAGTGGAGACTCCAGACTGTATAGGATGTGCATCTCCCGTAGCCAACAGCACGTCGCTCGAATCACTCAAATGTCACCATAAATTCCGCGCATGCGCACACATTGGTATGCCTATTTTTGGGTTCCATCCCATCTTGCATCTGTAAAGTTTTGCTCTGGTTACCAGACTTTACAGCAAAACTGAAACAGAGAGACAGAGAGAGAGAGAGATCTCTGCAAACAGATCTCTGGTGCTCCTGTCTCTGTTTGTGGGTTTTTCCATGGCTTCCATGGGCTTCTTGGCGCTTACAAGTTGCCTATTTTGGGTGTTGCGCCTTTTGCAGGCCACTCACTCGACTCTTGGCTCTCCCTCTCATTTACGCCGCCCCAAAATGTGCCAGAGTGTGAATATCCAATTAGCGTTCGAGCCTCCACAAATGGTCATTGGACTCCCAAGTGGGTGGTGTTGTTGCCTGCCTGCTGCCTGGCTTCCATGAGATGTTTTTGAGGCAGATATGAGCAGATGGAAAAAGGTCAAAAGATCAGTGCGGAAGGGCGGATATTTTGTGTGTGTTCGTGGATCTCATAATTGTAGAGTACTTAAGCAGGTGGGTGTAACCTTTTTGTAGTACGAAAATTAAAGATATTTTCAGCAAACACAAGGTAAGATATACCCATAATATTTGCAGTTTTAGAGTTATAGAGCTGTTATTTGGCATGCAGCTCTATAATGATATAATACACCTAAATATCCAAACTCATTAAGATTGAAAGTATATTTAAAGGTGAATCTAGACATTAAAATTTCTATTGGAATACCCACTTCCTTTTTTTTCTGCCAACCATTTCCCAGCTTCCCAATTTATGTGTTATATATGTGCCAATAACTAGCTACAATTTAAGTCAAAATTACGCTTATTAGTGGCAATCAAAACGGCGCTGCTTGACTTCAATATGGATTTCCATCAATCAAACAGTCGGACATATGGGGTGACTGGAGAACACGCCTCCTCCTCCTCCTCCTGCTGCTACCTCTCTAAAGGAGAGTTTGCGGCTCGATTATATCATACAAATTAATAGACGAGCGAGAGACTGCGACAGGAGTTGCCATGGACACGTACGAATCTCGATCATGTTTTTTTCGGGGGAGAATTGAAAGTAAAACGCTCGCAACAAATTTGCACGCACCAAATGCAGGTGCAAAAAACTATGCAAGCCTATTAATTAGATCACTGGCTTTATGGGCATAGCTACACCATATATCTTAGATCAAACATTCAACATATCAAGAAAGAAAAAAAAAAATGATAGCTGGTCTCTATCTGTACAGAAACCCGCATCATCATTGCAGTCGCAGTCAGAGGCTCAGTTGGAGTTGAAGTTGAAGTCGTCATCGTGATCTCTCACGTGCTGGGGCTGCTGATCTCCCCACAAAACTCAAACTGAACGGACGGACGGGACCAGGCGGCATTTTGATCTTTTTTCGAGCACCATGCAGCGCCTCCGCTGGATACGGGGTCCAGTCCATTGCCGATTGGCGTTAGATGGCGCCTTGTCTACACAACAAAATGTTTCGTTAATACCAAATGAGCAGCAGCCAGATCAAGCACGGCAGCACCCATAGGAACTCTTTATCTTTTTCTTTTCGTTGCGAGTTAATTGAGTTATCGTCGCCGTGGGACATGGCTGTAGAGGAGATGTTGCCTGCCGCCTCCCTCCCACAGGGAGATGTAAACTTAAAAATCACTTAAATTACACATAGGGTTGGGCTTTACATGGCTTTACTTCTAGGAAATGAGCCACAAAGTAAAGTAAATAAGGAGTAACCTGAGTAAATCCTTCCATTGATGATGAGAGCCACAAAAGTAAATACTTTTTATGGGACACCACTGAAGGAGTTTCCACAAAGTAAATCCCTTTTAATGGCATCATAACGATCCAATAAAAAGCTCAATCAGGGGTGATCTTCGCAACTCCTGTGGAGCAACTGGAGCTGAAGAGCCAGCGACAGCTGAAAAATAAAATTAATCGACATTTTATTTAATTAATTTGGCAAATTAATCGATTTTAAGGGTCGACTAAATGGCAGTTTTAGAGGCTTTAGCAGGTAAAGGCATATAAATCTTATGTTTCTGGATGATTCGAAAAAGATTGAGGAATATTTAACCCTCTAGACTTACAGCTGCACCTTTTTCCCAATCAAATCTGAAAGTTTGAATAAATCCTACTGCCAATATTTCCATATTTTTAGAGCCCTGCCCTTAAATCATTTCCATTCTCTGGCATGCAATATTTTTCCTTATTTTCTGTCTCATTAAATCCGCACTGCGAAAATGCCATTTATGCAGCAGCAATTGTCATTAAGTGAATGGAAAATCGGCTAATAACATTAAAATATTTCGGTTTAAATCAAAAGCGGAATAAGCCACAAAACTCAGACAGACTGAAGGATGCAGCGGGAGAGAGAGATCATTATACGAGTAATGAATGATGAGACTCTCTTCTTTGTGCTGCTGCTTTATGTTTGTATCTCTTGAAGATTTCCAATTTCGAGGCCCAATGGGATTTCCAATTGATATTTGTCTGCGACAGAGCCAGAGAGATCTGGCTCTGACTGCAGAAAAAATAATAATATTTACACAAA
Source organism: Drosophila bifasciata (assembly GCA_009664405.1). NCBI lineage: Eukaryota > Metazoa > Arthropoda > Insecta > Diptera > Drosophilidae > Drosophila > Drosophila bifasciata. The sequence continues at coordinate 43,735,704 of CM019044.1, read as the reverse complement.
GTAAACGCGCATTCGGAAAACAGTTTAAACAATAATCGGTAAGCGGCGATCAATAAATGCAACAGACAACAGCGCAACGAAGGCGACTGCTTCTCCTTCCCCTTTCTACTCTCTTCTCATTTGTGACTCTGCCTCTCCATCCTTTTCCATCCGTCTGTGCAACTGTGGACGTTCCTCTCTTCTTCGTTCATCTCACGCAGTTTTTTTTCTTCATCTCATTTGAGTTTTTCTTCATTTTTCTGCTCAAAACGAACGACGGAACAGCGGAATGGACGGAACAACGGAACGGACAGAACGCAACGCACGACGTTTGCTCTCTCTCTCTCTCTCTCTCTCTTGCTGTAGCACTTTTCGAAAGTTTAAACGTTAACAAAAATCTTTCAAGAAATCTGAGTTGAAGTTGGGGAGACTCACCGAGAGAGCTTAGTCTTTCACCTACTTGAAAAGCGGCGGAGGGGGAGACTGTGCTGGACTGTAGTAGATCCCTGGACAAGTTTGCGTTTTAATTACACGCAATGTTATTGCTGAAGATAACTGCGACTGCGACAGCGACGGCGACAGCGTCTCGAACTCGAACTCGAACCTTCCACTGTTTGAAGGTTCCATCCGTCCGCTGTTTGAATGCACTTGCACTTCCACTCCCAAGCAGCGACGCGTCGCTGTCGTTGTTGTCGTTCCAGCCGTTTTGTTGTCATCTCTCTTACTCAAGTGCTCTGTGTTGACTCGCGTTTGTGTGTGGGGCCTGTTTGCATTTAGCAATTAGAGTCCAATGAAGCGTATTCCTGATTTTATGCATTATCGACTTAATGCCATTCATCCAGTGGGAGAGGAAGATGGAGTAGGAGGAGTAGAAGTACTCACCTCTGAAAGCTTGAGCGGGGGTTCAAAGTTCTTTCCGCTTGGTTGGATCATCTTCTTCTGTTCTTTTCCCCATTCCCAGATTCCTGTTGACATTATTGTCATTAATTTTAACTGGCGAAAAACCCTTGTAACATGGCAAACAAAACCCATCACATTGGGCATCGTTTCACAGATCCTTCCTTCTTTCCTTCGTTCTTCGTTCATGTTCCTTCTCAGCTCCAACAGCGACGACAGCGCGGGCCTCTTGTCTGCTGTTTGGCAAATGTTAATTTTGTCTTTTGCCAGTTAAGCGTGTCGATTTTTTAATTAGTCGCCATCGCCATCGTCGTCACAGTGATTTATGGTTCAGCATTCATCCAACAGCAACCCAGCAAGCAGCAGCATATCAGCGTAGCAGCATTCAATATCCACTCCAGGCATCCAATCCACTCTCTGTGGCATCTTTGATGCTTTTCTTTTTCTTTTTGCTGTATTTTTCGAAGCATTTGGCTTAGCTAATAGGCGCTAAAGGAGATGCTGCTGATGGAGCAGGAGGTGAAGCAGAGAGAGAGAGAGATTGAGTCTGTCGTCTCGCTTATGGAATCTCTTCTCTCTGCATAGTTTTCTCCACTCTACTCCACTCGACTGGCGCTGCTATTGATATATGTTCGTAGATCCCGACCGACTCCATGGCGGTTTTTTATGTCCCAAAGCAGCGCAATCTCTAGCAGGTCCACGTTCACGGTAATGAGAAGACTTGTTAGAATTTCCATAGATTTTATGAAATATTTTTGTACGAATTATGAACCCATGTCGAAGAGGTCAAATTATGCGTACAAGTTGGGTAGATTGGAGAAGTTATTGGAGGATGGGTGACCTGGGGTCACTCTCGTGGGATCCTCAGATCACATTGCAACATAAAGAGATAATTGATCGAAACCTATCGATTAATTATCGGTAGCTGAAATACTTTTGTATACCAATTTCACATGAGCGAGAGATGAATTAGGATCGTGATTGATTATTTATCGAAAGTTATCGAGAGTTATCGATTAATAATCGATACTTGAAATTCTGCTGGTACAAAAACCACATGAATCAAATGCTAGAAAACTATACCCTTTTAAAAAAGATCGTTAGTTATCGATAAATAAATAAATAATGAAATGCATCCCTATTAAATTGCAAGAACCATAAGAAAAACAAACTTGAAATACAATTCTAATTAAATTTCAACCATAAATTCTGTTCATTGCAGACTCCGCTGGAGTTCACTGCGAGATCATGTAGCATGTACCACCACAGCCTCCACAACTCCTTCTCATGGGGGGGGGGCACCGGCACCGAGATCGGCACCCAAACCCAAATGCAAGCGCAACAAGAATCCCAAACACAGATCACTCGAACCATATTTGACGACAGACCAAACGATTGCATCAACATTTTTGCGCTGAATCGTTACAGTTTTCGTTAGCAGTCCGATAGTCAGTCACATAGTCACAGTCACACATTTCTTGGGGGTCTTATGACAATGTCTTGTTATTGGAAATACTTTAAATACACTCACGCAGTACAGCGAGCAATTTTAATGCAGTGAAAACCATTTGATGGAATGTCCAGAGCGACTTCGACTCCTACTCCGACAGTCTCGAATAACCAGGCAACACCTTTTGGCCTAAAAGTCACACATCGTAAACAATCTTTGGTCTATGGGTGGAAAGCATAAATCAAATGGTTGACAGATGATGACCCCCGAAGATCGAAAGAGCCTACCAAGACATTTACTCTCACTTTTGCCCACCACCAACCCAACCCAACCAACCGAACAACCATCAATGAAAAGGCGGAAACAAGAAGCGCGGGGGCGTATCTTACAAACAAAAGAAAAAAACATGTCCAGCATTAATATGCAAATCGATGGCTGGATGGACCATACCCATCATAAAAGACGAGAGAAATGGAAAGAGGAAAACCACAACATCTCCGCATACATATATGTGTCACTGTGTCAATATGCGTGAGTGTCAGTTGGGATCGGTTCGTGGCTAAAAGTTAAGTAAAAGCCAGGTTCCGGCTGGCTATACATAAATGGTAACAGAGAGGAGTGCGTGAGGGAAACATTTAGACTTAAAGACTGAAGAACAATTGAGTGAAAGAATTTTAAAACATAGCTGTGAGTGAGATTCAAATCAGGCTAAAATTTAATCATATTTTTAGCCATATTATTTAGCCTATAATTTAATAATTTCAGAGTATAAACTTCCTTCAGATAGAACACTCTACACACACAAGACAAAACCCCTCCCAACAATACACGACTCATCTTTCACGCTTCCATCTCTAGATGCCCCTTCCGCTTCGATGAGACCTGCTGCTGCTGCTGGCTGCTGCTGCTGACACAACCCAAAACCAAAAACCAAACCGAACTGCCCCATCAACGACAACATCTTAAGCTCATTTGTCACATAAAAATCATATATATGTAATTTGCTTGACAACCAAAAGTGGACACCGAACGTCACGCGCCGCCTGTTGGTGCAGCAGCCCCAAAGTTGAAGCCGCAGCAGCAGCAGCAGCAAAACGCCTCCATATTGGTGTAGGCTTTTGTGGCCCAGAGAGAGAGAAAGAAAGAGAGCTGCAGATGGTGGCTACAGAGGGGCACTCTGTACGTATGATGGGATCCAGAGTTGTTGCATGCATTTTGCTGGTTGCTGGTTGCTGGTGTCGGTGTCAGTGTCGTCGTTGAGTAAGCGTTTCCTTAAATTAGCTGCACTTTGGATGCACCATTATATGCCGGAGACACACACAAGACCACTTGATGCCACCATCGTCTTCTTGGACATCGTCGTCGTCGTCATCATGGCCATTTTTGGGTGGGCATTAAGTGCCACAGCGCGTTTTTTGATGGAGTGTTGATGCCACAGCAGAGGTCGAGTTTTGCCCAGATTTATGGTCAGCCTCTCAGTTGTTCCTGCATTTTCAGGTGGGTTTTATATCATCAAAAAAAAAAGAAGAGAAGAGAAAATTATCAAATCTACAGACATCTATGGAGTGTTCTTAAGATTAAGATTTGTATGTTGAATGTATAAAGATATTTCATGTGCCAGGCAGCGGGAGAAACTCTTTCTCTATCCATCAATTATCTGTGCAAGCTGCCTTTGCCATTTCCTAATACCAAAAGACTCTTACTCTTAGTCCGCGCATCCGGTTCTCACACACAACAGACAGATGGGGCATAGACGGGGCATACCTTCGTTAGAACCGTTTAAGCAAAACGAAACGACACTTCAAAGCTAAAGCTGAGGCTGTTGGCTGCTACGCTAAATGGAAAAGCCCTCTCAACAGCTTAGGCAAACATTTGCAATTACAATTTTAGCATATAATTGCAAACATGATAAACACTTTTATCTGCGGCTGCTGCTGCGACGAGGCCATGCGAAACGATCGACCACAGGACCAGTCTATCCACACAACTCCAGATGCACAAGAAGTCCACACAAGAGAACGATGAGATCTGGTAGCAGCAGCAGGTCGAAGCCTCCACCAAGCAGCAAAGCTGCTGCCAAGAAGAAGCGTGTCGCCAATTGATCGTGAGTTTTACCTAGAAAAATGTCGCGACAATTCTGCCCAGCAAAAAGGAAAAACTCAACGCAAAAGCGAACAAAAGACAAGCGTTGAAGGGGGCTCGCTCAGGCAGGCAGAGTGCAGCATCCCCACACAAGAGATGAGCAGTTAGCTGGAAATTTTACAGCTGAAAATTCTAGATTTTTTTGTTAATTTATTGAATGAAGTATAAAGAAATGCTGCAGCTGCACAAAGTGCAAAGAATTCCACATCTAAGCAAGGAATTTAAGTAGCAAATGTTGTTATCCCTAGATAAAACCGATGAAACATACATGTAAGTAAGCTAAGATTTTTGTTTGAATAAAAAGTTGCTTGAGGAAGGAAATTAAATATAAGACATAGTTGTAGAAACTGTTACAAATACATGCCAAATCCTTTTAGTTTGAAGTATACTTTTAGCTACTTTTTACTACTTTTTAGCTTTAATTTTCTAGCTTTATTTCTCTGTTTTCTGTCACAGCTCTCAACTCTCTCTCTTGCAGCAGCAAAAGTCAAAGCTGAGCGTCGTCTGAGTCGTCCAGCAAAGTCTAAAGCAAAAGTCTAGCAAAAGGAACTAGCGGCGGAGTAATGCAATTGAAATTGAAGAATTACGCGAAGAATGTCAGCGAACATAGTAAATGTTGTACATAGTATAAACCAGAAGGAGCAGCAGCCAGTAGCCAGTCCTGCCCGACCCATCGCATACATTAAGTCAAGTTTTTAGCTGCGATTCTCTCAGATGTATGTAAGCAGAGAGAATTGTCACAAGCGGTTAAGTGATCCCCCCACAGCTGATGACAACAACGAGTCGTGCAGGAGGGCCTATGGCTATGGCCTACCCCCGCCATTATATTTCTCTTTTTTTTCTTTTACTGTGGCGGCATCTAAATGAACTTAAAGATCAACTTCATTTTTAGTAGCCTCAGCCTCAGCCTTAGCCTCATTACGAATGGAAATGATGATGGACAATAATGACGCGACAACAGGAAGTCCAAGTCGTTGCTGGCTGTCGTCGTTCGTTCTCTGTGGAGGAACGCTTCTCTCTGAATGAAAAATCGAAGCAACTGATGGCAATTGATGCTGGGGGGGGGGTTGCCTTGCCCGGCCCAGAAAGAACCTGGAAACTGGAACTGCCTGCAACTGGAAACTGGGCTAGAGCGGAGCCGAGCATCGTTAAATTGATTTGTGAGAGAGATCTGCAACTAGTTTCCGATGTGAGACCGAGGCTGAGAAAGCGCTTCGAAACTACAAATATTTCTGTTTTAATATTCCCACAAAACATTTCAGAAATGTCCGAGACTTTTGCTTTGATGATGGGATGGGAAGGGCGGGCTAGGCGCTTCCGTTTATGGTAAATTCTGTAAGAGAGTTGTAAAAGAATGTCCACAAAATTCCCCCCTGAATCATCATATAAGGCATCGATGAGCAGTCGTTTCTGCTGTCCAACAAATTGAGTAACAAATTTACGACATTACAAAAATTGGCAACCGAACAGCAGCATCACCGAGAGAGAGAAGAACCGTTAAAAACCCATTGCCAGGGTTGTCATAATTCCCAACAATGGGACGGACGGGCAGAACAACACCCGCGCGCATTGGACTTTCATTCGATTGGCCGCCGACTGCCTGCCTGGCCTGGCCTGTCTCCACTCCAACTGGCAATAGAAATTAAAGTTAACAAATTTCCGACAATGTTTGGACAGTTTTCGGTTTTTGTTTTTTTGTTCGAGTACCGTAATTGTGGGCCTAAACCATGGGCTTTAAAACCCCCCCCCCACATTCGGGTTCTTTTGTCTGCATTCAAAGCTTGTCAGAGAGAAAAGGAGAGAGAGAAAGAGAGACTGGAGGTAGCTCCTCTTAGGTAGCCATTCAGCTACCTTCCATCAGCCAAAAACGCAAAGACGCCCCAAAGGCCTACAAGTTGTATGCCGCCAATTGTTCGCAGGAGGAGGCGCAGCAGGAGTAGGAGGATGTGGTGATGGTGGATAGGGTTCTACTACCTTTACCATTCCTATTCCTATTCCCATTCCCATTCCCATCGACATCTCCCCACCGAATGTGTGTAAAGTTAAGTTGTCGTCGCCGTTCCTTTCCGTTCCGTTTCGATCCGTTCCATTCCTTCGATTGTTGTTCGTTCGATGAATCGTGATTTTGTCAATTGGAGCTCACAATTTTTTTGTGTTCGATTTTCCTCTGGGTTTTTTGTGCTCCTTTGTTGATCATCGTTAATGGGAAATTGGGTGTGTGGGAAAGGCAATTAGAGTGAAGGAAAGTGCCTTGTCGTTGTGTTCTACTTTGAAGAGGCATTTACCATTAAGAATTCACTAATACGAGGGGAGTTGTTAGAAGAAGTAGTAAGAAATGGTAAAGCACTAGTTTTAAAGAGTTAAAGTCTATCTTAAGAATAATAAAGAAGTCTTTAGTGGAGCACAATCATTCTAAAACACAGTTTGCGCGTCTTACAGCAGTGCTTCTCGGTCGGTTTTTTACGTTCTTGTTTAGGATACGCGTGAAACAAGCTGTAAATCTCCTTAATGACTTTCCCTATCCACAAATCAGGCATAAAACATATCTAAAACCTAAGAAAACCTACCAAAAGTCTTACATTTCCTACTAAATGCAGCCTCCTCTTTAAGCACTTCTCATTGACCCACATAGACCATTACAGTAAAGAGAGTTTCAATCCAAACAAAACGCAAATAGCGACTGTCTTTGAGCAGAAATCAAATATTGATGAGTTTTTGGTTAAACTGAAGAGGGCCCAAAACATAAGTTCACACTTGTTTAAGGAGGAAGAGACTCCCCGAGAAATTAAGCAGCAATGATGAAGGTTCGAAGATCGTTTTTGGGTTGTGTGTGTGTGTGTGTCCGAGTGTGTGTTTGCGTTTGACAAACAGAAAGTCAGAAGAAGAAAAGAACAAAAAAAACGAATATCAAATAAATCAACACACATGCCACAAATGTATAAGAAATGGACAGAGAGACTGACTCGCAGTCTGTGCCTCATAATCATATTGATGTATTACGATAGTTGTGGTGGAAGTCTGAAGTCTGAAGACGCCAAACAAGACCGAAACACTGCGACTGCGCGACTGAGGCTGTAAAAACAACGAGAGGCTCGTAAAACCCACAAAACATGGCTGAGAACGCGCCCAAAAACAAAAGACGAAAGAGTGGTTGGATGGATGGATGGATGGATGGATGGGATATAACCTGCAGCCACAAAAAGCAAAGTTAAAGAATGTCAGACAAACCGACAGATAAATAATGGAAATGCATACTAATTAAATGGTGAGAACTTTGAAGCACTCCGCGTAGTCCGCACAGTGGGATTTGCACTCACTCTCCTCCCCTTGAGAGTCATTATCTCCACAACGAGATGTTAACTATCTAATTGAAAATGTCAATATAATCGGTATAGATTTCGTTGCTCCATGGGGCTTTAATTGATGTTAATTTTGGGGAGGGGAAATGTATCCATTCAGATATTAATGAAATGATGTTTCATAATTAATGAAATGTAAAGCAGACAAAAAAGAAACAGAAACAGAAGTTCCCACATCATTAATAAGAAATAAAAAATTAAAGAAAAAATGGAGAAGCCTCCCCACGAAGTTGTTGGCAGCGGCGCTAAGGCCCCCAAAACTGAAATTCAAATGAATTTCAAGATACAGATACGCCGTGGAGTTACAAATGTATCTACAGCGACAACAAATTATGCAGCAACAGAGGCAGTGGCAGCAACAGAGGCAGAGGCGCATGCCTCCCTCCATGAAGATACAAAATTTTCATTTAAAGCTTTTTAATCTGTCGCTGCTCTGCTTTTGTATCTGTGCATCTGTATTCTGTGTTCCTGTCTTCTGTTTTCTGGATTTGGTTGGGAAAATAAATTATAAACATTTCAGGAATTAAGTCAAACGTTTTGTCCGCTGTCCATTTAGCGTACAATTTATTGACTACTGGTCTACCTGAACGGACTTTGATCTATGCTTTAGATAAAAAGAAGATACCCCCTGAGAGCTGCTCTTCACACTCTATTAGGCTGGTGATGCTGCCTGCTGCTGCATCTATCGGTGGCATCTGTAAACATTTACTTGGCTATTTTATCGATTTCATTTGCATGATGGCTTAACAGAGAGTGGGCCAGCGAGAGAGAGAGAGATATGAAAAAAGATTGGAGTAGAAGATCCCAAGCAGCTACTTCAGTTGCTAAGCCTTCGGTATCTCTGCGCTCGATGGTGTGGTGTGTCCCAAGGCCTTCTTCATCCTCTTCAAAATGTTCTCAGCTCATAAAATTCCATAGTGAATCATTGTGTCTGTCCCTCCGCTCTGGTCTGGTCCGTCTGTGGTCTTGGGACTGTGACTGGGTCTGAGAGTCTGGCCTGGCCTGGGGTCTGGTTCTCCTACTCCTCCGGTCTCTGTCTCTGTGCTGGTCTCTCTCTCTCTTCTCTGCATTTCATTTATTGTGTAATTCCCCCACAATGTACTTTTGGTTGCCACGGATTTCTTTGCTGGTCTTTTACTTTGCTTTTGAATTTGATTCTTGATTTGATGTCAGTTTATTTATGATAAGATGACCTTTTTCTTCTTGTTTCGCCCCAGCTTCATCTTTCCTTATGTTTTATATTTCGGCAGGAAAGGAGTTCCATTTCATTTCATTCTCTACTAGTTCTCACTGGGTCGTCGTCTTCTTTTTTTTGGTGATGAATGAATGGATGAATGAAGCTCATTAAATTATGGATCACTTGTGAATTGGGGGCGGGTATGGGAATCAGCCTCGAGGAAGATATTGAAATACGAGTAGGTTGCACTGAGAGATATGCCCAAGGAAGAAGGTACTATACATACAGCTGAGAACTATCTGTAGACAAATTAAAGGGTATATACACTCTGGTCCAAGCTTTACTTTTAGTTTGTTTTTTTATTTTTTTTTTTACATGGCTACAATTTCCGATCATGTGCAGCCGCAGTAACCGCAGCCTCAGTTGACTATTTTTGTTTTTGTTTTTTGGTTTTCGAATCTGAGCAAAAGATGTTTTTTTTTTTTTTTTTTTTTTATTTTCATTCCATCTACTATTTTCAAGATCAACAACGCAGCAGCTCCACTGAGAGCGTCACGAAGAGATGAAAAGCGAGATCTTTTATGGCGATTAGTGGAAGACAATGAATGCACGATGGATTCAAACAAAACACAGCTCTAAAAAAAAGAAAAACAACAACATTTTTATATACAGCAAAAGCAGACAAAGAGGGGGGGTAGGTAGGAGATATAACCAGAATGAGAACAAGAACACCACAGAATTGTTGCTGCTGTTGTTGTGTGTTTTTTTTCTCGTCTTATGAGAATTGAGCCAAACAATTTCAGACAAAAGCATAAATGTTGGAATGGCTTTGGAGTCTGAGACTGGGATATTTCTTCAAAAAATATATGAAGGTTTCTGTTTTGGGTTTAAGCAGCGTTGACAGCAGCCCAGACGACGACTTTTTGAGGGGTTCCAGCCCCAGCCCAGACATTATTACTGTCAACGGGAATGGAAAGGGAACGCAGTGAGTGACCGACCGTCGGACCGGTTGTTTTGTTGTTTATCTAAACATAATTGAAATGCGTTTTCAATGGGTTAATTTGGAGTCGAAATGGAGACGGACGGACGGACGCCTACGTAAACACAATTAGGTGCCAAAAAAAAAAGGGAGAGAGAGGAGAGAAGATCACTTATGTGAGCTCCATGAGCTCGAGCCATGATGATGAAATGACAAAATCTAGAGTAAACCAACTTGAAAACACACAAACAAAAGTGGGATGGGATGGATGACCAAGAGCAAGAGATGATGCCTGGTCAATTGGTTGCTTGGCTTGGCTTGGCTTGGCTTGGCTTGGGTCTCCCTTTTCGCTCTGTTTGTGTTTCAAGTGTGTACGTGGGACACCGACACGAATACCTAACAAAATATTGTCTTAGTGCATTTTAATGGTTTAGCTTTTAAGCATCATCTCTCCACTACACCAACACACAAATGCTTTCTGATGCATCTTTGCCGCTGAGTGACTACCCACCGTAGGCGGGGGGTAGGGCAATTGTCTTGTAAACGATATATACACTCACTCACTCTCCCTGCCGCGTCGAGTCCATTCTACCCATTGCACCTTCAGTTCATCTTCAGTGCAATTGCCTGCCCCTCCTGCTGGCTTAATGACTCGCCAGTTTGTAATTCAAAGTTTAAAGTTGCTTAATTAGGCAGCAGGCAGCATCATCGTCAAGGAACGGAACCCGATCTTAGGCCGCCTGTCTCCTCCCAGCTGTATTTTGTCTCCTTTAGTGGCCGCCGCCGCCGAGCTTGGTTAGTAAATCAGACAGATATACGCACCAGGCAGCACTCTCTCGCACCTACCTCAGGTACGGTGGGGGGAACTAAGCAACTTCATTAACAGCAAACCACAGAGTCGGTTCGGTTCCTTGGCCAGGCCCAGGCCGTTTAAAAAGTAGAAATCAAGTATTATTTATGATTATTGTGAGAATTTCACAATGGCATGCGAGAATTTATTGTTAATGCTCTCTGCACCTCATTCGCTCTATCTATGTCGCTGTTTCGCTCTTTCTAGCCCCCATGTGATTTGTTGTAATGCTCTCGCCAAGATGCTGCCACACAGTGGTTCAAAGTGGCATGGAAATTGGCAACAATTCAACGAAAAACTTTGCATTTTAAATTTGAATTTGAATTCAATTAGAGCGCCAAATACTTTTTGCGGTCGTTGCTATGGGGTGACACTGACACAAGACGGATCGCACAGCTGTTGATCCGTTTGACCTACATTTTAAATCTGCACATCTAAGTGACATCCTTGGATATTTTATATATATTAAATGTTATTATATTTATGTTATTAGTGCAAAGAATTCATATTTAATAATATTTTTAATACTGTTATCCTTAAATTGCATATTTTTCAATATTTATTGCATATAGGCATAAAATACCTACAGCGCGTCACAAAATACCAAAATATACTGTAATGGCGGCCATTGATTGATTTTAATGAAATTTAAATCTTTAAATATTACAGACATCCTTGGATATTTTAATTAATTCATAATGAAATTTTGTTTTTAGCACACTTAACTGTATATATAATGTAGTATTAACTTACTCCTGAAATATATAAGCAGGTATATTCAGCTTCACACTCCAAGCTAGGACTGGGGAAGCTTCTACTTAACCTCAATATGAAACATGTTTTTGCCACTATCACAATTTGCAAAGACACACTCAATGCGCTCCAACTGTGTGCCACAGTGCTCACTGCCACACACATCCCCACACTGATCCTCTGTGGCAGGCAGAGAGCCCCAGCAGTCGCGGCAGCTAGAGAGCTCCAACCACGAAACAGACAGACTGCGACAGCAACTTTGATGTTTCTCTGCCTTTTACATATGCAATGTAATTTTATTTTTCCTTTTTTTTCACAACAGCAGCAGCAGCCGGCGCTTTGCTTTGCTTTCTTCTGGCACTGCACCGCGTTCTCCACTCCAACGAACCAGCCGGTCTGTCTGTCTATTTTATTGCATTGCGCGGTATGAAATTGTAATTAAAATTTCATTTTGTTGTTAGGATAAATGCTACGGCCACTTGTTGTGCTTAGGAGCCGATATTTGTTTTCCTTATTGTGGAAATATACATTTTCCACACGTTTCAACCAATTTTAATTGCGCAGCATGCAAATTTCATGCCTCCCACACCATTAAAAAAGAGTGTGCACACACCAGATTTTAGCCTATCGAGCTGAATGCTCCCGCCCAACCTGTGCTTTTTAAAATAAGAAAACATTTTTCGCATTTATAATTCATTCATAAAAATTTTTTATTGTTTTTGTTTTTTTGTTCATTTCGTTTTTTTCCTTTTTGCATTTTTGTTTGCTCGTTTTTTTTTTGTGGCTTTTTCTTTCGTTTGTTTTTCAATTCATTTGTTTTTAATTACTAAAAAATTTCATAAAATTGTTTAGGCTAAATCGTAAGTACAACACTAAATTACAATTGTATGCAAGTAACTACTATTTTTTATGGTTTTATTTGTTTTTGTTTTGTGTGGTCTCCTTCTGGTATAAATATTGGGGGGAAATCTTATTAACTTTTTACAATTTTTTTGTGTTGTGTGTTTTTTCTTTTTTTCGGTTTTTTCTTTTTGCAATAAAAATATAAATTACTAAAAACGACTATTTAAAAATTAAATATTTATAAAAAATATATAATATATATATATGTGTGTGTGTGTGTTTGTGTGTGTGTTAGCTTATGGATTCATGGAAAGGGTTGGAGTGGGAGAGAGAGATTAATTTATATACAAAATTGGATAAATCTGATGAGAGCTGAGTGCGCGTGAGAGACATATAAAAATATATATATATTTATACGATTTATCAGATAGGTTTTTGCTGCACAGTTTTAGCACTTTTATAACTAATTTTTATATATTTTTTTTATTTTATTTTTTTACACTAACGAGGAACCATTTGCAATTTAACTGTAGAGTTTTGTATTTTCTTTTTTCTGTGTGTTTCAGTAGATTTTTGTTTTAATTTTGATATTTTGGAATTTCGCAAACAGTTTTTGTTTTTTTTTTCGTTTTCGTTCGTCTGGTTTGTTGTCTTCGGTTTTGAGATCAAAATTAAATGTATAATTATATAAGACTATATGGAGACTTTTTCTGGGAAAAGGGTAGGGTGGGGTGTATTTTTCATTCAATTTTGCTTTTGTGTGTGTTTCCAAATATATTTCTCAGATATTCCAAATATGTGTGTGTGTTTTTATGCGCTTATAATTTATAAATTCATTTCATAGCTACAATAATTATTGACTTCTGCTGCTGATAGTATGTATATAAATGCTCCAAAAATAGGATGGAAAAATAATATATATAAAATGAGAGGATTAAAATAAAAAAAAAAAACGTTTAAAAAAATAGATAGAATTTGTTTTTAAGCACTTAAAATAGAATCACTAAATGTTTTTGTTTGTCTTCGCTTTTGTTTGTTTGTTTGTTTGTTTGGGGTCTTTAATCTATATCATTAAGCTACAGAATCGAGAGTTAAGTATTAGCATATAATCCTAGAAATAGTCGAGATAGTCAATTTTTTATGGTATTCTTTTTTTTTTGTTGTATTTTTTACTGTTTTTTTTTAATGTCGTATATCGAATGTGTGACCTACTATATGTATATATACAGGAATGCCTCCAGGGGCATTGTCAATGAGGAGTTTGTTCTTCACTTTGTTAGCCTTAGAATTTAGTTGCTAATTTTTAAATTTACTTTTTGTAATATTTACAATTTATAGCGAAAAATATTAGAATTAAATTGAAGCAGATTTTTCAGTAACATGCAAAACGTCAAAACGTGTATGATCGGAGGAGGTCGGCTCCTCTCGTCGTCCGTGGAAAAATAGTGGTGTGGGGGTCTAGGGTCTAAGGTCAAGTTATGGGTTGGAAAAAAGGCAAAATTCTAGAGGGTTACATACAAATCATTTACTTTAAGTCACATTTAATTTTGGGGGGTTTATAGCATGGAGTTTTGCTTTTGAAGGGATATTCTGATATTCTGACGACTATACTGCTTCAATCTCAAACAACAACGAAGCCGGTGCGGTGCGTATCGGCCCCAAATATATATTTTGGCGTCTCTTTTTCACATATTTCTTTTCTTTCTTTCTTTTTTGTTTTTGTCGAAAACCCAACCCCAGTCTTTTCTTTGTATTTCCTCCTATAACCAGAGAGTGTGTGTGTGTGTGTGTGTTTTTCTTTCTGTGAGTTTTTTGTGTTTGGTTTTTGTGTTTTGTTTTTTACATATGCGGCGTGCCACAGACCACTGTCCGTTGCGTCGTCCCCGCCCCACTGCCGGTGGCCGAGGCAGCGGCCATCATTTGGGAGGAGCATGCACCTGCTACACCCGCTGCGGCAAGCGACGGCCACCGCTGGCTGCAGTACGAGCCCTCTCCCAGAACGGAGATGCGCTTGCCCTCAGCCACGGGCCCGTTGCCGCTGCTGTAGTCTTTGGCCGTCCCAGAGGCGCCACCCGCCGCGGCTGCTGCTGCTGCTGCCGCCGCCACTGCCGCTGCCGCTGAGGCACTTCTATGCATCAGCGTGGGATCCGTGTTGAGCTGCTTCTGGGATTTGGCCCGCTGCAGTGGTGCAATCTGGCCCACGCCGCAAAACTCCGAGTTGGCATTATTGTCCGCCTGTGCCACATAGTTGGACAGGGCGCCGCCATACATGAGGCACTCGTCCGCTGCGGCAGCTGCCGCCGCCGCCGAGGCGCAGATGTTGTTCACCGACTTGTCCCACGTGTTCTTGATGATATTCGGATTGCCATTGTCGAAGGTCAGGCCGCTGTTGGAGCCCGTCTTGACGCCCAGCGCACCGGCTGTGAGGCCCACGCCCACGGCACTGCCATTGTGATGCATGGTGGCCACGGCATTCTGTTCGTTCTGCTTGCGAGCCTCCGCATCGTCCTTCTCCTGGGCGCGCTTGCGTTTCCGCTTCATGCAAAAGACCACACAGGCGGCAATGACAGCCACCAGGGGCATGGCCACCGAAAAGACGGCAATGAGCACGACCTGGGCATTGGTCAGACCATCGGCGCGGGCCTGGGTGGTGGCGCCATATTGATGGGCATCGAACGTGACCGAATCGTAGGACTCCTCGTCGCACTGCTTGCCCCGGAACCCGTTGGCGCAGACGCACTCGAAGCTGTTGACGCGATTCATGCAGGTGCCGCCATTGTGGCAGGGTCCACTGATGCACTCGTCAATGTCAATGGAGCAATCCTTGCCGGTGAAGCCCGCCCTGCAGGTGCACTGAAAGTCGTTCTTCAGATTGAGGCAAGTGCCCCCGTTGGCGCAGGGCCGAATGAGGCAGAGATCCAGCTTACTGCTGCAGTGGGAGCCATGGAAGCCGGGCACGCACTGGCAGCGGTACTGATTCACCAAATCGATGCAGGTGCCGCCGTTCTCGCACTTGTGGCTGAGGCAATCGTCGACGTTCGTCTCGCACTTGGTGCCCGTGAAGCCGCTGGGACAGATGCACTTGCCGTTCGGCTGGCAGCTGCCGCCGTTCAGGCAGGGATTCGGTCGGCAGTTGTCCAGCTGGAGCTCGCACGTCGGTCCGCTGTAGCCGCCGGGGCAGTCGCACTGAAACCCCTGCCCCTTGCTGCCCAGGCCGGCGCGCACATTGCGGCAGGTGCCCTGATGGCAGGGCTTGTCCGCACACGTCAGCACCTTGTCCTCGCACATCCTGCCGCTCCAGCCGTTCGCACACATGCACTTGTAGCCGCCCTTCGTCTGCTCGTCCACACAGGTGCCGCCGTTCTGGCAGGGATTCACGCCGGCGTCGCACGAGTAGATCTCCGTTTCGCAGTCATCGCCACTGAAGCCGGGCGCACACTTGCACGTGTAGAGGCCCTCGCCGGTGTTGAAGCAGGTGCCGCCATTCTTGCAGGGACGATGGTTTGTGCAGTAATTGAGGTCCTGGTTGCAGTATAGGCCACCCCAGCCCTCGTTGCAGATGCATGTCCAGGGCTTGTTGCACGTTCCATGAATGCAGTTCGGCTCCAGCACGCACTCGTTGCACAGAGGTCCTTTCCAGCCCAATTGGCAACTGTAAGAAAAAGAAAGAAGAAGAAAGAGGTTAGTGTGACCATTACAGGGGTGTGTGTGTTTTTGTACAGTGTGACCAGGCAGGTACACACTGGCATACTGGTGAATTGAAGCTTATTGAAGCGCCTCGAGCATTGGTTTACTTTTCCATCACCTGTTCGAATGGTAATTGATGCTTGCTCTCTCTCTCTCTCCCTCTCACTCTCTCTCTGTCTCTCTGTCTGTCTGTCTGTCACGCTTGAATGCAGTGGAGAGAGCCCCCAAAGGCACAGAAGATGAGGCACAACAGACACAAGACACACACAAGACTCTGTTTTTTCTGTTTGAAGTGAAGTCCGACTGACTTGACAAACGAAATGAAGCGAATGTCTGTTCAAGAAGTCATATCCGCAGACACACACACAAACAGGCAAACAGACAAGAGGAGAAAGAGTCGAAAATTTTTGCATTTCTCACGATCATAAATTCGATTGCAAGTAGTGCTACGAGTGCGAGCTTCCTCTGTGGCACGCACATTCAAAGCCCAAAAACAGCTGCACTTTCCGATCAGGCCTTCACCCACAAAGCCAAAGAGACGGACAACGGACAGCGGACAACCTGTTGGGCGGTACAGTCGTCGTCGTAATTGATATGCGTCTGAGCCAGTGTGTACACACACACACACAGACACATAAGCCAATGACAGAGTTGCCAACATAACATAACGAAACGAAACGAAACGTGTGTAGTGTCGCGTATGCGTTTAGAATTATTAAAATATTCCCACCATTAAGTCCGCACTTTGAAGTGGCACACGCATACCCAGGCGTCGCATAGCCTCCACACCACACCACACACTGTTGCGGTTGCCACAACACACACAACACACACACAATTCAAGGCGTTACGTTCCACTCCAATCGAACTCTGGATGGATGGATGTATGGAATGATGTGTCGGTTTTTGGTATTTGTACTTTTATTTGGCACAATTATTATTGAAGAAAACCACAACCGAAAATGTTTGATTTCCGTTTGCCTTAAAGTGTTTTTATTGGCCAACATAATGCATAAATAATGAGCAACATCCTCTACTGCTCTCTGTCTGTTGTGGAAAATCAATTTCAAGAGATCTCTGCCCCAAAGACGACGCAATTAGCTATAGTCTCCCTGTTGCCCCTCTGTCAGCTGATATAAAATGTGAAATTGTATGCTGGAAATATTTGCCAGCGTCGTCAAAAGTGTTCGCTTACACCTTTTTGGATGGGGATAGAGCACCACACAGACAAGCCGAAACAAAACCAAAAAAAAAAGAATGTGGGAAAACTTTGTAATTCAATTTGCTGTTGCTTTTGTTGCTATTGCTTTTACTTTATTTATTTTGCTGGTGTGCGGACTGCCATTGGCCCCCTGGTTGTAATGCAAAACCTTCAAGCAAGCAAATCAAATGACATCGCGACGACGACTCCTCGCCAAAAGAATTTCTTGCGGTTGGTTTTTCTGGCAGCAAACACAAAACGTGCACTAAACGAAGCAGCAACAAAAAAGTGTTGCCCTTTTGCCAAGCAGCCAGCTAGTCAGCCAGTCAGCCACACCACACGGTAGCAGCAGCAGCAGCAGCAGCAGTCGACAGACAGACAGTCATAGAGTACATGGAAAAGGTGTGCCCCTCTCCCAATCATGATGATGATTGCATTTTGGGTGGGCACAACACAAACCCACAAGCAAATCCAACAACAACAACACAAACAAACAAACAAAACGTGCAAACATATAAAACGTAGCAAAAAGCAGAGGGGGACACAGAGAGAGGGAGCCGCACTCAATGGGTGTGATAGGATGAGCAGCAGCAGGAGAGGCTGAGCCTAGGCTGAGCAGTTGTCATCATTAAAATGAAGCTAGAGCACCGTTAGATGTGCACTCGCGGCCAGTGTTGCTCCAAGGAGTGGGCTAAACTGTAGACAGCGACGAGCACAGGCACCGTTAGTGCAGCCAGTGTTACCACACAAATTGTGTTTAAAATCCAGGCAGAGAGGAGCTTCTACTCCAGGCAGTGTTACCCCACTTAAATCTCTCTTCCGCTTATAAATTAGCCACAAAATAAAATATATAAAAATAAAATACTTACACGCATTGATTGGGTTTATCGCAGTGTCCATGCTCACAGCCTTTGGCGCATTTTGCTGCAAAGAGAAAAGAGCAGAGGAAAAATTTAAATATAAATTAATTGAAATGTAAACCAACAACAACAAAAGTCAAAACAAAACAAAAGAATAGAGAAACACTTTCCCCATACACCATACACCTGCAACAGCTGATGATGATGATGGGACACCCACTCAAACGACCCACACACAGGTCGACACACAGAGACACAAATCAATCGAACCGAAAATTGAGTTAATTTCCAGCAGTGGAAGAGGGAAAACTTTCTTTTTCACGCGTCTGGCAATGAAAAATCCCACTTGAAAAATAAAGATTTGAACTGCTGTCTGTGGTTTGGTTTGGTGTGGTGTCGTCTTCTACTTTCTGACACATAAAACAAAAGTCGCGTGAAAAAACAATAGAAAAGCGTTTAAAAGCGTTTTAGCGCACAAAACTCCCCCCGAAAAAACTAAAACCTATAAAAAAAAATGAATCATGGCCAAATGCTGGGGCTGTGACTGTGACTGCGACTGCTGGTGGTGGCTCTCAAACTGTGAAGCAGGAATAACTTGTTTCTAAGGCCGAAAAAGGAAACACACAAAATGAAATAATCCCATGGCCAGGCCAGGCCTTCGAGAGTAGAAGAAGAGACCCATCCATGAAGAAGAAGCAGCAGCAGCAGAAGATGATGAAGGAAAGGAAGGAGGTAAGCAGCAGCAGCAGCTGAGGAGCTGAGGAGTCGTCTTGCCCCAAAACAGATTCCCAAGCTCAAAAGGTTCGACGAAAACTTCGATTGGAAGTCGTCTCGTCGCGGGGCTCTGGCTCTGCTGTTTGGAGTTGGGAGTCAGAGTCAAAGACGAACTCCAAGTTGGAGTTGGAGTCCGCAGCCTGAAGAATGTGGCAAACATGTTTCTCCTCTCCTGATGCTGCTGCCTGCCTCTGTTGCTGTGGCAGGAAGTAGGGGAGTTGCCACCGCCACCGCCACCGCCGCCGCCGCCGCTACAAGGGCCTAGGAGAGGAGAGTCGGAAAAATAAAAGTCGTGAACAAAACTAAAAAAGGCAATGCCAAAAGGAACAGAGCCGAGAACACCATCGAGAACAGAACAGATCCTCTTTAAAGCCAAAGTTTCATTCAGAAGCAGCAGCAGCAGCAGCGGCAGCAGCAGCCGGGAAAATTGCTAGAAAATCACAAAAACGTGTTCTGGCCATGGAGAAGTCCCAGTCCCAGTCCCACTGCCAGTCCCTGTCCCTGTCCCTGTTCCTTTCCTTGCGCGCATTCACGCAGTTAATATATCGAATATTGAGAGAAAAAGAGCGTAATATTGGCAATTGCCAATGATTTTTATTACAGCGAGAGGAGCAAAGGGGATGCCTCTTGAAATAGTTTTTCCATGCAGCAGCAGCAGCGGGGCCGAGACTGAAAGTGAGATCTGCAAGTGGTTCCCGTGTAGCAGGAGAGAAGAAGTTCACACGCCCTGAAGCTTGGGCGAGCGCTGCTAATAAATTGATTGGAATTACTTATGGGTTGGATGCAAAAATATGAGGAAGTGTTGCGGAGATGCACTTGAAAGGAAAGGCTGAGGCATAGCAAATTGTAAATGGAATGGGTAATACTTTTGAGATACTAAAAGATACAAATGTATCTTGGGTATACTCTACTGAGTAGCTTAGAAATCGATCAGTGTTCATTTGACAAGCATTACGAACAAGTTCTGCCTTAAAAGATAGCTTTAATTGGCAAAAGATACAAATGTATCTTTGAGATACTTTTCAAAAATATCTCAGAATTCAATAAGATATACATTCCGAACAAATCTGCTGCAATTTATGACTTTATCGAGTAAAAGATACAAATGTATCTGTAAGATACTTTTAAAAAAACATTTAGATTTTGGAAGCTTAAACTTTTCATCACACAACTTTCACTTTTAGCTACAGTTCTCAAGTGTTTTTCTCACTCTACTGACGATCGTTCTTTCCGAATGTGAGATACTTCCTTTCCATCAGATACTTTTAATATCTTTCGCTTCTTTTCATCACTTTTGCAGCTGCGTGCTCTTGCCATGGCTCTGCGGCCATTCATGCCGTTCATAAACTTTAGGCAAAATAGCTTCTTCCTTGTATTTCCTTGAACCAAGGAAGAAGCAGACACCACCGGATCCATCAGCAACGCTTCATTTCATTTCATTTCGCTTCCATTCCATTCCATTTCGTTTCGTTTCATTCATACGCACTTGGAACTACCGATAAAAAACAACAACCAGCCAGCTTTTGGGCCAATTTAAGGGCTACCCGCTCTATACCCCTCTCCTGTATTTATCCTGTTTTTTTTTTTGTTTCCTTCTTGCAGCCTGCATGCACGTTTTGGCTTTTTATTTTGTGTGTTTGGGACTGCTGCGGCTGCTGGAAAATAATTTTCGCTGCTGCTGTGTTTGTGCCTTAATTTAAGGTCATTTTTGCGCATTTAAGTTGAAAAAATAAAATATAGCAAGCAGCAGCAGCTGCCTCTTCCGCTGGCAGCAGGACACAAAAATTATCTGCCCCAAAAACAAAAAAAGGTAAAAAGAACGAAACGAAGCAAAGCAAAACGAAAAGAGGCAACAACAGAGACTACGACATTTAAGGTGTAATCAGAGGCTCTGCCACAGCCAAAACCCAAAAGGAAGTTCGTTCTTTGGGTCTCCACCATCATCGTCGTTGTTGTTGTCTTCGTCCTCTCAGTGAGGCATGTGCGGCATGCAGCAAGCGAGAGAGAGAGGGCATGTGCGGCATGCAGCAAGCGAGAGAGAGAGGGCCTGTGCATCATCATCATCATCATCATGCCTGTTGCTTCTTCGGGTTTTGCTGCTGCTGCTTCTGTGTCTGCGTAAAAAAGGGGCACCACACCTTTTTGGACCGAAAAACCTGGAGAACCTGGAACCTGGAACCGATCAAGGGGAGCCCTTGCACTTGGCGTGGGAAGATTTTTCGTACGATCATCAGGGAGAGCGAGAAAGAGAGACAGTGAGAGGAAGGTTCTGCTCTGGCTGTGCCTCTTGTGCTCTGATTCACAGTTGAAAATGTTTTCGGGTAGCAGCAGCATCCGAATGGTAGAAACTACAAAGGGCCGGCCCGGGCCTAAACCGAATATTTGTTGTGTATCTTTTTGTTGTGCCTTTCGGCTACTTCTCGGATCTCTCGGATCGTCGTCGTGTTGTTGGGTTCGTTAGACATCGTTTTGTTCTGTTTTCATCTCTTTCGCTCTCTGTCTTGTGGGGGAGAATGACAAATGACTTTTCCCCCCCAAAACAGTTCCACAGTCACAGTCGCTCCTCCCTTTCCTTTTTGTTTTTGTCTTTTCTATTGATTTTTAATTTATTTGTTTGACTTTGATTTTTTCCACTCGAATCATTTTTCTGTATTCAAATTTCAGTTCACTTTTTTTCTGTTCTTTTTTTTGTCAAATCATTCTTCGATAAATATAATTATGCTTTAATTCGTGGAGCAGGCAGTTTCAGCTCCTTGGATTCCGTTTGGATATGTCTTCCAGTTTCAAAACTCTTTTCGGGTTCGTGGCTTTGTGTACAATCATCTCATTTGATTTGACAAGCAAGTGATTTTCAATAATGATGGCTTGAAGAAACCACTTCAAGGCAGAGGTAGGGAGAGAGGTAGAGGCTGTTGCAGAAGCCAACCAACAAACAAACTAAAAAATGAAGCCAAGTGTTTCGGTTTAAAGAATGTGTCGAGTGGTTGGCTGGCTGGGAAGGCTATTGATCTGTACTCTGAGAGATATTTGCGCATATCTTTTGTATATCTTTTACATTCGAAATACATATTTAATTGTTCTACTTACGTATATGACAATAATCGCCCTGCCATCCACTGAGGCATATAATTTCGCCCGTCTCCGAGCATTTGGAGTGGCCAAAGGAGTCGTCCCGCGTGCGACAGAACTTGGCACAGCCCGAACCATAATAGTTGGAGTCGCAGGTGACACGGAAATCGTACTCCAACGATGTGTACTGCGATTCCGATTTGTTGGTCTTCCAATCGGAGGATACCTCCAGGACTTGCTGCACCAACAGTCGCTGTATGAGTAGATCTGCAAAGAGAGGGAGAGAGAATGATGAGTGTCTGAGAACCAGAGATAGAGAGAGAGAAACTAATGAAGATTAATTGGGTTAAGGATGATCAACGCTACGAAGGTAGAGAGGCAGAGGCTGCCTGCCTCTGTGGAATGTGTGGAAAATGAAAACTTTAAAGACGAGGAAAAATCGAAATATCGAAATTTTTTGTACTTTTTTTTTGGAGTGGCAAGTCAAGTGCTGGCTGAAGTTGAGGTATGCAGCAGTCAGTCGTTGAGGGAGAGTCAGCGAGGGGCTTCGGGATCAACTTCGGCTTCACTGCAACCGAGAGCAACTTCACTTGTTCAGCATTTTTTTCAGCTGTTCAGAGCTTGAGCCCGCGGACCGGTCCCTCAACTTGTTTCGTCTCTCTTTCGTATACACAAATATATATATATAAATATATACATGGAGTATATACCACATTATGCCATGGTCTATAAAGTAAATTGCAGGTGCATGACTATTCGAATTGCAGCCGAAGCCAAAGCCAAAGCCGAAAGCTTAAGAGTTTTGTGTTTGTTAAGCTTAAAAGAAATCCAAAACATAAATCTCGCCCGCTTCATTTTGAATGTTAAAAGGCAAAAGAACCCCCCAAGGAAAAATCTTTATATGGAATTCCAGTGAAAAGTGAAAACGAGAGCAACTTGGAGGAGGCTTTTATCCTACTTTTTTGGGCCACTCAATCCTTAGATTTGGATTGCCTAATGCACACCACCACTACTGGTGGCCCAATGTGTGTGTGCCCAAATATATCGAATGGTATTGTCAAAGCCATATATTACATAGCCCACAGGCAGCAGGCAACAACATTGACAAGCCGCTTAACTGGTTGGCCAATAAAAATATGAAAAAAAATCTCCCAAAAAAAACTCCAAATACTCCGCTAATTAATTACCAAAAATATGCACAAGCGTCTCAAACGGCAAAGCGGCCAAAACGGCTATGCTACAGTGGCTACAAGAAATTCTTAGAGCCCCGTTTGAGCTGCCTTTTTTGGTCGGTCGATCGGTCGGTCGGTCGGTCGTGTGCTTCACCTGACGACGGATCGGATCGGTACATGGAAAAACCATTCAATGCAAAAATCGCACCAAGCTACAACATTCCCAAGTACGAAACGAAGTATGAAAAACAAAAAAATTGAATTGTATTTTTGTGGTTTTATTTACATTTGCCACAGAGAGACACACACACACGACACGACACGGGGCTAAAGCCCATTGGATTTGTGGCATGACAGGTTATTAGACGACGTGCCGGCAAACAGACTAAGACGCAGATGCAGATGCAGACTGCAGACGCACATTTTGTGGCCAGTTTTGCCAGTTGTGGCGACTCCAGAGCAGCGTGCAGCGTGCAGCAAATGAAATCCGCATAATAAAATATATATATATCAAGCTGATTTTTCTATGCACACGAAAATATTTACGCAAAAGTTGCATTTTCATAATTATCTTTGGCAACAGCCAACAGCTAGCTTTCGTAATAAGTGTGGTAGGGAAATGGCATACAAATTACCCAACTGGGATGTTTTCGGTGGGGTAACAAAAAGATCCTTAGCACAAATTTCCCCAAAAAAGGTGAATTTCCCTTATAATAGTTGCATTTTCTGCAAATTTCCCTATCATACTTTGCAATTTCTACAAATTTCCCTTTCTAGGGTAATTTATTTAAATTCCTTCCCTGCTACTCTACTCTACCTAACTCTATCGTTTTGTCAACCCCATTTTGCTTGGCTTTAACAAATGAGTGAAATTTGTGTGCAACAAATTTGCAACAAGAAATCCAAACTTGACTCTCGACTCTGTGCCGCCGCCGCCTCCTCCTGCATCCTGTATCCTCCCTCCCTCCCCCTCCAGTTGCTTTGCTGACTTGAGGAATTTTTTCGAAAATACCATTTTATCAAGACACACGACGACAACAGAGCAACACAGAGACTACTAGCAACAGCAACAACGAAACGACAAGTTTTGTGGCAACGTACAGGGGGCAAAGACGCAGCAGGCAAAGCCCCAAAGAGGCTGCGGCTGTGGCTGTGCCTCTTGTTGCTGGGCCGCCACCGCCGCCGCCGCTTCTTGATCCAAAGAGTTAAAATTAAAAGATAAGCATTTTAACAACATCGCGAGAGAGAGAGAAGGAGAGAGACAAGGGAGGGGTGTAGTATGCTGCCACAGCCAACGTGCAACACTAACAACTTTGGCATTGGCAGAGATTAATTGGTAGGTTGGAGAGAGGAAAAGGTTGCAGAGGAGTGGACTCAAACTCAACTCTCGCTCTGAGGAGCACCTTGCACCATCGATGGTCAAGCCTCTCGTGGATGGGATACAGGATTCAGAATTCAGATTCTGTTCGGTTTTGGTTTTTTTGTTGTTGTTGCTGTTTTGTGCCCAGCAGGTCTGGCTTTGGGTCTTTTCTTGCAACCCGATGGCTGTGTGGCGAAAAGGTCGATGATGCTGCGTGCTGATGCCTCCCTGCCTTTATGTAATTTATGTTAAAAAAAAAAAAAGAGTCTTAAAAACTTGCTGTGCAACTAAAAGTATGCGGGAGATCGCTTTGCACTTTGTAGCAAAATACTTTGGCAAATAATGAAATTAATCCTTGACAGGCAGGCGGCAGGCAGAGAGGGAAATCTCAGCTGTGTGGAAATTGAAATTGCAATTGCAAACAGCTAGAGAGAGAGAGGGCCCCTCAACAGCGGGGAACCTTGAACAAAAGTCTCTGAAACAATTAAAATTCCTTGAGGCATTGAATGATGCGTTTTTTTTAGACATTTCCAAAGAAAACTCCTTCATAAATCTCTTTTTTTGGAAAAGAAATTCGACAGGTAGTCAGTCCCCTGTTAGATCTACCTGTGTGTGCTCCCGCTATTGATCAACGAGAAAAATCTTTGTGGGAAAATGTAGACAGCAAATAAATTCCAGCAGTAGAATTCAAGGATTTCTCTTGTGTGGGGTGGTCCTTTTTTTCCCTCTGTTGCTGTTGCTGTTGCTGTGTGTCGCATATCAGCAAAAGACAATCACAGATGCCTGGGGGGATGCCATGTTTCCATTGTTTTCCAGATGGATTACATACACGATCCTTCGATCTAGTGATTCGAACTAGAGTTTAAATCGTGATCAGAACGACACAAGAACTTAATTGCAATAAAAAAACAAAACCAGAGAGCCACAAAAAAAGGGTTGGGCAGCGCACACTTCCGCTCGAGAGACAAAAAAAAGAGGCAGACAGACAACAAAAGGCGACAAGAGCGAGCACGAGGTTTGGTTTATCCCCCACTCTTACTGGCTGGCATGGATTGTTGGTTATTTAAAACCACTCAATACCCCGGATATCTTCTTCTAGAACTTTTGCAAAAGTATCAAATTCCACACAAGAAATGATCATCCCAAAGAGAGAAAGAAAGACAGGGTTGCTAAAGCAGATCCTTTCTCTGTACAGGAAGCAGGAAAGGAAAGCAGGATATACTATACAACAGGAAAGTAATTTTACACATTAAAATTTAAATATGTTTTTTGTACTTACTGTTTACACGCGTATTGGCGCTGTTATTGGTATCATGCCAGGCCTCGACGATCAGCGAGAAGGTGCCCTGTAAAGCAAACGAAAAGAAAGAAAGAAGAAATGTTAATAAAGAAAGTTCCAATCTAAAAGGGGAAATGAACCCAAAAACGACATTTTATCAATCTAATTCCAAGCTAATGGATGGATCTGCATCTGCATCTGCCGCAGCCCCCCACACATTGCGCGAGAGCGGACTCATTATAAACAGATTATGACAGGCAGCACAGGCAGAGCCCAGACCCAAAGCTAGTTTTGACACCCACAGAGATCGCAGATCGCAGATCGCATCGCATCGCGTCTAATGCGGCAGCAACAAAATTTAAAATGCAAATACAAATGCAATCCACAATCGGCAGCGCCCTCAATTCACACTTGATTTCAAATGCAACGAACTGCTGCTGCTGGAAAAACCGGCAGAGATGACACAAAATCCACTTCCAATGGAAAAAATCTTTTGCAGAGGCTTTGAAACCGGTGTAGACTGGCGTGTGTTGTTGCATCGTTGAATCTGAAAATCTTGCGAGTTGCATTTGCCATGTAAATGACTAATTTTTTCGACTAACTTTCGATTTTGCGTTGCACTTTGGCTGGCTCGCTGCTCGATGCGTGGGTGCTGCTCTCCGTTTGGGGAGATGTAGAATTAATTTGGTTGATAAGTCCGTTGGCTTTTGGCCGATTGATTGCCTAACGATTGCTGAATTGTTGGCTGTATGTGTGTTATTTTTTTTTGTCTACCATTTGCGAAAATAAACATAAAATTTTATATGGGCACGACAGGAAACAAATCAGACAACGGAGACACGTACGCGATAGTAGTAGATGATGATCACTGCTGGAGCGATGGATGGGAAACAATGGGAAATAGGAAATGGATAACAAAAAAAAGGTAATAACAAAATGAAATGAAGCGCTGCCGATGGTTTATTGGTGTTTTGTGTGTGCTCTGTGTGCTGTGCAGAGTGAAATAAAATGCTTTGCAACAGAAGCTACGTCTACGTGATTGTCGATCGTCTGGCTGCAGTTTTTTTAGTGGGGTATATAAAATTTCCCCATGTGGGATATTTTCAGATAGTACCATTTAATTGTCATAAAAATGACTGATTAAGTTGTTTCCGATTTACAAATGGGTTCAATTAACATTTCCCATTGAGGGATTTTTTTGTTTAATATTTTCCCTTAAATGGGATATTTTGCATTTGAATTTTTTGCACTTCCCAAGACATTTTCAGTTGACATTTCTTGAAGGGATATTTATATTTTTACCTCTACAGAGAAAAAATTATATAAATTACAATCAGACGCCACACCGAGAAATTCTTAGTGTTTGCATCCGCCCAGGTCCAAAAATAAATGAGGCAACGATGCATCAGCAGCAGCAGCAGGAGGAGTAGCAGCAGTCACCCGCTTCACTTTAGTGAATATCGCGTGCGTCGGTGCTGTATATCAACGTCAATATCCAGTCAGAGGGCTCTGGATAGGGTGGAAGTGCAGTTGGTGGAGTTGGTGGCATGCAACAGAGCACACAGCATAGGGCGCAAGAGTAGGAGTGGTAGGCCCCAGACACGTAGCAACAGGGGAGGCGACGCGACGACACACACAGAAGACACAAGACAAGACGCACGAGACAGAGAGACAGACAAACAGACGGACGGACGTATAAAAGTAGCAAAGTTCAATACGAACAGAAGAGGAGAGACAGACAGACAGACAGACAGACGGACAGACAGACATCAATGCTGTACGCCTGCCATCGCTGTTTCGACTATTTTTAGCAGCAAAAGGAGGGAATGGACTCCGGAGAGACTATATCTCTCCCCCCTTTTTGGTACTTGCAACATCTTTTGGCGTGTTGTCAGGCATGCGTGGCTTCGTCGTTGTTTTAATTAAGTGCAACATTAAATTAGTTGATGCAGCGGCAGAGTACTCTCTCTCAGTGGAGGGGAGTACATTCTAGAGGAGCGTTCTAGAACTATAATTAAATTTATAGTTTGACCTAGAAATAATTTAAAAAGTTGAAAGTGCGGCACTAATCAAAGACAAGCTGAAAATAGTTGCCTATAAATGTTTAGAAAATGTAAAAATACATTTTCCCAAAAAGTATTTTTGTAGACTGTTCAAAAATAGCCACAGAATATGCTGGCTGGAATGTACCAAGTAAAATTAGGGAAATTTCCCTGTTGACTGTGACTTAACAGTGCTTTCAGGGATTAGCTCTTCTGTTAGAGAACTACCTTTAAAACCTCTCAAATTTCCCTGCTTAACATAAGCGTGCCATGTAATTTCCTTCGCTTTAGGGAAATTTCAGCGCAAAGTTTTGCTAATTGTTAAGTTATGCCCGCACTTTTGCCGCTCACAAATTTATGCACATTACACATTTCACGTGCCACAAAAAAAGCCCAAGCGGCCGGCTGGCTACCTGGGGGAGCATATTTTGCTGCCCGGGGGGGAACCATGACTTTGCAACAGGCAGCAACAAAGGCCTGTCTGTCTCTCTGTCGTATGTGTAATGATAATAATAATGACGCTGCACATGCGCACAATTAGGAAGTAAAGTGTCTATGAAAGAGGCAGAGTCAGAGTCAGAGGCAGGGCAGGGTCTCTCTAGAAATAAGGGAGGGTGTTTGCTGCGGGCCACAGAAAAATACGTTACAAACTGCAGTTATTGTTTTTTGAAGCTTCAGTAACTTCTTCTTGCTGGGGGTTGGGATCGGATCGGATCGTACTACCACTACCACTACCACTACCTTGCCTTGCCTCTCTTGCTGTAATAATAATTAAGAAATGCAATGGCATGGCATGTCTTGGTATACCTTTGCGTCAGTGGAGCATAACTATGAAGAAGAACTTAAGTCTGTCGGAAGGTATTTCAAAATTTTCAAGCAATTTATTGAGCACACGTGCGCTGCTGGCTGAAGGCAAGGCAAAAAGAAGGGTGGCCCAAAGAAAGGCCAGCGGATGTCATGCTTCTTGGTTCTTTACTAGGAAAAAATAAAGTGTACCTATAGGGGTTTTAGTTGTTTAGTTTTAGTTTGTGCCTTTCACTTAGGGTAACATTTTAAATAGTGTGAAGAATCAGCTAAAATCTCTTTCCATGCCATTCAAAAGTCAGAGAGGGAAAACAAGTTCCACTCAAAAGTCAAAGCAGGGCATAGAATTCTCTCCCTCTCTCTCTCTCTCCAAACAAAAAGTAACGGCAATCGCCCGAAAGGAGCTCGAAGGGGTGGGCTATGCAGCGATCTGGAAATTGTCGCTCTGACTGGAATGGAAAGGAATTGGTGGTGGATGGATGGTTCCGGGGGTACTTGGAAAGTGGTGGATCGGTGCTTGGTGCTGCTTGGTGGTGCGACTGCGCGTGCGCATACTTTTCAGGCGCACTTTTAATAGCCGACAGATGTTTCGGCGTGTGCGCCACCACCGAACAACCCTCCCAACAAGGACGCCGCTCCTGCCGGATATACAACGGAGGGGGCCACCAGCCAACCGCGCGA
The DNA here is from genome assembly GCA_009664405.1 of Drosophila bifasciata. NCBI lineage: Eukaryota > Metazoa > Arthropoda > Insecta > Diptera > Drosophilidae > Drosophila > Drosophila bifasciata. Next base: position 43,706,346 of record CM019044.1, on the reverse strand, counting down.
GGCTATAAAAAGCCCACAAACAAATTAGCAAAAAAAACTGAAAATGTGAAATGTGCCGCATGGAGTCTAAAAATAATAATGAATATTTTGTTGTTGTACTTACCGGCCATGAAAATTGAAAGGGAAATTGTATGGGATTCGAGAATCCTTTGTTTTGAAAGCGTTGCGCATCGGTCAGATTGACCGAATTCTCGCCCAGAATGGGTGTCACCACATCCCCGTAGGTGCACTGCGATGTGGTATCGATGGTCGCCTGATAGTGCTTCAAGCAAACACGAAACCGCGTCTTGCAGGTGCCCAGGCACTTGCCCGTCGCCGCATCCGTTTCGCCGCTACAGCAGCGTCCCTCGTTATCCCTTCCATGCTCGTTGCTAAAGTATTTTAGCCGCAATTCAAAATTGCCGGAACTGTGAACCTGCAAGCAAAAACGAGAAGGGAGAAATTATTATTGTATTAGTCAAATCAAATTAAAAAGCAATTCATTAAAAACAAAAAAAAGAATCAGAGGGAGGGGTAGGGGAATAAAGAACAGGGAATCAGAAACAGAAACAAAAGGAATGCATCCACAGCCAGAGACGACGAACGATAAATCTTTCAACATGGTATTTTTGTGCTTGAATCGAAATTGCAGAGGAATTTTGCTGCAGTAGCAGACAGAGACCCATGCAAAGGACAAAAACAGGCTTATGAAATATTAAGAGGAACCCCAAAAAACAAAAAAAAAAGCATACAAATAAAAGAGGAGGAAACATGACAAATGCTCAGCAAGCGGTCTCCAGACCAGACCTCTCTTCGATAATAAATTCCACTTCGTTTGCTACGGCTTTCAAAGTCATTGTACGGGGGGGGCTTAACCTGTGTGTTTCAGTTTCAGTTTTTATTTTTGGATCCCATCCTCTGCTCGACTTTCGTTTTGAAGCGCCGACGCTTTGCATATTTTTGGATTTGCAAATCTTCTGTTTGATTTGATAGCCGCCGTCTTTCTCATAAATTTCTCAATTAATTTGTATATCTCTCTTTTGTGTGTTTTATGGCTGTTTCTGTTTTTGTTTTGCAAAAAGGTGTGAGTGGAAATTAGCAAAATGGGTCACACATGGTGCTAGAAATGCTTGTTTTTGGACACATTTTTAATGTGTTTTATGACACATTTCCCATAGTAGGTGGAGCAGACTTTTGATTGAATGAAATTAGTCAAGGTGTGAAGAGCACTTTGTAAGTGAAAAATTTCCCATTTAGGGATATTATCAGGTAATTTTGCCAAAAACACCAGAAATTTCCTAAAAGGGAAATTTTACTTTCCTTTTAAATTTCATGTGTAAAACACTCCAATTAATGTTAAGATATAACTTTTGAAGGGAAATTCTTGGTATCCCATAGATGGATGCACCGCACTTAAGTGCGTAAATCTTTAATTATGACTTCATCATTGCCCAGAACCATAAATGGGCAATCGACGGCACTCCAATCAGAGGCAATGCCCAAAAATAGGAGAGATCTACTTATAGTTATTGCTGCTCCGATTGTTGCCTCCTCTGCTCTGTCGTTGGTCCGTTTTCTGCCACCACTATAAACTATAACTGTTCGGCAATTAACATTTCAGGCAACAACAACAACACGAGTGAAGCTTGTTAAAATGACAATTTAATTGTTGACAAGACATGAGCACAGCAGAGCACATAGGTTTTTTTTTTTATAGTTTGCTCCACATGTGGCTGCTGCTGCTGCTTGGGAAGTTTTGTGGGTTTTCCCTCTGTCTCTCTCTCTGTCCATCTATTCCTCTTTCTGTGCTTCGTTTGGAGGTACATGGGTGTTTAATTGCTCAATTAAGTAGAAGTGCGGTCGGGATGCTGTGTGCCGCCGCCGCCGCTCTCCATTCACCATCCATTCTCTCCGCCTTTCGAGTGTTCGGCACACAGGCACAGGTGTAATCCCCACAGACAATAAAAAGAGGTAAAAAAAAGCACAACACAACACAACAACTGAAACTGTAGCAAAGCTGCTTAAGAGATCATTTAATGGATGTTTCTGCTTGGGGCTTGAGCTGGCGCTAACATTGTACAAAGGCTTTTGTAATTGTTGGGGCGATCCCAAAGGGAGATTTAGAACAGGCAAATGGACGATAAGTAAGATGCAGGAAATTAGTCCCCCTTCTTCCTAAAAATCTCTAAAAATGATCAAAAGTCTAATAATAATTTCACGTAGAGGAAGTAAAATCCTAATTTCCTTCTAAAACAAGGAATTTATCAATAATCCTTTATCCCCATTGCCCCATTGCTCTCCCATAGAATCCTACAAATAGCAAATACAAAAGACTCAAGCAACAAACGCAGACAGACAGAAAGAGATGCAAACAGAAGTAGATGACAGAGACAAAACGTGTATTAATAAGCAGCAGCAGGCAGGCAGGCAGGGCAACAAAAACAAAACGGACGCAAAAGAGCAGCACAGAAAATAAAACAACACAAACACAACAACAACAAAAAAACTAAAATAAAAGAAGCGGCAGAGGTGGAGGCAGCGACAGCGATCGGGCGAGAGAGAGAGAGAAGAAGCAGAAGAAGAAGGAGAAGCAGAAAAAACGATGAAAAAATGTACAAGTAAAACCGAATTGTTTCCCACGGCATACGATTTTGCCGGTCAACATTGATGGTTAAAGCGGGGACGAAGCAGCCAGAGAGAGACGCGACATACGAAACCAATGCGCGCGAGAGAGAGAGAGCGAACAAGAGAGCAGAGAGGCAACGGCAGCGGCAGCAGCGCAGTAGCAGAGCAAAAGGTGTAAGCCGAACGCCAGGTGAAGAAGCAGCAGTGCGCGCATGCAGCCATATTGAAAGATCAGAGATGGTGAGAGGGGCAGAAGGGTTGCGAGAGGTGGAACAAGAGAGGGAGAGAACGGGCTTACAGGCCCCAAAGGCTATAACAGTTTAGCAGCAGCAGGCCGCAGCAGACAGACAGAGCGAGAGAGAGAGAGAGAGAGAGAGAGCGAGATCACCGTTTGTCAGCTGGCGGTGGAGCCCCAAGGAACATCCAATAGGAAGGTAGGCAAAAACCGGCTTCCACCATGTGCTTCAGCCAGAGTGCCTTACCTCACCTTGGAATATAGCTTGAGCTAAAAAGCCTAAAGAGCAGGGGCGCAAAAAAAAAGAGCAAAACGTGACTTAAAAGTGAATTGGAAATGTGTGCGTGTGTGTGTGTGTGTGTGTGTGAGTGCTGCTGCAGCTGGCAGCTGCTCCAAAGAGTGAAAGAGCGAGATGGAGAGAGAGAGCGAGATCGTAAGAGCGCAACAAAAACTTGTTTTCAACGGCGCTTTGAAGAAGAGCATAAAAATATGCGCGTGCAAAAAACGAAGAGGAGATGCAAAAAAAAAGAAGAAGAATTAATAGACGCGATGCTGCGTCTGAATTAATAAGAGAAAGAGGGAAAGGGAAGGCGAGACTGAGACAGAGACAGCGATGAGAGGAAGGCGCACAAGAAAAATGTTAGAAAAACCATTGAGCGGAAGGAAGACAGGTGCGCGCGCGGGGGGTGGAGGGTGGAGGAAACAAGTGGAGAGGGGGCGAAAAACAGAGGCAAACTCTCATACAAATGAGCAACAAAAGAGAAGAGAAATATGTAGTGGAAAAACAAAGGCTGGGCCGTCGTTTGTCAAAATATTTAAACAAAACAAAACAAAAAAAACCGAAATCAATTTGCATAACACCAATACATAAGCAAACACACACACACACACACATTTACACGTGGGAAGATATTCGGTCGGGGAGGGACTAGACAAAAAGTGCAACCACAATAGTTTTTTGTCCCACATTTTGGACATCCATTGTGGCAGAGGAGGGGCTGGGGCTGGGGCTGCTGTGGGGTAACACTGTTTCTCCCACATACCCCACATGTAAAAACAGTTAACACTAGAGATACCGCTAAATATCCCTAAACGGTTTGTGGTTAGCAGTACTCTCAAGAGGTACTTTTTATGGACATTTTCTTAGGACATTTTCAAGGGAAATTTTTGTATACCCCCCGAAGAATGCAAAAAAATTGTCAAGTAAAATTCTTGTCTAATAAAATAATCTTTCACAATCTTCTAAATAACTTTGCTCTACACTTTTCTTGGCTTCGCTACAAAGTTAGTTAAAATTCATCTACTAGGGAATTTTTATGATAAAAATTGCTTACACAATGCTGAAGTGTCCCCCTCGGTAGTCGCCTGGAAAAAAACACTTGTCATATCCGTAGGTTCGTTCTTTGCCGTTGTGTTTATTTGCCTTTGCCTTCAACTCTGAACTTTATTACGCTTGAAGACCCTTTGGGGGCACCCCACTACTACACACAACTCACGAGACTCCCTCCCGGACTTACATATAGAGAGGCGGTGGTACGGTACAGGAGGGAGTGTGGTAAGGTGCCTGAAGAACTGGAAATGTTAGACAGACACTTGTTAAAAGTGTTGGAAAATAGTGCGTTGCATTGTTTACCTTTTGCTTGACTCAGTTTGCTCTTTTTATACCTATTCTTTGGTACTCTACTCCTCCTCTTCTTAGCTTTTCTGCAAGCGATCACTCAGGGGTGACGCGACTAGTTAGAGGGCCTTTTCTTTGGCACTTTTTATACGATCAAATATACTCTAACAAAAGGCAGGGAGGCTAGCTGCAGCAAGAGGCTGCTTTGAAGTTGAAATTTAAGTAGGGTTCCCCTAGTTCAAAATGTTGTATCTTCTACATTTCAAAGGGTATTACAACGAAACATTATTGGTAGCTCTTTTATACATTTCTGCACACTTCTACCAAGTCTCATCAGCATCTAAGAACTTTAACCCAAGAAACAATCATTCTCCCAGTGTATACCCATCTTCGACCATCATTCTAGCTCTCATTTTCTTGTTTCTTTTTGCCATTTTCTATGTTGTTGCTTCCACGTCAACTCCGTTGACTGACTGACTGACAGGTGGGCTCTTCTATGGAAGGGGGGCACGGGTGAGCAGAGGAGGTTTTCCGCCAAGACAAAGGGAGACATTAAAACATTGTATGGAAAGCACGCATTTTTATGATGATTTTTCCCCCTGAGCAGCAGCAGTACTACATGACTTTTCTTCTGCATCTACAGGTGTTGTGGGGCTGGCTGCCCTTTGCCGTTGTTTATTAATCATTTAAATTCATCATCATAATCAACCGTTAACAACGGTCGTCCCTGGGAAACGAAAACAGTTATAAGCGCAAGTGAATCAGCAGGCAGCAGCAGGCAGCAACAGCGTGTGCGTGCAACAGAATGTGGCATGGTGAGGGCGTTTGGGGGCGGCTTCCTCCTCCACATCTAAATTGCAATTAATTACGTTATAAAGAGGCAGAGAGAGAGAGATCCACTCATTCTTCTGGACACATGCCTCAATGTTAATATGAAAATTGCACGAAAAAAAAAACAAAAGAAATAGACACAATACGATCCCCCGCCGACTGCACTGCTCCTACTACGGTTATTTGATAGTTAAATTGAAATTTAAACGCAGCTTGGGAGCTAAATTAGTGCCGGAAATTGTGAGAACATATAGAATGCGAGTAAAGGCCAAGGAAAATTGAATTAAATTGCATTGCTAATGGGAGGATCATTATGAGGGGAAATAATATTTTAATAGATCTAAACCACAAGAGATACGAGCAGAAAAGAAGGGACAGTTTCTGTAAATAGTTTCTCGAATTAGTTTTAATGGGAAATTAGTTGCATTTACTAACGATAAACGAGGCACTAACGAGGGATATAATTATAGGGGGATCTTCTACTCTCAGAAGCATTTTTGAGCTCACTTTTCGCACATATTATTCCCTCTAAATATACACCAAAACTCTACCAAACTTTAACTCTATATTTTTATATATATTTTTCTTCCAGTGCACCTTCAACAGCTGCACCTCGAAAAAGCACAGCGCCAAAAAGCCAACAAAAACTTTCAGCTGTTCGAAAATCTCGAGAGACCGCAGGAGGTTTCCTTTTTCTAGACACTTTTTCGGAACATCGTTAAAATTAGCAAGCGCAAAAGAGACAAAGAGAGAGAGCGAGAGAGCGAGTGAGCACGCAATGTGCCAAAGCAGCGTGACAGACGGAGACGAAAGACCTGGGCACGCATGGTCTGTCGTCGGCATAGGGGAAGAGCAGAGCAGCGGTGTGCAGCGGGGGCTGATGGCAAGATGCTGGCGTGAAAGATCAATGAAAGAAAGAAAGGAATGGAGTGGAGTGGAGACGGAGACCCGAGCAAGTGAGTGGAGTGGCGCATGCATGTGTCGCCGTTGACCTACGCAAAGAAGAGAAGAGGCGTAAAGCGCATGTAAAAAAGCGCAGCAGCCGAAGCAGATGGGGGGGATCAGAGGTACATCCAGAACGGCAGATGTTGCCAGATCCATCCACATGTACATATGTATATGACTCTTTTTTTTGCATTTGTAATTTTTTTATAGTTTTTGCGGCATGCGCCGTTGGTGGTAAATTTTTATATATGTTTGGAAAAATGTTTTTCGGGCCCTTGCGACCTGTTTGGAAACTAGTTTTTAGCTAAATCGCTGACAAAAGGGTGCCGTGCTGTGGCCGTGGCCGTGCCTTGCCGAAAGCCACCCCTAAACAGCTGTTGATATCAGATTACCAAAGAAATGTTAATCTAAGGGAAGGTTTTGATTCCCGTAGGGTATGCGAAAAGTGATCGTAACACACCCACAGTTCAAGCCAAGTCTCAAAAATTTAAACAGAATGGAACTTATTTCAGGGTTAAAGTGGATCGTAGTATCCACCCACAATCCACATGTAAAACCAACAGCCTGGCAGCCCTAAACCCTAACCCTAAGCGGCTGTCTCTATGCGTGTCTCTTCCACCCATTCACACTCTCACACACACACAACATATGAAAAAGCGCGCGCCGTGCAGCTGCCGAAAAATAAAACTGCTCGAGTGTGTGTAGCCAAAGGGGAAGAAAAGGGACAAAATTAAGACTCTATTTTGTTTTAGAGTAAAACTCACCTGCACAATGACTGTGAAGCAAATGAATGCCGTTAATAAACATTTAATCCAATGCATGTTTACTGTTGCTTTCCTGCGGGATATCGGCGAGTGTGTGTGTGTGTGTTGGGTGTGGAGTGTATGTGTGAGTGTGATAATCCTCGAGTGTGTTGTGTGTGTGTGTGTGGAGTGCGAGAAGAGAGTCGAGTCCGAGTCGATCGCGTGATTGTTTAATTGTTGTTTTATTAGAAAACTTTTACAGCTACGTTTTTTTTTTTAGCTGCAGCTTCTTCTCTCTCGCGGTATTTCTTTTAATCTTCTTCCTCTTGCTACTTCTTCTGCTCTTTCTCGTTTTATTTTGTTTGCTATTTAGTGCGGCACATGGTTTTGCATTTGTTGTTGTTGTTATTCTCTCCTCCTCACACGTGCACGCGCCACATTTATTTTCCGATTTTATTTCAGCATTTATTTTAGTTTTGCGGTTTATTTTAAGTAAAAACTTTTTTTCTTTTCGTGGGTTCTCCTCCTCTCTTTTGAATATTTTGAATGCGAGAACACAGAACTACTAACGGTTTATGGCACCAACAAAAATGCCGCCAAGGGCTGTGCTCTTTTTTTCCCTCTGCCTTTTCGTTTTGTGTATTATTATTATTCCTTCTTTTTTTGTTGTTGTAAAATTAACAAAAACACATGCAAATATTTTTTGGAATATTTCTCTCTCTCTCTATTAAAAGATCATTTAAAAATGCACTGCTCTTGCGGGGAGTTTCATGGGATATTTCCAAAAATTATTTCCCCCAAAACAAATCTTGTTGTTGTTGTAACACTGTAACACTCGGTATACGAATTGTTGAATTTTTTGGCCGCGCGCTCTCCGACGAATACGTTAACGTGTTGTTGGTACGTTATCAACTTTTGAACTTATTTTCTTAGTTTTTCTTGACGACGCGCGCAGCACAGAGATCCGCGCGACTTGAGTGGTGAAGGCCGTTTAAAATTGTACATGTTTCGTCGTGTTCGTGGCGCAAGGCCGTTCTTTCAAATCCGCCCGCCTTCAAATGTTGCACGGCAGCATGTTGCCAGCAAACATGTTGCCGGGCAGCTGAAAAAAGGTATGGACAACAGGTAAGACGGCAAACGAAAATTCAACGCCGGCAAGGTAAAACCCACCCCAATTCCGAACATGCTGTGACGGTTTTGAAAACTCACTCAATGTGGGCAGCGACGCAGGCAGCGCTGCCAGGGATCCATGGGATTTGCACTCAATCGAAGAGCGTGAGAGCTCATTCTTGCGTTGAGTGCGAGAGCAATGCTGGCAGGAGTATGTTGCAACGTCACACGATGAGCAGATGATGTTGCAAGCGTGTTGCTAGTGCATATGTTGCCAAGCGCACCTCATTGTCCTAATGCGACCTGGTCTTGGGCGCCTTTGTTGCTGGCTAAACTACATATGTTGCTGGGTTTATATTTTTAATATAAATTATTATTTTAAAATATATTTTATGGGTAACTCTATATACATTTTTTTGGTTTAAGGTACTCTGATATTTTGCGCTATTTCGGTTTTTTACGGATTGCCACAAAGGGCTGCCTTTGTCTATGAAATACGGCGGGTTTTGTGGCAGGCAGGGGTTGGTTCCGCATTCCATAGATAGGATTCCATAGGATCTTCACTTAAGGGGATTTTATCCATAATTTACATATGAAAAGGGTTCTTGTTCTGTTCTGGTTTTGCTTTCTATTGTGTGTGTGTGTTTGTTTTTTGGCGCTGAAAAATATTTGGGGGATGGATTTGGGCAGAGGAAGGAGAAATGAAGAGGAATTTTTGGATTTCGGAAAGGGGGAATTATATGAGGAGGATTTCTGATGGATAGACTTATGATGTACAGTAAAGGAATGTGTGCCAAGAAGAGGGGTTTATGGTTAGATATATGGTATAGATGATGAATTCATAGGAATGGTTGAGTTTTCTATAGATTGGTGATGGATACTTGATGGATACTTTCGAAATATAAGACAAAAAGAGTACTTAATGGATAAATCTATGCTAGATACTTGATAAATTCATCGAAACTGCAGATCTCCAATAGATATTTCGTAACGTGTAAGGAAAGAAGCAAAAATGATACCCTGTAGATATCTTATCAATGAAAGAACTCTGATATTTTCATTGACCATTCTAGGAGATCAATCAATATAGTTTAAATAAAGGTTGTGAATGATCTTCTGTAGCTTCTAGATCTCTGTAAGTATTCCCATATTCCCTACTCCCTTTTTTCAGTAGCTCCCCTACCCCTCCCCAAAAATCTGCCAAGATTAATACGCTCCACTTTGCTTGTTCAAACATTGTAAATCATTTACCCAAAGCCCCGTATAGCAATCCCCCGAAATCCATTGAGCAGCACCAGACAGGGAGGGGTGCCTGATAAAGAAGGGGGATCCCAAGATCTTGCCGTGCAGCGAAATCTCGTTTTGGGTAGCGTGGAATAAAGTTGTTGAAATTTGTACAATCAAAATCGGGCTTCATTAATTTGCATTTCGGACTCGCCTTTTGGACTCCCCTCGGGAGCACAGGGCTCTTCCTTTTGGACTCCCCCCGAGCACAGGGATTTCCCTGTTGGACTCCCCCCCGAACCACGGGATCTGCCTTTTATATTTGCATATTCATGAGAACCACAGGATGGGAATATCCCCAAAAAACAGATGAAACGAAAACCAATCAAATCAACACTACCCAACCCGAGCCCCAATACCCTTACCCTTACCCATAGCCTTCCCCATGCCCATACCCATACCCCTCCCCATTCCCAATACCCTTCCTCCTGCCATTCGCTGTAAAAATTTCTCCTCAAAGAAATATTTTTTTCTTTTTCTTTTTTGTAATATTTAAAATATTTATTTCGCGCCATAAATTAGACACTAAAATACGCTGCTCTCGCGGTAGAGTGAAAAGTTTTTAAATTAAACACAAAATTTACGATCCAAAAAAAGGAGAAGCAGAAGCAAAAAAAACGAAAAGAAGATGCAAAAAGAAAAACCTGCAGGCTCTGGGCCAAAGCCAAACGGCAGCAGCAGCAGCAAGCAGCATCTCTCTCTCCCTCTCTCTCTCTCTCTGCCTACGTTTGAGCCAAGTTTAGCACCTGTAAACCGGTTAAGAGACGGTGTACTGGCTGACCAGCCATTCGGACTTCAGTGGAGCTCACAAAAACAGATGTCCTGCTGCTCCAAATTGAAAGCGCAACATACATCATCCTTCCTTGGAGCCCTTGCCCCTGCCCCTGCCCCAGCCCCTCCCTTCCACCCGGAGTGTACTCCTTGATCGCCTTGCAGCAGCAGCATCAGAAATTGGGGTCATGTACTCCCCTGTATATGTTTTTTTTGTGGCTCTCTGCCTTTTTGGGCCCTCTTCGGTCTTTCACTTCTCTGCGCAGACTCTGCGCACTTTATGCATATTTTTTTCTGTATTTTTTTGTATGCCTGAAAGTCTGTCTGGAAGCTGAAAAACTTGAAAATTAGTCGCGTGGCCTGATGCGACAGAGTCTGTGTCTCCGAGGGGGGGCAGGCGGAGGGCGTGACATGCTCTTGATATCGAAACTGCAGGATCTGTTTAGAGTTGAGAGAGACTCCCCCCGAGATGCTCAGGTTGAGATGGGGATGAGTGATGCAACCTGTTGCGGCGGCATGTGGCGCTAACAAATTGAAGGGGGCAGGGGCGCAAATGAAGCAACTACATATATGCAAATTGAGGAAAGGAATTCAAGCTATTAACTCCTAAAATTTCCCATAATTTTCCTAGGCACCCAAAACTCTTTTGCATTCATTTTCCCCCATGCAGGTGCAGGGCTCTAGAATATTCCCAGGATGCTAAGAATTTCTCAACCAAAAAACAGGATGCAAATGTAACAGAACCAAAAGGAAAACACGCAAAGAAAGACAGAAGGAAACACAAGGAAAGAAACAAAGAAGGAAACACACAAGTAATGGGAATGGGAATGGGAATAGGAAACCTTGAAGTCTACATTTTGATTTCATGCAAAACACAAGGACCTCAAAGGACATGTGTGCTTCCCACACAGCGGATCCCTGCTTGGGGTAGCAGGTACATTCCAGCATATCCTAGAGCATATCCTAAAGGAAGCGAAGAGAGCTAAGGATCTATCCATAAATCGATCTTCCCAGGAGGCTCTCGGAACTACAGGCAGCTGTTTTTCGAGATTTCTTGCCTAGTTTTTGGACTGCCGTTTCGTGAGAGACTGTATTTATGTGATGCACTGTAGCAGCAGGTTTTTGGGATTGGGATTGTGGTTGGGGGGGGTTGGAGGAGGTGTCGCCGACTTCACTTCCGTGTGAATTTTTTTTCGCAGCAACAGCTGTGGAGGGTTAATCCTTTTGGCCATTTGTTAGATCACAGAATTTGTGGCTACTCCCGTCACGACTTTCGCTTTAATTGGGAGCAAAGGGAGTGGCAGAGGGGGAGCAGCAGGAGTAGCAGAGGGGCAGCAGGAGTAGCAGAGGAGTAGCAGAGGGACAGCAACAGCAGCCTGTGTCTTTTGTTATTGAATTCACGAATATTTATCAGAAATCAGAAATCTTTCAGCCTCAAAATCCTGAGAACGGAAATAACCGAAGATGAGCAGCAGCACCCTGTTTTGCCAAAAAAAAAAAAAACTGAACATAAGGTAGAGGAAGAGACCCTCTGTGCGAGGGTGGATCATCCATCAGGTGCATTGCATAATCTTTTTCTTTGTCTGTGTGGGAATATCTCTGTCTATCTTTTATTTGTGGATTTAGCGGGGGAAGGAAGATCTCTTCCTTTTTTGTGGATTTAGCGGGGGAGAGATATCCTCCTTTTTGGTGATTTTTGAGGGAGAGAGATCTCTTTCTCTTTGGTGTATTTCGAAGGGGGAAGATCTCTTCCTTTCTGGTGGATTTTTCAGTGGAAGAAATCTCTTCCTTTATGGTGGATTTCGCGGGGAATAGATCTCTTAACCTTTGATGGATTTTTCAGGATCAGAGATCTCTTCCTCTTTGGTGGATTTTTCGGTGGCAGAAATCTCTTCCTTTTTGTGGATTTTTGTGGGGGAGAGATCTCTTTCCTTTTTGTAGATTTTGGTGCACAGATCACTTCCTTTTTTTTGTGAATTTAGTTGTAGAGATCTGAAGAGCGATCTCTGGCCAAACGGAAGTTGTTTAGCGTGGGAAGTTCCTGTAGAGCAGCCCCTGAAGGGGTTACCTTGATTTCAAGTTGATTTTACAGGTGCAAAACTGAAGAATGGCAAATGAAAGATGGTCTTCCGGTTTATGGAAATATTGTTGCTTAGATTTCGCTTTCCAATAATAGATTTTTCTGTTGTAAACTTCTCCATCTATCAGCTACTTTCCCTTCCTTAAGTTTTCTCCCAAAATATATTCCGAGCCAAACAAAAAAACGCAGCTATTTTGCAGCTTTAATTCTGAGAAAAAGAGAGAAAAAGCGAAGCCATCATTCAAACGATTCCTGGAATTCCAGCCAGCCAGCCAGCGGTCTTCATCGCATGTCCTTGCTCCATTGGGGAAAGAGAAAAAACATCCTGTTATTGCGGCACTGAACAACTCGTTTCATTCATTCATTCATTCATTGCCTGCCTGTTCATTCATTAATTCATTCATGCTGCTGCTGCTGCTGCTGTAGTGTCTCCAGTCTCCAGTGTGTCCAGTGTCCAGCGTGGAGCAGCTTCGCGAATGCGTAAAAGTTTCGCGTAAACAAAAACCGGAAATGACAAAAACGAAGATCACCAGAGAGAGACAGAGAGAGAGGTACTGCGACTTTTTTGGTGAATTTCGTGGGAATTTTATGGGCCACTTCCTTCCGAATGCGAAGGCGGACAGCAGAGACCCAAAGAGGTAGATGCCCAAAAAAAGGAGATCCTTGGCGGGGATCGCCCTATGAAACGCGAATCAAATTACGCATGGAATCGCGTTTTTTGGGTTTTTCGGATTCGACTCTTGTGTGATTCGATGCTCTCTGTCTGTCTCTCTTTCTCTCTCTCTTCTGCTCCTTTCATCCATCATCCACATGCTGCTGCCTCTGCTGCTCCTCTTCTTCGTTGTTTTTGCACCTTGAGCCTTGGCTACTTCCGGTTTGTCGTTCAGCGCGAAGGACAACAGCCAAACATCATCGCATCGCATCGCAGCAGGTAGTTCCTCCGCTGCTCCTTCGGACACTTCCTGCAGCAGCACTCGAAGGACTGAAGGGACTGCAGGACCACTCAGAGGACTGAAGGGACTGTAGGACCACTCAGAGGACTGAAGGGACTGCAGGACCACTCAGAAGACTGGAGGGACTCCAGGGTAACTCTCTGTCATGCAAATAAGGATGTCGCCTGGACAGGACATGCGTTGGCACAAACAGCATCAAGTGGCACCAGGGCAGAGCAGGACCTGCCAGGACCGGATGTTTGGCTTGGAAATCGATCGATTGGTCTCTGGGAATAGCAGAGGTCTAGGTCCCAGAGGGGTCTATGGGCTGTGACTGGCATTTATGGGGAATTGTGTTACAGTTGTTATTGCCAGACACTTTAAAGTGATTTAAGACAGAATTTTTAAAAGGTTTTCTTGCAGTTTTTGGCGCTTGAGATAAACTCTAAGAATGCAACAAGGAATAGAATTTATTTCGAAGCCAAAGAGCTGGTTGCATGCCCCTACAATTATGCATCCAATATGCAGCCTGCAGCCTGATCTGGAGTAAATTTGTGCAATTTATTTTGAAAACTTAAACTTTTTTCTTTTTCTTATAGATGTATCCACTCCCCCATTTAACTCCCATTCCTGTCCCCCGTTTAATGTATTTGCCTAGCAATTAAAAAACTTTTAACCTTTCAGTTAGTTTTTCATTTAATTGCCACCAAAAGCAGGGGGGATGCACCCAACAAAGCCAAACAAAAACCAGCAAAAAAAAAGGAAGGAAAAGGAATAAATTTCAATGTCAGGGGCACAGGGCCCTGCCTGGGATGTAAGCAAACAACATTAGCAAAAAAAAAGGCAACAACAACAATACACAGCAATTTGCTGATACGGAGACTACCAAACAAATGTCTAGACAGGGCAGGGACCCAGCACCCAGAGAGACCTTAGACCTTAGTCTGCCATATGAAACACCTGCTCAGGTAACTAAATTAATCATCCAACAAATATCAGCGACTGGAGTGGGTGTGGGTGTGTGTGGAGGATCCTTGCCAACGCCCACACTGGCTAAAAACTAATTCCAATCTGCCGCTACCAAAAATGATTGTGCAAGAATATACTGCGGCATTTTCCATTACTTCACTTTGAAAATGGAAAATTCTAGAGTGTCTCAGCAGGTCTTCAAAAATCTCTGACGCCATTACGTGTCCTTTTTTGTTGAGCCCTGGCATGCGTTGCGGCATGGGTTCTAATGGTTTGGCAGACGAAAAAACATGTGTGGAACACGTATCTTATGCTGTCGATAAGATGTGTCCTTAGATATGCTACAGATATTTGTATACTCTAGACGATACCTCGAGACTGTCTAGAAGTGTTGCTTTGCCGAAAAGTACAGTTTTTGGGCAGAGTTCTGGGCCTGTGAAATCGATTAGTGAGTGTCACTAGGGGCAGAGGATCTTGAGTGTCACTAGGGGCAGAGGATCTTGAGGGTCACTAAAGGGAGAGTATCTGGAGTGTCTTTAGGTGGACAATATCTTGAGAGATGATTTTGAGTGCTGGAAATGCAATATGTTTTGGTATTCATATGGGACTTTAGGTTATAGCTAAAGAAAATGACATTTTGGAATGCTCTTAGACGCTGAATTTACTGTTAAGATCGCTGCGATAGTTGCACTTTACAATGAACAGAAATGTTACAGTCTGTACTTAATTTTTCGATATTTTTTTTTTTTTGATTTTTAAGAGCTATATTTTAGTAGAAAGAAATTTTATTGGTAGAAATCCAGCAATCCCCACAGTTATTGGTCGCTAAATCTATAAGAAACTTTTAGAAATATTCCTCTAGATATACTAGTCGTAGTACTAGTCGCCTCTTAAGTCTTTTCAGTGTTAGAGCTCCCTAGAAAAACCAACTCTTAGCCAGCCAAAAAGCAGTTCCCCAAGTGACACTTTTTCTGCAGTACTACGGTGTAGTCATCTTCCAATTACTAAGGTTCCCCCTGGCTACACTCATTCTAACTACAAGCCAACTTGTAACCAAGACAGAAGAGAGAGAAGAGTAGGAGGAGGAGTAGGTGTAGGAGTAGTTGTAGCTGTAGGAGTAGTAGTAGTAGTAGTAGTATTAGTAGTAGATATAGTGAAGTAGGGGGGTTGGCCATCCTCCTCTTTAACATACGCACTCGTGCGGTGTACAGTTTCGTTACGCCAACTACTATATAGAAGCAGCATAATGACAATAATGAATGGAAACTAAAAGAATGTCGCACAAAAAAAAAAACCAATAAAGAGTAGCCAAGCAAAAGAAGTTGTCCCATTCCCATATATACTATATAGTATGTATGTAAGTACAACAATATCAACAACAATGTATCCCCCGTATCCGTATCCATATCGTGTGGAGTTTTTTACGGGGAGAAACTTGCAGTTGCCTTTCCTCTCTCCTCTTTTGGGTTTGGTGGAGATAATCAGCCCGCATAAATACAAATTAAAGTGCAGTGCAGTGCCCAACTTACGGTTAATATATGCAACACCAAGAGGAAAAGCAACAACAACAACAACCACAAATGATAAATAAATTGAGAAAGATATAGCATAAAAATTAAATTTGTCGCGTGTTTGGCTGACTGTCTCTGTGTCTGTCTGTCTGCCTGCTGCTTCTCTCTGCTATGGAAAGAGACAGAGAAAGACAGAGAGAGATAGGGAGTGCCAGAAAGAGACAACTAGCAGGCAGGGCCCCCAAAAGGTAGCTGGCCGAAGCTCTCCAGCATTCATGGGCTAATCATGGTAATTATGGCAATGAAAAAGCTGCTGCCAGCACCAGAAGCAGGAGATCCAACAAAACATAAGAAACACACAACAGAAAACAGCAAAAAGTCAACTGAAAAACACACAGACTTGGGGAGCAGTTATACCCTGTAATAGGGTAGGGTATGGGGGAATAAGTGTTTAAGTTGCGACAGAGAGAAAAAAGAATAGTAGTGCATAGAAAGACAAAAAATGCATTAAAAATATCCAAAATACGAATTTAAATGAAATAATATGCTTAAATAATACTTAAAGATCGTCTTTCAATGATTTGGGTAACAAAAATCATAGAAAAGGTCATGCGTCATGCAGCAGTGCCACTCGGTTGGTGGGTTTTCGTTTTAACGAAATTTATAGACTATTCCAATCAATGGTTAGATACAATCTTGATGTTCAACTGATATTCAAATAGGGAAAGAATTTTAAAACCTAATTCAAAGTCTTAACGTACCGCGCGTCATGCAGCAGCTCCCCACGGTCGCTGGTTTCCGCGCCCTACAAGGGTATTCCTTAGTCGTAACTTTGCACCCAAAACTTGCACTATTTTTGTTGATTCTTTGGAGACTGCTGCTGCTCCTCTTTTTGCCACTGCTGCTCCCCCTTGTTTTCCTTCTCCTTCTTCTCTTTGGCGACTCATTTTGATAAGCAATAAAAGAGAGGCAACAGTAAATACACCTGTTGATGGAGCAGCCAACGATGTGACTGACTTGTGGCAGTCCCACAGAGACCTCTCGATGTCGAATCCCATGGAAATACTGAACTAAAAGAGAGAGGAGAGGCATTGCAGAAAACGGAAGTTTAAGGCAAAAACACCGGATGCAGCTTGCTGCCAGGACAACAGGACAACAAAAACAAAAGTCCAGCCAGGGCACAGCAGAAATTAATTTCAACACAGCAACAGGTTGCAAGTAAATTATTTTTTTTTTGTGGGGCAAAGGCGAAACCCGTTTAGGCTTATCTTCCCCCCAAAAAAAAAGCGAAGCGAAAATTTTTTTGTAATTTTGCTTAATCTTCCATGAGAGAAGGCATGAAGGGGCAGCTGCTGCAAGAGCAACATTTTGTGGCATGATAAACTTTCCTTGTACTTAATCTCTGAGCATTTTCTCGTATCTCTCTCGTAAATGACAAAATGCATTAAGTGAAGGGGAAAATATTTTGATATCGCACATTTAATATATTTATAACGAATTATTTTTATGTGGGTCAGCGATTAAACAAAAGGAAGGGGGGCGAAAGAATTCCATGGCAGATATATGGCAAAATATTTCTGCTCAGACAAATATTGACATAACTTAAAGCAAAGACAGACAGCAAAGTATTTTTTTACATTTTTTTTGGCTCGTGCTAAGCTTTGACAAAAAATTCCAAGAATTATTGGGGTGAAGTTCAGGCTACAGTCTTTACTCTACAGTCTTCTGTATACAGTCTTCAATCTACAGTCTTTAATCTTCATTCCTCAGTGCGATTCAAATGCTCAGGTAGCTGCTGTGTCGATCGCTTGGACTGACTGACATGACAGATAACAGATCCAAGCAAACACACCGATAAGATAATGCTGCTTCGATATCTGTGCAAACAGCAAACAGATCGAATATATGGAATGTCACAAAAGTTTTTTCAAGAATATTCTCTGTATTATAAAAGAGAACATTTGCTGTGGCAGCTGCTGCCCCTGCCAAAAGAGATAACCCAACCCAGGGGCACGCGCTATACCCAGAACTCCCAGTACTCCAGAGTACTCCAGAGTACTCAGATCCGTAGATCGTTTGTGTATTTGCTTAGCCATAAAACACTGTGTGTTCGTGCCCCGTATCCTTCCTGCCTTCCCTGCTCTGTGGCATCTGGCAGACAGGCAAAAGGATATGGATATGGATCGTATAATCATTTTATTGGTCCTTCGTTTTATGGCGCTGATTATACTAGTACTACTACTGCCATTTTGGAAACTAAGTTGCGCCTCATTAACTAATCGCAAGGAGTTTTTATGACTTTATGCACAATTAAATGGGAAGGCATCTTGAAGACATTTTTGATATTTATTTAAGACTGTTTATGGGGTTGCCAAATGTTGGCTGGTTCCCTAAGGGTGAAACCTACTTAAAATTGAGACATTTAAGTACACTTAGAGATCTTTATTGAAGGAATATTTAAAAGAGGATCCTTGCTGCATATCTGTTTTAGCAACTGTTCTTTAATAGATGATCTTTCAGGGCAGAAGTCATTAAGAAACCTACTCTAAAAGTTTCTCTTAGCAGAAGATCATTTCAAATCTTTTTTGGAAGATCCTCTACTA
Organism: Drosophila bifasciata; assembly: GCA_009664405.1. Classification (NCBI taxonomy): domain Eukaryota; kingdom Metazoa; phylum Arthropoda; class Insecta; order Diptera; family Drosophilidae; genus Drosophila; species Drosophila bifasciata. The sequence goes on along the minus strand of CM019044.1, from coordinate 43,688,110 downwards.
CTGATCGGTGTCTAGCAGCTTCCAAAGATCATTTCTACTTGCAAACTTCAGCCAGAAATATACATAGAATATTCCTAGACGATTTTGCATCAGAGAAATATACAAATACGATTCTAAGACAATCATTCTTTAGAGATCGATTGATCTTTTCTTTCCCCCAAACTTTCCACAGCGATCTTTTATATTCCTACGATCTCTTCCTTCCAGAAACTTCCTCCAGAAAAGGAGCTCTAAATTCCTTTTGGCAGAGCTTCTATAAAAAGAAGACTCCCTTTTGATAGTTTCTGCTGCAGATCTTTGCTGAAAGACATAGATCTTCCCCTGCTTAGATTCCTTCCCCCCTTGCGCAAACCTTTTTCCCTCCATAGATGATCTTATTTAGATCCCCTTTTTTTTGTGTGCCGACCACAAAGATGACTGACTGCAAGCTGTGGCATGGCTGGATATTGATAGCCAAGTCAGTAGCCGTAACAATAAGCCATAAAGTCAGACAAAAGATCATTCTCCCCCTCCTTGTATGCCATTCCCCATCCCTACTGTTGGATTCCTCATCCCCTGATGAGCAGATGAGCTGACACCGACGCCACCTCCTGTGCGAGGAGTTTTACGTCTTCTTTTGTAAGCCAAGAACAAAAATTTGCTATACATTTCACATTAGATTTTCCAGAGAGAGAGAGAGATCCTTTGTGTGTCCATCAGGCAGGCAGCTCCTGTGACTCAGTCAATTTCTTTTGCCTTCTGTTTATTGCATTTTGTGGTCGATCAGGCTCTAGATACGAGCCAGAGTGTGGTGGTGGGGGTTATTCATAATTACAAGGATAATCGCTTGATTGGTTATCCATCAATGTAATATTTCAATTTCCATTTGTCGAGCAGCACTCTGAAGTGGATCGATGGCTGTCTGAAGTGCCCTGGGCCAAGTGGTTTGGGCGGATTAATGTGCGAACAGCCAACAGGCAGCTGAGGAGGTAACATTGAAGATTGTACAATCGATAGGAGTTGGTATTTGATATGGATTTAGGTCAGGCTATGAAACACTTTAGAGAACAGGCTAGAGGCTGCTGGGGAACAACAAGGTACAGTCTGCAACTAAAAGTAAAGAAAAGAATCTTCTACTCTTCTTTGCAGATCTTATCCATTATGCAATTGATTTTTTAACCATATCTAAAGCATATACCCCTACGATATCCTGCCATAACTGCAGCACCATCTTTCTTGACTTTTAAAAATTTTCCCCCAAAATGATTGAAGGGCAGGCCAACCCCTGAACACCGACCAATCTGCCGGATGCGAAATTACTGCAACGGCTAATCGTTTTTGCAGCACAAAAAGGGTAAAGCTAACAGGGAAGGGAAGGAGATAAATGAGAAGAGAGGAGAGGGGGAAAAAATAGAACATATTGCTGAAAAGCTCGTAACAGGCGCAAAACGTTGCTGGTGGACTGACCCCGAAGGCAACCCCAAGCCAGCGGCAAAGATCCCAAAGAGATCTCAGAGGCAGAGTCCGCAGTCCAGAGACCAGAGCTCAGAGGCAGAGTCGGAGTCGAGAGTCCAGAGCTCAGAGTCGAGAGCCCAGAGTCCGCAGTCCAGAGCTCAGAGCCCAGAGTCCAAACCCCAGAGCCCAGACCCCAGAGCCCAGAGTCCGCAGTCCAAACCCCAGAGTCCATAGCCACATCCCGATCTGTGTGCCAAAGACACAACAGTTGGTGTCTGACAGCAACCTGACTCTCAGACTCTGGGACTCTCTGGTGGCAGCCCCCCACCAAATAACAGCTATGGTTAGCCAGGAGGAGGAGACTCTGGGACTTGGACTCTGTGAAATTGGCAATGCGCAGGCGCGCAAACAATACTATACAAAAACAACAACAATTTCCACATTTAATGATAATAATGATGGCGATAATAGTCGAAAATTAGTTAAACACGAATTATAACAGATCTCTGGAGTCGGTTAGGGTTAGGGTGGGGAGAGAGAGAGAGAAAAAGGGTGCCCCACACACACTCACTACTAAGTGCCGCCAGCTGTTGTTTTGTTTTGTTTTTTTTCTTAAGATTGCTTTAGCCGACTTTTGTAGAGTATCCCCTCCCCGCCCCCTGCAAGAGCAAGACCAAGACTTAATTTGGCTCAGGTGGCGCGCAAAGAAATTTCATGGAACAAATTTATAACAATTTTCTGATCAGCCCAAGCAAATTACCAGTGCCAGTAGAAAGGGCAGCAGGAGGGCTAACTAGGCAATACAACAAATAAGTGTGGAAGTACTATCTATATATCCAGCTACCATTAAGTGAAGCATTCAGCTAGAAAATGAATGAAGGAAAAAATATTCTTTATAATGGAAAATGAACGAATGAAACATTCATTATAATTTCTAAATGAAAATAACATTCTTTTGGGCACTTTTTTACTGGGTATTCTTGGGCCTACTTTTGTCACGTCTTTCGCTTTAAAGAATTTTCCTATTTAGCTACTTTATGGCGCATACTTATTGCATTTACGATTTCTATTTTGACCCCCAAAGTTGTTTGTCAAATGAACTTTGAAGTGAGGCGGCAAGTGGCTAATGGTAGAGTTTTACTTTAACGATGATTACGTGATGATCTCTCACTCTATCTCGCTCTTTCTTCTCTCTGTTTTGGTGCCCAAAAACTGACCACACACACACAGAACGTTAGAAGAGACATAATTGTAATCTAAGGAATGTTATTAGAGCTGTAAGTTAGAAGATGATAATGATAGACCTCCCACTTGGTGGATGAATAAATGATGAAAATAGTTTCTGAGAGCTAATAGATTGAAGAAGCTTCTGCAGTTGATTTACAGCAAAAAGAACCCACCGATGAGCGCTACTGCATGACGCGTGACACTAGCTACATGCTGAATCTTTAGTAGAGCTGTTTGGGTAGCTGTTATTAGAGCTGTAAGTTAGAAGATGATTATGGAAGAACACACACTTCTGAAATTTAAGAGAGTGAAGAAGCTGCTGCAGTTGATTTGAAGCAAGGTGGCGAAGAAGCAACGCTGACGACCACCGATAAGCGCTGCTGCAAGACGCGTGAGCAATGGCGCATGCAAAATTTTACATTTAAGAACTCTTAACACTGATGTAACTTTATAAATATTCAATTTAAAGTTACACAACTCTTTTCTTCTCCACTTACAAAGTAACCCATTGACTCTACCCCATCTAACCCCACCTAATATCTTCCTTGAAAGCAATCTTCTCCATGTCATACGATAACTCAATCAAAAAGAACAAATGCGAGCAGCTTCTGTTCGGCAATCGATATGCCAAAAACGGAGAAAACTGAGAACATGTCGAGAACAATTGTCCAGTAGATCATTGCAAATGAATACAAAACGAATGAAGAATGGTGTGGAAAGGAATTTGGCAAAAAGGAAAAATCAAAAAGGAAAAGATCCTTCCCTTTAGAGCAGAGAAAAACCGCAAAAATGACAAATGTAAACGGCACCGCAGGAATGCACCAGGCCAGAAATCGAAGGCAGGCAGGACACCAGACCAGTCTAGAGTACTGGGTGGGTTGTACCCTGTGGCAACACCTACAACATCGAATATATCGCACACTGATTCGTGTCCTTTTTCTGGGTTTTGGGTTGGGTTTTTGGCGTGGGTTCGAGACGCCTGCGGCGTTGCAGGCGGCGCTGGAACAAACCACTTAGACGGGCACCAGGACATGCTTGACCAGCAGCAGCAGCAGCAGCAGGACATGGGGACTTGGGTTACCCATTTTAGTTCCATGAAAAATCAGGCAATGTTTTTAGGCCCTCTATCCATACATATGTCAGCCAATGGCAGTTGTTTGAGTTGTCGCCGGCTACTGATATCAATATGTTCAGAGGACTCTATTCGTAGACCCTCTGCTGCATCTGTTAGTGGGTTCTTTTTCCTTTTTTCTAGATCTACTTCTGTATACTTTTTGGCTAATCTGTGTTGCCTTCTGTTCAGTTGAAACTTCAGGCAAATGTTCAGCCAAACTCTTCAAAGATCCTCGCTGATATCTGCAGCTACTTTGTTAACCAAATTTACTACCATCTTCAGACAATCTTCAGAGCGGCTCAAGCTGCAATTTGGCTTGCACACTTATCAGCTGAAAGTCATCAGCAGCAACCTGCAACATGCCCCAAAGGATACCAATGAAGAAGGAGAAGCAGAAACCCTTCTAACTGCCACACAAATTCAATTTCAACTCCAGTTGCTGTCCTGCTGCCTCAAAATCAAAGGTGTTACTCCGCTTGACCCCTTCGACGAAAGATATATACTTAGTCGAAACAAAGGAAAGCGATACATAAAAAAAGAGGGAAGGGTAGCAGCAGAGCAGAGAGCATCTGCCAATGAATGCGTAATGACCAACTGCCAAAAAGCAGTGAGGGACGACAGTGCCCCCAAAACGAAGCGAAGGAGTGTGGAGAGGAGAGAAGCAGAGGCAGACTACAAAAAAAAACTGAAGCTAATGAACGGACGAACGCTGTTGAAAATCTACTATGAAAAAAACACAAAAAAATAAAAGCAGAAACGAAACCCTTGCGCCTTACAGATGCCAATGAAGTACAGTGAATGCTGGATATAAAAGAAATGAAAAGTTGTGGAGCAAGAAGCTTAGAAAGGGTAGAAAAAAAGAGTAGAAATAATTGTTGGAATATGCTTAAAAATTATGTCTCTTTGTTTCGGTATTCTTTTTTATAATTTAAACTTAAAATTCTTAAACAAAAAAATCCCATAAAATAGTATACGATGTTTGTTATATTTTTCAAAAGAGTTGAACTTAAAAATAAATATATTTTCTAGCTTTAAAATTCAAAGAAAAGTGTTCAAACTTTTTTTTTAAATTAAAAATATATCATTTTCTGCTATAAAGGTTGTGTGTTCAATAGAGCACTAAAAAATAAAATAAGCAAGTTATTATATATTAAAAATTATACAAAAATAGTTTAAGCTTCAATGTATTTTATGCATATTTTTCAGAAATTATAAGTCAAAAAAAAATAATACTAAAAAAATATGAAAAAAACAAAGAAATGTTTATCATAAAAGAAAACATATAATTTTCGGTTACAAAATGGTTGTGTATTGAATACAGCATTAAGAAATAAAATAAGACAGTTATTTTATATGAAAAATTATACAAAAATAGTTCAAGCTTCAATGTATTTTATGCATATTTTTTTTAAATTATAAGTCAAAGATAAATATTATTGAACAAATTTCAAATTATGCTAAGAAAAGTGGAATTTAAATAAGAAAAATAGAATAGAAGACTGGAACAACAAAATGCTTCACTCTAGCGAATGTTCTTTGACTGTTCACTCTATCCCGTGCTCACTGTAGAAGCCAAAGAGTTGTCTACACTTAAAAAACAAAAACAGTTGCCGAAGGGTTTGTGTTTGGGTTTGGGTTTGGGCTCGGGTTGCCGAGGAGTCAAAGTCAGTCAAATGATGGCAGCAGCAGCAGCAGCAGCGCATGGCGCAATTATCGAGTCGGGTTTTTAGGGATTTACCACCTGGACTTGGACTGGAGATGGAGCAGCAGCAGCCGTCGTCTGTCTGCTGCTGCTGCTCCTCCTAACTGGCACCGAAAGGGTTTTAGCCACAAAATTTAATTGAGCTGTGAACCGAGAAATGATCTTCGTATCGAGACATCGAGCAGACATCTGCCTGCTGCTTGACCTCTGCTTAGCTCTGACTCTCTCTCTCTCTCTCTCTCGCTCTCTAAGTGGAACAAATGTCGGGCAGAGATCTTCTTCTATGGTATCTTCTAGCAAAGGGCACGTGCCCTGGCCGAGGCAACTGTACCTTTTCGTCCTTGCTGTGGCAACGGCAACGGCAACTGCGGCTGCGTGCGTGTGCCACCAGGTGCTACGCTGGACAGCATTTTCTTGGTCTTATCAGTGGGTCCTTGAGTCCTCGAGTCCTTTGTCCGGTTTCGAGTGGCTGCTTCGCTTGTCCCCTGTCCCCTGCACGCTGTCCACGGGCTGTCGTCGACTCTGCTCTGCTTTTGTGTCCTTGCCGCGTGCTGCCATTGTTTCGCATTTCGTGTGTGCGTGTCCTTGCATCCATGCAACCATCGCCGCCCATTGTTGTGATTCATTTTGTCAAATTTATATAAAATGTATTACAACTCACGTAAACCTCACGTGAAAATCTCCATTTAATGGTGTCAAAATATGGAGTTGGGTACCCAAAAAAAAAAAACCATTACAGACTCTCCTTTTCGGGTCTGAGGGGAGAATGTATTTGGGGATGTGTTGAAGGATCCACGCTGAGAGCTGCGAGATCATTGAAAAGCATTGAAGAATACTCTCAGAGATCATTGAAAAGCCTAAAGAGCTCATGGTTGAATGGCTAAAGATAGAGCAGAGCATATCTAGAGGGTATTATCTAAGCGGGAGAGTTGCTGCTTCAAGACTGGTTGGCACTCAATAGGGTTAGGGGTGTGGTTTTATAAGGGTATATTAGGGGGGGGAAATACACGTATTTGTTGTGTATTTTATGGGGGTTTTTCTTTTATAGAGGATTTTCATAGCGGGTGATCCATTGTAAGGCCATTCTTTGGTTGGAGATTTTCTATGCTTGAGCTAGTGAATGGAATTCTTTTCTTAGAGCTGCTGCAGTGAAGCAGAAATGTTACTTTGGAGAGAGCTAAAATGGGGTATATTTCTTAGGTTTTCTATTGGTGCACTCTCAACTATCAACTGCTACTCTTAGATTGATTTAGATATCTATGTTCTATCTGTGAACTATCTCTGATCTATCTATGATCTATCTATGATCTATCTATGATCTATCTATGAGCTATCTATGAGCTATCTATGAGCTATCTATGAGCTATCTATGATCTATCCATGATCAATCTATGATTTATCTAGGAGCTATCTATGAGCTATCTATGATCTATCTATGAGCTATCTATGAGCTATCTATGATCTATCTAGGAACTATCTATGAGCTATCTATGAGCTATCTATGATCTATCTTTGATCTATCTTGGAATTATCTTGGATCTATCTTCGATCCATCATTGATCTATCTGTGATCTGTCTTTGATTCATAATTGATCTGTCTCTTATCTATCTGTGATATATGTTTTATCCATCTGTGATCTATCTGTGATCTATCTGTGATCTATCCTTGATCTATCTGTGATCCATCTATGATGTATCTTTGATCTATCTGTGATCACTGAGAGAGATCTATCTTTGGTCTATCTTTTGATCTATCTCTGATCTATCAATGCTCTATCCTTGATCTATCTTCCACCTATCTGTGATCCATCTTCGATCTCTTTGTGATCTATCTGTGATCAAAATTTCTTCCATCTCTGATCTCTCTATAACCATATCAAGTTCTACTCTTGCATAAAGCAAACGATCCTAAAGAGAATTCCTCTCCTCTTTCATCTCTCATCATTCAATGAGTAAAATTAGCTACATAATCCGCATATTAGCAGCACAAAACAATGCCTCTACCCAGAACTACCTCTCGTACATCTAAAATCCCCGATCGATAAGCAAAATTCGCTATTTCCAGCAAAAGATTCACCTTAGATAAAACTCATTTGTTGCTTAATTACAGATCTATCTGTATCTGATCTTGTACAGAATATCTCTCTAGGGAAAAAAACACCCACGTAGCAGGCTAAAAACCTAAACTCTGGCTCAAATAACCTTCAACTGGCTACTCCCATGTGTAAGCCAAGCCAAGCCCAAAGGTCAGTCCACGTGCCATTGTCCAAAGGTCGAGCAGGTGAGCCATGAAATGCATTTCCACATTTTCCCGAGTTCGTGTTTGAGTCTGTGGCCCATTGTCTCTGTTTGTGTGGAAACACCCACAGTGCGTGCGCATATGCAAATAATTTTCCAAAGAGCAGCAGCTGCCAGCTAAACAAAAGAAAAGCAACAGGCAGGATCAAATAGTAACCAGGACCAACTCTGGCAGGAACCCAGAAACAAACAAAAGGTTGGAACCTGCTGCTGCTGGTGGCTCTACCTCCCTTTTGAGGTATTTGCATCGAGGCCAAAGAAGTGAAGTGGCCCCGAAACAGATGTATATTTCAGCCTCAAAAACTCTGGTCTATTGCACAACAAAAAAGGAGAGCTAAAGGTATTACCCGGAATGGAATTCACACATCTTCTAGTGCTGGCTGCTCCTCTTTACCCCCTGTAAAAAATCACGCTTGAGTGTGAATTGCAGTTCGATGTGGATTTATGGTCATATAATAGAGAGATAGAGATTCCCAGAAAGCAATTCTGGAATGCAAAAGCACGTACGAACATCAGCAGCTGTCTCTGCTCTTTATTTGACTCTGTATACAACATTTAAATGTCTCAATTTTGATAGAGAAAAGTAGTAGAGAATGGTAGAGTATGGTAGTTGCCCTGATAGTATCTTTTGATGTGTCTAATCAATCTGTAACGCAGAAATGAAAGGAGTCTCTGCTTGGGGAAAGCGTTCCTCTTGGGTGAAAGGTTTTCTGTCCATTGAAAGGTTGCCTTACCAATGAAAGGATTCCTTCTGGGGCAAAGGATTCACACTGCCTGCAGTATGACACATTTCTATGTCATGTTTGCGCAAAAACACTCCATCCCTCCCCCACCCCCGTGCGATTGTCCAAAAGGCAGGCACAAGCTGCAAAAGTATCTAGAACACAATTGTTAGATGTGAATTGCCCTGCTGCTTGATAACTCTATAGGAGTGGCAGAGCGGCTTTAAGTGTGGGTAATTTGTGCCATTGACATCATCAATGGGTTAATTCAAATGTTGATCAAACATTGTGGGGGTAGGAAGAGTGACAGGGAGAAGGGCAGAGTTACTGGTATGTAGATACAAGATACAAATACAGCTGTCAATGGATTTCACGCGTATTGCTCTGAAAGGGGTAGGAGGTTTCCATGAATTTATGGGTTATAGTAAAGAGAAATACTCCACTTTTATGGAGCAACTAAAGGAGTAAAGAAAGGTAGAATTTGAATGTGGAAAAACGCATCTTTTGGCATTAGAAAAGCGGCTGCAATTACCCACAGAATTGTCTTACTTTCACTCATAGAAAGTAGAAGTACTTTTAGCTTAGATCTTCGACAAACTGTACCCATGGCTACATCTGTTTTTTAGAGTAAAACTAAACCAGCATCTACCTAGAGAATGCCACCTGAAGGGGCAGCCATATCCATCCAATGAGAGGCTCAGTCTCACCCGCACAATTCCCTAGAAAGAGAATCTCCCGCAGTGCTCTGACGATGATTCCTTGATTCTCCTTTACAAAAGGAAGATTTTTACTTATATTTTTTTAAGGAAACACCAAAAGAAGTCGCTGAGCAGAGCCAGCCAGCCAGCATTGTGCGTGAAGGACAATGCTCCAGGACAGGCCTAAAAAAGGAGCAGAACTCCGGTAACTGATCATGCGTGGTGTGATGCAGCCTGTTGAAGGTTGAAAACATCTGCCCCGCTCTTTCAGTTTTTTTTCTCTGCTTCTCTTTTTAGACTCCAGCTTCGTGTACATTGGACACAGGATACTTACAAAAGAGCTACAAAAACAAAGGCAGCAAGACAGATAGAGAGAGAGAGGTAGGTATAGACAGACTGTACATACAGACTGTACTCACTGTACTCTCCCTCTCTCAGTTTGTCCTCTAAAAGGAACTCCTCTGTTTGGCTTGTCATCTAGGAACAATGTCAAGGTCAAGCCCAGGAGCACGTGTCCTGCCCCTGCCCCTACCCCTGATAGTAATTTTTAAAAGTACTTTTTTTTAATAGAAAAAATCTCTTAAAAAAAAGAAACCCACGCAGGATGTGTGCGTATCCTGCTTGAGCAGCAGCAGCATGTGCCCCAGCCACCAGCTGTCACTAGCGATGATCATCCTGTCAGGCGGGGCGACACACCAGGAGCTCCTTTGGAGCGTGCGTGTCCTTCGTCCGAGTTTAGTTTTTGAATGTGAGTGAAAAAAAATGATTTGATATTTTTTAGTCTATTTCCTGCCATACAGCTGCCTGTCTCTCTGCCTCTGCCTGTCTCTCTGCAATTAGCATAAGTTATTCTGCACCCACATAATGTCCTGTGTTCTGTGTCCTGTGCCTGGGAGCAGCTGCCTGTCTGCTCCTCCTGCTGCTGCTATGCCCCCCTCTATTGCCAATTGCCTCTGCTGGTGTGTGCTGCAATCCTTTCGACAATTGCCTCCAGTTGGATGCAAACAATGCCCGGATTATCCTTTTTGGCTCTCTCAATTGTTGTCGCCAAAATTTTGATATGCTCCTTTTGACACAATTTTGCAACTGTTTGGATTTCCATTTTCAATTATATATAGGGGACACTTTTCAAAGGGGTTCTGCTGGTGTGTTGTTGCAGCTGAAAACTCAAGCAGTTCAGGTTCAGTTGGATCATTCTATAGAGAAATGTTGGGTTGGTTGTATAATCAAAGTATCCATGAAACTTACAATGAAGTTGGAGCTTTGTCTGTAGAGCAGATTAAGTTAATTGTGTGTTGCAACAAAGGGTTTGAATAGCATACTTGAGGGTTCCTTGAAGGAGTCTCCTTCTTGCTATGTAATCTTGCTCCCTAGAGCCCTTTTGTTTAGGGTTTAGCTGCCACTTGAAAAAGGGACTTATTCTTTGATAGAAAGCAGCGTATAGAAAAAGGGTTTGCGAATCTCTTTCTTTTCATATTAAACTCTTTATTCAATTGACTTTATAGAAGCTTAAGATGTATCTATAATTAATAAAAAATTCTAGGATTCTTCTTCCAATAGAAAATAACCTGCAACATTCATCATCCATCGCCCCTTTCCAACATTTATCAACCTCCCAAAGACTAACACCTTATCATCATCTAAAAGTCACCTTTAACATCTTTTAGATACCATTTAGAGAGATAGATATCTCTCGCTTCATGGCTCATAACTCATCATTTTCTTATCACATCTAAACGAAAGAAGAAAAAACTAATTCCAATTAGGGGCACCCCAAAAAATGAATCTATGGAAACTCTAGTAAATAATTTCCAAAGAATTTCCTTACATTTGTCGAACAGCAAGACATTTGTTCTGTCTCTTTGCTTTTTATGGAGCACGCGCTCAGGTGAAGGACAGCCAAGTCCTGACCAATGTCCTTGGGTAGGGTCCTGGTTCGTTCTAATCGTTGTGCCCGTCACGCTGTCCCCTGAGCAGAGGGAACAGAGCGGAGAGGAGCTGAGGGTACAGAGCGAAGAGGAGCGGAACGGATCGAAGCGTAGAGGCCTCCTCACCTCGTACTCATTTAAGACGCTTTAAAACCGGGCGATAAGGATCGGCAGGTTCAAGCTGGAGTCGGGCAGGTAGTCCTCTGCCCCTCTGTCCATTGTCCTGCCGCACGATTTGCGCTGCAGCGTGTCCTGGCAGCCTGCAGCCGGCATTTAAAATGTTGCAATGTGCATTGTATAATTTATATCATAATTCTCTCTACATGCATTGTCCATGCTCGGAGCTGGTCGGTCGGTCGGTCGGTCGCTCGGAGTCCCTACTTTATGGCCATCCTGTTGCCTGTTGCAGCTTTATCCTGTTGCTTCGTCCTGGGGCTTATCTTGATTTCAATTGTAGAGCTGCCATGGGGACTCCTGTACGCTATTCCCTGTTCGTTTAGGTTGTTTAAAAGACAGAGCGAGGGAGAGAGAGGGGGTCAATAAAAAGAGAGAATTGAGACATTTGGGCAAGGGGAATTGCTTGATTGATTTGTGAGAAGTAGAAGATAGAGAGAGAGAGAGAGAGAGATCTTGGGGATTGGCAAGGGTTAACTGACATATATTGTAGATATATATTCTCAATTTATTGTATATTGTAGATATTATAGATATATATTTACAAGTAAAAAGATAACACTACCAAGAAACATCTTCAATCTTTTCGCTCAAGATCTGCCTCTGCTCTACCTCACTCCCTCCCATGATCATTCCTTCCCTTTGGTAAACCTTTTTTGTGAATTTTCCTAAATTCCCCTAAATTTCCATAGATCTTCCATGTAATCCCCTTAAGCCCCTGTACGCCCAGAAATCAATTATAATCGTATTGGCAAACAGAGATCTTCCTTCTTCGGGGGTGTCACCTTTCCCCTGGCCCAAAAAAAAGAGCAAACGACTTCCTGTCGCTCATGCAAATTGCTCAGCGGCAAAAAGGAAATGCCAAAAGGAAAATCTATAAAGAAAACCCCAGGGAAAACCTGTGCCGGAAACCTTTTGAACCTGTAAGTGATATTGAGGAATAATTTTTGCTTGGGAAAACGATGATCGGTAGACAGGCAAAAAAAACTTCCGGTCTTCCGGATGTTGATCAGCAGACAAAAGATGCGTAGGATAGGTAGAACCAGAGACAGAGAGAGAGATAGAAAGAGAGAGAGGGGAAGTATAGATCTCTCTGTGTGTACCTGTCATGACGACAGATGCGTCGTTTCAAGGATGCAAAAGATACTCCCCGCCAGATACTCCGAGGCTGAGGATGCGGAAGCCGAACTGCCTAAAAGGAATCAAAACAAAAACCAAGAAAACAACAAAAAAACATTCAAATAAAAAGCGGAAATAACAGCAGTTCCAGTTGTGCCCATTCTACTTTTAACTGCGATTGCCAGTTCGAGTCTCTCTTTCTCTGTGATTCTCTGTGCAACAGTTGTCCCGAAAAAACAAAAAAAATCACAACTGTTCTCTCCGCGCTGTTTTGGGTTTTTGAATTTATTTCCATTTTTATACCCATCGATCCATGCAGCATGTTGCCTGCCTCTCCACATGTGTGAAGCGCATTAAAAACTGTGGAAAGGAGTGGAGGGGAGTGGAGGGGAGTGGAGTGGTAAGGAGTGAAGTGGAGTGGCTGGTGGTGGCATGGTGCATGGCTGGAGGATGCTGCGGTTTTGATAATGTCAAACATGTGTCCACCGAGCCGCTGTGCATGCCTAATGAGGATTGGGATGCACCTTCGGATTCTGATTCTGATGATGGCTGCCTGCTGCCTGTATTCCCAAGACAAAGATGCGGCTCCTACACCTAACGGCAATCGAAGCATGTGGGAAGATTCTTCTCATTCTGATTGAACAAAACTCAAATCAACCTTAGTATACTCAATGGTGATTGAAGGGGTAAAGCAGTGATGGCAGTTAGGGAAATTAAATAGCTATAGGAATAAGAATGTTAGAAAATGATTTACAATACATCAAGGCAAGTTTTCTATAATTTTGATGATATTTTTCAGCAATTAATTCAACCTGAATTTAAGCTAACAAAGTAAGGAATGTTAGAAAGTGATTTACAATACATCAAGGCAACTTTGTAATGATTTATATGAAATTTTCCAGCAAATAATTCAGCCAAAATTGAAGCTAACAAAGTCAAGACTGTCTTAAAAGCTTCTAATGCAGCTATATCCTTTACAGCATTCTATAAGCTAGAGCAAACATAATGAACCTTCAACTGAGAGCTTCTCCAAGCATAGCATAAGAAAAAATAAAAGAATTGTGGATGTACATATGTAGATCTAGCAATTATGAAGGAGTGAATGCTAGAAAATGTTTGTAAAATTAAGATATAAAATATCGAATAAAAAAACTAAGACATATTTAGATGAGAATATCTTGTTAGATCCGTTCTCTTTCATTTACCAATACCCAAACTAATTCCAAATGTAAACTACCCCCCTTATTTCTTCAACTTCCACACTATAACACACCAAAACTCTTACCCCAAAGAGCCACTTATACTCGTACTCTAACTGGCAATCCCCAAAACAATAACTGACTCATCTTCAGTTACTTCAGCGCCACTTCACACCAATTTGTATGCCCCTCGCACATTTGCGGGGCCCATTTGCATTTGCACGAAAATGGAGCAGTTTCGAAGTCTCAAAACTCAAAAATTTCGAATGCTCGATGCGAATATTTATGGCCGAAAGAGGAACCCCAACTGCATGCGGGAGTTAAATGTTAAATGTAACAAGATGCCAATCCGGAATTATATGCACAATGAATAAATATAAATTGAGCAAATTAATGTGCCATCATTTTATTTGAAGGCATATCAGTCGAGGCTGGGAAGCGATCCTGAGACTGGGAGTGGGAGTGGGTCTGGGACTGACTTCGAGGGCGTGATGATTGCATTTTAATGAACAAATTAAAAATCAATGCCCCAAAACGAGACACACAAACAACCGACAACTGATGATGATAACACGTACATTGTACTTAAATTAAACGAAACGAAAACGACAAAAATTTCTTAAGGGGGTGCAGGGGGAGCAGGGGGAGCAGGAGCTGTAGGTACTACCATACCATACCTTTAAGAACTGTCGATCGAACACCGATCGTGAGAATGGAAATGGCGACAATGTCGAATGCCGAATGCTGAATGCCGCGACGCTCTCTGTGTGCTGTCTCTGTCTTCGACTGCCTGCTGAACCCCATAAATCTTCATAAGCTTGTCACGTTTCCAGTGCAACAGCTACTCGTAAATATCTGGGTAGCCTAAGAGTGAGGCAGAGAGAGAGAGAAGCTACATACAACCCACCAAACCAGCAAGCCAACTGACAAAGTTCGGGAGTCTTCTTCCCGCACTAGCCCCCAATCCCCCACCCAAAAAAAGCAACCCAACAAATGAGGCAGGTATTTCGAATAAAGGATACCTGGTAATTGAAGTGTTTCCACTACAAAAAGTACTCTAAATAAGTCTGAATATAGAGAAATATGACAAGGGAAATGTATAGCTGAAGGAACATTATCTCAAGATGAAATTAGGGTAGTTAGCATTAAAGGAAATTTATGATTTTTGCTATTTCGGTAGTTAATATTCCAATAAATCTACGTATTAAATTTCAGCAACATAGCTCTGAAATTGTGAAAACTACGAGCTTCCCGAGTGATCTTCATTGGCTGCACAGCAGTTTACAAGCCTCACTTTATGTATGGTAGCTCTTCTACTCCCCACGACTAATTCCCGAGGCTACTTCTAGTTAGAAACTGATCTTCCAGGTATCCCCTAAGTAACCTCCACAAACCCAATATACCCTCTTTTAAAGGGTAAAAATAAATAAAATAAAAAGAAGCTTCCACTTCATATACAGAGAGCTCCTCGGCGGATTAACAATTATTTTGACATCAAATAGCCGCACGCCCGAATCGGACGAGAGAGTTTTGGAGCTCAGCCGGAGAGGGTCTCTTGAATGGGGGGGGTGGAGTGGGATGGGGGGTACCTTGGACTCCCTCTTGGTGACAATTTCGTGAGTGTCTCTGTGTGGTGGTGGCACGTCCATGGCTTCCACTCTTCCACCAAAGATGCTTTCTGGACTACCGTTTCGACTGTGACTCGGTGACTCTGTGACTCTGTGATTGTGGCATGGCCCTGATTTTGGCAGTCGTTGCACGTGTGCCGCCGTCCCATCATCGTTGGGTCGTTGGTCGTTGTTGGTTGGGTCGTAGTCATCGTTGCCTCCTCAATTTGTGGCAATGTTCAATGAAATTTTTGGTCATAAAAGTGGTTGTTTATCGTTAATGTTTTGCATTTCGGAAATGTTTAAGGCAATGCCAGCCAGTAATAAAGGAAAAGGAGTTCAACAACTTCGAGAGAGAGAGAGAGAGGTAACTTGGAGGCTAGTCCCTGTTACCCATTTCTTTACAAAGGGTGCCGATGGTATCGTATCGGTAGTTGTTTGATCAAAAATTTCATTTGATTTGAGTTTAGAATTTTCTTGGGTAATTTCTAGGAATTATTTTGTAGGATTTTTGGTGGGTAGAAGTGAAGGCGGAAATGTGTTCATTAATTATACATTTTTCAGGGTTTTATTCTTAGTTTTATTTCATCCATTTGTGAGCCAAAGATTGTTGTATAAAATGCACTTATATTATTCATATTCCTACCCAAAGATACCCCTAAAAAATCTCGAATAATTCTGCTTATTTTTACCCATATTTATCTATATTCTTACCCTACCAATCCTTAACTTTCAGACCTCTTTCCCCGTGCCAATTCTTAACCATTTTCATCTTAGTTCTTGTCCCAATTAAAACCCCCACAAAAACCAATGTATAACTTTCTCAGTGCTCCCATCTTTGGGTGTTTGTTTGATGTTTTTGTAGAGTGAAAAATTTTTCCCAGGCCTAAAAAAAAAACTGTATCCCTGCTCAATTGCTGACCAGTGCCATCTGATGGAGAGGACCCAGTTAAAGCCAATTGGTAGGCCAAACAAATGCCGACCGACATCTCATCACAGATTGACATCTTCATCATAAATAAAAGTGAAAAAAAAAACTAGTTGCCTCTTGCTACAGTTTTCCACACACAGACAGAAAGATCTCAATCTGAATGTGGCAAGTGAATGCCAATCAAGGAGACAAACAGACAAGTTACAAGGGGGTGGGGTGGGGACTATACCACTCGTAACTATAACAATGCCATTGACATTACAATCACAATTACAATAGCCATTACCATTACCCAGTCCAGTGGGGAGAGTGGGGAGTAGAGACTGGAGAGTAGCTGTAGCCTCTCTAATGAAGACATGTTCAAGAGTGGAAAGGGGTGTGTGGGGGGGGCCTCTAGAACTGCCTCATAATTACACCAAAAAAACATATTGCGCCTGTCTGCTAATGGGCCAGGCAAATAGATCCTCCAGCTGGACCAACCTTCTCCTCCATGGAGTAGCTGCAGCTTGACCACTTTCCTCCTTCAGCTGGAGAAGCTATAGCTAGACCAGAGGCATATTTAATTATCGCTGAATGTGTGTGTGTGTGTGGTGTGTGTGTGGCACACACCCGCCCCCTCGTTACGGCTAGGTGTTAACAAATTCATTTCACTTACAGGGCGGGGTGCGGAGGGAAAAGCTACTGTAACTGGTTTTGGCTACGCTCCTTCACGGGTGGCTCTATCACAGCTACATGGCTCTTTAATCTTACATGTAGAGTGTAAGCGAGTGAGAGAAAGACAGAGAGAGAAAGAGGGTGTGAGAGAGAAAGAGGCGGTTACATTATTTGCATGCTGATTAGTCTTCAATGCCAGACCAAGACCAGCCTAGAGGTTCCCAAGAGACATGAGCTTGCACAGCAGAGAGTGTTTCCCTCCCAGCAGAGTGTGTTCCTCCCCACCCAGCCAGAGACTGTTTCCCCCTCACCAGAGAGAGAGGAGAGTTGATGATCTATTAGCTCAGAGCCCCCAGTCAGGTTGCTCCAATTTTCAACACTTTTTGACGTGGCTGTTAATTGATTTAGAGTGCCAGTGTCCGACATCACCATGTTGGGGTCTGGGCAGCAGCCAGAGGTCTATGATTATAGAGCGCCACTTGCCACACTCGTTATGGCCACAAACTCTCAGGCTAAGGCTGTGTCGCTGGCTGTGTCTCTGGCTCTGTCTCTGGCTCTGTCTCTGCCTCCAACTCTGTCTCTGACTTTGCCTCCAACTCTGTCTCTGCCTCTGCCTCTGCCTCTTGGCCACTGTAATGACTCTTTGCTGCCTCCACGGCTGCTTGATGCTGGTAATTGTTGGCCATTTTACTCTCTGGCATTGTACGTGCCGTGCCATTGATTTAGGTGACTATAAAGGGGGGGGGGGGTATCTATGTAGGGGTTTCCCCGGTGCGAACAAAATGTTTGCCTAACTACTCAATCGTGCGGAATTGACAACTTTATTAGCACAAAAGGCGGAGTGGGCGTTGTTGCAGTCTCCTCAAGGGGTGGAAATGAGCAGAAATTAACGAGAACTATAAATGGCAGAAAGGGGTATAAAGCGATAATGGAACGATAAATGCAGTGCATAAGGAACAGGAAGCTATAAAGGAGAGTCTACTCTGTGGAGATTCTTCTGTGATTAATTCTGTAGCCCTTTAGCTAAAAGAACCTATATGAACCTTGCCCACTTAGTGCACTCAATGCACAACTGTACCTAAAACAATTGAACTACTTTAGAGGACGAAAGAGGCGAGAGAGCCCTGCCCAAATGGAGGAACCTTGCTGCTGCCTCGACAACATGTGCTGGAAATTTCCTGCCTAGTAGAAAACATTCCGCGAAAACAAATGTTGCCCAAAGAGAGAGAGTGAGAGAGAGGGGCATATGCAGAGGGGAAGAGTGTAAAGTAGAGTAGAGTAAAGAGAACCCTCAGGATCACTGGAAACACCTTGCATCAGGGGGCATCAAATTCGGGGTTCTGCATGTTTTTTTTACGCTCTACGCGTAGAATCCGAATCAGAGACATGTGCAACAAGAGCAACAGATTGTGTGTGGCAGACAGGCTAGCAAGAAGAGGATAGAGAGGGTCGAGGTTAGGTACGGGGAATGGTTGCACGAATGCAACAAATGAAACGAATCACAGAGCATAGTATGGAATAGGATAGGATGCTGCTGCTGCCAGTTGGTGGTCGCAGCAGGTACCTTGCCCCTGGAAGGATCAGGATGCTGATCCTACGCGAGCAACAGGCTGCCATTCCTCTCTTCTTTTTTAACATGCAGCTAAGATTTACTTTACTTTACTTTACTTTTGTGTCTGTTGTTTCTCTTTTTGTTCGTGGGATGTTCACTGGCAGCTGCTGCCCAAAAGGAGACCTGTAAAATGGTTGCAATCACAACAGATTTCTCTTCTGGCTGGCACAACTGGCAAACTGTTGCTTTAGATGGTATCTACTGTACTTCAGATAGTATCTACTGTTAGTTCTCAAACTGTTGCTACCAGAAAGAGAGAGAGAGGGAGAAAGGTAGACTGAGTACTCATAACTATGCCATTCCCAATCATGCCCCTCCCTGTCTGGCCAAAATGTCTTCTTTATGCGTTGTAGTAGGATTGCCCCTTTATGGGCTTTTGGCCAACGCCCCAACGATTTAAAAGCGTTCAAATAATTACTCGAATGGCATTCCTCCCCCCATTTCCCGTTCACCATACCCTATACCCCATTACCATTTGCCATTTCCATGGAATTCGTTCTTTCAGTGGCTCCTCTGCTCTTTCGATTCGTATTCTTGGACTGTCTTTACTTTACACAGTTTCTATGTAAAATAGACGTCGCATGAATGTCTGGCTTAGCTAATGAGCTGTGGAGTGGCTACATACATATGTATGTAATATATGTGCAAAGCGAAAATTCCTAAACGCCAAAGACTGGCATTTGATAGAGGAGTTGCAAGTGCTGCTATCAATAGGGGAAGAGGTAGTAGAGGCCACTATAGTTGGTAAACAAATATGAATAGAGTTAGGTGTATTCTTTGGCATTAAGTTATAGAATTTATCAAGATTTAAGGCATATTTCTATAGGGTTTTAATTCTTACTCTAATAGGTTTATAGAGCAAGCAAAAGAGCTAACCATTATGAGCACTTTTGAACCAAAAAAACACTCCCAAAACACTCCCAAAACCCTCCTTAAATTCCACAATTGATACGCTTACATAAACTCTAAGTACAGCCCCCAGGCGTACCTTCTCTTAGCCAACTTTCCACCCATAAACCCATAAAGCCAGTGTATCCCTCCACCATATTTAATCAACATTAAGTCACAAATTATATACAATTTTGGGGTGGAGCACTGCGTAACCCTCTTTTGATAAAGAAGAACTTAAATTTTATTGCTAAAATTTATCGAGTGGAATGCTTGTGGCATGTTGTCGCTCGCTCATGCCACACACACACACATCAGAAATTAATGAAACAACAAAAAATACTTGAATAAATATATTAAAAAAAGGAGTCAGAAAAGGAGAGACAAAAGTGAAGCCTGATGTTCACCGGCTGCCACGGGAGAAGGTTTTTGAGTTTTGGTTTTTGGTTTTCCTTTGTTTTTGTGTGTCGCGAAGCCAATCAAAATCTGTTCCAGCAGCAGCAGCAGGTTGCAAGTGTCTGGTTTTTGGGGGCAAGGCATAACTAAATGATCAGCGAGTGATCCAGAGAGTGTGCGGTTTTTAATTACACAACGGGGGACATTGGGGGACATTGTTGCAGTTGTTGTGCCTCTTGTGGGTCTTGCTGACCTTTTGTTGTTGTGGGTTTCTGGTGCATATGGCACGCGTTTGGGGGGGCATAGACCCATGACAGACAGAGAGGAACAGCTGCCACACTGCTGCTGCTGCTGCTGCTGTTTGCACAGCTTTAAGTTTGCCGAGCTGCCCCCGTGCTGCCGTGCTGCTTTGTGTGTTTGTGCTAACATTGCCCAAACATGCCACAAAAGGACAGCAGTTGCCTCGTTCTTCGTTTTGTCCCCCAAAGAACAAGCCAAGAAGTCAAAAGGAAAAGAAAAAGGAAATCATTCTTTCACTTATTTCGAAATTCTTTCAAGGGATTTCCTTGCCTCAGTTTGGATTTTTCTTTGAAGGGAAACTCTACTTCCAACCCCCAAAAACGGGACTACTGTGTGTCCCATTGTTCTGCCTTTGACATCTTTGCATTTTATGGAATTTTTCCCCCCTCCCCATAACTCCTGGCATTGTGCTGATTTTCCATGGCTGTTAAATTGATGGATTGCTATGCGACTTTTGACACCAGACACACACACACAATTGGCATTGGAGGAATTTCCTTCTCTTAGTCTACTTCAAGGAAAATCTCTTAAGCAAGCATGGATAATGCATATATGTGGAGGAGACATTTCATTTCTGACATATACAGTGATTTTTCTTGGGGGATTTTCTTGGTGGATTTTTCGGTGACATTTTTATGGACACCTCGTTAAAGTTCTGCGCTAAGCGGGAACATATTTGGGTGGGGGGATAGTTTATACCGTACTCGTTAAAGTGTCAATCATAAATAAGCAGATCCCTTTGGGGTCTCTTCAGCAAAGAGCATTGTGTGAGTATGTAATTAGGGTTTGATTTTTTTCTGACAGAAATTGTGAGAATTAAGCTGATTAAATAGTGTCGCAGGAGGAATGAAAATGGTAGCTAAATTATGGAATTTATTATGGGATAAGTTTCAGTTTTCTTTGCTTTCATTTTTGGTAATATTTGTAGAGTATTTTTCTATGGTTTTTTATGGAATAGTTTAGGAGGAAAGAACTCTCTAAAAAGTATTCTTAAAGCTATTAAAAAAATCTCCTTCTTAGTTCTTATTATTCTGTAAATATTTATGAAATTTCATAGCACTCTCAGAATATTTTTATAAAAGCTAAATAATAATTAAGATTCCAAGGTTCCAAAGATTATTAACTCCAAATAAATATAAAAATAATTCTTACTTAATTTCCGCTTTAAAATAAATTTCCCCCTGAAGTAGGCACTCTCTATAAGTAGCACTCTGCTGCCCTCCCTACCTTAGACCCTTTATTCTATGATACACTTGTCTCAGTCTCAAGTGAGGACCAAGTACAAACACATGTGTGTATCTATTACCCCTTTGGAGCAGAGATCTTGGGTTACGCTGCAAGAATCAGCTGACAGAAAGCGAGAGAGATACTTTGCGGGAAGTCATCGAGAGAGAGAGACATCAAGGGGAGTACTGGAGAGACACGAAGGGCAGTAATGGAGAGTCAGGGAGAGACATGAAGGGGAGAGCCATAAAGGAAGTCCACTGGTAGATACACAAGGGGCAAGGGACAAGGGACAAAGGGGACATAAAAAGTCAGGAAAGGCGGAGGCAGCCACTTGAAAAATCCACCTGCACGACTGGCAACGATCTTGCCCGATCTCCAAAGCGAAACTGCTGTCTGTCTCTCTCTCTGACAGAGTCTCCTTTGCTATCTCTTTCATTGGATTTTAATTTTGGTTGCATGGTTGCTGATGTTGCCTCTGCTCTCTGCTGCTGCTGCTGTTTCTACTTGAGCAAACTGCAGGCAGATTACCCAAGTTGAGCCCTTAAGTGTGTTCCATATCAGGTTTATCATTCGCTGTCATTGTCGTTGTTGCTGTTGTCGCTGCTGCTGCTGCTGCTGCTCCGCTTCACTTCACTGATCTGATCCAGCGGACGAACGGATTAAATATATCATTTTTGGCTTGTCCCTCTCTTTAATGAAAGGGTTAGTGTAGGGTGAGCCTTCAATTCAGTTCAGTCGAATGATTCAGTTCGGTTTGTTCCCCTGCTGCTGCCTGGCTTGGCCAACACCTGAAACATTTTGCAGCCTTACGCCATCAAACGGAAACTTTACACACTAAATATGCTTTATGAAGAAAGTTTATTTCATTCGGAGGGTAGGAAATATACAAGGAGTATGAGTATGAGTACGTGTAGTATATGTATAGCCTGCCATCAAGTGCAATGATTGATATTGAGGAAGTTGCGCTTGTGTCTTGCGGTTGTATTACAAGCTGCTCGCTCGCTTACTTCCTCTTTTTTTGGGCTCAGAGAGGGAGACTTAACACTGAGAATAATGGAGGGACTATAGAGGGAAATTTGAGAGAAATGGGAGAAAAAAGACAAGATATTTTATGATATATAATATATGCTAGTAGTATGTAGAATATATACCCAAAACATTATAGAATTTTCAGTGCATTTTTGGATATTTTTTTTATATTTATATTTTATATTTTTATATATATATTTTTCCATTTTTTAAGGCTCCTTGCATATGCCATGCGCCTGAGATATCTACATATAAGAATTATTAAATATTTTTTATTATTTTTTTTAAATATTTTTTATTATTATTTTTTAAATATTTTTTATTATTTTTTTTTATTAAATTCTTTAATTTTTTTTATTTTTTTATTTTTTTTTTTTTTTTAATTTTTTTTTATTATTTTAAAATTTTTTGTTTGTTTTGTTTTTTTTATATTCCTTTCTTTCCTCACAAATTTTCTTCATTAAAATTCACCCATCAAATGGCATCTAAATGAATTTTTTAGCCCTACAATCTTCTCTTATCTTCAGAAAATAATTCCTTTGTCCAGCTAAAAATTCTCTCAGCGTTTCTTGCTAAATACTTTTGGCAATATCAAGCCCTTGGCTAATAAAGTCTTTAGCCAAAAAGAAACTTAACAATTAAACAGAGGGGCACACAGTCATCAAAAACAGGGTGTCTCAATCGAAAGGTTGCTACAAACAATCGCAGTAGCCATTCAAATATAAAATGTAAACACTCAGAAAACAGTCACCAGTGCCCCATAATTCAATAGCTTAAAACTAGTATGATAACTAATAAATTACCCAAAATGTCGCTCAGCTGGAGAAAATTTCCGAAACTTTTGCTGGTGCTGCCACTGCTGCACTTTGCCCTCTCCGCTGTGGTTAGAATTGAATCCGCGGAGCAGAAACGCATGAGGCTGCTAGGTGAGCATATAGCAAACACATAGATAAAGGTAAATTATATAGATATAATATACTTGCAGCCAAAACCAATGTGGAAACTATAGCTGCAGTTATGAAGCGGCAAAAGGAGGACATAAAGGAGTGCTAAAGCCACACAGACACCCTGTATGATACGAAAAGAGTTACCCCCAAAAGCGCAAAACCAAACCCCTACGAAAAAGAGAAAGAAGAGTTATCGACACAAGTCGAAACGGAAGCAGAGTCAAGGTGCAAACCCCCCGCCCAAAAAAAATCATTACACCTGTTCCTCCGTGGCGAAGATGTGAGTGTAGAAAGCGTGGAAATCGAATGCACAAGAGAGGGAAAGGGGAAGAGAGACGACCCCGATTGCATGACAGTTCCCTCGAAAATTTAACGCTCATAGTTCTATCAGCAGAAGGGTTGCATAAAGTTCTTCTCTTTTTGGCTCTTTTTCGGGGGGTAACTCTTTATATTTTTATTGTATCTTTTTTTTTTATTATATTTTTTGGGGAATGGGAATTGGTCACGCTGCCTGGCCGCTGCACTTTGTTGCATGTGGCACGGCGACATTAATGCAAAACCAACGGGTAAAACTCAACCTCTCCACCATCGAAAAATTATCAAGCTTAATGAGCGCACTGGGCATGGTGCAACATCTGCAACAAGTGGCAGCTGCATCGGGGATTTTCTGCACGAAATTTCATTATAATTGTTATAGCTTAAATACAGTATATCCTTCGAATAATTAGCACTTATTTTAGACTGAAACAAGCAGCTGCCTGGCAGCGAAAGTAAGGTCTAAGGATAACTAACCCTTTTGGCTTGCTGACTGTTGCCTTTTTTGGTATGGGTTTTTTTAATTAAAGTTATTTATTATCTATTCATCAAAATATTTGGCTACCAAAAAGGGTTAGTGCTGTGGCAGATGGCAATGAAATGATAGCCCAAAAAAGAGGGTTTTAATTTTGAATTCTCAACTAAAGCAGGGACTATGGTGAGCTGGTGGAAAGGAGAGGAGTATACAAGCAGATACATAGATAGAAGTACGAGTAGTTAATGGATAGATAACACCCTCAAAGCCGCTGCAGTACTGCTTTAAATTACCCACAAATTTGTTAAGAATTTCCACAATAATTATACATATTTTTAGAACTATTAAAACCTTTAAAAAATATCCCTAAATTGCTCCAAAAAACCTACAAAATATTGCGCTGTAATAGAGACAAATTTAGGCACACAAAACCCATAATTATTATTACAATAATTATCCGCCAATAAATTAACAAGAAATACAAATAAAATATGTAGCAAAGGCAATCAACCAGTTTGCAGGGGGGACAGCCAGAGAGAGAGAGAGAGCAAGCAGCTTAAGGATCTCTATTCAGGAAGTCCCCATGCCAGATCCTGCTTAATATATTTCTCCCCTTCTCTTTGCTGCTGTGCTGTAAGTATATAATTTAGCAACCTTATCAGCTGGAAACTCGTCTGCTGCTGCCCCACGCGTATATCCAACTACCGACTTGATTATGCAAGAAACGGGAAAATACTACCGTAGAGGGGGGAGGGGGAAATTATGGCAATGGCATTCGGATATTACTTAATCATACATTTGACTGGTTACAGAAGACCCACACACACCAGAGAGAGAGAAGGAGAGGGTAGCGAGCAGCTTTTACCTTTGAGCAGAAGGGGGGAAATTGCAATGACAGTTGCATTTATGATAGTGTAAGGGAAGGGTAGAAGACACATATATTTTTGGCAATGCGTCAGATGCAATTACAAATGACAGAAGGAGCAAAAGGAATACTTACTATACCTGCCCCATCGATGACAGCCAAACTGCAACTGTCAAAATGTCTCTGTGTGGCGGCAGTGTGGCAAAAACTGTCAGCGTCTGGCGGGAATCGCCTGACAAATGTGACGCCATATAAAATCAATAAATTATGAGTGCCAAAGGGAGTCGCCAGCTCCACTTCATACAGTAGCCAGCAGTGGCAGTGGCAGTTGCATAATGTATTCTAAGGATGCCAAAAAGGAGTGACGACAAACCGGTTGCAACTCCATCAGACATCAGCAGGCGGCAACAGCCACAGCCCCATGTCCTTAGGGACTCAAGAGGCAAGATCCTCGCTGTATTTGGCGTTGATTGATTTAGTTTGTGGCACAAAAAACACCTCGCCAGCAGCAGCAGCAGCTTCTTCTTTAATGAATTAATTAATGAAGGGCCATAATTAAATTTGCACTTTCTGCTGCTGCTGTTAATTTATGAGTTTTTAATTATTTTTGCAATTAAAGTTGTCTTTTTTTTGACTGTCTGTCTGTGTCTCTGTCTCTGTCGCTGTTGCTGTTGTTTTCTGCAACATTATAATTATTTCCTGGCAACAGGATCAACAGGATATGCTGCTCATTTGTCAGTTTGTAAGGCAAAAGCGTTAAATCGAACCCCAAAAAAAACTGGCTTCCTTAAGCCACAAAAAAGACGCCAACGAAAGACTCTGGCAACGAACTTGTTTTCAGTTTTTTTTTTTTGGGGGCGCCAAAAACTTAATATATATTTTTTTCACTTTTTTTGCAGCTGCTTTTCGTTTGCTGTCGCTCTTGGTCGCTCTTCTGTTTTGTTTTTTTTTTTTTTTTTTGGTAATTATTAAAAAGCATTATTTTCTGTGTAGACAATAGATGGAATGGGATGGTATGGAAGAGCCACTCGGCTTCAGGTGCTCTCGCTCTTTTTGGGCATTGTTCCAATTTCCCTTTGGCAGCGCGGAAAAATTATTGTCAATGTCTGTGGAAATGAAAACTCAATTGTTTGGAAATGCTGCAGGTAGAGCTCTCTTCTCTCTCTCTCCCTCTCTCTCTCTGGCTCGAACAGATCTTCTTTCCACTTTATGGAGTGTTTTTAGTTGTGTTTTTTTTTTTCTTTTTCGCGCAGGTGTAGAGTCCAAAATGTTCTCATAGTAGTGATGAAGAAGGTCTCTGGTCTCTTCTTTTTGGTACAGTTATAAAACTGTTTTAGATCTCTTCTCGGTTCCTTTTCGGGTGTTTTTTTTTTTTGGCAAAACGTGGGAACTACAGTTTTTGGCAACAGAATATTCAACAAACAAGCTGATGAATAGGTTTCTATGTCAAATCAAAGGCAGGTGTAGCTGGTACTAAGACTGGGACTTGGGCTTAGTATTGATCGATCAGTGGGCAGGGGGTACTGGCTTTTGGCTGTGAGAAAAGGGATGGAAAATATTAAACAAATGCTGGGAATATGGTAGAGAAAATTCGAAGTATAAATTCTACAATAATTGGTATATATTTTTGTATTATTATTAATCATAGGCTGAGGTTTCATCTTGCCTAAGAAATCAGGCTGAAAATGTACGTTCATTTGGGTCTTTGATAATTATCACATTTATTAGAGATATTTTTTAGGTATTTTTGTACAACAAAAAGGGTCTATAGATGTACTCAAACAGATGGATCTACGTGTACTTTAAAGAATATATATTAAACATGATAATAGATGAAAAGTAGAAGGATTTATACCAAGGAAATATTAGTGATAAATATTACTATTAATTAAAATATCTATTCAATATTTTCTCTCTTTTTTTCCATATTTTCCTGCATTTATTTTACATTATTTATTTATAGAGTAACTATTTACTCACTCTCTGTCTCTCATACATTCCCTGCAATTGTTCTGCTAATATATTTATTTATTTACCTCAAATAATTTTCCCTTTTTCCTCCAACAACTTTGCCTTTCCACTCTTTCTTTTCTTTCCTTGCACAAATATTTATATTATGCATATTACAATAATTTTCTGCTTACCTCATATTACCTTGTAAAACCTTCAAAATGAGTTGCTTTATTCCATGAATAAGTATTTCCAGCTGCTGCTACATTCAATCTGCGTTCAATCTGCGGCCAATCTTCAATCAAATGACTCGACAAGTTTTGCAGAAAAGATTTCTTGGGATCAGGCCTTAGGCTTAATTGTTTGCAAATTAGCTAATTAGTTAATTAAGAGCCTGATTACATGGCTAATGCTGTGGCTTTCAGGGTTACTAACCCGATTTGGTGGAGCATATTTTTGTGTCTTTTTGCTTTTTGTTTTTGAATTGAAATTAGCCAGAAGAAGACAAAGGGTAGACGACCATAACCATAAGAAAATTAAACCAAAAAATTTCAGAAACAATGAGCTTTGAACAACTTAATTGAGACATTTGCTAAAGAGAGAGAGAGAGAGAACACAGACAGAGAGGAACACCGGGCCCTCAAAGCAGGCTTCTTGTCATCGTTAAGGAGTTAATTTATTTATTATCCACAGATTTTTACGGCTCCATTGTGTTTTTTTTGCTTAAACTCAGTCCAAAGCCAATGCCAGGAATAATAAAATATGAAAGACTCCGAGGTAGAGTCACCGTCAGAGAGTTGTATCCAGAAGAACCGGCTTTTGGGAGGGGGAAGCTAATTAGAGGAGACTTCGAGGAAAATATATGTAACACCGAAAAATGTTTTCTTCTTATTTTTTATGGATGCTCATCGCTGTGCATGTTCCTTCATCTTCATCTCTCTGCCTGTGTGTCTCTGTCTCTCCATCTCTGCCTGAGTCTCTGCCTGTGTCTCTCTGTGTGTGTCTTTCCTTTTTATGATGTCGAGAGATTTTGCACCTTATGAGAAAAATCTTGAGAGCTCCCCCCCCGAAACGGCTGCCTGCCCGCTACGTCGGCAACGTCGCTGCCAATCTTGTTAAACTTGCCCCAAAAGCCGCATTGACACTTTGTTGCGCCTGCGCTTCAACTCCACACACTCGTTACAATCCCAGAGTGGGCCCCCAGATCTCTATCTCTCTCTCTCTGTCTTTCTATCTCTCTCTTTCCTCTCTGTGTAGTTGTTGTACATTTGAAAGTCCGTTTGGCTGTCTTAAGCGTTAATTTTTAAGTGCCTAGTGAGAGTTTTGTTGTTGTTGTTTTGTGTGCCCCAGCTGAAAGGCGGCTTTCATCTTGGCAGCTGCTGTATCTGTATCTGTATCTTCTCTAGATAGATGTAGCTGTAACTTTAGTTATTTCTTTGGCATTGTATCTCCCGGTGTGTGTGTGTGTGTTCTGCCTTAATGAGAGCACGGGTTCAAGTGGCAAGTGTCTTGTCTATTTTTTATTTGCAGCATTCTCCCTCCCCGCCCTAAATGAACCCATTAATTTGCTGCTCCAAATGGTGTCTGCCAACTTGACATTTTTCACTTGAACCTAAGACATTCGGTTGGTTATTGACCTGGTTTTTAGTTGAGGGTTTTAGCCACACGCTGAAAGGAATTTTTGGCAATCCTAAAGGGAGTTATAAATGGTAAATAGGGTGTAAAGTATTGGTAAAATTTGTCACAAAATATACAATGAAAGCTAAGAAAATTGTTATGCATTAAAAAAATTCCCAAAAATTCGAAAGAGATTCTTTTTTAGGTATATATATCTCTGCTGCATCTTTCCAGCCACTAAACTAATCCTAAAAATTCCACAAAAATTCCACACAAAATTCTAAAACCTATCTATCTCTTGTTTTATTTACATTTTTCTAGCTCTCTTTTTATGTTTTATTTAAAGAATGTTGCTCTTATTCTTAGACTAAATCGTTCTGCCCTTGCCTGCTTTCCTAATTTATTGTTTAAAATTTACATTTTCCTCGCCTCTTCCTGTGTTTCATACAACATTTTCCTTTGGTTTTCATTCAACTTCCCCCATCGAAGTTTTCCTTTGGTTTTCATTCAGCTTCCCCCTCCTGAAATGAAGACCCTCTAACAAATTAACATTTTTTTAATATTATAGAATGTTTCCCCTCAGCTAATTGCAAATAAAATGTTGACCCAAAAATTAAACGAAGAAACAGCAGAATTATTACAAAAATTTCCCCTACCCAACTCCCGAACATGTGAGAATTTTTTTAGGCTTTCTTCTGACTGGCTGGCATTCATATTTAATTATTTTAAAAATTGCATTTTTAGTCTTTTATTTTTGTTGTTGTATTTTCTGTTTTCTTTTGTATCATTTCTCGGAGTGTGTGTCATTAATTTGGCCAAGATCGAAAGGGTGATGGTGCTGGTATGGGAGAGGGGTAAGCTGAGGGAGACTTGGCCAACCATGAAAGCGGCAAACAGGCAACAGGAGTTTTTGGTCAAGTTGTGAAGGAAAATATTTCGACTGTTACCGTTATGTCTCTCTCTCTCTCTCTCTGTCTGTGTCGAATTTTTATATCAAAAATATTTTTCGTATTTCTTTTTTTTTGTGGGATAAATTTTTTTTTTTTGTTTTCTCAGGCCAACCAGAGGACGGGCTAATAAACTCAATTAAGCAGAGTGTAAGCGTGTCCAGGAGTCCGGCAAACAGTGGCCAAAGCTCTCAGCCTGGTCAAGTGCTGATGGTCGGGACAGAGCTCTCTGATGGTCGGTACTCGCGGTACATGGCACTTAATTGACCAACTTTGAGGTTGCGTTTTTTTGGCCAAACAAACTGTGTGGAATGGGGGGGTGGACAGGGGTGAATGCAAATCCAAAACCGATTCAAACGCATTATCATCTCCATAATTCAAATGCTGGCCAAGAAGACATTGCATGACTGCGAGGGATCTGATAAAAAACACACATACCAGGGAAAAATTGTTTGCCACACGAGCAAAAGCAAAACAAAAAAATGGAAAAAATTGAAAAATATTTAAAGTAAGCAAAAGAAACGAAGATAGACGAAGTGTTGGATACACTTTTGGGGGTAAGTTTACTAGGGAAATTATAAGAATTTTATAGGGAATTTAAATTCGATAAATAAATGAGATAAGAGATGCTAAATGCTGCTGGCATACTCCTCCTTTTTGCTTTAAATTACCTTTAAAAAATCTACAAAAATCACTTACACCTGCAAGCCTTGTCTCCATATCGAAGTACCCACCAAAAAGTGTATAAAAAAAATATGAAGAAAGCCTTTTGGGCTCCACGTAGAACGGTAGCTGGCAAATGCCTGTTGACACTTTTTTTCCCCCCCCCACAAGCACAAAACAAGCCACAAACAGATAACGCCAGATGCCCCCAGAGCACAGCATGAGTCGCGGGTGCCACAGATGGAGTCGCCGATGGAGTACGGGAGTCGTCGTCGTCGTTGGCGTGAAAACTGCAAAACAAACGCAATTTTCAGCCATGACTATGTGGAAAATATTGTGTGTATGCTGTGTGTGTGTGTTGTGTGTGTGTTGTGTGTGTGTTGTTGCGTTTGTGTCGTCTCTCAGCATGCGCCAATTTCCCAGGAAAAAAAAACTCTGCCAAAGTAGAGAAGCGAAGCCCTGCAGTCAAGACAGACTTTTTGGACAGGGCTTGGTAAATATTTTGCCACCGTATTTTGAATTTGATTTTGTTGTCTCTTTTCTGCTGGTACTATAGTATGTCTTTTGTTCTTTGTTTTGACTGAATTCCAGCAGCACAGCACAGACACGAGCAGATGCCAGCTGATGGCCAGCAGCGAGGAAGTTACTGGGAAAATTGTAGGTGCTTCTTGAATGAAGTTAGGGGTCAAAACTGATCACAGAAGCTACAAGAAAAGTCTGCTTAAAGAATTATAATTATAAATATGTTCCTTACGGTTTTCTCTGTTGCGCTCCTTGTCTGATCTTTTAGCCAATTTGCGCTACAATTAATCGTCGCTTTTTGGGGCGTTCATTGCACGTTAACACTCGGGCTACGCCCCACACACAAAAAATATAATAAAAGCGGAACATCTTCAGCTTGGGCTTTAATCGATTTCACACAGCACTCTCTCTCTCTCTCTGCCTGGGCCTTCTCCTGTTCCCTGTTACCAAACTGGACAATCATTCATGGCAACTTGAAGACAATGCGTTGACATTTGCGCCTCATGTTGTGTGTCTCGATTGGACGGACACTCTGAATTATGGGCCAGCCAACAGGCAAAACAAACAGAAAATCACAAAACGCAACAAAAGGCATAGCCCAGCAGGAGTAGGACTCGGGGGGAGGGTTGGGGTGTAGACTTACCGTTTTCTTTTTGCCATTTCTATTGTGCGTGTGTGTGCCTTCTGTTTACACTCCTCGTGTGTGTGTCGATTGTATCCCGTCGCCAGGGGCGATCGATGTTTTGTAGTAGCGTGAAATATCGCAACAATGGCATCATATATTTCACAATGTACTGCTGCTCCTACTACCCCTCCTCACCCTACTGCTCCTACTCCTGCTCCTACTCCTACTCCTGCTCCTACTCCTGCTCCTTCTACTCCTCCTCCTTCATCGAACATGATACATGGGCGCCGCATCTAACGGTTGCCAAAAACAAAAGACTTAAGCAACAAACTTTCTGGTCAAGCCATATGCACAATCGATTAGAGCGGGGGAATGGAGAGTGAGAGATGGCCCAAAAATTCCTTCAGCACAAGCAAAATGTCCACCGAGTAACTGTCATAACTGAAGTATATTTTGGGATTTTTTTGGGTTTTTTTTTCGGGGTTTAAAAGTGTGAGAAAACGGAACTACTAGAAGCCTTACCAAATCAAATTTTTAAACGTTTTCCTTTCTATAAATTTAAATCCCAGCGATTGTCTCTCTCTCTCTCTGTCTGTCTGTAGTTCTCTTTTCTTAAATCTTCTGTAGCATATTCCCAAGATCTGCTGAACTGTCTACAGGCTGTCGACCCTTTCACTTCATGCCACTCAAAAACAAAAAATTCGAATACGCGTACGTGCCTGACCACACAAAATGTGGCTTAAAAAACAGCAGCCAAAAAGCCAGCAGCAGCCAAACAAATAGTAGAAGCAGCAGAGAAACAAAAAAAAAACAAAGATTTATTATATTAAATGCAGGCATTTAGCGCCACTTAAGAGGCAGCCACAAAAAATGAGAAAAAAAGAGAGAGAGAAAAAAAACCATGCAGGAAGTCCACATAATTCTCATCAATATCAATAATAGTTTTTGTTAAGCTTTCGTTTTTTTGTTGTTGCTGTTGCTGTTGTGTCGTGTAATGATTGTTATGTTTATATTTTTGTTGTGGAGAACGTGGTAACGTGGTGGAGAGTGGCAGGCAGGTTGCAAGCAAGCGCCAGTGACATTGCAGCAGCAACAGTCGGCACACACAATCCACATCCACATGCAGGGTAGCCCATCAAATAATACTAATAATAACCATAGTAATAACAACAAGCAATTTCAGAAAATGCAGCACGTCCAAGGCAGCAGCAGCAAATCGAAGCTGCAACAGCAGCAGCAGCCAGTCTTTGCCACTGCAACAGCAACATAAAACAGCAGGAGAGGCAGTGGCAGAGTAGGAGGAGGAGGCAGAAGTAGAGGCAGTGTCAGAGGAGGAGGCAGAAGCTTTGGCAGAGGAGGTGGCAGAGGAGGTGGCAGAAGCAGAGGCAGAGGAGGAGACAGAAGCAGTGGCCGAGCTAGAGGAGGAGGCAAAGGCACTGCCTGAGGAGGAGACAGAAGCAGTGGCAGTGGCAGAGGCGGAGAAGCCGGCAGAAGCTTTGGCAGTGGCAGTGGCACATAACAGGCTACTGTCTTCGAGGCTTCCTGCTTGCCTAGATAAAAGCAAAAGGCCAGCTAGCCAGGCAGCCAGCCAGCAGCCCGGCAAAGTTATTTTCAAATTGATTTGGATCTAAATTTAGTTGAGAAACAGCGGCACAGAGGCACAGGGCCATCATACGAATGAATATAATCGTAAAAAGAAACTTTATAGAAATGAATTGAGCCAGGGGACAGGGCAGGGAGAGAGAAAATAAAGAGCTTGCTGGCAATGTTTTTAGTAACTTATGAATTGTTATTGTTCAATCAAAATGAGGGCTAGGAAAAGTGCTAGGATGAGCATATGTTAAGGGAAATGGGGGGCAAATGGGTGGTAAGTAAAATAGGTTAAGTAAAGGACAGAGAAAAGGTAGGAAAGGTAAAAGGTTGTGCTGCTGCTTTCAGCAAGCTTATAGATATTTTATAAGGTTTTTAGTTGCATGGCCAGATAATTTACACTTGCCAAACAAAAATATAGAAAATTATTTTGTGCCTAATAAAAGTCTAGAAAATTGTTTTTTGACTAATAAAATCAACTTAAAAAAATATACATAAATTCAAATACATATACAACTTCAAATGCCATTTCCAACTTAAGCAGACTCAAGCCTAAAGTCTCTCCCCCTCTCTTCTCTTGCGATTAAATTTAAAAATGCGCCTGGTCATTTCCTTAAGGGCATTTGCAACGCTTTCCGCTCTCTCTACCCCTCTCTCTGCCCCTCTAACCCTCTCTCTGTTGGCCAGCAATCGGCATTCAGTAGCCGATAATTATGTTTCCCCATGGTTTCCCTTTCCATGGGGCGTTTTCAATTTAATTTAGACGCGGCTGTCCGGCTGTCTCTGGCTATCCTTTCACAATCTGCGACCGAACGAGCAGCAGACGGTCGTGTGACTTTTAACGCACATTTTGCAGGCACTTTAACGCCGCCACAGCCACCAGACACCAGATATCGAGGAGCACGACTGGACCCCGGAGACTGGGCGAACTGGGAGACGATCGCATTGACATAACACCTCATAATTTGCGTTGCACGATGAAGGCTACAGCCACGCCCCCTGCACACGCAGCTCAAGACATCTGAGGCAGACTTTCGCCTTGAGAATTCTCAAATTGCTTGCAGGAAAAGAAAGTGTCGTCATCGGGCGGCAACAACACTTGCAACCTGGATGTATGGAGCTGGACCTGAATCTGGACCTGCTCTTGGTGTCATTGCTGGCACTTTGAGTTCGATCTGCCACACCATCGGTTGCGATGCATGCTGGCGCTCTCCACTGGACACCACTGGTTGCAGCAGCCACGCCCCAAAACAGTTTTACATGGCCCCTGGGCTGCACCGATGTGTGGCACTTTCCTTTTACGCGTGGCCAGAGCGATCCATTGCCCAGTGATGTTCACACTTTACGAAAGTTTGGTTTGCCCCCTGCTCCTGCTCCTTCCTGCCCCATGGCCTTAAGGTGCCAAAACATTGTCGCCCCAAGTGTGGCCATCATCATCAGCATCAACATCAGGCATTGGCAGCCTCACACATACACTTCTTCCCCCTTCCCCTGCTGTCTTCTCCTGATACTGTATCCTCCTGCTGCTCTTCCTCCTGCAGTCTCCTGCTGCCGCATCCCCTGCTGGTCCCCCTTTTGTTGTTGTTTTTATTGTTGCCTGCCAATAATTGTATATAATTTATATGAAAATTGCCTGAGAGCGCAGCCCTTGATGTTATGCATTTAATGTTTAATTTATACAGATTTTTATTTTTTTTTTATATTTCTTGCCAGTTTTTTTGCTTAGCGAATTTTCGGTTTATTTTTTGTTGTTTCCAGTCTACAAGGAAACTGTTTTTTCATGACTGTGGAAATTGTTTGCTGAAATACTTAATTGTTCATAAATATTTTATCATATTAATTATGAATTTCATTTGGCATTCCCAGGGATTATTTGCGGCAGGCTGCCAAAAGTCATTAGCTGGAGACGCTCTAATAAGCACAAGCCCAAAAAAATACATAAATGCAATGTAGTACAGTGGTACAAAATACTGTTGGAAAGGCAATGAAAGTGGGTTGGAAATGGGAGGAAATTTGGGATTTATTTCCGGTTTTTATTGTATGTAATAATCCACAAAGAAAGAGCCTCTTGCTAAAGTTTATTTTGGGTTTTCTTTGCCTTTAATCTTGCCAGATTTCTTGACTTTATTTGTGCTTTATTTTCAGTTTTTTCTGTATAAAAAATAACACAAAAAAAAAGTATTTTACTCTAGTTTTTCTTTGCATTTCTTAGCCATATTTTTGCCTCATTTCTAGACTTTATTTGAGCTTTAATTATGGTTCTTTTTTTCATATAAATTATATCACAAAAGAAGAGCCTTTTGTTATAGATTATCTTCGCATTTCTTTGCCTGATTTCTTGACTTTATTTGTGCTTTAATTGTGGATATTTCTCTATATAAAATATTCCCCAAAGTAAAAGCCTCTTGCTGCAGTGTCTTTTGGCATTTCTTTGCCTCATTCCTTGCCTTATTCCTTAACCCTTTTTGCCCCACTGTAGCAGCCAAAACGTCATGCCCAAAAATGTTAATAAAATCATAATTAGTTTTGGTGGCAAGTCAGGAGAGGCAGTCATCCACCACCTACCTCTCTTCTTGGGCCTGTCTCTTGGGCTGGACACGCAAACCTTTTTCCCCCAACTGCCAACAATCCAAAAAAATTATTAATAAAAAAGAAAGAAATAAAATGCTCAACGAGAGAAATTGCTTGCATTAATTTACGAGTGCGATTTAATATTATTTTTTTTTTTTTATGTGATTATAATTCTGTAAAGGGAAATTGCATGCCACCAGCCGAGTGGCGCCACTCTTTGACGTCTTCGACGAATGCTTTGACAGGGGCTCCTCCTCCCCTCATGGCCAAACAAACAACGTGCCTGGCATTATATAGTATATATGTATATAGTATATGTTAGTTGAGGTTTGATTCACTTCACCAACGGCGCTCTTTTTGGGGCGTAATTAATTGTGAAAACATGGCCACAATGGGCCACACAGTTTAGATGCCAAACAAATACTAATTGGGCGACCAACCAAGCCCGAGTCCAAGCCCAAGTCACCCGATGCTTAACTATGCTGTAAAAATGAATAATCGTATTATGTATTATGCTAAACACTTGTGACAGACCCAAGACCCTGGGCCCCTGTCGCTTTATATGCAAATCGCTTGGCTTTTCCTCTCTTTCTCTCTCTCGGTCTCTCTATCTGTGTCTCTTTTAATGATCTTCCAGCTTGATCTTTAACGTTAGATAGTTGATTCTTTTTTCCCCACATCAAATGATGACTCGACACAAGGGCATGAATTAAATTGAAATGTTTCCAACAGAAATTTCTCTTCGTTTTTTTTTTTTGGCAATAAATTTTCTGTTCACACGCAAATGAAAAAATGAAACAGAAATTTCGGAAATTTTCGGAAATAATAAAATGTAATTTGCTACCATTTTCTGTTGCCCCATCGGTTGACACATTCACATTCACAATTTTTATTATCATAATTACAGAGCAAAGCGAACCTGAACGAGTCCCAGTCCAAGTTCCAGTTCGAGTCGAAGTCCCAGTCCCAGTCCAAGTCCCAGTCCAAGTTCGAGTGCAAGTCCCAGTCCAAGTCCCAGTTCAAGTCCCATTCCCAGTCCAAGTCCAAGTTTGAGTCTCAAGTCAAAGGGTTGTCCATTGTCCACTGGCGAATCGGGGTCACCTGCCCTGTACCTTGTGCCTCTGTGCCTCTCCTGATCAGTGATCAGTGAGCATGCTCAGCCATTCGTTGAGCTCCTTCGTGTATAATTAGACTTGAAAGCATATTTGTCAAGTTTTTAGTGCGGTTTCGGAGTGGTTCGGAGCACTACGCATCCGTGTATGGGCTACTTCAGATCAACAGGATGCGATATGGTAATGATAAAGAGCGTTGCCTGTTGCCTGCTCGAGCAAGATACAATTGGGGAGCGCAGCCAAATTGAGTAATTGTTAAGGCACGAAATTAAAGGGGGAACTGCATTGAATTTAATTGAAATTGTTTTTGGCCAGAGAGGGAGAAGGAATAAAGTAACTAAGAGATGTTCAAAGAAAGTCGCTTGAAAGGGACTGTAACTTTAATCAAGGGTAAGGCAATGGCTAGAAGGTGCTGCAAAAGTAGCT
Source organism: Drosophila bifasciata (assembly GCA_009664405.1). NCBI lineage: Eukaryota > Metazoa > Arthropoda > Insecta > Diptera > Drosophilidae > Drosophila > Drosophila bifasciata. Next base: position 43,651,226 of record CM019044.1, on the reverse strand, counting down.
TAAAATGATATATTCTTTTAATAATTCCTAGCCATTCTTTCCTTATTCTTTCCTATCCACTAACTGAGGGTTTTCCTTTTGAGCGTTGAGTCCTTTTGCTATCCCAAAAGTATGCAGCACTGATTGACCCTTTTAAGAGCTGATTTCCTTAAGCAGAATAGATACACAAAAGCAGGTCCTTTCCCCTTCAAATGTAGCCTGCTTACTACCCTAAAATTTGTATAATTTTTTAAAACTAAACTCCTTCCATTTATTTTTCTATATTTGTCATATTTTTAGCCCAGCAAAAACCACTCCATAGTTCTCTTCTGATCTTTAAAATCGACTAAAAAATATATATATAAACCAAATCTTGTTCATTTCCCACATTAACGAAATACAAAAAAAAAAATGCCAGATGTCCGCAACAAGTTTTAACCAACTTAATTGACTTTTTTTTTGTAGTAGACAATGATGCTAACAAAACAAAAACAAAAACAATACAAAAATACAACAAGAAAAGGAAGTTTTATAGAAAGAAAGTCGCAGCAGGAAATACACTGTAAGATGAGTGGGGAAGTTAGGGGAAAGAAGTGACCAAAGCTGGATATATTTGATGTGATTTGAAGCTTTATGGCAGGTAGATGTTAGAGAGTGTAAAGGATTACCGAACTTAGCTTTTAATAGTGCGTGTTCTTTGGGTATCTTAATCACACATCTTTCTCTAGCTAGCAGCTAGCTTACCCCACATCTTTCTCTAGCTAGCTAGCATACCCTTAATGGAGAGTGTATACCCACAGCGAAGCACAACTAATTCAATAATGAAAACATATCAATAAACACAAGACGCAGCTGTGGACAAGTGACTGCCATGGCCTGTCTTGGTCCTATGCTGACTCTGGCTCAGACTCTGTCCTGGCTCTGGATCTGACTCTGACTCTGTCCTGTCTCTGGCTCTGGCTTTCAAAAACACTAAACACGAGCTTCAGCAGAGATGCCCCGAGAGCAGGCAACAATTTGTGGCAGAAAAAAACGACAAAAAAAGTAGAAACAGAGCGCGCAGCATGTTGCCTACCTGACAGAAGGAGCAGGAACAAAAAGCCACAGCCAAGTTGCAGTTGCAGTTGCAAGTAGCAGCAGCAGCAGCAGCAACAATAATTAAAAGAAAAAATTTAATTGATGCATTAAAGAGCTGTTGCTGTTGCTGTTTGCTGCTGGATGGCAACGTGTTTTCCAGCTCCAGTTGGGGCCAGTTTTTTGTTTGTTGTTGTAGTAAATACAACTTGTACCGCTCCCTACCCCACGCCCCCTCCCGCTGAGTGCTACACTATTTTTAACTGGCAAAAATGAAGCTACTGGCAGATCCCTAGTATGAGCGGATGAGAGCTCCACTCATTATGTGGCAGTGGCACTGGCAGTTGTGGCATGTTGTTTCAAATATTTACATTAAAATTGTTTACATTGAATCGCTGCTCTCTGGTCTGGTCTGGTGCCTGGGCGGTGGATCTCTCTTAAAGTTCTTTGAAACATTTTTGAAATGACTTGCGAAACGAACTTGAAAGTTGTCTCTACTGTAGATACGCTTACTTCCGCATCAATAGAGCTACGCTACTCTACTCTACGCTCTGACAATGACAACAGCCGCCTTAAAAAACAATCAAAGGACAGCTGCCACTTCAGTCGAAAAGTTTGCTCTGCCCTACCATTATGTTCCTTTATACAGGACATGACTTTGTCTAAGATAAATTGAATTAGAGACGCCAAACGCGCACAATTCATCATCAGCCGAGGAGCTGCGCACATGATAGATAGTTGCTCGAGGGATAGGAATAGGAATAGGGATGGATGTGTGCCAGGAGGAGATCTTAAAAAAAGAAAACGAAGACGGGGCTGAAACCGAAACCCTCGTAGTAGTAGGAGTAGACATTTTAATTTCCACAAAAATAGATTGCCAGATGAATGGAATGGGATGGATTCAGTCGTTCCTTTAGGGGTTTGTCTGCCTTTCCTGCTGCTTTTTTGTCTGTGTGTATCTTAAGTGCCAAGGAAACTGGAGCAGGCAGCAGGCAGCAGGGAGCAGCCTTAAGCCGCTCTACAGATGCGTAGGCTGTGTGGCAAGAAAGGAGTAGCCTGCATCTAGAGTTTCCCCCCCATCCTTTCTAATCCTTTGGTTTTTGTTTGGTCTATTTTTTCAAGGTGTGGCCACGCAATCTGCGCTGCTTATTGTCTAGAGCGAGCCATCTTGGCCGGCTTAAGCAGCCCAAAAAAGAAAAGGATTTAAGTCGTGGCTTCTTGCGGCTTATTAGTTGCGCTGGCTTAAATCACATGAATGGGTTTCTTTTTGGGTTGCAGCACACGGAAGCAGCTGGAACTGCAGCTCTATAATCCTCCAGACTGCGACTCAGGACTTGCTTGGGGGCTACGACTTCCTCCCACTTTGAAGCCACACCTTTCGCTTGCTTGGGGGCAGCCAGGATCAGGCAGCACAGAGACGAACCAGTTAACAACTGTCGCCAATGTGGCAGGGGGGCAGACCAACCTGCTGGCTGGCTGACTGGCTGGCTGACTGGCGGCTTTTCAACAATTTTCTTTTCCTGCAACGACCACAAAACAGCAGACGACAGACGATCGATTGAAATGCTGTTTGTGATTTTTAATTGAGAAAAAAAACACGATAAGAAAAGGGTTCTTCAGTGATCGAATGTGGGATACTCTCTGATGGATTGTAGCTATGGAAAATGTAACATTTAATTCCGGAGAGCTACACGAAACTCTTCCTATCTATTGCTATGTTTAGAGCACACTCTCTTCTAGGGTATCTTTACTCCCCTCACGTGTAGTTCGGCTACTGTCTGCTAATTAATAAACGAACTCTGTTCCCCCCTTGCAGCGATTTGTGGGCCAGAGGCAACAAACAACTTGCTACTTGGGGCAGAGCCCGACGCACTGCCGCCGCCGCCGCGGCAGATGCCACTCCAGCATAAATGCACACTTTTAGCATTTCTCGGATTCCCCAACTGTGCCGCAAAACGTGCAGCCTTATGACAGCCTCCCCCCACAGCCTTACCCCAATGTCGCCATTTGGCCGAAGACCACGACGACGATCACAAAGCAGGGCAGGAAGATTCACCAGCCAAGGGGGGAGAAAAACGAGTTGCCTGCTGGAATATTAAGAATTGTCATATTGAGAAAAGACAGAGAGGATGCCCAGAGGCAGTCAATGCCAACTGGTGCTGGAAATCACAGTACAAGTGGGGAAATAGTTACATGAAATGGATGATATTTGTATGCTCTATCAATGAAGAAAACCATATGGAATAGGGAGTAAATTAAAGCAGGAATTATAGATGTTTTTTTGGGGCATAGTTAGCTATAATTAAATCTCAGAGCATGCCACAGGCAGTCAATGCCAACTGGTGCTGAAAATCACAGTGGAGGTTTGATATTTGTATGCTCTATCAATGAAGAAAACCGTATGGAATAGTTCATTGAGGAAGAAAATATAGAGGTTTTTTTAAGGCATTTTTAGCTGCAATTAAATTTGGATAAACTTGTGAAATAGGTACATGAAATCAATGATATTTGTATGCTTTTTCAATGAAGAAAACCGTATGGAATAAGGAGTAAATTGAAGCAGGAATTATATATGTTTTTTGGGGCATAGTTAGCTATAATTAAACTTCAGAGGATGCCAGAGGCAGTCAATGCCAACTGGTGCTGGAAATCACAGTGGAGGTTTGATATTTGTATGCTCTTTCAATGAAGAAAACCGTATGGAATAGTTCATTGAGGAAGCAAATATAGAGGTTTTTTAAGGCATTTTTAGCTGCAATTAAATTTGGATAAATTTGGGAAAAATGTACATGAAATCAATGATATTTGTATGCTCTTTTAATGAAGAAAACCGTATGGAATAGGGAGTAAATTGAAGCAGGATTTTTAAATGTTCTTTAGGGCATATTTAGGTACAACTAAAATTGAATACATAACCCATAGATAGACTACTCTAAATACCCTAAATAAATGCCCATGCCTTTACCCGATTGTAGTGTATTTCCTTCAGTTCCTGCCCAACGGGTTTTCATTGTCGATTATATTTGTATTGATTTTCTGTATATTTTTTGAGTTATTGTTTGGCCACAAGAAGTGTGTCCTGTTTTAGCTATAAACAAGCTACAAGGCTGCTACATACTATACACAAAATTATAATAAACTAAAGAATATTTTGTATATATGAATTTGGTTGTAAGTGTATATGTATGGGGCGAATCATGCTCCGTAACTAATTGCCCAAAGGTTTCATTTTTTTTTAATGTAGATTTTTCCCACCGACATTTGTCTAGTTTTTCCTTAATTTAATTACAAGTTTTATTTGGCTGCGTTTCTGTTTGTCTTTCTTTTTTTTATATTCGTTGTGTGGCTTAATGTGAGTCCCCCCACATCTTTGGTGTTGATTACCACTGAAATTAGTTTTCGAATGATTTTTATTACACATCTAATTTGGACTTGGCCTTTGTTTTGCAGCGAGAGCTCTTCAATTATTTCAACGGCTGATGCGTGAACCCAGGGGGGGGGGGGTTTGTACAAGTGTCAACGGAAATGCTTTAACAGTTTTACAAGTTTATTAATTTATGATTGCAAAATGTAATCAAACTGCTAATTAACAAAACGTTGAAAACGGGGAAAGGGGCAAGGAAGGCTGTGCAACACCCCGCTCCGAAAAATCACTCATTCTATTTTGTGTTTCGTTTTGTTTGGAAAAAATACTAGAAAAAAAAATGAGAAAAAAATAAATTAAACTGTATTGGTGGTGTTCCTGTGTCGTCGTCATGTCTTTGGAAAAGCTGGCCACACTGAAAGCGGTGCGCTTTGTGCACAAAGCCCGCAAGTCCCATCACGTTGTGGATTTGCAGGGTAATCTATTGTTTTACTTCAACAAAAGAACACTGTCGCGCGTGGAGTGGTTCAAGGGTTTCCTTTGGTCGAATCAGAAGATTGTGGAGGATCTGTATGACCTGCAGGACAAGCGGGTGCTCATAATCGAGGAGGGTTTCAATTTTCAAATCGATTGGATTGACATATTCGATGGACAGCGCAGACCCATAGCGACGGTGGAGCATGAGCGGAGAGGATATAGCGATCATCTCTTCCAATATAAGACACCCACGGGCGCCTTGGTCTACAGAATAATCGATTCAGTATTCAGTCCAATCTACACCGTGTACGGGTCGGATGGCGAAACGGAGATTGGTAAAATGCATCCCGTTGTCATGCTGGACACCTGGCAATGGTTTGCCAAAACACAGAGCCTTAACTTTCCCCCCGGCATTGATTTGAACACCAAATTGGGCCTAATCGCCACAGCGGTCTATATCAGTGAGTTCATAAAACGATACAAAAGGAGAAAAAGAGAGAGAGAGCACAGACGACACAACCATTTTTAAAAAAAGGAGACGACACCACCATTATTAAAACAGTTTTTTTCGATTTATTTAATTCAATATTTTGTATTTATTTTTCTATATATTTTGTAGCCAAATTCATCCAATATTTCCAGGCGGCTTGGCCGTTGCTTGTGTGGCAGTCTCGGCTGCTGGCATTTGTTGGCCTCCCTCTGGACTGCGGCTCAGTGGCACCAGCAGCGGGCCCATGGGTCGGCGTGCCCTTGGTGCACCGCGTGTGCCCCTGCTAATGGGTGCTGGGGTCTTCGAGCGGGGTCTTCCGGGTCCGCGCTTTACCGCTCCTGTGGGGGACACCGATTGCAGGCTAGGACTCTGCTGCGGCGTTGGGAGATCTGTGGGGCAGAGCGGGAAAGAGATTTAAAGTATTATTAAAGGCTGGCTGGCCATTCCAATGCTTGCACAAAGGATCAGAGGCATATAATGCCGCACGTTGCAAATCCTTGCTGCGTGTAATTGTGGTTTCTGGTATAATTGTCCCAACACCCCTGCATGCTGCATGTTGCATGGAAATTTATGCAACGTTGCGTATTTGCCGAAGCGAGATTATGTCTACATTTTCGGCTACAAAATGTTGTTCCTGTCACGTGGTACATATGTATGTACATGCCCCCAGGGTGTGCTGTGTCTGCCTCATTTAAGCGGATTTATGCAATTATCATTTGTCTGTCCCGCCCCCTCCCCACACTCCTGATAATGGCAAACATTTTTGCCCTATTTTCGCCTCTGTTTAAAACCCATTTGTTTGACTTTAAAATTCTGAACAGATGGTATGGGAATATTACATTTACAGCATCAAATTATGCATCAAAAGTGGCAACAATCTGTGCAACGTGACACGTGTCCGACGTGGGGCATTAAGTGGCATATGTAGCTATCAATTTGAGGCACAAAACAAGGCAGAGATGTGGCTAGAAGCGGGGAGAAAGATGTGACCAGTAAGGGGTAGAGAGATGTGACCAGTAAGGAGAGAAAGATTGGCCCAGGAAGGGGCAGAGATATGCCAAGGAAGGGGCAGAGATATACCCAGAAAGGGGGTAAAGATATGCCCATTATGAAGGGAAACATATGCCCCTTAAGGGGGGAACAAAATGCCCAGAAAGGGGGAAACATATGCCCTTTAAGGGGGAATAAATATCCCCAAAGAACAGGCGACAGATCTACCCCCAAAGTAAAAGCCAAAGATAATGCAGCCAGATGTAAATCTTAAGGCAAATATTTGCCTTGACTTGCCTTTGCCAGCCGCATCAAAAAGGGGGGAAGCAAATGCCAGGAAGTTTTATCGAATATTTGTTTAAATTTAATGAAGGGTGAAGGGGAAGGGTGGAGAGGCTAGGGGGTAGGGTAGTGGTTAGGGTAATCCATTTTCGGGGAGTGCGTTAAAATTGTCACGTACCACAAAGTGGCCGCTGCATAATTCCTGCGGGCTGTAATCGAAGCCCACGAAAAAGTAAAGAAAGAAAGAAGGAAGGAAAAGGGGGAATGCCAGAAAGGGGGCAACGAAAGAAGGAAGGGAAAAGGGGCAACCGGCAGATCAACCACAAAAGCAAAGTGCAGATAAAGTTGCCCAAAAAAATATATAAACGAGTGCGGAGTGTCCCCGGAAAAAAGGGCCGAGTAGAGGCAGAGGCAGAGAGCGATAAACGTGATTATGACAAGCGATTACTTAGTGACAAGTGACACTCAATCGAATGCTTAAGGCGGTGGTGGGGGTGGGGGAAAGTGCCACTTGAAGTAGAGCCGGAAGGGCAGAGTGGGAGTGAGAGTGCAGTGAAAGAAAGGCACGGTAATAAATGTGCAATAAAATGATAAATTTAGAGGCATTTTCAAAGGAGTTTTTGGGGTATGGGTAGCTGCTCCCTTTTCCTGTTCTCTTTGCTCTAGAAATTTTGTTAATCTCCCCCTACTACCCTTTCCTGTTTTCTTTGCTCTAGAAATTCTGTAAATTTCCATCAGCATTACTGCTCTTTTTTCCCACCCCCCTTGCCACTTCTATACCTCACTTTTCTTTCAGTGTTTTTTTTTTTGTTTTTTCTTACCTTCTTCATTGAGCGGCACGGGCGCATACTCGCCGCCACCGCCGCCGCCGCTTACTTCCTGCTGTGGCAGCGGCGAAGACGTTCCAGAGCCCGCTTCCCCTGCTGATCCTCCAGCCTGCTGCCCCTGCACCGGCGACTGCGTTGGCGTCAGCACGCGCTGCAGCGACCCATGTCCGCCGCCGCGTCTCGTGCTGCCACGTGGTCGACCGCGCTTGGTGCCACGCGGATGATGTCGCCGCCGCATCGGCGAAACGCCGCTCATGTCGCTGAGGAAGTCTGCAAAAACAACAGAAATTTATTGTTCAGCTCATTATTGATTAATTGCGGTTAGTAGGAGGAGAAGGTAGAAGGAGGTTTGAAGAAGGTTCCAGGTTGGCACTAAAAAACACAGCTGGCGGGGCATATCGAAAAACAAAAAAAACAAAAAAAATGTAAAAAATAGCTACGAATTTTTGTTACATTTTCGACAATTTTATGGTCATTAAATGGGGGTGCTGTAATTACATTTGTGTTTGGATAGCCTGATGCTTGATGAGGATCGATGTACGTTGATATATTGTTGGGTCATAGTAAGGGGGGATTAGTTAGGCATATCAGCAGGGATATGGCCATGGAAAGAGTAATAAATATTGAGAGGGAAAGACAGTTTTAAAAGTAAAATACCATAAACTTTAGCAACGATACGTAATAGCTTTCAATTCTGTTAATTTTTAAGCGAAAAATAATACATTTAATTCAAAAATAACATAGCAGAACTTTGTTTTCCATTGATAGTTCTTCAATTATGTAAATTTCGATTGTTATATCGATTTTTGGTTACAATAATCGAAATTTCCTATAGAAAAACCACAGAAATCTTCACTTAAATGGTAGTTTTTTGAGTCTCTTGCCAACTAATTGATTTATCATTGATTCTTCTATCAGCTATCGATCATTTGTTGCCACCTCTAGTGATATTTGGAGCAGATATCTTAGAGATAAGCAAACCCCCTTTGGCACAGACAGCACCCACTCACTGTGTGTAGATCATCTGTAACTGTGTGAACAACTTTATCTATGCCGCATGACCATATATTCTGCCACTAACGTGTGGCCATTTGATGCCCCAGAGAACAACCAACAAACAAAGACACAAAACCAGAGCTCAGCCAACATCCAACCAGCCCAGCAACAATGTAGCTCAACTTCGAGGGGGCAGACTTTTTGCATATTTTAATTCGACGATTCTGAGGCTATAGTACGAGGCTCTAGCTATGGGTACTAGGTTGCTGCCCTAACTGTAAATTGCATAAATAAAACAGAGACGACGAAGATGACGACGACGACGACGACGACGACAAGAGGCAGCAGGCAAGCAACATTCATTGGCAACAAAAGTTGCAATCAGCAGGAAGACGAGACAACAACAGAGACAGAGAGATAGAGACACAGAAACAACACACCAGAGAGAAGCCCCCTTCCCAACATGTTGTTATGTTGCTATGTTGCTGTGTTGCTGGATCTGGGATCTTCATTGGCGACATTGCCTGGCGCTTTGCTATTTTGGTATGCAATACACAAGTGCATCCCAACCAGCCAGTCAGCATCATTATCATCATCATGATCATCTTCTAGCTGCTAGCTTCTATCCTCTATCCAGATCTCATATCATGATCGACATTGTCTCGTCAGTGGAGTCGATCATCATCATTGTACGCGACAGTCGCGTCGCCAAAGGAATTGTTTACAAGCCAAATAGCTCTCAACAAATGTTGGCCAGAAAGAGAGGAAGAGGCCGAGGCAGAGTTACATTTAATGATAGGGTTTACTTTTACTGTTACAAAAAAAAACGAGAACAGGAACCAGAACTGAAATGCAATGCAACAAATTATTGAACTGTAGCCAAAAGTTCAGGCTGGCGGGCGCCCCATAAGTTTTATCAATAATATTCAATCCAAGGCCCCAAAAGAGGTTCTGCATTTATTTCTATATATTTTGTTCTGTATTTTTTTTGTATTTTTTTGGAACCTTATTTTGACATGTATTTCGGTCAAACGTCGCGGCATTGCAGCAGAAAAAATAGTAGAGAAAAAACCAGCAAAAGTTTCGCTTTTTAGCATATTTCAGCTGTCAACGAGGGGGGGGAGAGAGCGCCTGGCAGAGGCTTTTGGGGGCATGGCAAAATGGAAATGTTGAGTGTGATATATTAGTTAAGGGTGCAGCTATAGGTCGTGGCACTAACACACTCCGAAAACAGAAGGAAAATATACTTGAATATTAATTTAAAATTTTAAAGAATTTTAGAAATTTTTGTTGAAATTTTTGCAACTCTTTAAAAATCAGTAAAAATCTTGAAATATCTGCCAAAAATTGTGGCATTATTCTGACGAGACTGTAGTGGATTTTCTATATTTTTTAGCACTTTCCTTTACCTTTCCTCCACCAAAAGTCGCAAGTACTCTCTCAAAGATAAACAGAAGTTTCCGCCCAAAAATTCAGTCGCGAAAACCCTTTGCTTTTGCCTTCCTATAAATACTATCAATAATAGTCATATTTCCATTTCTCTTTTGCCAACGCTCTACTATTGTTGTTGTTGTTGTAGTTGTATTTATGATTGTAATAAATATTTTCGCTTTTGTTTGGAAATTGTTGGCTGCCGCCTGCCACGAGTGTTACAGCAGTTCCACTTTTTGGGGGGCGAGCCCAATCCATGGATTACCAATTGGCACGAAGAGCAACAGAGAAAAGCTGCAGCGAAATAAAAGTAAAACTACTACAAAAAGCAGGGAAATACAAAAAAAGAAGCAACTAAAAAACAGGAAAGTAAAATAAAGAAAGAAAAGAAACTGTAGAGAATGGGTAGTAAAGAAAAGAAACAGCAGAGAATGGAGAGAAGAGGAGGCAGGCAAATCTGGCGTACATAATCGGATTTTACAAATCATTCATTCAATTATCTAATTGATTTGACTGATGATCATTTGTGAACCTTGATACTAGAAGTCTGCCTGCAAATCTGCCTCTTTGGTATGCCTCGGGGTGCTTCTTTGCTGCCTCAATGTGACGCATGTTTGTTACGCCTGATAAATGCCCTGGCCCCGGCCCAGACCCAGACCCTGGCCAGGACAGGGCCAAACTCATCTTGGACAGAGCCATTGCCATTGCCAAGAGTCTTCTTCTCACCTTTGACTGTAATGCGCCTGGCCCATGACTAAGTGGCTCTCATTGGACCTGGGGCTTGGGTTCTTCTCCTCTGTCTGTGGCTGTGACTGTGACTCTGCTGCCTTTGTAGATTTTCAGGCTTAGATTACATTTCTGGGGGGCTGCCGCTACTGTGCGCCCATAAAAAGTCAAATAAATTGCAATTCTTATCTGTGTGTGAAATTGTTAATTTTTTAAGGGATTTGTTTCGGCGGTTTATTGCCACAAGCTGCAAATCACTTTTGCAGCAGAAGGAAAGGTAGAAACTAACTGAAGAAAACAGAGGAATAAGAGGGGAAGAACAAAATACTTTGGCATAATCTATAGCCAAAAGAACTGAGACTTGATCTAGATGGAATAATCTATATTTCAATATACTCAAAAAAAATGAAATTCTGAAGTTAATTTCAAATTTGAAGCTCAAATTTCATCTGTAAGTTGCAAAGATCGAAGGGGGTTCCCCAATCACATATAGAAGTATTCAAATTCACGACGTGACACCGGCTTGGATAGATAGAGCAAACGTATCTGGTGCATGCGCCAGCCTTGGGCCGTGAACTTCTTGCGTTTGGGTGGTGGCACATCCAGTGGGTCCAGCGTGCGCGGCGGTATGGGGCAATGTGGCGGCCATGGTGGCATAACCTTTGGCCTGGCCAAGCTGATTATGCGCGCCGTGGGAGTGCCCTTGAGTGCCTGTTTGCGGACCGGGAAACGTAGCGTGGCCCAGAACTCATCTTCGATGTCAGAGTTGGGAAAGCAGCAGGGCACGTGGGGCGGATCGAAGGGGCGACCCTTGTCCGGCTGCGGCTGCTGGCCCCACACAATCATCGGGCTGTAGGCGTTTATCGGATGGACATACTGATGCTTCTTGCGCTGTCGACGCTCCAGCGGTATGGACAGCTTCTCCATCTTCTCCAGCATGTCCAGGTCGTCCTCGTCGGCTACCCGCGGCTTGCCGCACGGCAGATAGTCCGCCTCGCAGGGTATCTCACGCGGTGGCGCCTCCGGCAGCTCCTTGGGCATGGCCTTGACGGCGGCCCACTCGTAGAACTTCTTCCAGTCCTTCTTCTTCATGGGCCCCGCCTTCTGCCAGGGCGTCAGCTCGCGCTCCACCTTGGGACGCACACGCACCCGCGGCTTGGCATTGCGCTCCACCCAGGCCATCCACGAGGGCTGCGCCTTGTCCCCAGGCGACCCGGTATCGCCCTTGCCACCCGGCACCTGCGGCAGCCTAAAGTCTTCCTGACTCATTTTCGTACACTTAAAATTTCGCTACTAAAAAATTTTCAAATATTTTTCAAATATTTTTTATTTGGGTTGTAGTTTCGATGGAAGGTAAAACTGAATTGATATTCCGACTAGACTTAACCCGAAACTTGCACTTCTCCAGGCTAAAAAGAGCCTACTTGAGGGCTACGAAGGGTCGTGTAGGCAGCAGAGATTTTTCTGACATTTAAAATTCACTTAAAAAAATAAAAATTAATTAAATTCGATTGAAAATTCTCGGTAAAAGTTTTAATCAGCGCCAATCAAATGAGAAGAGAAAAGAAACCCGCAGAAGAGATGGGGGGCGGCAGTGGCACAAATCTCAATATAGGGGATGCACCCGCTGCCGTGCCTGTGCTGAGGCTATCCGCGGAACAGCTCCAGGAGAAGCCAGTGCCCTCGTGGGTGGCCTGGGTGGAGCGAAACTCCAAGCCGCGGGTGCGGCTGCGTCCCAAGGTGGAGCGAGAGCTGACGCCCTGGCAGAAGGCGGGGCCCATGAAGAAGAAGGACTGGAAGAAGTTCTTCCGCTGGGCGGAGACGCGCGCCCTGCCGCAGGAGCGCAAGTTCAAGGAGGGGCAGCAGGAGCTGTGGCAGCCCAGCGGCAGGGCCGCAGGGAGTCTGGACGAGTACGATCAGGCCGACAAGCTCGAGGAACTGGCCAAGCCGCGCATTGTTAACAAGAAGCACCAGTTCCACGATGACGAGCCGACCTATTCCCCTGTCATCGTTTTGGGGCAGCCGCCCCATCGGGACAGGGGGCGTCCCTTCCAGCCTCCCTACGTGCCCTGCTGCTTCGTCCACGAGGATGTGGAGGCCCAATTCTGGTCCCAGCTGCGCTTCCCCATACGCAAGGAAGCGCTCCGGGGCAGTGCCACGCCGCGCATCATCAATTTGGCCAAGCCACGCACCCTGCCCATCCACCCACATTGCCCGATACCGCCGCGACCCCTCGACCCGCTGGATGTGCCGCCACCCAAACGCAAAAAATTCACGCCCCAAGGCTGGCGCCTGCACCAGATACGACTGATCTATCTGTCCAAACCCACAAACAGGGGGCACTACGAGTACTTTTATATATGACAAGGGAGTCCTCCTTTGGGAGGGGATTCTGTGACTTCTTTAGTTCGAATTGGATTAAAATTTTAAGTGTGATTGATTAAGAATTAAGTAAAGGTTTTTTAGGTGGAATTTGTGGTGTATTTGTGGGCTCTATAGACAAGCTACAGTTTACAGAGATATTAGATAGATTTTTCTTGTTTTTATAGAGACTACAAGAAGATCTTTTGGTATCCTGAAACATATTCCAAGCAAGTGATATAATTTCAACTAAATTTTCTTCTTACTCTATAGAACTTATCTCAGATCTGCCATTGGACATACTTTTCTATACTTTTTTCGTTGCTGAGTTAGCTCTTTGGTTTACTTTCAGAGACATTACACATCCTTTATGCTATTCAAAGCTTATTTAAATCCCAGAAGAGTAAGATATCACAGAATTTGTTCCTTTTCTTCTACCAGCAAACATTTCCCTTAACCACCTCTAAAAACCCCACCTAACTTCTAGTTTCTCTTTCCACAACATATAATATATTTTCCAACACTAGAAATTTAACAGAAGGCACCAAATCAATCAACCATTAAGCCATAGTTCAATCAACTGATCGCAGCATATAGTAGATTGTAGCCAGCTCCAGCTGAATGCTCTATGGTTTAATGCTGATACTTTAGCTCCTTTCACGACTGCTAAACCGTTCCCTGAGCTGCGTTACCAACGATCACAGAAGCATGGCAGATCCGCCAGCATACGCTCACTTGGCTGGGACAGGAATTCGAGGCGCCGCAGATGGGCTCGCCACTGGCGTGGCGTCATTTTCTTACGCTTGGGCGGCAGATCCAACACCTCCGGCGGCAGTGGACAGTGGGGTTTGGGCGGCATTGTCTTGGGCTTGGAGAGTTCACAGTCCTTTTGCGAGGGCATCGTTTTGCGGGCGTTCTTCGAGACGGGAAAGCGTAGGGTGGCCCAGAACTCGGCCTCCACATCCTCGTGCTGGAAGCAGCAGGGCACCTTGATCTTGTCCGCCGGTCTGCCCGGCTCCGGACTCGGCTTTGGCTGATAGGCGAGACGTGGGCGGTAGGCGAACACCTCCTTGGGTGGTGGCTGATACTTTTGGCGGTGCCATCGCGGTTTGCTCAATCGGCAATAGAGGTCCTCCCCCTTCTGATCATCGTCCTTCTGACGACGTGCACCGCCCGATTCGCAACGCGTCCAACCCACAACCGGAGGCGGCTCCTTTGGTAGCCTGAGAAAGCGCTCAGTAGTGGGGGGCGGTGGTGCGGTCACTTTCTGGATGGGCGGCCTCTCGATGGGCGCCGCATTCACCTGGCACCACTTGTAGAAGTTCACCCAATCATCCAGACTCATGGGCCCCGGCCTCTGCCAGCGTGTGGGCTCCGGCCTGAAGGGGGCCACGTAAATGGGCCTTGGCTTGGCATTGCGGGCCAGCCAATCCTTGGACTCCCTGCGTCGCTGCGATGGCCACATGCTTCTGGCGGCCGACGCTCCAGAACCAACCAACGGAAATTTCGACGGTTAGCCAAATGCCAAAATTGTTTTCAATGCTTAAAATTTATTTACAATAAAAAAGTTTCTTTTTTTTAGGTATTTTTCATGGGCAATTTTGTTGAATTTTTTTGAACTTTTGATATTTTTTTGACATTATGGCAGTAAGGGAGTTGGTTTATTTGGGGGATTTTGAGGATTTTTGTTGCATTTTTGGAAAGTTTTCGAAACTGTTATGGGAGGCTAATGCCTTATAGATGCCTTATACCAAAGCCTTGAATATAATTTAAGGAAGGTTTTTTGATGCAAAGGAAAGTTTTACACGATTCTTAGGCTAAGTTTCTTAGGCATAGGCATCTCTCTTTTAAGAATTCTAGCATCAAAAAATGTACCCAAGTTTCTTAGGCATAGAAATCTCTGTCTTTTAAGAATTCTAGCACTAAAAACCTCTCTATTCCTTATCCAAATTTCTACTTTTTCCTATAAATTCCTCACATTATTCCATTCCTTTTTTTTTTTCAAACTTTCAACTTTTACGGACGGCTCAATCATGCGCCCCCTTGATTCGGTAGCACCTTCAATGCTCAATCCTCTGGCCAGTTGCAACTGCTGCCGGCCACAGGCGACACGCATTCGAGGTCATAACCCAATTCCTATCGACGGTTGTCTGTGTTTGCAACTGTATTCCGCAGGCCATCTATTATCGGCAGTCAGGCTGCCTCTTGGCTCGAACGGAGGAGTCGTCTTCGCTGTTGTTGTCTCCAATTGAAATTCGGTGCGCATTGCAATCGATCGCACTTTTTGTGGCCTGGTGATTGTCTGTCTGTATGATGTGCCTCATACTGTAGACTCGAGACTCTCGACTCTTGTACCCGTTGCTGTTTGTTTGTTTGTTCGTTTCTACCTTTCTAACGTTGTCTCGGACTCTTCTTGGCCTGGCTTGGCTACTTCTCCTACCTCTACCTACCTCTTGGGGTCTGTCGCCCATCTTCATTATCATTGGATCGGCTGCGGCAGCGGCAGCAGCGTGTTGCATTTGATGATGTGCTATGTTGCCGACGTTGTCGCCAAGCCATGGCCATGAGGATCATCATTATGATGATCATGATCGTGGCAGCATTTGTTGTCGGCATTTTGTACTCTGCCATTGTCATGATTTGTTGTCGCCAATGTATCCCCTCCTGCACCCCTCTCTGTCTCTCTCTCTCTCTCTCTCTCTCTGTGTCTCGTTGCTTGAAGAATTTTAAATCCCAAAGCCAATCCGCGTAGAATTTTCCCTTTGGAAAGTTGTTCCCTGGACACTTCCTGTTCCCGCTGCCGGAACTTGTTTAATCTAAAACCAAGGACAAGGACTACAACAACAACAACAGCAAAATACAAAAATAATATAAGGAAAAAGGAGTCATCAATCTCTGTGGTGACCGCAAAAGTGGCTCAATAACATGTGTGAAATCGACACCACAGATGCGGAAACGACGTAGCAATTTTATGCTACATTTAGTTAATGACACACAAAAATCCCCACCCCCAGCCCTGGCAGATGGTGTGTTCTTATGGTCGTAGGAGGGAGGGTTCTTTTCTGCAGCTAGAGTGGAGCCACACCCCCCACCAAATGACTAAAAAATTGAGGCAGCTCGAAGGGACAGAAATATGTTCTTTTCTTTTATTTTTTGGGATCATTAGGGGAGAGTCAGGGACAGAGCAAGAAGTAAGGTAATTTTAAGATATTTGAGTTGTGTTTTTTTCTGCTGAAATAAGGGATATCTAATGTTAAAGAATTTCTAAAAAATATAAGCTTGAGTTGGACGTTGTTTGAAGAAAGAGAACATTGATAAATGGAGTGAAATATGGAGCTTAATTTGTGGATTTTTAAATGCTAAATTTGAATTAATATTTTACTGAATATTTTAATACTTTTTACACAAAGATTTTGTCGAATAAACAGACCATTCTTTAAGGCAGTAATAGTCGTATAAAATCAATTAAATCTTTAGCTTTTTTTTGCTTTAAAATGCCTAATCATTGCTATCTTTTATAACACTATTTGCTACATTTTTCAATCATCTTTCCCCGTGTCATACCTTTGGCTATTCGTTTGCTTCTAATTTAGTTTTTCATCGAACTTCCTTGAATGGATTTCGCCATCAATCACAGCAGTCCATGAAATGATATCAATCAGCAATGATCATACCTTAAATACCTGTAAGCCAAACCCCCCCTCTATTAGGAAAGCCAATCAAAGAATTCGCGCATTCAAATACAACGAGAGGCAAAGGCGAATTCCTGCCGCCGGATTTGTATCATTTTTGCACATACTCGTATTGTAAATATGATTAAAACCAATTTGAGTCAAAACCACTTTAATTAGAAAAGAGTTAGGCTGGTGTACTCGATACACAGAACTGCAGATCGAACCCATGGCACGTATGCGGTATGGGCGCTATGGGGGCCAATAAGGTGTAAATTTATGCGGCAATCGAGTGGCAGTCAGACAGACTATGGCTAACAGCATTAAAGCCATTAGCAAGGCAATCCAAACGATGCTCGATGGTTTATCGAATGTCTCTGAATATACGCACATTTTTTCTAATTTTTTTTTCGATTTTTCTGAGAGACTTTTGTTGTTTGTTTTGTAATTATTTTGTATCTGTGTGAATTTTTGTGGCCAATCAAAGTTTTTGTTAGCAGTTTTGATTTGCTGTTAGCAGCAGCAGTTTCAGGCGTAATTGTATCTCATGGCTAACGTGTATTCTATGAGATATTTGTATGTTTTTTGTGGTTTTTTTTTGTGTGCGATCTTTTGATTTATATGCGAAATTTTGTTTGGTGCATTGTGCATTTGTTTAACAAGTGTTTTTCGGCTTAATTATGCTTACTCCATGTCTCACAAGCAACGCTGACAAAGTGGACAAGGATCTCATGATCTACGATCTATATCGGGGTGTGGCCACAACAACTAATGAATATTTAATACACATACTAGACTCGTTTTAGGCAACCTATGAGCAGGGAGGGGGTTGGGTTTTCTGTTTCGTTATGCTCTCGTATTATGTTGTACATGTGAAAGTTGCACACATTTGGTGGCACGTGTCTCCCCCCCTTCCCTTGAATGCTGGCATCAATTAAGAAATTGTTGCACTCTGGAGTCTGTTGTGCAACAGCACAATTAAATGCGAAATGGGGCACGCACTGTGCAGAAATTTGAATGATGAAAGAAATGTGGCAGTGGCAAAAAACTCTACTCCTGCTGCATAAAATTAGCTGCCCCCCCGTGGAATGAGGTCTGTGTGTTGTTTTATTATGTGTTTGTGTGTGTGTGTCTTGGAATGCTGTTAAGTGAAACAACAGGCAAATGCTTAAGCTGCCAGCTAGACTACTGGGAGAACAGTGCCAAAGCAGATTTCTGCTAGAAATCTTTCTGTAAAAGAATTGTAACAGAATGTAGTGACAAGTGATGGGAACTAAGTAGTTGTTGCAATGCCAAAGCTTGATTGAAAATATTGATAAAAGAAAGCAAAGAATAATTGCACGGAAAGTTCACTTTTGTTAAGGGAGAAGTTATCTCTAGGCGGTGCACACAAATGACTCTAACCAGGGCTAATTCTTTCACTGTAAATATCTGGAAATATTTCTAAGAATATATTAAACAAATTTGCAGCTTCATGTTTTGCTAATATATATTTTTCATAAGTTTTTTTTAGTGTATAATATTACAGATATATCAATATTAAATCGATAAATATTAATGCAAAATAAATCCATGCTTGCTGGAAAAAAAAATCTCTAAAATGCAATCAAATATGAAATATTACTTTAGGGAGTAGAATTTACATTTCCACATAAATATCTATATTTTTTACATATAAATATCTATACTTTTCCGTATAAATATCTATATTTTTTTTCATATAAATATCTATACTTTTCCATCTATATTTTTTCATCTAAATATCTATATTTTTCCGCTACCAATACCAAATGTATTTTTATGTACATTTTCCTCATTGCCCCTCCTTTATCACATTCATGACAATTTCTCATTTTTATTCCGTACTAGCTCTAATCGTAAACAGCAAATAAATGTCAGTTAATATTACGAAATCAAGACAAAATCAAAGCAAAAGCAAAAGGCAAAAGCAGAGCAACCTGCTTGGGGGATTGTCGATTTATGTGGCCGCAACACGTGAGTCGCTCATTGATTAAATTAAATCGTAGCACAGACAAACAGACAGATAGACAGACAGGTGCTGGCCAAGCCAAGCCCTCTGTTGTGTGCATATAAAAAATTATTTATGAGCTGCTATTTGGTGTGTTTTTGCCTTTCTTTGGTTGGCCTTTTTTCAGTGACTTTTTCTGCCTTTTTTTGTTTATTTTGTGAGGACCTATCTCAGGCTGAGGTAGGCTCAGTCTGTCCAGGATTCTTCCCTACAAGGAATTTGTAGTTCGCGGGAACTTTAGGGCAGGGGCTTGGCCGTGAGACCGAAAGTGGGGCGAGCGTCGAGTCTGACTACCGTGTAGGTAGTTTGGTAATCGCTCTGGGCGATGAAAGGGAAAAACGCTGACACCTGAGTTTTGGTGTGCGCGGCAATGTGTCTCTGGGTCACCGTGTTCGCGTTCGGCGAAGAAATGATGACACTTCGTTGAGTTTGTTTTGATGGGTTTTCTTTAATGCTTTTATTGTAATTATTTAATTGTCTTTGTGTTGTGTGGTTCTTGTTCTGGACTTGTTCTAGTAGCCACGGCGGATGGACTGCCCGTTTTGGTTTATGATAGGCGATGGACTGCCGTGTTTTAGGATAGGCGATGGACTGCCAATAACGTTGGCTGATAGACTGCAGTTACTGTTTACGATAGGCGATGGACTGCCAATAACGTTGGCTGATAGACTGCAGTTACTGTTTACGATAGGCGATGGACTGCCCGGATTGATCGACGGCTCGGGCTATTTAAGGGCGATCTCGATGGCTGAGTCCGCAATTTGTGGTTACGGAAGTGGTATCGAGTTCTCCTGCGCGTCCCACTGACCTGGTCATTGCATCGGTGGTACCGAGAAATGAGTTGTGTAGTTTTGGCACTTTGGTCATTGATTTGGTTGCACCGGGAAATGACCTGAGTGTAGTTTTGAAATTCTGGTAAGTTGGTGGGAAACTCTGCGGAAATTGGGGCGTGTGTGTTGCTTCCGCAAAAGATCGATCGGCGTACAGTGCCGGGTGTATGGTGTTCGTGGTTTTGGTTTGTGATTACAAAATAGGGTACGTGGTATTGTGTTTTGTGTTCTTATATGACAAAGTAGCTTAGTGCTATGAATATGAATATGTATATGAATGTAACGGACCCGAGGTTCGTTACACCCCCTTTCTTCCGGGTGGAGTTGCGATTGGCCGTTTTGGTTACTCCTGGGTCGGCAAAGTTTCTTGCCAACGTGTTTTGGCGTTTCTATTGGTGGTTTTCCGTCGTCAGGGGTCGTTGTGATCGCTGGTGTCGTTTGCTTCCTCAGCAGGGTCGCTGTCCAACGTGTCGTGGTACTCTTTCAGGTCGTTGATATTTGCGACTTTCAGTTTCCGGCTTCCGGGATGTTGTAACTTGACGATATTTGTTGACGCGAAACCTTTGACTTTGAATGGCCCATCATATTTTGGGGCCAATTTCGCAGCGAAACCGTCGGCTGCGTTGGAGAGGTGATGTTGTCTGATCAATACCAGTTGGCCCACCGTGGGGCGCCATTGTCGTCGGCGGAGATTGTAGTGCCGGGATTGTTCTTGACTCGCCCGTTGAATGTTGTTCCGCACTATCGCGAAAACTTCTTTGAGTCGGGTTGCCTTAGTGTGGGCTGTGTCCGGAGGGCTTCCTGTCCCTGGTGTAACTTCGTCGTATAATGCTCCAGGTAAGCGAGGTTCTCTCCCGTGTAGCAAGAAGGCGGGGCTGAATCCAGTTGTTTCGGAGACACTGGAGTTAATTGCTAGTGATATCTCGGGTATGAGTTCGTCCCATGTGTTTTGATGGTCCTCCACAAATTGGGCGATCATGGTCTTCACCGTCCGATTGGCCCGTTCCGTAGGGTTTTCCTGGGGGCAATACGGTGCGGTGTGTTGCAGCTCAACGCCGGCTGTTTGCATAAACAGGCGGAATGAGCGGCTGGTGAACTGTGTTCCATTGTCACAGACGAATCGTTTTGGTACGCCGAAGTGACTTAGAATGCGTTCCCGAAAAGCTAGCTCTAGGGTAGCTGTGGTAGCTTTCTTAAGTGGCACTAGTTCGGTCCATTTTGAGAAGGTGTCGAAGAATACGAGTAGCATGGTGTTCCCTCGTTTTGATCGGGGAAGTGGCCCTACGAAGTCGGCGCATAGTGTGGCGAAAGGTTCCTCTGCCCTGCGGGTAAGCATCCTACCCACGGGTTTGCGTTGCAGTGCCTTAAACTTTTGGCAGCTCACACAGCTGCGTACGTACTTCCTCACATCGCGGTGTAGGCCGGGCCAGTAATATCGTTGTGCGATCCGTGTGATGGTTTTCCGAATGCCGAGGTGGCCTGCCGTGGGCTGGTCATGGCATTCCTTGAGGACTCTTTGGCGTCGGTCTTTCGGGACGCAAAGTTTCCATGACACGTAGTCGTGATCGTCGGCTCCGTGGCCCAGATGTCTGTAGAGTTCTCCATTCTCGATGACGTAGTCGGGGTATTTATCGGGTTCTTCTTTGGTTTGCTGAATCCGTCGTGTGAGCCAGGGGCAAGATGTTGCGTCCTCTTTGATTCTTGCTAGCGTCTCCAAGGGTTGTCGGGACAGGGCATCGGCAACCACGTTTTGTTTTCCTGCTCTGTAGTGGACGTCATATTGGTACTGTTGGGTTCGAGCGCCCATCTCGCTACTCTTCCGTAGGGGCTCTCCAGAGTGTTCAGCCATTTCAGCGCAAGATGGTCGGTTATAACGTCGAATCGGTATCCCTCTAGGTAGCAGCGTAGTTTTCGGATTGCCCAAATGACGGCGAGGCATTCCTTGTCTGTAGCGGAGTAGTTTCCTTCGGCCTGGTTCAAGCGTCGGCTGACATAGGCGATGACGCGTTCCTTTCCTTCGATCTCTTGCGTGAGTACGGCGCCTATGCCGAGGTTGCTCGCATCGGTTTGTAGTGAGAACTTGACGTTGAAATCGGGGCAAGCAAGTACAGGAGCGGTCGTGAGTAGTTCCTTTAGTTGGTCGAAGGCCGCTTGTTGGTCTGCGGTCCATGTCCATGTTTGTCCTTTCTTGAGTAGCTGGGACATTGGCTGGACTACTGTAGCAAAGTTTGGAACGAATCTTCGGTACCATGATGCCATTCCGATGCACTGACGTAGTTCCTTTAGGTTCGTGGGTGGCTTGAGTTCTTTGACGGCAGCAATCTTGTCGGGGTCCGTGTGGATACCTTCTTCGCTGATGACGTGACCAAGATATTTGATCCGGCTTTGGAAAAATGTGCATTTTTCCGCGTTTATCCGCAGGTTCGCTTTTCGAAGGCGAGAGGACGATTGCTAGGTTGTGTAGATGGTCCTTGAAGTCTCGTCCGACAACGACAATGTCGTCTAAATAGGCGAATGCGTAGGGTTCCATGTCGGCACCGATCACGGTATCAAGGGCCCGTTGGAATGTTGCTGGTGCAGAATGTAATCCGAAAGGCATCACTTTCCATTGATAGAGACCTCTGCCGGGGACCGTGAAGGCGGTGGCTTCTCTGCTTCCGTTGGCCATGGGTATTTGCCAGTATCCGTTCTTTAGATCGAGGGTGGTTATGAAGCGTGCGTTCTGTAGGCGCTCCAAGATGTAGTTGATTCTGGGCAGTGGGTATGCGTCAGGAATAGAGTGAGCGTTGAGTTGTCGGTAGTCCACGCACATGCGCCATTTGCCGTTCTTTTTACGTACGAGTACGATGGGGGCGCTGTGTGGGCTTCGTGAGGGTTCGATGAGCCCTTCTTGGATCAGTTGGTCGACTTGCTCGTCGATAATCCGCATCATGGCTGGGTTCTTTGGGTAGTACCTCTGTTTGATGGGTCGATTATCCCTCATGACGATGGTGTGCTCGGCTATGTTGGAGGTCCCGTGGAGATCATTGAACTTTGGAAGCTCTGTGTCCAGAAATTCTTGGATCTGTGGCGCTATGTCCGGCGGCCAGGGATCGGAGATCAGTTCTGGGTCGGGTTCGGTGAGATCGGGCGTGTCGGGGTCCTTTGGCTGGCTTGGTTCTTCTGGAAGGATGGTTGTGTCGAACGCGCTGGGGGGTTCGATCCTACCTGGGTAGTCGCTTATGTGGGCGACGATCGGGTTAGCGTTGGCCGTGGGTGGCGTAGCTTCGTGGGTCTGGCGGTATACCTGGGTTGTAATGTCCCCAGATCGATGTATGGCCAGGCGGGTCTCAGTGACGACTTTGTTTTCGCAGCAACGACTTGGTTGGGCGACGAAGATTTCGGACGTGGTCCTAGGCATGGCGTGGTGCATGGCGCTAGTGGGCACGTCAGTACGCGGAAGGTACTCCAGTGGGTTGGCGAAGATCGGGGTGGCGTCGGCCGTGGGTACGACAGGGCTGCGGTCGGTGTTTCGGGGGTTCATCGGGCTAGATTCCGGTTCCGTGGATATTAGTTCGATGGTTGGACCCGACCAGCAAGGGGTTTGCGTGGCTGTTTCCCTCGTGGTTTTGGTTGTTGCACTGTTGCTGCCGTTGTCGTTGTCGTTGTTCGGGGCTGGTTGTCGTCTCTGAGGGTGTCCGTGGGTTCACCTTCTCCGTTGAGGGTAGGGTGCATGGGTGCGCGGTGGCTGAACTTGGACCTGGGCTTCCTGTGTCGAGCGGGTTCCAGTTCGTTGGGGTTTGTCTCGTGGGTGAGATCCTTGTGGTGGGTTCGGGGTGCGTGTGCCCCGTAGTTTGTTTTGATCCTGGGCTTCCTGTGTCGAGCGCCTGGTTCAAGTGTGTCGATTCTTGTCTCGTGTGTGAGATCCTCGTGGTGTGTTTGGGATGTGTGTTCCCTGGGTTTGGCTTAGGACGCGGGTGCTCCGTAGTGGCCGTGGGATTCGTTTTCCCGTTTGCTTGGTTGCAGTTTACCGGTGCTTGCTTCGGATTCGTGTTTTCCGTTGTGGGCCGGTGGTTCGCTTTCGCTGTGGTTGGTTTCGGTGTCGTATTCTTCGTTGCATTATTGGGGGCCGTCTTCTTTGTGGTAGGTCGGGGGCGTGTGTTCGCTGTGGTTGGTTTCGGGGTCGTATTCTTCGTTGCTGTATTGGGTGCCGTATTCTTTGTGGTAGGTCGGGGACGTGTATTCGCGGTGGTTGACCTAGATTTCTTGTTGCTGAGGTTGTGGGTTTGTACGTGATTGGTTTGAACTGACGGTGGCGTTGGCGTGAGGTGGCGATCTTGTAGCTTTAGCAGCGTGGTGCCGCATTGGATCGTCGTTTCGATAGCACATAGGAAGTCCATGCCGACTATAACTTGCTCCAGCATGTTTGGTAGGACCAGGAGTGGGATTTGAACCTCTCCAGTTGATCCAGTTTGATGGGCGCCAGTAGAACTTGTGTGATCTCTCTGACTGAGCCGTCAGCCAGGCGTATGCGGACGCATGCATCTTGCAGGTTGGAGTTGTTGTTTAGTTGTCGGGCCAGGTTGTCGCTGACGAAACTTCGATGCCCCGGTGTCGATGGTGGCCTCCGTTGTTTGTCCTCCTATTGTCACTATCGCAACTATTCGGCCGTCGTTCACGTGTAGTGGGTTGCTTAGTTGCGGGTCTGTGGAGGCGTCGTTCTCGGCTGATCCCGTGTCAGTCGAGGACGCGTGTCGTTTCCCGACGTGGCTCGGCGGCAGCAATCGACGGTCCGAGTGCCGCGCTTTCCACATTCCCAGCAGAATAGGATCGAAGCGTTGGTGCAGGCGTAGGCGGCGTGTCCCGATTGACCACATCGGCGACAGGCTGCGCGTGGGTTGGCAATGGGGTGGTGATCATTCGATGGGCGACGTCGTGGTTCGTTGTACTATTTTGATTCGATGACTGTCTGCGCGGTGGGGCTGCTGAATCCCACTGGGGTCTCCGAAAGGGTGTACGGTAGGACTCACCTTCTCTGCGGTCTGGGTGCCTTGCCGGCCTGGTGTCTCTTGGTGGGCTTCGCATGGGTGCGGGGGCCGTTGCGCGTTTCCTCTCGTGAATAAGCTCGTACTCTGCCGCTAATCGGGTTAGCTGTGACAAGTTTTCCAATTCGTCTCGTCGCACGTATAGCTGGAGTCCTGGCAGGGCGTTGTCGTAGATCCGGTAAAGCCCGTGTCTCGGTCGTACTCGGCATGGTGCATGAGGAGCCGTATCTCGATGAGATAGTCTTTGAATGGTTCTCCCACCGCTTGCTTGCGGCCTCGGATCTGGTCGTCCAATTGTTCGAAATACCTTGGCGGCAGAAAATATGCCAGAAACTCCTGGCGGAAATGTTCCCAGGAACTGCCCTGTAGTTGACTGGTACGGTGCCAGCGACTTGCTCGGTCGGTGAGTAGTTCGGCCATGCTCCGAGGCAGTTGGTTGGTGTCCACTCCGTAGGCGCGTGCGCGTTCCTCGAGTAGTTCCAGAAACGATAGTGGGTCATCTTCTCCGTTGAACTGGATGCCCCATCCGCGGATGCGTTCTGCCGTGCGTGCGACGTGGTTATAGTCGGGCCCGCTTATGGGTGCGTCTATAGCTGGCACCATTCTCTGTGTGGGCGAGCGGGTGGTTTCCGTAGCGGGCGGCCTTGGAAGATCGGCGGCTGTGACCACTGGTGGTCGGGGCGTGGGCTCTGGGGCTGCGGGGACATGCAAGCTGGCAGGGGGTCCCATCTTCCGGTGCCTGATGGTCCTGGAGTAGTGGGCAGCGGGGACTTGGAGCGTCCTGCTGGTTTTGCGTATTGTCTCTCGAGTTCTGCCAAGCGAGTCCAGGCACCCGGCGGGAGTGGTCTGGCGACTAGTGTGGCAAAGTTCTTGCGCAACTCTTCGACAGTTCCTTCGGTGTCAAATTCAAATTCCTTGGCGAAGGCCTCCAGCTCGTCTCGGCGGCGCTTGTAGATCCAGCCGACGCTGACGCCTGGATTGGCGATTCGCTCGCTGGTGTGCAAATCAATGCTCGCGTCGTCTTCGTAGGCTTCCATGGTGATTGGACTGAGTTTTCCTCGGTGTTGTTTTGGGCACTTTTCACTGTTTTAGCACTTGGTCACTGCGTTTACTTTCCCGGTGGCACTCGCGACTGGATTCGGGTGGGTGCGCGAATTTGGTTTTGTACCGGACTTGTGTTCTGTGGTTAGCTCTACTATTCTTTCTCGGTGGCCGTGGGTCTTTAATCCACGTAGCCCCGTGTTAAGGTTACCAGAAAGTTGGCTTTGGAATCTCCTTAAAGTTGCCGTAAGTCCCCGCTCGGGCGCCACTTGTGAGGACCTATCTCAGGCTGAGGTAGGCTCAGTCTGTCCAGGATTCTTCCCTACAAGGAATTTGTAGTTCGCGGGAACTTTAGGGCAGGGGGCTTGGCCGTGAGACCGAAAGTGGGGCGAGCGTCGAGTCTGACTACCGTGTAGGTAGTTTGGTAATCGCTCTGGGCGATGAAAGGGAAAAAACGCTGACACCTGAGTTTTGGTGTGCGCGGCAATGTGTCTCTGGGTCACCGTGTTCGCGTTCGGCGAAGAAATGATGACACTTCGTTGAGTTTGTTTTGATGGGTTTTCTTTAATGCTTTTATTGTAATTATTTAATTGTCTTTGTGTTGTGTGGTTCTTGTTCTGGACTTGTTCTAGTAGCCACGGCGGATGGACTGCCCGTTTTGGTTTATGATAGGCGATGGACTGCCGTGTTTTAGGATAGGCGATGGACTGCCAATAACGTTGGCTGATAGACTGCAGTTACTGTTTACGATAGGCGATGGACTGCCCGGATTGATCGACGGCTCGGGCTATTTAAGGGCGATCTCGATGGCTGAGTCCGCAATTTGTGGTTACGGAAGTGGTATCGAGTTCTCCTGCGCGTCCCACTGACCTGGTCATTGCATCGGTGGTACCGAGAAATGAGTTGTGTAGTTTTGGCACTTTGGTCATTGATTTGGTTGCACCGGGAAATGACCTGAGTGTAGTTTTGAAATTCTGGTAAGTTGGTGGGAAACTCTGCGGAAATTGGGGCGTGTGTGTTTGCTTCCGCAAAGATCGATCGGCGTACAGTGCCGGGTGTATGGTGTTCGTGGTTTTGGTTTGTGATTACAAAATAGGGTACGTGGTATTGTGTTTTGTGTTCTTATATGACAAAGTAGCTTAGTGCTATGAATATGAATATGTATATGAATGTAACGGACCCGAGGTTCGTTACAATTTTTGTGACATTTTTAAAGCCAACAGAAAGCAGCGAAGAAAACCCCAAATGCTGAGTGACAAGCGAATGAAACTTAATCAACATTTT
This sequence comes from Drosophila bifasciata, assembly GCA_009664405.1. NCBI lineage: Eukaryota > Metazoa > Arthropoda > Insecta > Diptera > Drosophilidae > Drosophila > Drosophila bifasciata. The sequence goes on along the minus strand of CM019044.1, from coordinate 43,624,350 downwards.
GGCCAACATCAAATTGGATTGCGTACGCCAGAGAGAGAGAGAGAAAAGAGGCTGGGAAATGTTAACCAGCTTGAAGGCGGATTGGAAAAGCCTGGCAAAAAAGTCGTAATGAAAACGTTATCAAGCGACAGCCAGTAACAAGATGGGGAAAAACGGGGACATAGGCAAAATTAGCTGCGTTTGCTGGCTGGCCAACTCTAAGCCAAATGGTAGGCCAATCAGTGACTGGATTGCAGCTACAATTTGGCCAAAAGAAACAAGCAGAAAACTGGTCAACTGCTCACAGATGCCATCGGAGTTGGAGCTCTCTGTGGTTGTTAGTCTAGGCCTAGTCTCCTCCTTGCAACTCCAGATGTTGCATGCTGGACACTGGAACACACTGGCATCTGTTGCACCATTCGATCTGTTGACGGTTTGCACTTGTCGCGATTTCACATCAGTTTTTTCTACTTCTTCTGCTACGACTGCTGTTAGTTGTTGGTCGAATTGCCTACTTTTCAACGTCTTGTACTTTCGATTGGTTAATTGTTAAACAAATTTGAAATGTTCAGCGAGTTCTCCCTCCCTCCCCGCTCTACCTCTTCCGTCTCTGGCTTGGCTTATATATATTTATTTTTTTTGCCAAATGCAAATCGCCTGAGCGATCCCAACCGACTGCAATCGTGGCACATCCCACATGCAATTTGCCAAATCCATATTACCCACAGCGACTGCCTCTAAGCCAAGTCTCTCGCTCTCTCTAAGCCAAAAGTTGTAAGCAGTTGGTAGGTAGACCACATTTTCGGTTGCGCCTCCATATTGCAGGTGATTACCAAATAATTTGAATTATTAATCATACAAAAAAAGTGATTGGTACAACGCGAGCAGGGGCAGGGGCAGGGAATACTAGTACCAGTAGTAGACGAAGCCGCTGTGCTGCTGCTTCAGTTGCAAAGAATTTGAATGGGTTTTAAGTTGTTTTAAGTTTTTTTTGTACATGTGCGAGATGTTTTTTTATTTCAGAGGAATTTGCAACCCACATTTGAACTACATTTTAAGTGCACAGTATATGGGTTACAGTAGGACGTAGGAAGTGAGCATAAGATAACTGTGTATTCCAGTGTTCGTAAACGATCTTTGAATGGAACGGCAGGGGAATAAATAGAGCGAGGAAATGCAATACAAGAAATGGAACCCACAGTTGTGCTGGTGGATGCATTGGGGAAACTCAGCTAAGATATAAATTTCAGTGTTGGTAAACGATTTTTTGCAAGTATAAGTATAATAGATATACAGGAAATCGAGTGTAAGAACTGAAGTCGGTGACAAGAAGTTTTAGTTTTTTCAGTGTTGAACAACAGCTTAAAAACAGTGTTGTAAAACAGTTTTAGACTCTCTCGGGAACCATAATTTATACACATACATATGTATATACATCGATTTAATTGTTGTAGGAAAACATACATTCAGTACTCACTCATTGATTCATTTTGGCCCATCAGCATCATTGTGGGACTCTCTCCATCGACCACCAGAGCCTCATTATCTGAGTCATTGTTATCCTCGACGCGTGTGGCACCCGGCACATAGGTGTCCTGGCTGAGATTGATGCTATCGGTGCCCACACTGGAGGCGGACGAGGCAATGCCCACATCAATGTACTCATCCTCTGGATCCAACTTCAACCGCTTGGCCGCCGAACTGCAGCTGGGTATATCGTCGGGGTCAAAGTCTCTGAGGCTTACGGCAGCCGCCGGTATGGTAGTGCCACCCATATTAGCCTCCTAAAGTTGTTAAAGAAAAACACGAAACAAGTTTAATTTTTGAATGTAAAAACAAAACAATCAAATCAATTAGCATTTTAATGGACAACGGAAGTGAGACATCCTCTGCTGCGTATCTACCAAAAGGTAAGATTTCTTTTTTCTCTCTCTCTGGTTTATAATTTATGCAAAGATATCTTCTTTCTGCTGCTGCTGTTCCCCCTTCGTTTATGGTGCATTTTCTTTTCTTTTCCATATGGCATAAAAATCATTCAACCCAAGAGACTTGAGTTATGGCTAAAAAAAAAAACCCTTTGGGAATAGGAAGTAGGGTCTGTGTCTGGGTAATTGCCATGCTTGAGGAAATTGTTTCGTTTCGGAAGTAGGGTAAAGAGTTTTGCATACATTTTGAACAGATTTTGATGGGCTATGGAGTAGGGCCCAAAACAGTAGCAATTTTCCAACATGAACTTAAATGCTTGTTAAAGTGTTTAAAGATTAATGGACATAGCCAGGCAGTAGAAGGGAAATTAGTTGAAAATTCATTACTGATTAAATTGAAAATTAAATGCGGTTTAAATTGTTGCAAAATGTTTGTTAAAAATATGAAAAATGGAGGTATAACTTCTGGATGGAAAAACCATAATTATGGGTTACTTTTCCTAACCATAATAACCCAAAAGTACTTCAATTTGGGTTAAAAATTCTCCTAAAAATCATTAGAAAATTTCCCCCCCATCAATAAACCCAACAAGGCATAAAAGAAGGGGTCCTCCTAACACTTAAATTATATGCCATTATATATGTATATATCTGTAGCAAAGAAATTTAAAACCGTTTCAATAATGACACACAAAACAGAACAGAAATCAGTTCCAAATGAATGCCTACTCGATCGAAGGAAAAGAAAGCTCTGCTCTGCTCTCTCTCGCTCTCTCTCTCTCTCTACACTTGAACTTCTGAGCTTTGTAAATGAATTGACAAAAAAGCGAGAGACATGAGTGCTGCGTGCCATTAATATATCTACTTGCTATCTCGGATCATATACATACGTGGCTGCTGGTGGTATATGAACTTGAGAGAAGAGCACGAAGACCGGGCACTTACCTAACATACAGAGACAGAGGCACAGCCAGGGCCATTGGCATAGAAGAAAGAACCAAAAAGAAGAAAAGAGACTCCAACTACAACTACTACAACTACGACTACGACCGGCAGCAGACCATAATCAGTGTTCCATTGAACGCACAAAATCATTTAGCGAAACCAACAAAAACAACAACAGACAAAAAAGTCTAAAGAAGAGTCAGCGACAGAGGCAGAGACAGCGACAGAGCTCGAGCTCGAGTTGGAAATGGAGTTGGGAGTTGTTGCTGCACCCCAAAAAGCACTTGAAACTGTTTTTATAAAAGAGAGTCTTCGTCTTCGTTTCGGACTTCGGCTTCGTCACCGACTGCGTCCCTGACTACGACGGCGACTGCGTCTCCGACATCGACTCCGTCTCCGCCAGCGACAGCGTCCACGACTGCGACTGCGTCTCTGACTTCGGCTCCGTCCCTGACAGCGTCTGCGTCTCTGACTTCGGCTCAATCTCTGCCTGCGACTGAGTCTTCGACAGCGACTGCGACTGCGAGTCCAAGTAGGGTAGCAGCAAAGTGTTTTGCTTTTTGGAGAGCACAGTACAGCACAGAGCACAGCGAGGAGAGAACACTTGGGATGAATGAATACTCGTAGAACTCTGCGCTGTAGCTGACAAGTTCAAAGCACGCTCTCCTCTGCTCTGCTGTTGGTAGTAGCATCAGACCAAGACCAAGACCAAGACCAGAGGCCCCCCGAAGACGATGAGTTTGGAGTTTTGTAGCAAATTGAATTGTCTTTGTGTTGTTGCATGAATCACGTGACCATGACCATCACACCAAAGCACAGCCCACTGCATAGATATCCAAGAACAGAAACAAAAGCAGCGTAGCGTCTCGCTTGTCTCTCTTTTCCTCTCTCTCTCTCGCTATACTATATATGGGCAGCCAGTGGTTGTGGCAATTTGAACCTCACTCAAAAGATCATTTACTTTCATTAGGGAGCGAAGCACCCCGACTGAAGACCGTAAAGGCGAAACTTGTCGTGCCAGCGCTAGCGAGCGAGCAAGTGCAAACTTGGTCTAATAAACAGCCATTAGGCTGGGGGATCCATGGGATCATGCATGAATCCCAGCAGCAAATCGAATAGATCCCTCCACTCACTCACCTTATTGGGATGTCGTCGCTTGCGTTCACTTTGGCCTGATGCTGCTGCTGCTGCCACAGGAATCGGTGAGGATGTACCAGTGGCTGTTGGCTCCTGTAGCTGCGCCTCTTGATTATCTGTAACCAAAAAAAGGAAATTAGTTACTATAAATAGTTGCTTGTTTTTTTTTTTGGGTTTAATCAAACTTACATTTCAATTCAATTTCCTCATCATCCAATAGCAAGGAGACAACTTCCTTGGGCTTGAGTGTGTCTGGCTTGAAATTGCCGCCACTTATGACCATTCGTTGGATCTAAACAAAAAATACAGCAAAAGAATATTATTATTATGCAAGGCAGGAAATGAAGGGGGGAATGGAAGCGCCAAGTACTTTTAAATGGTAATCAAGAAGGGGATTACTGAAACCAATAAATGCACAAGAGAGCAGAGAAGGGGTGTGGGGGGAGCGATACTTTATAGAGAACGCTGCAGGCGTAACCAAAATGTCGCCTAACCAATTGTATAATTAATTTCCGGTGTTGGTTTACCAACCCAAGTGATCGTGTTTCGGGCGCAACAATGCCCCGCGCGATCCTCACACAAAAGCACGTGCCTAATATGCGGCAAAAGGGAAAACCTCAAAGCAACAAAAAACACTCACAAGAGGAGTTTTGCGGTTTTCTCCCTCTCTCTCTGTTGCTTACCTCACTCTTTTCTCTGGCTCGCTGCAGAATCCGCTCCTCGATGGTGCCCTTGCAGATCAGTCGATAGACAGTCACCTGTTTGGTTTGGCCCAAACGATGTGCCCGATCCATGGCCTGTTGATCGACAGTGGGATTCCAATCGGAATCATAGAATATGACCTGCAATGAGGGAGAAGAAATGTTTATTAGAATAGGGTTTACTTTGGAGTTCTTTTAAGGGTTAGCAGAGAGTTTTCTTTAGGCCTAAAATAAAGAGTTTCCCTTAGCTCTAGCATCGAGTTTCCTATCTAGAATTCTCTAAGGAAATTATATATGCAAATTTTTCCTTTCCACGCACATCCTTTCGCTGCTCCTTTGATCAATGAATCGATTCCCATAGCCCATTCAGTGCCTGCATATTTGATTGTTTCGAATGTGTTCTATAAACCACTTTGTCGTGTCACGAATATCTAGGCTTTTCCTGTTCTCTCTCTTCCGTTTATTATCTGGAGTAGGAAAAACCATTCACTATGCTCTCTCCATCCCTCCGTAACCCTTCAATCGTGCGATAGACTGCACTTGGTACGTGTTCGGTGCCGTGCAAGTGCTACTCCCTCCCTCTTCAAGGGGGTGTGGCATTTCCGGCCCAAAAGATGAGTCTAATTAAAAAACGAACTCCTTAGGGGGCTTAGCTGTGTGTTTTTTTTCTTGTTATTTGGAACACGTGTTGAGCCAGAACGAAGGGCATACAAAGGAAGTAGGAAAGGAAGTGCTCTATTGAATGGAAATCTATTCTTTATTTGGGTATCTGTTCTATTTAATGTGAATTTTCAGAGAGCAGTTTGCAAGGGAAGTCTGTCATTAGGAGCTTATAGTAGGAAAGGGTGTAAAGATATTTGCATAAATTACTTAAAAGAGTGCAGAAAATGTTTGGCAATGGCTGGAGATTTTTGAGATTTTATGTTAGATTGGTATTCAATTTTAAATGGAAGATTATTGTATAAAATATCTATGAAAGATCAGAGCTAATAGATCTGTTTATAATTTTACTTATAGCTATGAAATATCAAGCAATAATTCTGCTTAAAAGCTTATCCATAAATAAAGATCTAGGAGTCATATTTCTTTATCAAAAGTTGCAATAAAAATATCGCAAATATGTCACACATTATCACCGCATAAACATCTATCAACAAAAATCAACTAATTAATAGTTGACTATAACTCTTATCGCATAAAGAAATTACCTATTTCAAGTGCCACAAATTGAGTGGAATGAAAAACATTATCATTGGATTCTTAATCGAAGTAACACTCATTCCGAGGAAACTCGCGATAAGGCACCGCATGAGTGTTTTCGCCCACCAACTACAATCTACTTACGAAGTATTTAACCCATTTGACAATCGCATTATTTACAAGGCTTAAAGAATACCTAATTAAGTGGGCCCCGCCAAACGATAAGATTTGGCTTTGAGCCAAATCACATTCTAACTCTACGAGTTAGTTGCATTTTGAACATTCGACAATGAAGCTCTGGCTGGGCATCACTCTAGTGGCTCTGGCTCTTGCCCCAACGAGGGGCAGTGTCTTTGAGAGCACCTTCAAGCGGTTGCATGGGGAGCCACCGCTGCCCAGCAATCAGAATCGTGCGGATGTGGTGCAAACATTATGGATTGAACAGCAATTGGATCACTTTGATGACGCAGAACAGCGCACCTGGCAAATGGTATTAGCTCTTATATAACTCCTAGAGTTTTTTACTTATTTTTGTATATTTTTCCCAGCGCTATATGCTAAATGATGCTCTGTATGTATCGGGTGGACCTTTGTTCATTTATTTGGGCGGCGAATGGGAGATCTCTGCGGGGCGCATCACTGGCGGACACATCTACGACATGGCCAAGGAGCACAATGCGCTTTTGGCCTACACAGAACATCGCTATTATGGCCAGAGCAAACCCTTGGCGTAAGTGAAGTTGCAGACTCTTTAAGTACTCATTTTACTAATCATTTTCTTGGCCCTTTTTAGCGATCTCTCTAATGAGAATATAAAATATTTGAATGTCAGACAGGCACTCGAGGATTTGGCTGTCTTCATCAGGTATCTAAAGGCCAACCATGCGGGTCTGTCCCAGTCCAAGGTCATCATTGTGGGTGGCTCTTACTCGGCCACAATGGTCACATGGTTCAAGAAGGTTCATCCTGATCTGGTGGCCGGTGGCTGGGCCTCCAGTGCTCCGCTCTTTGCCAAGGTTAACTTTGTGGAATATAAAGAGATTACAGGCCAGTCTATAGCTTTGATGGGTGGCTCTGCCTGTTATAAACGCATTGAAAATGGCATTGCCGAAATGGAGACAATGTTTGCCAGCAAACGCGGTGCAGAGGTCAAGGCTCTGTTGAAGCTCTGCGAACGCTTCGATGTCTACAGCGATCTGGATGTTTGGACATTGTTCAGCGAGATGTCGGACATATTTGCAGGCGTTGTGCAGACACACAAGTGGGTTAAGATATACCCCATAACCCTATGGTTAGCTATAATCTTTTGCTGCCTTTTCAGTGCTGGTCAAATAGAGGATGTTTGCGCCAAGATTATGTCCGGGTCGAATGATTTAATTGGCGTTGCCAGCTACATGTTGGATGTCTTTGAGGAGAGTGGCGGCAAGTGCAATGATCTGAGCTATGATGCGATTTTGTCGGTGCTGATGGACACCAGCTATACAGGGAATATCAGTGAGTGGAAATCTCAACCCTAATGCAACCCTAATCATAATCTCATACCCCCTTTTAGTGCGTCAGTGGATCTATCAGACCTGCAATGAGTATGGCTGGTATCAGACCTCTGGCTCCAGGGCTCAGCCTTTTGGCACCAAATTCCCCGTGGCTCTGTACACCACCATGTGTGCGGATATCTATGGTTCGCAGTACAGCAATGAGTTCATCAACAGCCAGGTGGCAGCCACAAATGAGTACTTTGGCGGCTTGGAGCCCGGTGTCGAGAATGTCTACTTGACCCACGGACATTTGGATCCCTGGCGTGCAATGGGCATACAAAATGAAACGCAGGCTACAGTGATACCTGGTAAGAATGGATCTATTAGGGGTTGAGATCGGCAACTTTAAGTAGTAACTCCTCAATTGCAGAGTATGCACATTGCAAGGACTTCAATTCGATTAGTGACAGCGATACAGCAGAGATGAGAGCATCCAAGGAACGCATTGCCGAATTGGTTAGGGAATGGATTAAATAATGCTGGAAAAACTATGAAAAATATAACAGATAATGGAGGATATACTAAAGAATATTTAAGTTAATTAAAGAATAAATAATTAGAACAAGAAATGGCTTAAGTAATGCAGAAAAACTATGAAAAATTGCACAAATAATGAAGAATTTTCTATGGAATATTTAAGTTGATAAAAGAATAAATAAATATAAAAAGAAATGTATTAAATAATGCAAATAAAACCATGAAAAATTTCACAAATAATGCAGAATTTTCTATGGAACATTTAAGTTAATTAAAGAATAAATAAATATAAAAAGAAATGGTTTAAATAATGCAGATAAAACTATGAAAAATTGAACAAATAATGCGGAATATTCTAAAGAATATTTAAATAAATAAAGTTGAATTTATAAATATTTAAACCCAAATGGCAGTAAGTCAAATCCAATGACTATTTTAGATTTATGAAGGCGCGTGTATAACCTCATAGATAATGCATATCAGACAATGATTTCTATATAAAAATACTCAACTTTTAAACGCTACTTTTGGCACTAGTCAGCGATTTCTTGACCACTATTTGATAATGCCAACGGAACGATTTATAGTGGTACTACCCTCTAGAGGTAGACTGCCCATGTCCATGGGTTATCACTTATCAGTTGGATAATATTTACGATCCTGCGCTAACCTTATCTTAATGATTGCTGTTTTGTTTTAACTTAAAAATGGTATGTACAACCAATTTGGATTTCATTGCTGTAGAATGGCTGCAATTCGTTTGACTGTGGCACTGCTGCTGCTGCTGTGCCTTGCTGCTGTGGCCCAAGGACTCGACACGGAGCAGGATGCCCCACTGTTGGCCAAAACGCTGCAGAATTTGCAACGTGGCCCACCCAAACAGACGGTGCTGAAGCGCGCGAATGTGCAGGAGAAATGGATTACACAGAAATTGGATAACTTTGATGATGCCAATACAGAGACCTATCAAATGGTGGGTTTGAGCACATAAAGGACTCTCTGAAGTATACATTTTCATTCCAGTTTTGTGTTCCATTTACAGCGCTATCTGCTAAACGATGAGTTCCAGGCGGAGGGCAGTCCCATCTTCATTTATTTGGGCGGCGAATGGGAGATTGAGCCCAGCATGGTAAGTGCTGGACACTGGTATAATCTGGCAGAGGAGCACAAGGGTGTTTTGGTCTACACCGAACATCGTTACTACGGCGAGAGTGTGCCCACAAGGTAAGAGTTATATATTAGAGGTTTATCCTTAAATTTTCTTTGAATTCTCTGTGCCTTTTCAGCACCATGTCCACGGAGAACCTCAAGTATTTGCATGTCAGTCAGGCGCTCGCCGATGTGGCTGCCTTTATCAAGTTCTTCAAGGCGGAACATCCGCAGTTGGCCAACTCAAAGGTGCTGCTGGCCGGTGGCTCCTATTCGGCCACCATGGTGGTGTGGTTCAAGCGTCTGTATCCCGAGCTCGTGGTGGGTGGCTGGGCCTCCAGTGCCCCGCTGCTGGCCAAGGTGGCCTTCACCGAGTACAAGGAGGTGGTGGGTCAGGCCTTCCAGCAGTTGGGCGGCCAAAAGTGCTACGATCGCATACAGAATGGCATTGCCGAGCTCGAGGCGATGTTTGATACTAAACGTGGCGCTGAGGCACGTTCCATGCTGCGTTTGTGCAACAGTTTCGATGATAAGAACGATCTGGATATGTGGTCGCTCTTTGGCAGCATTTCAAATGTTTTTGCAGGAGCTGCACAATATCAAAGGTGGGTTTCATCCCAATTATCCATCTGAACTCTCTCTTATTAATCGTTTTACTCCCCTTAGAGCTGGCGACATTGAGTTCTATTGCAATTATATGCTCAGCTTCAATGATGATGCCACAGCCATTGCCAATTTCGCGTACTGGGCCTGGGGCATGCCCACCTGCACCGATGCCACGTACTCCGGCACTCTGGAGTACTACCTCTGGGCTGTGAATAACTTTGAGTCGGGTCGTCCCTGGTTCTATCAGACCTGCAATGAGTATGGCTGGTATCAGACCTCTGGCTCCCGCAATCAGCCCTTTGGCACCAAGTTCCCCACCGCCCTGTACACCACCCTGTGTGCGGATATCTATGGTTCGGAGTTCAGCAATACGCAGATCCACAGCAATGCAGCCCAGACCAATGTGGACTTTGGTGGCATGTCGCCCAATGTGACAAATGTCTACATGACTCACGGTGCACTGGATCCCTGGAATCCCATGGGTCATGGCGTCGCCGAGGGTGCCACACTCATTGCCGAGGCCTCGCACTGTGCGGACTTTGGCTCGATTTCGGACAGCGACTCCGCAGAGATGAGAGCCTCCAAGGAGCGTCTGGCAGAGCTGGTGCGCGAATGGTTGGCCTAGATGCTCTCCTTTTGGGCAGTCTTTGATTTGCATTCAATAAATGTAATGGGAATTTTAGTTGAGGTGTTTCTTTTGCTATGGAAATGTGTAGATATTAGAGTCCGCTTTGGATTGCTTGGACTTTTCTTTGTTGCCAAAAGATTTTCTGATTTAAATGTTGACTGATTTCTGAACCCTTTTATACACTTTTATTCGCTTTTTATAGGTACCTCAAATGACTTACTTTCTTTATAATAAAAGCAGTTTTAGTTCTGCATAAATTACGCCCAAAAGTATGCAGCAAAAATGGGTTTAAAATTATCTACGTTTGGCAGCAAATGTTCCACAATTTATTGCTCAGAAAGTGCACTCTAAAGAGTGGTTTCTACTGAAGAATTTGGAAAAGAACAGAAGCTTATATTTATAAATAATATTCACTTAATTTTCACATTAAAACCAAAGTGAATTGCATTCAAAATTGCCTCCAAAAACCAATCAAAATATTTTGCTATCGCGGCACACATTGCTCGACATGAAGATACCAAAAAAACGAGAAAGAACGTACGGAGTCGCTGTAAACACGACACCACTTTTGAAATACACTTGTTTCGGTTTGGTATCACAGGAGTCTAGAGAGAAAGTTTGGTTGCTCTAGCTCTTATAGTCTCTGAGATCCCGGCTACACAAAATAAGAAAAACCAAATCGACTCGTTTTTGTGTGAGTGCGAAAGAGAAGGAATGATGTTTCTCGAAATGGTTTTGTATATTGTGGCTATACTAATGATCCCATCCAATTCAGATTTTGGCAATTCAGATTACTCTATGTATCCACTTTTACCACAAATACAATATACCCTTTTACTCTTCGAGTACGGGTATAATTAGTTACTCTACAAGGCATTTATGTATCTCTATATAACAGGAAATGAATATGCCCCTGTATGCTATGAGTACCTGGTATAAGTGGTGAATGAGGATAAGATAATTTGGCTATATTTGTTTAGTTTGGAGCCATGACTAGTATCTTCAGTTACTCTGAGTGATGTAAGTTAATTAAATGCTAAAGCAAATATTGCACTGAGTTGGTCAACAGTTTACTGTTTGAGTGTTTAATGGACAATACAAGTAGGGGAACGTGTTAGCACGCGTGCAAACTGCACAATAAAGGTTTCGATTGTCTCTAGAATGACCTTAAAGCAGAGTAAAACGTGCGGGCAAACAACCCACACTTAAGCTTATCAAATGTAGTTCCATATACGTATTTGTATCAATATTTATTTGCTCTTCAATCAAGTGTTCTAAGCTGCCCTATCTTAGGTAATTAAGTCTCCTAGTTTGGTGAATAAAAAGCCTGTCTGTTGGGCTGGCAAATCATTCGCAAATGTGCGAACTTTTCAACCAGATGAAGTACACCCTATTAGTTCTGGCCCTGCTGGCCCCACTGACTGTCAGTCTGGGCGAAAGCCCAGAGCCCAATGCCTTTGTGCAGTCTCTGAGGCAACTGCACAGAGCTCCTCCAATGGAGCAGACGAGGCCTAGAGCGAATGTAGAGACTCGTTGGTTCGACCTCAAGCTGGATAACTTTAATGCCACGAACAATGCCACATGGAAAGATGTAGAAAACCGTAAGGAATTTAACCTTAAACAAAGCTAACAGAGTTGTATTTTGTGCTGCAGCGAGTGCTAATCAACGAGGATCACTTCCATGATGGTTCCCCCATTTTCATTTACTTGGGCGGCGAGTGGGCAATCGAACCGAGCGCCATTACCGCTGGCCTGTGGGTGGACATTGCCAAGGAGCATAATGGATCACTGATCTACACAGAGCATCGTTTCTTTGGCCAGAGTTTTCCCATAACGTGAGTCTCCAGCTATGAGGAAACTCCCTGCCAACTGCTGATCCTCCTCCTCCTACTTGCAGTCCTCTGTCCACCGAAAACCTCAGATATCAGAGTGTACAACAGGCCCTGGCCGATGTGGTGAATATCATCAAGATCCTGAAGCAGGAGGACAAGTACAAGCACTCCAAGGTGATTGTCTCTGGCTGCTCCTACTCGGCCACCATGGCCACATGGATCAGGAAGCTCTATCCGGATGTGATTCTAGGCAGCTGGGCCTCCTCCGCTCCACTGCAAGCCAAAGTTGACTTCAAGGACTTCATGGAGGTGGTGGGCCAGGCCTACGAGCAGCTGGCTGGCAAGTGGTGCTACGATCTGATCGAGAATGCCACCGCCTACTATCAGAATCTCTTTGAGAGCGGCCAGGGCAAGAAGGCCAAGAAGGAGCTGAATCTGTGTGCGAATTTCAATGTGAATAACAAGAAGGATCGCTGGCAGATCTTTAGCACCATAGCCAATGTGTTCGCAGGACTGGCACAGTATCAAAAGTGGGTAGAAAAGTAGGTTCTTAAAGTGCAGAGATATCTAACAGAGAGAGAGTTTCTTCCCCCTTTAGGCCTGCGAACTTCGATCTGCCACGATACTGTTCGGTGCTGCGTGCCTTCAGCGATGATGATGCCGTGGCCTTGTCCCTGTTTGTGCAGTGGCGACTCGGCTATCCGAAATGCCTGAGTGTCACCTACCAGGGCACCATTGACTACTACAAATGGGCCAAGAACAACTACGAGGATGACAGTGAGTGAGGCGTAGCCTTTAAGCATTTTCCTTACCCATTTAGCTCTTCCCTACCGCAGCTGGTGTGCCCTGGATCTATCAGACTTGCAGCGAATTCGGTTGGTATCAGTCCTCGGGCAGCCTGAGCCAGCCCTTTGGCACCTCCTTTCCGGCCACCCTCTACACGGACACCTGCCACGATGCCTTCAGCAAGAACTACACCCTGATCAATATCGAAGCTAATATTGCAGCCACCAATAAGGAGTTCAAGGGCATCGATATCGATGTAAAGAATGTCTACTGGACCCAGGGGGGTTTGGATCCATGGAGCAAGGTGGGCGCAGGCAGCGCCCAAGGTGCCACCATTCTACCACTGGCCTCGCACTGCTCCGATTTGGGCTCGATAAGCGCCAGCGATAGCCCCGAACAGCTGGCCTCCAAGCTGAAGTTGGCACAGCTCGTTAGGGATTGGTTGGCGCAGTAAATCGAAGGAAAATTCTATAGTATTTCCATGTGCATATAGCTAAAGCTTCAATGTTCTCTTGCTCTCTATTTCTGTATATATATCACTGCAATTGGTCTCAATAAAACGAATATTAAAGCTTAACTAGGGGAGTAAATTGTAAAAGAAATTCCACTCAAGCACGCTTTATAGCTAAGCCACGCTGGGAGAGAGAAAGAACTACATTCTGCCTTCGGTTTCCTTTACTTTCTGTGGATTATTTGCGAATGTGAAATGACAAGTTTAAGGCGTACTTTTATAAAGAAATCGCACTCAGTCTCTCTTTACAGCTAAGCCACACTGGAAGAGAGAAAGAGGTATACAATCAGTTATGCTAAGACTTGTCTTATGTCTTCGATTTCCCCCTACTTTCTGTGGATTATTTGCGAATGTGAAATGACAAGTTTAAGGCGTACATTTATAAAGAAATCCGACTCAGTCTCTCTTTACAGCTAAGCCACGCTGGGAGAGAGAAAAAGCGTTAGCTATTAGCTACGCTAAGACCTTCTTTCTGTCTTCGATTTCCTCTACTTTCTGTGGATTATTTTGCAAATATTAAAGCTTAAGTTGAGTGGTTTCCAATGAGTAAATGATAAGTTTAGGAAGTAAACACATAAAGGAGTGGCTAAGCCACGCTGGAAGAGAGAAAAAGCGTTAGCTACAGCTACGCTTAGAACTTTATTCTGTGTCCTTTTCCTTCAATAATTCTATTGAATTTATAGATCATAAAATAAAGCACTCAATTGTCTGTCCTTCTCCTCTACTTTCTGTGAATTATTTTGCAAATATGATGCAATAAAAGTAACGAATTTATGTGCCCCACAAATTCATCAAAAATCGAAACCAAACCAAAAGGTGTGACCACTCGGACAACAGTCCGTTGCTCACGGAACCCAAAACCAAAAGCAATGGAAGAGATCAGCCCATGAATTGCACTAAATTTCGAAACGTGAGGGGAATACCCGAAGAGTTGCTATAGAGACATTGGTCATAAATCTCTCCCCGAAAACCGAATCAAGTCACGCATTATAATGATCCCAAATGCAGATCAGAAAGAAGCCCACAAAATACTACCAGTACTATTCGTGGGTACTTTGCTTATAAATAGTCTTTAAATGCCATTTACTCTGATATCATTTTGAATGGGTTCGATTGGGTACAGACCAGAGACTGGTCTGGATTTTGGGGCTCTGTAGAACGTTGTGGCCAAAAGAAATGCCAAAGTGTTGAGTTTTTGGTCAAATTATTTTGGTATGCGCCAAAGACATGAACGGGAAATACTTTTGAAATACGTTTCAGGTTCTCAAAGGGAAGGGAAAGGGTTCTCAAAGGGATTGGGGGTCTGGGTTTTGTTCGGGTTCTTTTCGTTGGGTGTTTTTGAGAAATTATATCGCAAAAGAAATAAAAATTCTTGCCATATTTTGCAAAAGGTTTTCGGTTTTTTGGTTTTGTGGCTTTGAGAAAATTGTTGAACCCGCTGGAAGGATGGGCTGGCAGCATGGAAAAGGTTAATTGTTGCATCGATCGGGTCATATATCTTTTGTTTTGCTGGATTAGGGGAATTTGAATGGAGAAAGTTGCAGGCAAAGAAGCTGCCCAAAGAGGCTTCTCCCATAAGAAATACCAACAACGAATTAGTCAGAGGGAGGAGGAAGCATCGCCTGAGAGAGCCTGAGAACCTGGCAAAATAAAATGACAAAGACAAAAGGCTGAAAGCAAATTACTCACGGGACAGGCATCGCGGGGCTGTGGCAAATAACAAATCAAAATCAGTGACAAAATGATTTAGGAACCAAGCAAAAATGTTCACACGAAGTAGTAGCAGCAGTAGCTGCAGCAGTGGGAGAGAGATAGAAACACAAAGGAGCAGCAACAGTGGGAGAGAGAGAGAGAGGGCCACAGAGGAGCAGGAGGGAGAGAGAGCTACAGAGGAGCAGCAGCAGCAGAGAGAGTGCCACAGAGGAGCAGCAGAGAGGCAGAGAGAGAGGGCCACAGAGGAGCAGGAGAGAGAGAGAGAGAGTTCCACAGAGGAGCAGCAGCAGTGGGAGAGAGAAAAAGAGGGCCACAGAGGAGCAGGAGGGAGAGAGAGAGCCACAGAGGAGCACCGTCAGAGTCGTAGACGTGGAATCCAATAAGAAATCAAAGAACCGCACAAATCGAACAAGAAGTGTTGCTCCCCTGTCCGCTCCCTGCTGCCAGTTCCCCCCTGCTCCCTTCTCCCTCTAGCTGTAGCAAAACATGCAAAGATTCTGTTCGATTTGGAATCCTTTTTGGCTGAGAATTTTGTGTGTGTGGGGTGGGCCATTTGCTTCATGGGTACTTCTCCTCATTGTTACGCGATGATAAAGATCATCTGAGTAAATCATGGGCCCACAGCCCCAGCTCCAGCCCCCTCCTCACTGCCTCAAATGCTGTGTGAAATGCATGAACAAGTAGTTCGAGCAAATGGCATACACAGAGTACAGGGTACAGGGTATGGGGTACAGGGTTCCTCCTTCCCTCCCCCTACTCTGCAGTTTCTTGCAGATTTTTCTACAATTATACTGCACAGGCTACAGTGACAATCAATGCATATAAGACAATGGTAGAGGACGTTTGAGCGGCATAAGAAGAGTCCTCAAGGAAGTTTGTTCAACTTTTCTACTAATTGGAAATATATATAAAAATTTTAAATATTATTTACAGCTCCTAGAGCTGGCAATTGAGAGCCCTTTGCTGCTATTTCTCTGAGAGTTATTCATCGTCTGCCTAAAGGGTGTTCCCGTCCGAGGATTGGGCCCCAGAATGACTTAAAAAAAAATCACAAACGAGATGGAACGTGGAGTCGCAGTTACCGCGATACTACTGCCATTTGAGAGCCCTTTGCTGTCATTTCTTTGAGAGTTATTCATCGTCTGCCTAAAGGGTTTCCCGATTGAGTCCCAGAATGCCATACAAAAATATAAAAACGAGCGGGAACGTGGAGTCGCAGTTACCGCGACACTACTTGTATACCCATACTCCGTCAGTATATAAATGAAAGCTTACGGATATCTGCCCAACTCAAATTACGCTCAGAAGTTTTCTTCTTCCAGCTATCATGATCTACCACTGCTTTACAGCTATGAATCGCACTGTTTTTGCGCTTGACATTGATTAATATTTATTGGTGAATTGAACAAACACTTCAAAGGAATTCCATGCCCATTCCCATTCCCATCGAACTGAATTATCTTCCCAGCCACTCTCGACCATAATCAATTAGTGGAGATCTCAAGTTGTGTGCTAAAAGGGAATTCTTCGGGAAATTATTTACACCAGAAGTGTTGCTATATGTGCGCCTATATAATAGGTACACTCAGCAGATAAGATAATCTATATGAAGAATTTACTGGAATGTCATTAAAGGTGCAATGAAGGGGGCAGGCAATGAAGGGTGCATTGAAGGGTGCACTGAAGGGTGTAGCCAAGTGGTGTAGCTTGCCTTTGTCTGAAGTCTGAAGAGCAAAAGGAGATGCAGAAGAGTGACTCTCTACAACCTCTTGCAGATCTCTTTAAAACCTACAGAACATATAGCGGAAAAGCTGCTCTACGGTTCTAAGCACTTTCTATTCTCTACCGAAATCATTGTAGAGAACGTAGAACTCCTGTAGAACTCTTCCACATTTTTCCTTAACTATTTACTGCTTAAATTTTAATGCATCAAAAGGAACAAGTGCTCAAGAACTGCGCGAATCACTGCTCCACACACACATTGTCGTACACCTTGAATATGTCCCCATCCAGCTGGAGTTCCTTCAGAAACTCCACATAGCGTTTGTGGTGGCGCGGGGTGAGCGTAACCAGCGGCTCCTTGGGGCAATGACCCACCTCCGAGTGTTGGATATTGTAGCCACATTGCTTGAGTTTGGCCGCCACATCGGCCACACTGGCCGAGGGACACTTGAACAGCACGGAACCATTTTCATAGTCGGTGATGTCGCCGGCAGTGGCCTGGCACCAGAGCGCATCCGTCTGAACGGTTTGACTGAAATCCGAGAAATTGAGGCGCGTCTTGCGCGGCACCATGGCCTCGATGAGGCCCGTTTCGGTGAAAAGATTCCGGTTGTAGAAGCGCGCCTTGTGGCGCGTCAGCAGGGGGGCCAGTCGCTGCTTCAGCTCGGCGAGATTTTGCGTGCGACCCTTGCAGATGAGCGCCACCTCCTTGCCGTTGTAGTCCATGGGCACGCTGAAGGGGGTCTGGTTGCGCTCGTAGAGCTCACACTCCTTCAGGATCCGCTGAATGCGGCTGTAGGGCAGCTGCAGCGGCGACAGCTTCGCACGCAGCGTGTAGTTCCGGTCGGGATCAGTGGAGCCGCCACCGCGATGCACCGCCAGCCGCAGCTCGTGGGCCAGCTGCACCTCCTTGGGGGTATCCGGATCGAATTGGATTTCTTTGGTGCTCGATGGCGTGATGAAGGAACACTTTTCGCTCAACTTACTCTTGCTCTGCCCGGGCCTGCCCCGCAACGAATCGTATGGGAGATTCCAGCGCACTCGCTTGCCGCCTGCCTCTGCCCCTGCCGCAGCCAGAGACTCCTCGAGGCCATTCCGCTTGTCGGGCTCCGGCTTGGGCGACGAGCTGCGCACCACACAGGGTCGGGACACATGCGGCCGCATGCTGGCCGCCAAATGCGGCACTGCCTTTGGTTTGCCACTAGCCATTTGGTTTGTACTTGGAATTTTGGTATCAGGAAAGGAAACTTGATCGAGTTTGGGCGGGGATTGGGTTATGAATGAAGTGAGAGTCCCAGAGCACACTTAGTTGCTTAAACTATCCACTCACCGTATCTGCTGCTGTTAGATTAATGCCCAATCCTCCTGCACGCGTCGAGAGCAGAAATACAAAGATATCCGCACGTGTCTGAAAGTCGGCCACCATATCGCGACGCGCTGATATCTTGCTGGAGCCATCCAAGCGCATATAACGATGCTTGCGATGCCACATGTATTCCTAAGAACAGAACAGAGATCAGTCAAGGCTAGAGCAACCCCCTTCTGAAACGCACCTCTAGCAGATCAATCATTTTGGTCATCTGTGAATAGATGAGCACGCGATGTCCCTCCGCCTTGAGCCGTGTGAGCAGTGTGTCCAGTACGAAGAGCTTGCCTGCGTCGGTGATGAGCGTCTCCTTGTCGGGCACCACAATCGAGGACCAGCCACTGCGTGGCTTGCACAGCGCGAGGCTGGAGGAGACTTGCTCTCTGCCCACAGCATTCTCGCACTGCACATGCCGTATCTGTGCCCAGGCAGCAGCACGACTCTCGCAGCTAAAGGGGGGGAAGAGTAATCAGTAAGGGATTGTAGCAGTGATTGGGATCCACTCACTATAAATGCCTATCCACTGCCTGTACGCGCTGACCCAAGGCATAGAGCAGTCGCGGCATGGAGAGCGGCTCGCAATGGTAGCTTCTGGGCTTCCTCAAACGATGCGGAAACTCTGGCAACAGCAGCAGCGTTTGCACCTTCACATCGCTCTTGGCATTCGATTTGGTTTGCACCTCCACGGACTCTATTTCGAGCTCCTGCTTGACCTGCTCTTCGACTTCCACATCCACCAGCTCCTCAATCAGCGTGGCTGTCTTTTGTTTAAGCACCTTGGAGCGTATCACGCGATGTTCGATGGTCTCCTGCATGTTGTAGGTGCAGTAATCCCCAAAGCCATAAACGCTGCTCTCATTGGTGGTCTAAAAGGGCAAGAGGAATGAGCATTAAGAGCTTAAAATGGCGCATGTAACCCCTACCATTGCTGTGAAGAGAAAATTCTTGAGCACACTGTTCGAGAGCATAAATTGCGGCTGCAGTTTCTGCTCCAGCATGGGCTCCAGCAGCTGATAGAAGGTGGCTCTAAGCTGTGGCCACCATTGACGGCGATACGACAGCAGCGGGTATCGCTCCAGCAAGCGACGATGATGCAAAAGGCTGTGAAGGCAACAGAGTTTAGTTGGGGTTTAGTATGCCTTTTGGTGGCTTACAAATCAATCAATCCGTGAAGCGTATCATCTAGTATATCCCCCAAGGAGAGATCACAGAAGCGCGTAAAGCCAAAGCAGCTCTCCACGCTGACATCCTCGAACAGGGAACGCTGAATGTACTCCGACTTGAAGATGTTGAAACTAGCAAAGGAAAAGGAGGAGAGCATAAGTATATATAAAGCAGTTCCTTAGAGGTTTACCCACCGATTGTATAGCAAATGCCTGCGACTGGGCAGCGCTGTGTGCAGCAGCGCCTCCTGATAGACCAGACGCGGCATCACATACTCCGCGCAGCGCATAAAGAACGGACTCCGGGCATCGCGACGCTCAAACAACTCCGGATGATTGCACACCTTGCGGAACTGCATGACCAGATTCATGAGATTCGAGGACGCCGCCGAGGGCGCACTGGAGCCGCTCGTCAGATGGAGCAAATCCTCGATGCGTATCTTCTGCTTGAGCGCGCGATAGAGCAACTTCTGGCGTATGGTCAGGGGGCAGTAGACCATGATCTCGATCTTGTCGGACAGCTCGTTCTCCACATCCTTCTTGATGCGACGCAGCATGAACGGCTTGAGGATCATGTGCAGGCGCGAGATCTGCAGCTCGTCGATGCCCGTCTTGTTCTCGGCATGCGATTCGATGTCCTTGGAGAACCACTCGTTGAACTCGTCGTGCGAGTCGAAGAGCGTGGGCATGATGAAGTGCAGCAGCGCCCACAGCTCGGCCATGCTGTTCTGAATGGGCGTGCCGCTGAGCAGCAGGCGGTTGCGGCAGCTGAAGCCCAGCAGCAGCTTCCAGCGCTGCGAGGCGGCGCTCTTGATGGCCTGCGCCTCGTCCAGCACCATATACTGCCACTTGATGCGATTGAAGTACTTGTAGTCGCTGACCACCAGCTGGTACGAGGTGATCACCACATGGAAGCTGGCGTCGCGCGTGTGCAGATGCTTCTGGTCCCAGAACTGGCGCAGAATCTTGCGCTCGCTGGGCGAACCCCAGTAGGGGACCACATTGAAGTCGGGCACAAAGCGCGACATCTCCTGCTGCCAGTTGTGCAGCGTGGAGGCGGGTGAGATGATCAGAAAGGGTCCCCACACCCCATAATGCTCGGCAATGTGGCACAGAAAGGCGATGGACTGCACCGTCTTGCCCAGACCCATCTCGTCGGCGAGAATGCCGCTAATGCCTTGATCGTAGATGTTTGCCAGCCATGTCATGCCCTTGATCTGATAGCCCTTCAGGGTGCCCTTGAACATTTGCGGCTGTGGCAGATCCTTCACCTCCTGACGCACCTCTGGCTCGGGATCCTCCGCCTGCTCCTCCTCCTCCTTCTTGACAAACGTATCGAAGGCCTCCATGGCCTCCTCCTCCTCCTCTTCGCACTCCTCCTCCTTCATGTCCAACTTGGGAAAGACATCAAAGGCGCGCGTCTTGTCCAAATCCCGCTGCATGGCCGCCTCGGCATGCTCCTTGGCCAGCTGCTTCATCTCGCCCGCATCGTAGTCATCGGGCACGGCCAAACGAGCGTTTGTCTCCTCATCCAGCTGGCTGAGAATCCGCAGCTGATCCTCCTCCGTGCCCTGGCCCAGCTTCTTGGACATAAAGTGCGCATACAGCTCCGTTTGGGTGATCAGAAAGTTGAGCTTCCGCTGCTGTCGCTTCACCTCGATCAGCTCCACATCCTGCTTGCGCTGCTCCTCCGCCTCGCGCTCCTGCTTGCGCTTCTGGTCACGCTCCACGCGCTCGTAGCGCTTCCAGTAGGCGAGCATTTCGCGCGTCAGCCGCTTCGCCCGCCACACCGTCTCCTTCATGATGCGCTGCGAGTTGATGGCCCGCTGGCGCACCACCTTCGAGCACATGGCGGCCACACGCTTGCAGTTGGCCAGCATCTCCTTGTGATTGTTGCTGGTGATGCGCTGCAGCCGGCCGCACTCCTTCTTCGACATAATCTGCCAAATGCGACGACGTCGCGCCGCCAGCGCGGCGGGATTCTTGCGCTTGCGCCGCACCTTGGTCACCTGTCCGTCCGCGCCGCCCACCACATCCACCTCCTCCTCGATTTCCTCCTCCTCGGGAAAGTCCAGCGCAAGGCTGGCCAGCTCCCGCTTGTAGTCCACCTCGCCATTGTCGTCCTCGTCCTCGTCATTCGTGGGCAGCGTATCCCCGTAGGTGTACCGGCCCAGCTCCGAGGGCGGCACCTCCCCGGACTCCGGTGAGTCCATCACCGTCGTTTGCTTCTTGCGTCCGCGTCGCTTCTGCTGTTTGGGCAGCTTTGGTGCCTGGGCCTCGGCCAGGCGTGCCATGAGTATCTCCTGCTTGGTGCGACGCCTGCGCTTGCGCACACCCGCTGTGGCCTGCTGCCGCTCCGCATAGATGTCATGATTGGACAGCAAACTGCTGCCATAGTAGGCATATTGTGCGTTCTAGGGGGGGAGGATTAGAGGTAGAATTAGCAGGGGGAATCTACTTTGGATGGGGCACTCCCTCCCTCCTACCGTTGGCTTCTTGTAGTAATTCTTGCGCTGCCGCTGCTCCCGTATATGCTCTCGCAATATCTGATGTATGTACTCATCCTCATTGGTCACCGGCTCATCGCTTTCCGTGTCGCTCAGCAGCAGATCGTAGAGCCATTCCCGATCGCTGGTTAGATCATTAAAGTTATACAGCTGCGCCTTTACGCTCTGACGTTCTGTGGAGGCCAGAGGAGAAATTATTATCAGACATTCCCTTTGGGATTCCCCCTACTAACCATCCTTGCTGCAGAAGAGCCGCCTCTGTCGCTGCTTGCTGCGCTGTGACGCCTTCTTGTACTTGACCACGCCCACTGTGGAGGAGTCATCGCTGTTGTCATCCGTTTCCGGCTCCTCCTCCTTGAGCTCTGGCAGCCCCGTGTCCGTGTCGCTGTCCTCGTTGCTGCTGCTGAGCGGCTGCTTTAGCGCCCGCTTGGCCATTTCCATGAAGGGCCGCATATTGAGGGCCACCTCGAGGCGCTGTATGTGCGGCGGTTCGGCCATTATGCGTGGCTTTGTGTCGGCCATGGCTGTGAGCAGCACAATTATCACGTAATTTGCAGAAATTTCTTAGCCATGCGATCGCCGTACGCAGCGTAAACAATGTAATAGTGTGACCGTGCTGCATGCGCCGGCAATACAAAATACCGTTAGGGATGGCACAAAAATATCGATATGTGAAGTGCATATTGTGGGCCATCTCTAGGCGTTGTAGGTGCGGCGGTTCGGCCATTATGCGTGGTTTTGTCTCCCTGCTGACGGCCATGGCTGTGAGCTGCGCAATTATCACGTAATTTTCACAAATTTCTTAGCCATGCGATCGCCGATTTGCAGCGTAAACAATGCGTTAGTGTGACCGTGCTGCATGCGCCGGCATAACAAAAATACCGTTAGGGATGGCACAAAAACATCGATATATAACTATCAATATGCAGTTCTACTAATCGACATTCACAGCAAAAGAGCAAAGTTTAACAGTTGGAAATTGTGGCCAAAAATGTGGCGTTTAAATTTAATAAAAGAAATTGCCGATCAATCGAATTGGATTATATCCTCGGATATAGCCATAGTCATAGCCGATAAGTATCCAAAGGGGCAGCATCACTTTCTGGTGCTGCCCAAGGCGGAAATTTCGAGTATTTATGAGGTGAGTGTCGCTGGACCGCCCCCCAGCAGGAATTAAAGTGAAATTTCAGCGGGTTTTGTTTTGTTTTTTGTTTTTTAGCTAAACCGCGAACACTTGCCGCTGCTGGAGGAATTGCATCTGCTGGCCAGCAACATTGTGGAGGTGCGCGGCCTGCAGTGGCCGGACTTTAAGGTGGGCTTCCATGCGGCGCCGAGCATGGAACGCCTCCACTTGCATGTCATATCCCAGGATTATGTGTCGCCAGCGCTGAAGCATAAAAAGCATTGGAACTGCTTCAACACTGAGCTGTTTGTGCCATACGCAGGTAGGGGAAATCCCCCACATTTAACATTTAATATTTAACTTCCATTTTTGATTTCTTTGCAGTGCTGCGCGACAAGCTTAAGGCGGATAACTGCATACAGCGCCTGCCGGAGCATGTGGTGACTGCGCTGCTGGCCACGCCGCTGCGCTGCAATCAATGCGATTATAAGCCAAAGTATTTTCCGGAGCTCAAGGAACATTTGGCGGAGCATTTGCAAAATAAAAGTAAATGTAACTGACGGAGCGTGCGCTAGACAGAGATAGCAGCAGAGTGCAATAATCCATATGTATAGTTATCTCGCTCTAGCTGCATGAAGTTCCCCATTGCGGTGTCCATACGGTAACGCAGCGATAGTTTTGTGTTAGTGTTAGTGTTTCGCTTCTGCTGCTGCGTTGACACCAAACAAAATACCGTACACCGCTCACTCTCAATGCACATGCTTCCTAATGCTATCTCTGTTTATGTCGAACATCTAGTGTCATACGCGCATACGTTCCCATAGCAGTGTCGTACGGTAACGCAACGATAGTTTTGTGTTGGTGTTTCACTGCTACTGCTGCTGCGTTGACACCAACGCAAAATACCGTACACCTCTCACTCTCACTACATAAGCTTCCTAGTGCTTTCTCTGTTTATGTCGAACATCTAATGTCATACGACCATTGAGAATACCTTCCCATAGCGGTGTCCATACGGTAACGCAACGATAGTTTTGTGTTAGTATTAGTGTTTCGCTGCTGCTGCTGCTGCGTTTACACCGTACATCTCTCACTCTCACTGCATAAGCTTCCTAGTGCTATCTCTGTTGTATGTCGAACATCTAGTGTCATACGCGCATTGAGAACCACTGCAAAGAACTAAAAAAGATCTAGTGACTCATTGTATATTTTCTTTCCGGCCGGCAGGCGAACAACATAAAAGTGTGATTTACACGCAAATCGAAACATCCAAAGACAAACTCAACACAATGGACGCAAAGGAAAATAATCAACGAAAAAAGGATCATATTATGGAGAATATACGCAGCGAGCTGAAGAAGAAGATCAACGACAAGGAGCACATTCTGATCGAAAGCGACCGGGCGGTGGTGGTGAAGGCCGACTATCCGAAGGCTCAATATCACTTTCGTGTGGTGCCCAAAGAGGATATCGCGGATGTGACCAAGGTAGGTGTGATGGCCACGCACTGTCTCGGCGTTTTAATGGCTTTGGTTTCGCACCCCCTCCCAGCTGACCAGCGATCATCTGCCACTGCTGGACCACTTGATGGACCTGGCCGTGCAGATCATCGAGAAGCAGCAGCATCTGCCGTCTCGCAATTTTCGCATTGGCTTCAAGGCGGACCCATTCTGGAATCGCCTGAACCTGCACGTCATCTCCGATGACTTCTACTCGCTGTCAATGAAGCGCATCAAGCACTGGAATAGCTTCAACACGGAGCTCTTCATGCCGTTCCAGCAGGCCTACATCATGCTGAGCTCTGAGGGCGCCATCGAGCCCCTCTCCGAGGAGCAGTCCGACAAGCTCAAGGAGCAATTGCCTCTGCGCTGCAATCAGTGCGACTTTGAGTCGCCAT
The DNA here is from genome assembly GCA_009664405.1 of Drosophila bifasciata. Lineage (NCBI taxonomy): Eukaryota > Metazoa > Arthropoda > Insecta > Diptera > Drosophilidae > Drosophila > Drosophila bifasciata. Next base: position 43,599,448 of record CM019044.1, on the reverse strand, counting down.
TGCTGTTGAGCCTGAAGGCCCATCTCTACACCCATTGGCAGCAAAAGGAGTCGGAGCGTCAGACGAACAAGCAACTGGACAACATTGTCCAGTTGTTGGACGCAGCTAAGTTGGAGGACACCGCCAAGCCGGAGGCTGCATCGCCGCTCGAGCAGCCAACTGTCAGTGAGCAGCATCCGTACGGGCCACCTGTAAACCTGATGAATCAGCAGAGCATCAATAACCCATTCAGAGCCACTCCGCCACGCTTCGGTATTGCTGCGGCGCCGATTCCACCGCGAGCAGGCAACCCTTTGGGCTATGGGCCGCGTCCACAGCGGCACGGCAATCCCTTCGCTCGTGCGCCCCGTCCACAGCAGGGCGGTTACCCATACGCATACGCACCACGTCCACAGCAAGGCGGACGGCCAACACGGCCATATGGAAATCCTTACGGCAATATGAACATGGCCTCTAGGCCCATGCCGCTAGGGTATGCTCCATCAAACCTGCAGCCTCTGATGGATTTTTCTCAACTAAATCTGCGGCCTCAATTTGCTCCAAATCAGCAACAGAACCAACGTCCTCGTGCTCCAAATCAGCAGCAAAACCAGCGTCCTCGTGCTCCAAATCAGCAACAGAACCAACGGCCTCGATTTGCTCCAAATCAGCAGCAGAACTCAAATCCTCGTGCTCCGAATCAGCAACAGAACCAGAATCCGCGTGCTCCAAATCAGCAGCAAAACCAGCGGCCTCGTGCTCCATCTCAGCCAGAGATCCAACCACCGCTGACGTATGATCCAAACAAAACCGAGTTTCAACCGAAAAATAAACCCAAATACAATAACAAAAAGAAACAGGCTGGAAATGCGCCCAAGCCTGAAACCAAGTAGACTATGGATGGATCCTCTAAACAAGCTGAAAGCTACCTTCCAGTGTCTCTTGAAAAATGCCTAATTATTAATTAATTTAATACTATATCCAAGACTCGAACTCTTGCAAAGAAAAGAAAGTACATCTATATATATATCGAATATATAATGATGCCAAAACTCAAAGCAGTAAACATTTACAGAAGCAATTTACAACTGAAATCCGCACTTCCATTTGTATGCCTAAGAAACGCATTTAATTTAAGGCTCATTCCCATCAGTTGGCATGCCAAAAATAGAATCAAATATGTTACGCAAAATATATAAATAATTCCCATTGGATGTAATTATTTTAAGGCTTAAATGTTAAAAGGTAAAAACACAATAAATGTCCGACATTCAAGCTCAACTTTAAGCTGACATTTACAATTGGAGATGCCAGCTGAAATATTATTTACACCCACCTGAAATATCAATTTGGAAATGTTCAATTGTTAATTAAACAAAAAAAACAACTGAAAGTGGGAGCAGTAGCAGAAACAAGTGGGTGGGTGGCTGCCAGCTGCTGAAAGTTTCCCTGAAACTCGCTTGGCAGATTATCATTTGTTTGTAGTGCAGGAAATTAGCTTTAACTAAGAAAAAACTGCTTGGCTCTGCTCTCTACTAGGCCTTAATCCGGCTTAATTATGGCCATGTTATTCATTAACTTTACTACTTTACAGTGCGGAACACTGGCACTCCCATGTAGCCATGGAATACCAACGGAGACTCATAAACAAAATTCAAGGTATCAGCAGGAGCAGCAGCAGCAGCCCTGAGACCGAGACACACACAGAGTGGCTGCTGCCCTTCTGTACGCAATTTAAATTCTCCTCTAAAGGTTTTTAGTGTGTCACAGTGTCAAGGTGCCAGAGCGCTGAAAGCTAACACATACCATCATCCCCGCCCCCGCATCGATATGATTTTTCGGGGGTGAACTTCGAGCAATCAACAGCTCCATTAAAGCCATCTCTCTCGCTCTCGCTCCCTTTGTTACCACCTGTTATGTCTCGAGCAACAGGAGGCCATTCATAAAGGAAGTTACTTTCGAGCCAAAGAGAGAGAGACAGAGAGAGAGAGAGAGTGAAAGCTCTCTTTCAGGGGTAGGCAAAGAGCATTGAGTGGGGCTGTGTGTGGAGTGACTTTGCCAGGCGCATGCTCGCAGACACTTCAAAGCTTTTGACATTTGAGAAAAAGTTTCCAAGGTAAAATGTCATTTAGGGGGGGTGGCATAGAAGCAGGAAATCAGTTCTTATTTTATTTAACAAAATTTAGCTAGTTAATTATATTTTTAGTTGATAAAATTGTAGCTTTAATACGTTAAACATTTAATAATAAAAATAGAATAAATAAAAAATATTTTAAAATAATTTTGAATTAGAATATATTTATATTATAAACTTATGCCACAAAGAGAAATTTGTATATTCCTAAAAAAAACACTCGAAATTTAAGTTTAAGAAATTTTAAAGTAATATTTAGTTTATTTATTTTATTCCTAAAAAAAAAAAATTCTCGAAATTTCAGTTTAAACAATTTTAAAAAATAATATAATTTTTTTATTTAGTTTATTTTATTCCTAAAAAATATTCGAAATGTTTCTTTTTTAAGTGAATTCTCAGAATAATTTCATTTTGTTGTAGATATTTATTTTATTCCCAAAAAAAATATTCGAAATTTAAGTTTATATTTTAATTAAAGCTTAACAAAATTCTCAGAATAATTTTATTTTATATTTCTATTTTATTTTTAAATTTTTTTTATATTTTCTATTTTTTTTCTATTTTATATTTCTGTTTCATGGAATTTCTTTTGTTTTCCGTCCAAGAGCAACCGTTTAATATTTTCATTTTTAAATTCTGCGAACCGATTTTTCGCTTTTAAATATTCATAAAAAATGTGTGTGGACTATGGACTGTGGAATGGAACTGCCACTGGACTGGGTGCACCCACATGTGTGTGAAAATGGAACTCTGTTGTGTTCCCCACCCCAACTTTCCATTCACGTATAAAATGTTATTTATATGCTGATGATATTTCGCAAGCTTCTCGCGCACATTCGGATTGGTGTTTCATGTGGAATAATCCTTTTTCCACTGACATTATACACCCACCCACCAAACGAATCCACCCCCCCACAGACAGACAGACAGACAGTGGAGGAATGTAATGCCACAGAGCGCCGCGGCTCAGCATCAATTGTACGATTTAAGCAATTTGCAGTTGCCGTGCCGCAGCCTCTGAGTGGCGTCAACGAGCCTCAATAATAATAACTTTTCATAGCCACACACAACATTATCGTTAAGCGTCGAACAACAAAGTTATTATATAATTTTCGGTTTGGGCCAAAGGATACCACCCGCTAAGGATATCCGCTTACTCTTAAGCGTTTCAGCAGCTCGGTCTACCCTTCTACCCTTCTCGTTAAAGAAATGTGCAAAACTTCGCTGGAATTTTGCACATCCCTGAGGAGCGCTTGAGGAGGAAGCTTCGTTATGTCGTGCATAACTTTACACTGTTTGACTTACGCTGCCGCCGCCAGACATTTCCCCACCCCCCCACAACAAAAGCAGGGGACATGCTGCAGCAGGACTCCTGCCATGACATGCTGCAGCAGGACTCCTGCGTTGCATTCATCGCCTGGTGCTTCTCTTTCACCTCCTGCTATTGTTATCTGCCTTATGGGGTAATGCTGGGATCGGGGGTCGTATGAGTAATATGCCAATTACACATTTTGTGCATTCTCCTGTTGCTTGTTCGCCGTCGCTACTCTCACCCACTCCTCTCTCCCTCTCTCTCTCTCTCTGCCTTCTTTTTTTTCTGTGTCAACGCTGTAAAAATATTTTTTATGCGTATCCTTGTGTGTGGGGAGCAGACTGTGGCGTATATTGCGCATACGAGATGATGGCTCTCAGCCGGGCTAAGCTTACGCTGAAAAGGTGAAAGTAGTAAAAAATGCTTAGAGCTTCTAAAAAAAGAAAAAAACAGAAGAGAAATGCACGCATACATATATCATTTTTATAGCTATTTCTGCTGCGAATAAAACTAGACGGATTTGCTGTATATAACATTGATATGACATGCAGATAGCCATAAACATTTTCCACTCACACCTTGAGCTGAGTACACTGAACTTGTTGCACATTAAATTCATATTCAAAATATATTCATAGCCATTCATAGGGGCCAATTGGCAGGGGAAGCTTATAAAAACTTAGGCATAACCTCTGCACACTTTTAGTAAGCAACATGCAACGTCTCGGCTTAGTTCTGTTATGGCTGCCACAACTCTGGGCTGTCTATAATCCATATAAAGCAAATCTAGAGCTGCTCCTGCAGGAGCCCAACTCAGGTGCTTATAGCAAAAAGGAAGCCATTGCGGTGGAGGAACTTTGGCTGCCACAAAAAGTGAATCACTTCGATGCCAACAACAATCAGACATGGCAAATGGTAAGAAATACTTTAACTAATATTTAAAATATATAAAAAATATATATTCTTATAGCGCTATTATCGCAATGCGAAATATCATAGAAATCAAGGACCCATCTATATATTTGTGGGCGGTGAATGGAGCATAAGTCCAGGTTTTCTTGTCACGGGACTCACCCACGATATGGCTGTGGAAAATGCGGGCATGCTCTACTATACCGAACATCGTTACTATGGAGAGAGTTTGCCCTATGGGTGAGTGTTTATAATCTAATAGTTTAGCCATCTTTTAATTCTTTTAATCTACCATAGGGCTCAAAGCTTTGAATTGGAACAACTAAACCATTTGAGTGTCCATCAATCGCTCGCGGATTTGGCTCACTTTATACGCCACCAAAAGTCCGTGGATCCTCGTCTGACAGAGTCAAAGGTCATCTTGGTGGGTGGCTCCTACTCGGGCAGCATGGTGGCCTGGATGACACAATTATATCCAGATTTAATAGCCGCCAGTTGGGCTTCCAGTGCGCCATTGTTAGCCAAAGCGGATTTTTATGGTGCGTCGAAGATCGTAGAGAAAGTTCTGCTCTAATCTTTCTCTTTCCTTCAGAGTACATGGAGTTAGTTAGCCAAACGATTAGCTTAAGTTATGGTCAGCATTGCACTACCAGAATTCGGAGGGGTTTTCAATATCTCTCGAAATTATTTGCTGAAAATGGAACTCGGGAATTACTGCAAAAACTAAATGCCTGTGAGGAGTACGACCCGAACAATACGCTGGATAGAGCTGCCTTCTTCAATGGTTTGGGCAACTATTTTGCATTAATTGTGCAGAGTTATAGGTGGGAGAAAGTCCACTAAAAGTAACTCTATATTTGAGTAAATAATATTCCCCTTTTAGTGCATATATACCACAACTATGTGAGACTTTAATGTCTTTGCATGCGAATGATGGAGTGGCCTTTGAGGATTTCTTGCAGCTACTCTTTGCGGCGGACAGACGCTCAGCGGAGTGCCAGGATTTTGGCTACAAGGCCATGCTGCAGCTATTCAGCGATCCCATATCAGGCAGTAAGTAAACATAAAACACTTGCCATGTAAACTCTATCCTCTCTCTCTTGGCTAGTTCGTGCCTGGTTCTATCAGACATGCAATGAATTTGGCTGGTATACCACAACAGAAACGGCCACAACCACAACCTTTGCCAATCAAGTGCCTTTGTCCTACTACCAGCACCTCTGTTTGGATGCATTTGGTCCAGAGCAGACGAGCGAGCGGCTAGCCCAGGGCATTGAGCAGACCAACAATCGATTTGGTGGCTTTCAGTTCAATCAGGGGCAGCGTTATGGCCAGGTATTCTTTACGCACGGCCAGCTGGATCCATGGCGTGCTTTGGGCAAGCAAAATGGCAATCAGGCGAGTGTCTTGAGGGGTAAGTGGGGGTTGCCCTGTATTGAATACACACCCTCTCTCTGTCTCTCTCTCTCTCTCTCCCGCAGGCTACTCCCATTGCGAGGACCTGGGCAGCATTCAGGTGCGGGACAGCGTGCAAATGAATCTGGTCAAGCTGCGTGTGATGTCCTTTCTGCGTCGTCACATATAAATTGCCACACACACACGCATACTCTCTGCTCATTCATAAATTATGAAAATAAACAACATAAAAGTCTCGACTCTGTTGCACTAATTTGAAAGTCCTGGGCAGGAGGAGATGTGCCACCTGTCTGCCGCCTCGAGTGTGTCAACAATTTTGCCTGTTGATTAAGGAAATTGCACTTGCTCTTGAAGCTCTGATCTGTGGGCTCTCTGTTGCTCTCTGCCCCTCTGAACTGTAACCCCTCTGGTCCTGTTGCCCTCTGATTTGTACCCTCTGTGGTCCTGTTGCCTCGGACCTTTGGTCTCTCAGCTCCTGTTGCTCCTCTGACCTGTAGCCTCTCAGACCTGTAGCCTCACTGTTCATGTTTGCTCCTCTGACCTGTAGCCTCTGCTGCTGTCCCTCTGGTCTTGTTGCTCCTCTGACCTGTAGCCTCCTCTCTGGTCTTGTTGCCCCTCTAATCCTGCTGCCCCTCAGTACATGTGGCCTGTTGCCTCTAGTCTCTGGCTTGTGCACTTTCCCTGCCCCTCTTCCTTTGTTTATCTTTGCTTGATTGCTTGATTAAGGATCCTGCCACATACTGCTCCATGCTGCCCCAAACTGACGTTTACTTTAAGTTCAACTTGATATCTATTCGAATTCTAACGCTTAGCCCAAAGCTTTTCCAACTCGCAACCATTTGCTTGCCCCGTTTTTGAGTGCAACGCCAACGCATTGTGGCGCTCGTCGAATCAGCGTCACCTACTGCTGATGCGTGGGCGCCTGGGACTAGAAGGCTCCAAACTATTGGATACACACACACACACACACAAAAAGAGAGCTCAATGGTAGCTGGACTCATTTTTGTGCGTGGGCTGTGGTTATGGGGGGCGGGCCCCGGCGTTTTTCCGAGTCGCTCTTTCACTCGTAATTTATTTACATTTTCCTTAGCTACGAGTGAAAATGGATTGGCTTTCCTTCCAGCGATGCTGTGCCTGGCTGTGCTGTGTGTTTTGTCTTGCTAATTAATATTTGTTGCTTTATTCATTTGGTAAATTACTTGGCCCTCTGAATGGCTGTGTGTGCCAAGTGGCCAAAAGGATTAAGACAGCGAGTCCTTGGAGTGTCTTGTGTGCGCTCTGTGTTTGCTCAGCAGTAAGAAAAATGAAGCGCCAAGTTACCATGAAGCATAAGCAGATGTCGGGCTAAGAAATATACATCTATATCTGTGGCTAAGAGGTAAGAAATAAACAGAGAAAACTTGGCTTTTAGGGCATACAAAGACTTGCTGTTGTCGTACTTCTAATTGTCAAACTAATTGCAACATAATCCACTCAATTTGTTTACCCCAAAACCTATCAATTTCGCACAGTTTTGAGCATACCCTAACCCACCCCGAACCCAGCTGAACCGCTCCTGCCCTGATGCAAAACAAAAACAAGAGGCAAACGTACGACACAGGCCACATGCCACATGGCAGGTGCGGTGTGCCCTGTGAGTGACATTCGAGAGAGAGAGAGCAGCAGCAGCAGCCACACTCCACTTTCCACTCAATGTGGCACACTCTGCGTAGGCGTTCCGTATCCTTATAAAAGTCTCTCGCATAACGCTCAACGCTTCAGTCGAGTTTGAAACTTACACTCAAGCGGAGTTGTAAATAGTTGTTCGAGTTGTTGGCTCGTACTCAAACGTACTGTAACATTCAATCATCCCATTCACATTATACAAAAATATTATATTAAAAAAATAATATAAAATATAAAATAAATTAGACATAAAAAATACGTGTGTGTGTGTGTTTGTGTGTGTTGTGGACTTCTTTTTGTTCATCCAAAAGTGACTTTGAAAACTTTGCTCTACTCTACACCGCTCTGCTGTGTTTTACCTACGGAAAAAGACGAAAAAATTCACATACCAAAAAAAAATTTAAGCTGCAAAAAGAAAACTCTCGGGTGTGCCTGTGTGTGTGTGTGTTTGTGTGTGCGGCAAATGGTGCTTCATTACCTTTAGGCTTTTCCTACACTCTGTTGCTGCGTTTGTTGCGGGTTTTTCTTGGGGGTTCTCGGGGTCCTTTTTTTGCTGGGTAGAAGCCTCGTTAGTCCTGGCCTCCTGTACCCCTGCTGCCTGCTTTTAGGCTTCTTTTAGGCAGCGTGTATTCATGCCACACATTGCGTATACGCAGTGTAACCATGATTAAAATTGAGTTTACGGTGTGTTCTCATGCTTCATGAGAGTCTACGGCATGAGTTCTCATGCTTCAAATTGAGTGTACACCTTGTGTACACCCATGACTTACGATGAGCCTACGTATACGCCGTGTTTTCATGCCCGTATTTCCATGCCACAGACGGGGCACGGGCTGTACATCCAAGATTGACATTGCCTACACCTGACTCCTAGCCCCAGTCTCTGCATTCCATTTCTCGCATTGCGTATACGCCGTGTGTGTTTGTGTGTGCCTTGAATAACAACACGCAGTTGTTGATTGTTCCCCCGAATTTCCAGGGGCACCAGCAACAGCACCCTGCCTTCCTTTTTCTTTTGGGATCTGCTGTTAAATTATGCATTAAGAAAACCCCAAAACCAACCCCCCTACACAGAACAGCCACCCCCCACAGACACACAAAAAAAATGAAATATAAAGAGAAAAAGAAATGCTTCTAATATGCTGCCTTTGTCGTTGTCTTGGTGGGGGGACCGACCGTATAGTACGAGTAAATTATGCAAATTAATGTTTGTTTGTGATTTGGGCTCCTCTCGCATTTGCTGCTAGCCGTATAAGATTTACAGGTTTTTTTTATACTTGCTGGCTTGTAGCAAAAAAGAAAATTATTGTAGCTTTGGCAAAAATCTTTAAAAAAAAAAGCAGGCGACAAATGCTAGAAAAGAGAGGTAGAGAAAGAGAGAGACAGCTTTGGTAGCCTAAAATAATAAGGCGCATAAACCTTGGCTTATATTTTTGGGTAGCTAAAAATATAGTTTTGCCAGAACAGCAAAAACCTTGATAAAAATATGTGTAAGACTTGAGTGCTTGGGCAGCTACAGCTTTTGTAGTTAAAAACACATTTAGCTTTGGCCTAAAAAAAAACATACCTGAAAGGGTTTCCAAAAATTCAGCAAAAATCAAGGAGCAATATTTTCGAGCCCTTTAATTGTTTTTCTTCAATTAAAAATATTCCACAAATTACTTTTAGCTCTCTAAATTTGCTTTTTGCTATTGACCAAGCATTTCTGTTTACCCCAAAACCCAAGTAAATCAAACCGAAAAGCGCAGCTCTACAGCAGCAAAAAACTCTCCACCAAAAACCAATTTTAATTGCGTGTTAAATCTTTTTTTCACGATTTTTAACAAATTGCTTTTTGCTCTTTTGCTCGAACTACGACCCCGCACACACAGTCGATACTTGCGAGCAATTTGTGCCGCTTTATTTGGCCACATTTTCGGCACCTTGGCCATAATTCACTTAACTTTGCTGTTGGCACTGGCTCGGGCTAGAGGATCTGGCAATGGCAATGGTTCTGGCCTGGCTAAGGCTCCTGTGTTTGTGTCTCTCTGGTGGCTTATAACCAAACATTTTGCTGCGGTTTTTAGTTGTCTTTGGAGCCAAATGTTTATCTCTCTCTCCCTCACTCTGTTTGTGCGTGTTTTCCTTCCTATATATACTATATATCCTCTGTGTTGGGGGGGTGTTTATTAAATCGGTTGAGCGAAGCCAGAAGTTTCATTTTCAGTCTATTAAAGAATTTTTATGTTCATTGTCTTCTGTCCTCTGTCCTGTCCTTATTTTATTGGCTCTAGTGTGGGGGTTGTAGGTAGTTTATGTCTTCCGGGGAATTGTAATAAGATTTTACGGCTGCTCAGTCTTCGTTTTCCACAGGGGGAAAAGAAGTGCTGGAAACTTTTTCTGGCTGTAGTCTGTTTAAAATGCAGAAAAGTGTACGAAAAGTGTTTTGAAACTTCCAACGGGAAATGGCTTTCCATTTTGAGGGAATCCTTTAGTTCCTAATAATTTTCTACTCAACCTTCAAGCTGCTGCTCGAACGTGTTCGAGGAAAATGATAGAGTGCCTCCAGCAAAACGGAAGAGTACTAATTAAAAAGAAAGCTTTTGCCTGCCTGTCTTTAACTTACCCTCCGCTCCTTTGCCTAATTGTGGGGGCGCTCCAAAAACTCTTCTCTCCACAATTTTTGTCGTGTGTCCATTTTTGATTGCCGCCCAAAAAAGTTGCAGCACTTTTTAAACTTTTTCCTTTACACCGCCCAAAAAAAAAGGAAACAGAAAGTAAAGCAAGGAAAGGGTTAACTTGGTTTTAATTAAAGGTTCGTCTACTATGTCTGGGCGGCACATTCCCCTTTTTTTGGGTTTTTTTCCCCACTTTTTGCCGTATGTGTTTTGGGTGCTCCAGAGAGTCATTAAGAGTCGTTCGGTCGGTCGGGTATGTTGCTGGGAAATCCATCTGAAAATTAAAGTGCAAAAGGGTTGTTGCTCCCCCACCCCCCCAGGGTGGCCATAAAAATGTTGGTGGGTGGGGGCCACCAAAAATGAGCAAGAAAAAAGTTAAAGTTCGTTAAGCTGATTAGACGATGGCTGTCTCAGTGGCCCCCCCGAGTTGCTTTTGCCATGCAAATTGCCAGCAAAAGGATACTCCGGCTGATCCTGACTGTTGACTTCTTTCGAGGTCTCTTTATTAAATGTGTCAGCTGCTCTGTTGAGTGAGATATCTCTCTGGTAGTATGCAGTGGCTAAGGTTTTATGGGGCTAAGTTGCGCTTAACTGCTGAGGGGAAATCTGTTCCAGCAGTGTGAAATTTGAGTAAAAATTGTGAAAGTAATAAAAGTAATTTTAAGATCTATAAGTTTACATTCCAAAGAGATGGAAAACCCTGAGAAAATAATTATAGAAATATATAAAAATATTTATTTTAAATTTTCTAATATTTAATCGCCAAAAATGAAACTCCAATTAATTTTCCTACTATTTTTTTGCTCTTCTCATTGCAGTGTAGAAAAATGTAAAAAGTCGACTAAAAACATATATCTATATATATACATATAAATATTTGTTTGCCTGCAGAAAAATTTCTTTAAACAATTTTTAAGTTCCAACGACAAAACGACACAAAAAAAAAAAAGGAAACCAACGAAACGAAAGTTAAAGCTACAGTAGAACAAAAAAAGGAAACGTAGAAAGCAACGTAGTAAACAAAACTATATAGAAAAGTAGATAAACGAACGAAGAGAACGAAGAGTAGGAAAAGTAGAGGCTAATTCCTGGTGCGTATAACTCCATTAGAGAGGGACGATTAGCATAGTCCAAGGACGAGAAGTGTGCCAACGATAATTCAATCAAAGAGCCTGGGCAAGGGAATCCTTTTGCTCCCGTTTAGAAACTGAACTTCTGGGAAGCTGCAAACCGAACTGTGGGGCAAAAACAAAACTCCATCAAAACACTCGGATAAAGTGGAAAACGTGTGCGTGTGCGCGTGTGAAAAACTTTTTTAGTCTTCGGCCCCGGCATCCATCTGCAGCAGGGCGAGCTGTTTTAATTTGAACACTTTGGGCAAGTTTCCCCCGTCTCTCTGTGCACCGCTGCTCCCTTGTCCATTCGAGAAAATGGACCGTCACCGACATCGCCGCCATCGCCTCAGCATGTGGCCGACATTTGCCGTCTGCCTGCTGCTTCTGCAGGCGACCACAACCACGATGGCCATCGATCTGAGTCGCCTCTACGGCCACATGGCCAATCCGGTGCAGAAGCGTAGCGGTAAGTACCCCCCGCAGTAGTACCTATCTAATCGAACCGTTACGCCAGTAATTTCATTGTGGGGGTAGCTCATTAATAAGCGCAGAACTGGCACCTACACACACACACCTGGTACACACATCTGGCCTGTGTTGTGATGTGTGGGTTGTGCGGCTGGAGGCTGTTTAAGGTGTGCCCTTTCAGTAGGGCATGACTTGTTGTTCGAAAGGTTGAAAGGTCACGCAAAGGTACAGCAAAGCAAGCACATGCCATGCTCTCTCTCTTAGTTTAAATGATTTTTTGAATCTCTTTTTGGAATTCAAAACACAGACTTTCATAGACAGTTTCTTAATTGTTGATTTAATTGGATTATTTGTCGTGGATTAATTGGATTATTCGTCGTTTCATTCGTGTATTATATTGATGGATTATGTAGCTAGAGATTTTTTTTGGTCTAGTATTCTATGTGTTTTCATTCAATGACAATTGTTTTATGTAATTTGAGTGTATTTGGTGTTCAAATCTGAGTTGCTTATCCACGATTGTTGTCTCGAAAAATTTCTGGATGCTCGAGCTGCAACCATTCATCCTGATCTTCATCATAGTCAGGTGGGAAGTGGAGTGACTCCACTTCGTTCAGTTCTCCATCCTGGTGTTCGGCCATAAATGGGTGCTCACCCTCCTCCTGGTATTCGGCCATGAATGGGTCCTCACGCTTCTTCTGGTTCTCCTCAGTCATCGAACGATCCTCTTCTTCGTGTTGATGTCCACAACATGGGATTGGCATTTGACTTGTCATTTCCATTAGAAACTCGTCCTCGTCCCATGTCATTTCTGGATTCCCTTCCTCCAGCACTGGCTCAGCTGCATTCCCTTCCTCCGCGTCGCTAAGCAATTCGTGGTTTTTCTCCTTGCTCACTGGCCAATCCGGTATGAGTTCATTAACCATTTTGTTAGTGAGAAAAATTCAATCAAATTCAGTAAATTTTTATTTTAAATTTTGTTTAATTTTTAGATGCTTTCAGTTGCACTTATATAAACACACTGATATTTAGAAACGAAAGCAAACCAAACTAAACTAATCTAATATCTAAGCCTACTTTCTCTGTATTTTGTTGAGAATTTAAACTTTTCATTGATTTAACTGTCAAAATTAAATAAACAAGATATGATTATATGCAGAAATGTATTGTCAGGTGGCTCCTTTGAAAACTTATTCTCCCCACGGTAGAGCTCCGCTACACGGTATTCCCGTTATTAAAGTTCTGCAGGTTCGATTGTGTTCGCAAGCTGCGACTCCGTCTACCCATGATGAAATAATACACAAGGTGATCCCATCCGTAAGCTCCGGTACCTATTTTACGCTCGCACTACTGAGAGAGCTTTTGACGCCGTGTCTGATAAGAGAGGCAAGATAGAGAAAGATATACAGTAGTTTTTTTGTTCACTTTGAGTAAGCGAGTCGTGTACTAAGCCAAATAGGCCCCGAAAAGAGTTCGTGCTCTGGGATGGGATCACCTTGTATAATTTCATCATGCGTCTACCTGCTCTTCGTTTCAGCTTTGAGCTTTGCAAACGCACTCTCGCAATGGCTTGCCTTTCATTGCGCTCTCTCAGCAGTTCAGTTGATCTTCTGAAAACAAAAACGCAGCGCTGGCATCTCGCTCTTGCTCTCTCGAAATATGTACGGCGACCCTTTTGCGAAGTGAAGCAAAAGCGAAGTAACCAACGGCACCTTCCATTTGCTGCGCTTAGTTTGTTTTTTTTTTGTCTTTACTACATTCATTGCTTTAAGTGAGAACTTCAAGTGAGAATTCTGTATCGAACGATTGTGTCCGCAAGCTGCGACTCCGTCTACCTGCTCTTCATTTCAGCAGGCATGGGCTTCGCTTCTCCCACACACACACGCACTCTCGCAATGCACTCTCTCAGCAATTCAAACAAAAACACAGCGCTTGCATCTCGCTCTTGCTCTCTCGCAATATGTACGGCGACCCTTTTGGGAAGTAAAGCAAAAGCGAAGTAACCAACGGAACCTTCTATTTGCTGCGCTTAGTTGTTTTTTTTGGTATACTTATTCTTCATACCCTTCATTTCATATCTCCGATATGAAGCATCCGTACTAGCGATCGCTCTATAGAGGGTATCTAAGCTTCGTAAGTATGTAATTCCTTGTTTTGATAGTTCTGCAAGGGTATTTAAAGCTTTGACTCTCGAGTTAAGGTTTACCTTTCTGTTGATTTTTTTTGTTCCGAACTTTTATTTGCAAAAATAAAATGACCTTCATTTGTGACTAGGGTCCGCGCTATGCATTTTGTTTCTCTCTGCACAATTTGTGTGCTCTCTCTCTCAGTGTCTGACTGTCCCTTGTTTATTGCCCAATTTGTTGTATAATACCATTAAATACATTTCCACTAGTTTTTCTAACCTGCGCTCTCCTCTGCTCTTTTTTTTTGGCTCTCCACGAATTTGTTTCTATTTTATTTTGCCCCCGCTTCTGTTATATTTTCCTTTTGCTTTTGTTTTTTTGGTTGGCAGGTGAACTGCATAATAAATGTGCACGTGCTTTTGTATATTGTAGTATATTTATTTCTATGGCAAAAGTATTTTCTTGCTGCCTTTCGCTTTCCCTTTTCACTCTCACCCCGCCGGCCGAAAAAAAACTTTTTCCAGTTGCGTGTTTGATAGAAATCTTTTGGTTTTTCTTTCGCTAAAGTTTCTGTGTAAATCGTGGCTTGGATTTTGTTTGAGAATTTTTTAATTGCCTTTCGAATCACTGGGTTTTTCCCAGCCACTTTAAAGTGGCTTTTTACATAAATTAATTAACACCAAACCCAATGGAGAGTTGAAAAATATACAAAATTTTTTGTGACTCCGCGCAAGTGTGCCAAATAAATGGTTAACAAAATATTTGCCAAAACTTAATTTGTGGCATTTGGGCGACACTTTTGGGCGACACAATTATGAGTGGTACTCCAATTAGTCTGTCGCCCCCGCCCAATTGGTCATTAATTGCCACTTGCCAGCGCATCTCATAAATATGCAAAGCATTGCATAATTATTCCATTATACTAATTTCATGGATGCTCCCATTAAACGCTTCGCTCTGGCAACAAACCCACCAATGAATTTATATTCGCTTTTTATATTGAACATTTACTATAATATATATATATTTTTTTTGGTTTTCTTTAGTCGCCTGCATTCGACATTTTGACAACCTTCGCTTCCTGGCCTTTGAACCTGAGCAAGCGCTTCATTTCCTTATTTTTGCTACATACTCGTATATGTCAGCTGCAGAAATTGCACTTTGGTTAACATCAGAGAAATCCATTTGAAGCTGTCAGCCAGCCAGCTAGCCAGCCCATGGGGCCTAACCTCAAGGCTAACAGAAAACCACTTGCCACAGCAGTGGAAAAGGGTTGCAAGCTACTCTACCTTTAACCATTTCCATATCCAATTTGCTAACCAAAAATGTACAATGCAAACACAAAAAACCTCCCCCTTTGGAGAAAATAAATTACAAATAATTCGTTATGCCACGAAATATAATAGAAATTTTCAGCGGCACAAGATAAAGTTGGTAATGCTTGGCAGTGCTGCAGAGCAGTGTAATAATTTCAGTTTTCCCTGTCGGTGACAACATATTTTATGCTGCAATTTTCCAGAGAAAACTCACTGCGTTTTCCCCCTCACGACTTTTGCCTTTGAGTCTGGCTTGGGTTTTTGGGTTTTCGAGCTTCTGGTTTCTGGGTCGCCTGCTCACTTTATTTATTTTGGGGCCCTCCCCGCCGCTTTTGTATTCCGTGGCATTTTGGCTTTTGTGACACGGGACGATAACGAGACCCACCAAACCCCACCCCAATGTTCGCTTTGGTGGCTGGGTGTACAGGTCACAGGTTAGGTCATAATTTTGCTGCACAGCTCCCAACCCCAACGTCTGCCGATCCGTGTGGCAGTTAATAAATGTGCCAGCAACACTGGCCGCAGCAGCAAAAGCCACTCGGAAAAGCAGCCACCGATGACAGCTTGAAAGGGGTTTTTC
Source organism: Drosophila bifasciata (assembly GCA_009664405.1). Classification (NCBI taxonomy): domain Eukaryota; kingdom Metazoa; phylum Arthropoda; class Insecta; order Diptera; family Drosophilidae; genus Drosophila; species Drosophila bifasciata. The sequence goes on along the minus strand of CM019044.1, from coordinate 43,583,768 downwards.
CAACGGTCTTTCCTTTTTACATTTCTTGCTTTTGTTGTTATTTTTTGTGGTTGAATTTGACAGAAAGTTGATTGACAGACAGAGTTTTAAGCGAAAGTCATTCGTGAAGAAGGCCAAAAGTTGATCGCTCGCATGACTGTGACATTTTTGATAAAATATTAATTAGGTTTTCCAAGTGCCTTGCCGGCTGGTTATTTATAGTGAAAAGTTTACAACAAGTTGAGCAATTTTGCTAATTGACTTAAGTGGGCATGGGAAAAGCGTTTTCTATAATTAAATAATAGTTGAAGCAGCCAAGAAATGTTTAAGTTAATTAAGGGGAATCTTTGCATGCAATTTGGTGCACGCGTTGCGGAGATAGATGCATACAAACAGATTCTTTGACTTACATTTGTTTTGCTCTTTTGGATAACATTCGATATTCCATCTCCTCATAAGCTTGAGCTGTTTTTCCAGCTTCATTCATTAACATTTTCGTATTATTTCTTTCGCCTATCATTCGGGCCTTAAATATTCATTAACTGGCATCGCCTGGGGCATCATAAATATTAACCGAATAATTCAATTAGTTTTAGTACACGTGGACACCACTCCTCGAGTCGAGTCGAGTCCCTCCCTCTCACTGCATGATAAATTATGCAATATTTGATTTGTACTTTGGCTAATGCACGACATACGAGTGTTGGTTTTGTGCCGTGTGGCAGGGGGGGCCAGAGGGCAGCAAACCGCAAACAACAAACCAAAAATTGTGGCAGGCGGCTGGGGAGTTGCCACAGCAAGGCAGCAGCTGCCTCGCTGCGCTGTGATGTGGCTGTGGCTTAAGTGGCAACAAATGGCAAACAAAACGTAGCATACTATCTGGCATTCGGTGGAGCGTGCCACACATGCAAATGGCCAACAAACCAACCAACCAAACCAACCAATGCAATGGAAATGCATTTCACAGAGAGAGCGAGAGAGAGAGAAGAGCGAAATGTTGTGGCGGTTGCAAGCGTTGAGCCACTGCTAAGGGACATATTGGCTTACAAGGCTTACTATACATTCCGTGGCCCTTTTGCACACTTACGTGATCATCATTTCCACACTGCAGCTGTTCGTTCAGGCATCAAATGAAAATTTCCATAAAGAAAACGAATAGATAGAGTTGGCATAAGAGAGAGAGAGAGAGAGAGAGAGAGAGAGAGAGAGCGTCTGAGCGTTAGCCATGAAATGAGAAATGGCAAACAGCCAAAAGCTGAAACGTGATTACATTCTACAGCATTATGACCAACACAAAATATTTGGTATTCACAGCTGCACACAACTAACCGGCAGTTAGTATTCAAATTGGCATAGAACTAACCGCCAGTTAGCATTTTAAGCTGGCCAGAACTAACCGTCAGTTAGTAGTCAAATCGCCATAGAAATAACCGCCAGTTAGTATTCAAATCTGCACAGAACTAACCACCAGTTAGCATTCTAAGCTGGCCAGAACTAACCGTCAGTTAGCATTCAAATCGGCACACAACTAACCACCAGTTAGCATTCTAAGCTGGCCAGAACTAACCTCCAGTTAGCATTAACTTCCGCTCAGCTGGCATTTAGTTGTTGGCATCTCCTCCGCGCCTCTTGCCTGTGAATAATTTTATTAGCTAAAACTTCTATAGCTACCCCCTCCCCGCTCAGCCTTACTCCCCTCAATGTTTCTTAATTAATTTTCTTAGTCAAGCATTTTGTGTGGCTTTTGCGTAGCTCTAACTAAACGCAGAAAATGAGAAAACTGTGGGAAAACTCGTGCCAAGGAAAACTTTTAATGGAATTTTCGTAGCGGCTTTTTTTTTATTGGTTGGGAAATAACTTACACAGAAAATGTGTTAATTTTTGTGTGCTAATAAATTACAAAAAATTAAACAGAATTCGCAGAAAATCCTAACAATAATATTAACTTACTAAATAATCGATTTAAATAATTTATGTGTAAATGCCAGACATAATAATAGCAAAAATAAATCTACAAAAAAATTAAAAATTCTACAAAAATTATACAGAATTCGCAGAAAATCCTAACAATAATATTAACTAACTAAATAATCGATTTAAATAATTTATGTCTAAATGCCACAACAAATAATTACAAAAATAAATCTAAAAAAAAAATTAAAAATTCCTGGCACAAGTTTGTATATTTTTTGCCATAAAAGTTACCCAAGAATTTGTAATAAAATATGTTTTGGCATATGAGCGCTGGCAGCACAATTTGTAGCCATAAAATAGCCAAAAAGCTGTCGAACATAAATTTAATTATGCTGACAGCTTAATTATTGCAAGATTTATAGCATTTTGGCAAACTGTGGAACGCGTAGATCTATGAATATTTATAAGTTAAATGTGCGAACATACTGAGGAGTATATTTATGCAAATCGAGTCACTCCACATGAACGTGGCTGTCAATCCCCACCAATAAACCTGCTGTAAACTGTCAATCCCTCAGCCGCATTAAACCTCCTGTAAACTATCAATCCCCTCCGTTTATACCCCCTGTAAACTGTCAACTGGCTTACCAAAATCTGTCATCAATTTTCAGGGTTTTTGCTGCAGCCCCCAAAATTGGTTTGGCCCCAAGGCTGGTTTTTGCTCATTATAAACGCTGTGTGTGTGTGTGGTGCAGATTGCATTTTCATTTTGGTAAATGGAAATTGTGGCTGCAGCCACAACAAAATTGTAATGAATTTTCCCAGACACACACAGGCAGCTCTTTCCTCTCTCTTCTCTTTAAATATTTGCAATTGATTTGCCAATCTATAACATTGTTGCTCTTGGCTTTATCCTTTGGGTTATAAATATTTTCATGGCTTTAAGTCTTACTTTCAATGTACTGCTCCCTCTGCCTCTGCCTCTGCCCTGCCATCATCATATTTTTACGAGACTGCAAGTTTCATGTATCGAAATATATATTATGTTTTATATCTTGTCAATTTTTACGGCCCCAAGAAAGTCGTGAAAGTGCTTTCGCCCTGCTCTCTCTCTCCCCTTTTGTTGCCTCATTTATTATTTATTTGCTGCGCACTAAAACTTTTGCCACGCCAAGAAAAAAAAACCACTCGTTAAATATGCAAAAAAAAAACAACAAGGAGCGGAAAGACGAGGCAGGTGTGAGTGGCAGGGCCAAAGAGTGCGTCAGTTTGAGGCTTAGACAGTTGGTCAGAGGGTCTTGGCGGCGTTACTCATACGCCATGTGGCCGCATATATAAATAGAATCATTGAGCAATGGGCGCCGAAACAAAACAAAACACAGAGGTTGCCATTAACAAAAGTGACGTGAAAAGGTGGGCTCCCCCCACCTTGGCAGAGACTTACAGGCAGTAAGAGGTACTATATATAATAGTTTATTGATTTCCCTTAAGCATTCTGCCCAAAGACTTTAATAGAAAACTAACCAACTTTTGACTGTATGAGGAAAAATCCTTAATCTATTGTGGGCAAATACTTGTGCACTTATGCAACAAACACTCTAGAGCTCTCAGCTGCTGAGCTAAAGAATAGCTCTATTTATTGGCCAGAGGAGGAGGAGTTGGTAGAGGGCTAGCAACTGCTTTGCATACTTACACATTTATGGCCAATACCCGGGCAGGCCAAGATACGAATATTATGCCACAAATGCACAATACATAAAATCCAATTTTACCAGCAAAGAAAAAAAAAAAGGGAAGGAATGGAAACCCAAATGGAAATTCAAACAAGGCAGAGGAGGAAGAAAAAGAGGACTGCGAAAAACCGACTTAGAGATGCTCTAAGGAGGGGAGAGAGAACTGTTAAAAGGGCTGCGAAAAACTGACTTAGAGATACTCTAAGAAGTGTGAGAAAAATCTGTTAAAAGAGCTTCAAAAAACCGCACTTAGAGATACTCTAAGAACTGACAGAAAAATCTGTTAAAAGGCACAGGGAAACAGAAGTTTTAACTACTCTAAAAAGTGTGAGAATAATCTGTTAAAAGTCACAGAAAAGCAGGCCTTAAATATAAGTGCTAGTAGGAAAATATAATACGAGTATTACGAGCATATTAAAAGTTTAATTGTCCAAGTTTAATGACAAATTAAACTGCAACTAACAATAGCAGAAACAGCACTTAAAGGCTGCACAGCTCAAACCCTTTTCTTTCTGTGTTTTCTCGTAAATATATTTAAATAACATATTAAATATATATTTTAGCTACTCGTATCATTAAACAAACATTATACCCTATCTCTCCACCAAGTGTAGCAGCATAACCCAGCATAATCTTAGGGCAAAAGTAAGGCGTGTGGGGCTGGGTGGGGCCACAACCTAAACCACAAATGCAAAAGGAAAGCCAACAAAACTGCTGAAGAGCTTTTCCTGCTGCTGCTTTTCTAGTGGAAATCCACTTGTGACTTGCGCATTTCCACGGGGTTAAGCCAAGAAGCCTGAACACAGCTCTACTGCCCTCCTTCCCCCCTCTCTCTCTTACTCGCTCTTCCTGTCTGTCTGTCCAGCATCTTTGAATATCCAATTTAAAGGGTATCTTAAGGGGGGCATGCTATGGGTCAGGGGGTATGCTATGGCTGTGTGCATTAAATGCAATTCAATATATGCATTTGTAGCCGCTGTGGCATGTGGCATGTGCAGCACGTGCTGCTGCTGCTGGTGGTCACAGGTGAGCCTTAGATTTCAATATTACAATACCCTTGAAGTTCGAGGGGCCCCCACACTTGCACCAGTTTTCACAGGCATTTCCACAAAGTTTTCACAGGCATTTTCACAATGCTTTCCCCTGTGCTTTCATGTGCTTAAGTCTACAGAATATGCCAGAGACATGTGTGTGAGATTAAGTGCACCTCCAATTATGGCACGCACCTTGCAAATGGCAAATGGAAAATGCAAAATTCAGAATTTATTTATTGTACATTTGTGTGTGAAATTTCCTGGCAAAGTTTTAGCTGTACGAATTTTTGCGCTAATTAAAGTACAAAACTTTTCACGTGAAAACATTTATGCAGAAAGTTGTGTAATTAGTTGGACAGTAAGGATACTTCCACAATCCGTTCATAGCTTTTCCTATGGATAGTTCCCCGCTGGCTTTCCTATAGATACTTCCCCTCCAATAATTCCCTCACTTGAATTTGCATGGCCTTTGCCACAATTAACAATTAATATCCCTTTCTACCCTTTCATTTTGCTTGGCCAAATAAGCATTAAAATTAATAGACAAAAACTTGAATTTGTTTAGAGGTAATTTGAATTTGTTTAGAGGAAGTTAGAATTTGTTTTGGTGGAAATTTGAATTAATTTAAGTTGAAATTTCACTCGAAAATGAATTGATATTTTAACCCATTCCGACCACTGCATGAATTAGCAATAAAATTCAATTCTCAATCGAGTTCGAGCTGTGGCTGTGGCACGTAAAATCTAATTACTCGAGCCTCAATTATTTATGGCCTATTGCCCCCCCTGAACCACTGAACCCCTCCCTGAACGCTAACCAACCACAAAGCATATTTAAATTTGTTTGGCAAAATTTTCATTTTGTGGTCGACAGGTGTAAATTTTCATTGGTCTTTGTTTCCTGGTGCTGCGGTCAATGTGCAGCAAATTTCTCGCATTTTCCCCCCAAAATCAAGAGGGAAAAACTGCAGCCAACAACAACCACAACATTGTTGTTTTTATGGTTGTTGTTGTAGTTGGTGTTGCTGTTGTATTATGGCTGCTGCAGCGCTTCAGTTTTCGGTTGGAGAGTCAAAAACAAAAGAGAAAAACTTTTGCGAAATGCATAAAGTTTTCCAAGCTCTGGTTCAAGGCTTCTACCATACCAAACTATACCATACAATACCATCATCAGCATCCTCCATCATCACCATCATCATCATCATTGGGGTGGGGGTGGGTGGTTGGTCAACATTTTAGCATATCTGCTGCATTTCTCCTTGAGTTCTTGTGCTTACCTGTGCGAGGATTACCTTCAGGCTACCGCTGCCTGACAGCTGAAGGGGGGGCTGTATGTACATAAGTGCTGTGATGAAGTGTCTGTCCCACCATCCTCCACCTGAACTATATCCAGTAACGAAGGCTCTTCGCATAAGCCAGATTAAATGTAGTTTCCATTACTGTTGCATGCCACTTTTGCCTTCAAGTAGACACAGTTGCTACTTCGAGTTGTTGCACTCGTCCGGCTGTGTGTTGTGTGTCTTGTTGTGGCTGCAAAGGTTGTGTGTGGCATGTGCCCCAAAAGTGTGTGATTGGCAACGCTTTTAAAGCAAAGTTTTAGCAGCACAAAGAGATGCTTCATTTTGTTTTTGGGGACTCCCCAAAGACTCCCCAAAGTTTACCCCTCAGTTTTCTGTAGTTTCCATTGCAGTTTTCTATTGTATTTACATTTGATTAAATATATCATAAAATCTGTTGAATTTTTGCACTAAAAAGAAGTTCCAGAATATTTGAGCATAATTTAGCATGCAGCAGGCAAATGACTCCCTAGCAGCTACTCCTCTACCACCAAATCGTTAGCCGTGGCTGAGCTTCTCTCTGCCGCTTCGCCCGCAGCTGCAGCATCCTCCGGCACATCGGGAGTGGCAGCTGTCTTGCCACCCAGAGCAAGCAACGTATCGGGCGGTATCTCATGGCCATCGTCCTGCTCCTCCTCGCCCTCCTCTCCGTCGAGCAGATCGGCCAGCGGCTCTGGTGGCAGCCAGCACGAGCCCTTGACCAGGCGATCCTCGATCTCGGCGATTTCATTCTTGTAGTACTGATTGAAGTCCGGCCGCTCCCAGATGCTGCGCACCCACTGCAGATTGAAGTCGAGCTTCGTGCAGCAGCAGAACTTGCGCGACTTGTGGCACTTGGGGCACTTGGCCGGCTGCCGGGCGGGATGCACAAACGTTTTCTGCTGCCGCTTCTTGCAGCAGTAGGGGCACACATGCTTGGGCTTCTTCTTGCTGCTGCTGCACGGTGCCGGCTCCTTGGCATAGACCAGATGTCCGCGCTTCTTGGCGCAGAAGCAGCAGTTGCAGTCATCGCCCTCGGGCTGACGCTTGCGCGTCTGCATGCGATCGTAGAACTTCTTGTAGGCGATCTTGATCTTGGCCTCGTAGGCCAGCTGATCGCTGCACGAGAGCCCATCGAAGCGGGCATAGCTCTCGGCGGTCTTCCGGGCGGCATGCACCCACACACACTCGTCGTTGTACGATGGCCTGCCCTGCTCGTCGTAGGTCAGCTCCGCCTTGGGCTCATAGTAGAAGGCCTTAAAGCCACGCTTGATAATGGCATAGGCCAGATGCGCCTCCACCTTGTTCATCAGCGACTTCTTGCCCAGCTCGTGGAACAGATCCTCCTTGCGGAGTCGCTTCTTGGGCGTCGTGTCGATGCAGTAGCACACCTGATCGTAGTGCAGAAACGCATAAGTGATAATGTCCACCGTCGACTTGGCCTTGCACTCGTGCAGCCCGCAGGTGATCATGATCTGGGCTAGCGTATTGGCCAGATCCAGCACGTTCTCCAGGAATATCGACGAGGCATTCACCTCGCCCAAGCACTTGCATTGCGTATGCTGATCGATGATGCCCAGCGGGGCATGCCGCTGGCACTCCTTGTGCTGGCAATTGTTGCGGCAACGAAAATCCGGCATGGCATGATGGGCCTGCATAGCGCCGCTTTACTGTGAATTTGTTTAAAAGCTATGGGAAAATTTCTACAAATTTTGAAGTTTTTTCTTTCGATTTTTAAAACGATTTTTTTTACAGTTTCTTGGTAGACTTTTTACAAAATTTGATTTTTTTATTAATTTTTTTGTATTATCGAGACAAGCCAAATGGAATGTGGAACAAGGAAAGGAATAAAACATACTAAAATATAGGTACAGAATATAGAGAAAAGGCTACTAGGAGGGGACTTTAAGTTAAAGGTAAAAGGTGTCTAAGTTTTTGAAAGGAAGAGGGAAATTTTGGAAAACTCTTTTACAGGTATAATAGTGTATTGTCGCGTTCACGGCGACTCAATTCTTTTCTCGTTTTTTTTTTAAATTTATTTTATTTGCTCCGAAAATTTTAGAAACTAAAGCAAAAGCCCGAAATTCTGAAATTTCTATGGGTACTTCTTAAGGCACTTCTAAAAGCCAAAATATATTAAAATTTAAAGTAATGTTTGTTACAATTTATATTCCCATATTCTTTGGAAATTTCAACACCAAAAAGCCAAACGAAAATTTCTGAAATTTCTGTGGGTGTTTTCTGCCACCAATTTACAATCCAAAATATATTCAAATCTAAAATAAAATGTATTCCCTTATATTCCATAAATTTGTTACTTTTTCTAGATTTTCTACGAAAATTTACTTAATATATTTCCTTTGGCTTTCACCCTCTTAAAAGAAAGTTCTGCGTTCTGTGTTGTCATAGGCCAAACACCATTTGATACGGAATATAGTATAGATTGTTTGTCCGCCTGCTTTTGGGGTGCCTTTTCCTTGTAGACATGGATAAATTTCAATAAGGCAAATATTTGCCAGCAGCCAACAGACGCCAAGGGGAAGCGTTGGTGGGTGGGGAGTGGGGTGGTGTAAAAAGCCAGTGGAAAATTACTGCGCCCACAGAGACAGTATTTGTCATTTTCTTCTGATATATTTTGTCCCTTTTTTTTTGTTATTTGTCGTCCTGCTTGGCCTTTTTTTTTGCTGCTTTCTTTTTTGGTCTACTATGAAATTGCTTAGCCTCTTCTTTTTTGTGTGTAGGTGTGGGTCTGTGTGTTTTGTGTTGGTGGCAAGACATTCGTAATTGTTGATGACGGCATTGAGTCAAGTTTATGATTGGCAGGGAAATGCGTCTGGCATTGGAATAAGTTCGAGCAGGCGCTGAGGGACTGAGACTCTGAGCTCTGAGCCTCTTGAATCTAATACCCATGGGAGTTGTCAGCGCAAATACATCAAAGTGGAATTTATTAGAGCAGCTCTTTTGCCATATCCGGTTTTCTGTCGACAAGTGGCACACACGCACACACAAACAGAATACACACACACAGAGCAGAGCAGAGAGCAGCGCAGAGAAAACTCAGCTGAAAGCCTTTGCTGCTCTACGCAAAAAAAATGACAGAAAAAAAGAGATTTAGAGAGCGGCAAGGAGAGAGTGGGAGAGTGAGAGAGACAGGCAGAGAGTGGGAGAGTCAGAGAGAGAAATGCTGACAAATGTAAATCCCCATACGGGGTTTTTGGACAGCCATCAAATTGTTGCACTTTAACCTCGGGGCGGGACTGCGACTGGGGCTGGGCGGGGGCTGGCTAAGTACGAGTGCGAGTACCAGTGCCCATCCCTGCCTGGCCTCTAAAAGCCGCTTAATCTGTCTCTCAGTTGCGGAGGAGGGCCATCAAAACTTTTGCTTAAATCATAATGAAAATAGCAGCAGGAGGTGCAATAGCTCTGGCTTTTCCCTTACCCTGCCACAGTTTCTTTTGCTTTTCCCCCCACCAGTTTCTTTTGCTTTCCCTTCCCTCAATTTCTTTCACTTTCTTTTGTTTGCTTTTCTTTACCATTTGTTATACTTGCTGTTCTTGTTGTTGTAAGCATAAAACTTGAGGCGCAATCGTGCATAAATCTTAGTGGGCCGCCGCCCAGACAAAATGGCCAACTGTTGGCCATGTTTGTGCAAAAGTTTTGTTGCTTTTTGTTGTTTGCTGAGCCCGGCATATTGGTTGGCTCTAACAATAAAAGTTGATGGCCTGGAATGAACACTGTACAGGTGGGCATTACTGCAGAAATTTACACAATTTTTCTAGGCCATTAAATGTGCCTTATTGACGTGGAAAAACTTCCTGCCATTGAAAGTTTTTACCCGCTTTAATTTGTCTTTTTTTTGCCCTAAAAAAATATCAATCAACACTGGGATTTTGGGCTAAATCCAGGCCCTTGGCACGTACCTAAAATTAGTCCCTAAACCTATATGGTTGGGGGGTGTGGAACGTGCACGTCATTCACATAAAACCCTTTAATGGTTATGCAGGCACCAATTACCATTAAAAATGGCCAGCCAGGAGGCTCCACTCAAAATGTATAACAGATACCATAGTGGTTAGGGAAAAGCGCTAAAAAAAAACACACACACAAGGAAAATCAATATGTGTGTGTGTGGTGTGTGTGTGTGTTTGTTTGTACAGGGAAGGGCTATACGAAAACGCAGCCGAGATTTGAAAAATCCTCGACACGGTGAGCGTTTTTCCACTAAGCGACTGGCTATGATTTTTCCAGCTCTTCTGCCTTTTGGTTATCTTTTTTTTTTTTTTTTTTTTTTTTTTTTTTTTTCCCCCTTTTTTCTTTTTCTTTTTGTGTGTAGCGGCAGTCGGTCGTTAGACGTGCCATGATTTATAATACTCTGGCATTGGCCATAGAAATTTCAGCGCCACTGTCATGGTGGATTTAGTATACCTATAGCAGATATAGGTCCTGTAGCTGCTATAGCTCCTGTAGCTCCTTTACCTACCTTACCTCCCTTACGTCTCTTACTACACTTAACTGCTTTACCTTTAACCAGATGTCAGATATAATGTGCAGTGAAATCTGTTGCTTTGTTGCTGATTTTTTGTGGCATAGTTCGGGTCTCGCTTGCTGGGCAGTTCGTTTAGCTAATGGTATTAGTTAGTTTATAGCCATGTGCCACAATATTCATCAATTATGAAACTAATTTGATTAAATTGTTGCTATTTATGGGGCAGGTATGGGCTAGAACTAGAGGCGCTTTAAGCAAGGGATTATATTCCTTTTACAAAGAAATTTATTGTGATATTTGGGGCATCTAAAAACCCCTTTAAAAGCAACTTTCAACCCTCTCAACCCGTTGCTACCAAAGTGTATTCCCTCGTCGCTTACTGCCAGCTAATTTCGCTTTTAGAATTCTGATTTTCTGTCTGTCTGTGTCTGTCTGTCTGTGTCTGTGTGTGTGTCTTGTTTTTGCGAGTGGCCCAAATGGCAGGACATAAATCTGCAAATGTGATAAATGGTTATAAAGCCAACGCGTAATGTTTATTTAAAATAATGATGATGATGAGCAGCTGCATCCACACTCACTCTGCAACAGTCTCTCCCTCTACCCTCTCCGCGCTCTGCCTTTTATATGCCGCTCATGTAAATGGCATTCAGTCCTTGGACGAATGCCCCAAAGAATCCAAGCGAATGAGAGAAAGAGGAGCAGGAGCAGGAGCAGGAGAGTGGAGCAGGAGCAGGAGCAGGAGGAGTGTGGAGCTGGAGCACTCTCTGGCGACAGACAGACAGCTGTTAAAGTTCTCTCCCCTGTCAATTATTCATAAAATTGCGCATACGTTGACACTCATTACGCATACGCCACGTGTGCATGTATTTGCATATGTGTGTATGTGTGTGTGTGTGTGTGTGTGTGTGTCATACGATCTGCGTTTCCTTTTCAAATTGCGACATTTCCATGGCACATACTAATTTGATTTATACTCAAATGCGACATTTGTGTTTTTTTTTTTTTTTTTTATTTATTGTTTGTGTTGTGTATTTTATTTCTTGTGGTTGTTCTTCTTCTTTTTGTCAGACAATTTGCATAATTGAGCTGCAGACTTTGCCCAAGCGGAAATCCCTGATTTATGTGCCACACGGCCCAAAAACTTTTACGGCTAACTTCTTATAATTTCTGTCAAATGCGATATAGTATATTTGTGTATATAATTTACGCAGTAAATCGAAAAACTTTCTGCTGCTTTTGTGGTTTAATATTTGCTTTTTGGCTGGTGGGGGCCAAAGATTTGCATAAAATTTGGGGCGGGAGCATAATGGAAATAAATGAACAGCAGACTGGCTGGCTGGCTGACTACTTGTTGTTTAAGATTTACATTTGCATAGTCTGGCAGTGGCATAGAGATAAGTGGCGGAGATACAGCAGCAAAAAGGGTAGGAGAAAGGGCAGTGGAAAGGGCAGTAGAAAGGGCTGTAGAAAGGCAGAAGAAAGGGCAGCTGAAAGGCTGTAGAAAGGCAAGAAAAAGGGACCATCGGAAGTCAAAGATATACCCACAAAGGAGTCAGCAAATAGCACTCATAACACCCACAATAAATCCTACATTACCTACATGATTAATGTTACTTTAAGTTTTAATATTTTCTGCTCATTTCCAACACTTTTTTCCCTATTGATTTACGCTCCTCTAAAGCCCAAATCAATAAGCCTTCTTGACAAATGGCTCGACAGTTAATTGGAGAGTGGGGGCTCGGAGCAAACCTTTGACCTATCACTGTCCAACGAACAGACAACAACATTACAAGCTGGGAGCTGTCCACCCCCCCAGGGTCCAATAATTGGGGCGGGTATCATTACAAAGCCATTAAGTTGGCCAATCAAAAAGCCATGCAAAAAAGCCAAAGCTGAACTCAATGTAATTCAATCAATGAGCCCGAGAGTCAAATGACTCATTAGGGGGAAGAAAAAATAATGCCCTGATATATATGCTATGGGCAAACAGCCGAAAACGTTGACACAATCTGTCAGCCATTGGATAATTGCCTGATAAATGGCAACCAGGCACTAAAACTGCACACAGCCATAAGACAAATGAAAGGCCCCCCATGTATATCTGATTGATATGATAAATATACAAACAGAATTAACAGAGGGCTGAGAAATCCTTTACATTGCTCATGCCATGTAGGCTTTCTGGGCGCCATGGATTGTTGATTGATGGATTGCCCATCAGCTACAAATGAATTCATCATTCATGTTTGAGTGTATCCACAGAGTCCAGCAGAATGAATGTGTACATGAATCATGTGAATCAATTGAACAGCGCAGGGAGAGAGACAAAGAGGAAAAGGCACACTAATCATGGCTGAAATTTTGAGCAATTTTCTAGGGGGGAAATCTACTAGTTTTGGGAGCCTTTCTTTGGTTTTTTCGCTGCTTAAATTTCACGCACATTTTCCTCGGATTCTCTACGCATCTCAGCTGTGCTTTAATCAATTTATTTTTATATATATTATATGGCACATGTTTGTTTTTTCTACGTACACATAAATATTTAAAGCAAACATTACAAAATTTCGTGGGTTGTTTGTTAATGCGAAAAATAATCAAAGAGGGGGAGAGTGAGCTCGGAAGAGTATTTCCTAGAAAAAAAAACCCACCGGAAGCAGCACATTCTGTGCGTTTACGGTGTAGCAACCCTCGCAGCAATAAAACCCCCCTCCAACTCCTGTTGAATTTGGCTAAGAATTTGGTAGCTGGTTTGTTGCTTGTTTTAAGCATGTTGCCTAGTCGCTTACATGGATTTGCGCAGCTGGATATCCTGGATATGGGGAGGATTTAGACATACTAATTCGAGCACGAGTTCCGTTTTGGGTTGCCCCAAACCCCCCACAGACATCAAAGTCGCTTTTGTCAACATGTGCGTGTGGGTGCGTGGGTGTGTGTGAGTGGGTGGCTGCTATGTGTGGGGTGGGTTGTGCCTGCGAAAGCGTTTTAATCTAAATAATTTATAAACTGTGTGTTTTTTTTTACATTTTTCTATTGTTCTTTGGCAGAGAGCCACCTGTGTGCGCTTCTCTCTCTCCCACTCTCTCTCTCTCCCACTCTCTCTCTCTCTCTGTGTCTCTTGTATCTGCATTGAATTTACATATTTATATGCGCTCCTGTACTCGTGCCATATGTGTGCTGTTACCACACCCCCACCTCCACCCCACCCCTTGATACTGTTTGGGATTAGAGCTGTCGCCGCAGCGAAGCGTTAAGCTGCTGCCAGGGAGGGAGTGGGAGTATGAGAGAGAGAGAGCGTTGATGGCGGGGAGCTTGAAAGCTGTAAGGGATTTACCATAGTCTTATCAGGCACATGTATACACACACATACATACGTGCTGTATGATGGTGTGTGCTGTGTGTGATGGTGTGCTGTATGTGCTGTGTGTGCTGTGTGCTGTATGGTATTACAGGTGTCTCGTTTGCTGGTTTTATCGATTAAATTTATTTAAAATTAAGTCAGAGATTGATGCTTACACACACACAGAGGGAGAAAGGGAGTGAGAGACCCAGTGGAAATCGATTCTCAATTGCAAAAAGGTGTTTTTTTTTTTATAAATAAATTGGTAACCCAATAGCCATTCAACCATATCATTGTACTCATCAGCACAGACTGTCATAAAATACACCCCCCACGTAGCCCACTGCCCCCCCTCGATCTGCCACACAACTGACAAGCGGCTGGGCATTAAATGTCAAAGAGTCAAGCGACATTTTCATTATTGGTAACAGCAAAAAAAAAGACGAGCGAGAGTGTAGAGCATATCCTCGACCTTGCTCTATGCCCCTGAACAATTTGTAATTTTCCTATTGAGGCGTGTGATTTGCAGCAGGTGACAGGTGAGGGCAGGTGGGGGGCGGGTGTGAGGGAAAAAGTTTGCAAAACAAAAAAGAAAAACAAACCCCAAAGGTGTGTGAGAGAGAGAGAGAGAGAACAATTTATTTGTTTCGCTACCTTTGGCGTTTTTTACACGCTTTAAAAAAAAGGGCAACAGGGCGGCTAAGAGGCAGGGCTGCGGGGCAACAGTGTGGCAAGGAGCAGACGGGAGGCAGCTGTAAGGAAAAACTTTTAGCAGACTCAATTCCCTTTGGCAGTATCCCCCACTTCCCCCCGCAATAGAATGCTAATCAAAACGAATGCCAGGACCATCTGTCAATTAGAGGATGAAGGTCGTCCCCCCGCACTTCCGTAACGTGCCTTCTATTACCACTAATTTGAAAGAATTGTGTGGGTAAACTCTCTGTTTCTGAGGAGGCCAAACACTGAGCCTCTGTTCCGGCTCTCTCTCTCTGTGTTTGCGCCCTGATTAGTGGCCATTAATTTTGTGGCCTGTACGCTAATGTCTCGTCATTTCGATACGAATGCGATATTGAGTGGAACAGAGGAGCAGGTTTCCTGCCCCACTGCTATTTCAAGGTAATATATTAGATTTGATTGGCACAAGGATAGGTGGGCAGGAGGGTAGGAGTGTGGGAGTGTGGGAGTATGAAGTATGTCAAAGGAAATGAGTAATAGCCAGCTGAAGGGCAGTTCTTAGTGTCAACTTTGGGGTATTGAATATTCATTGACTTTAAAGCAACAGCCAGGAATGCGCGAAAGGAAAAATAAATAAAGAAAATTAGCAGCAGAAAGTATGAAGAAATATCTCTACACAGAAGAGATTATCATTAAGAAAATGCTGCCAAAAAATAGTAGAAAAAAAGTTTGGAATGAGACGAACTCTGAAATTTCGCTTAGCATTTCTTTTAATATTTTTAAAATATTTTTTATAATTTTTCTACATGCAAAAATGCCACGAACTTTGACTTAAAAATAAACTACAAACACTGCAAGATAAAAAACAGTAAAGATACGGTGATGAACCCTTAAAGAAAACATCCCTTAAAAGTTTCACTCAACCCTTTTGTGACCTTGACATTGGCCAAGGTAAGGTATCCGTCAACAAGGGATTACAGTGGAAAATTAACTTATAATAGTCAACAAAAAAGGGGGGAACATTTGATGAGGGTAAACTTCAACTTTGTCTATAACTTTGTTTCTTATACCTCTTAAGGATAGGCAAATAGCAGTAGAATAAACTATGCCACGTGGCAGGTTCTAGCTATTCCAGGTGGCAGTATTAAGCCAAAAAGTTGATGCTTTAAGACGAAATTTAAAGGACTTAAAAAAGCATCGCGATGATACCGAAAGGCAGCACGGAAAAAACTTTAAAATTAAGCAAAAACTTAACTTAAAGTCAGTGCAAAATAAACCCCAAAAAATAAATAAAACTTCAGCACACAAAAAACATTAAATGCAGAAATTTCTTTTGCTTTCTTTTGTGTTTGTTTTTTTTAGCGCAAGTTTCTTCAACCGTTTTAGCCTTGAATATGCAAAACTATCCAAACTGAAACAGTGCTGTCAAAAAGTTAATGCCTGAGACGGCTGAAGGTCGCCAGTGCTTGAGCCAACGGAAACCAAATGAGGGAACATCTTCGCTTTCGCTTTTTCCCTGGAAACTTTAAAGCCCCAATAAGTTTTTCTTTGCTCAGTAATTGAAGGTTTTCCTTTTGGCTAAAACTAACATTAACTTGTAGGGGTTTTTAGCTGACTTATTTGCCTGCAAGCCAGCTTAATTAGCGCGCAACTTGGAAACTTAATCTTTGTGTTAGAAATTGTATGAGAGAAAAATCCACAGCTAGCTGGGCTGCTAGTAAAAGTTTTTGTCTTAGCCCTGGCTTAAAGTCCATAAATGCATTTAATTGTAGCAGAAAATAATGCTGTTAAAGGGGCTGGAAAGAGCAGGAGAAAAATAAAAGAAATGGGGGAGGGAGGGAGGTAGGTAGGAAGACACTGGGTGTCCTGCTGGCTGCTGCGTTAATTGTCATATTTTTCTTGGGCCAAGCACTCGAGTGGTAATTATTTTCAGCTGCATTTTTCGCTATGTGTGTGTTGCAAGTGTTGCAAGCAAGCGGCGCCACATCAAGTGCAAGGTTCTGGCAATTAACAAGAGCAAAGCTGAGCCAAGCCTGGGCTCCTTCCTACTACCAACAAGGACCTTGGCTACCAACTGCCTCACATTTGCATACGTAAGAAAGAATCCAAGGGGCAACCCTTTTTTTTTTACCATTCAACATTTCAGTTTTGTGTTTTGTGTGTGGCTTGAAAGGTTCTCTCTCGTCTCTCGCTGGCTTGGCTTGGCTTGGCTTGATGAAGAATGTTTATTCATGAGCTGTCAAGTGGGTCAAGGTGTCCCCGCGTTTTGTGTCATGGATTTCGCGTAAAATAAAAAACGGAAATTGTTTTTGCAGCCAAGAATGAATGGAAATGGAGGAGCCTAAGACTTATCAGGTGATAAAAAACTAACTACTACTTGGGGTTCCGCAATACCCTCCAAATGAGTGCTAATTCTGTCGCATTTATCGAACATTATCCATCATGATTTAATAGCCTTTACAACAGCTCTGACTCGGAGCCCCTCTGATCCCCTTTGAGCCATCACAAATCCCTATGCTGTCGCTGCTTTTGGCCATAAAATCAAATGGCAATTAACTGGGCAATCAATTTTACAGCTTTGACATTGAGAATCTCACATCTTTTATGGCCAAAGTGGCCAAAGGACTCCGAAGCAGACAATCAATTAACAGAGAAAAAGTCAACTCCAAGTGGCATTGTGTCAGTGTCATAATCATTTGAGTGCATAAACATAAATAATTCTGTGTCTTTTATTTGCAACAGACACAAAGAGAGAGTCAGTAAGAGAGTGTCTGTGTGAGAGAGAGCGGCAACAGGAAATGCCAATTTATTTAATGGACTTTCTTCCTTCCTGTTTTGACAACTTCTCTTGGCAATGGCATTCCCTTTTATTTTTTCTGAGTTTGTGTCAAGACTTCCTTCCAGTCAATGCGCTTTGCTGGGATTAAGGATTAAAGTCACTCTAAGTTCTGTGTCGCAAAATATTTATTACTGCAGACTGCAGTTGACTTTTGTGTCTCTCACTGTGGCGGCATTTGATAATTGCCTGCGGCACGGACACGGACACTTGCCACTTCCATGTGGCAGTGTCGAATGGCATTTTTCATGGCACTGCAGCCCCATTCCGCTGGGCTGTTAAATGATGTGGAAACAAGAAATGGAAAAACAATAAAAAAAAAACAATACTATTGCAGGTGCGACACTTTTTGTTGTTGTTTTTGATATGGGTTAAAGGTAGCAGCGTGTTAGCCTTGGGGGCGTTTTAGGGGTGTGGATTTGTAGCTGCAGATAAGTACAAATGGAATTTAGCGATGGGGGGGTGTAAATGTATGCAAGAAAAATGCTTTAATTTGGGAAGAATTTTCAATTTGAAGGGGTTTAAATTTTAAAGAATAAAATGTAGAAAATGTAGCAATATTTTAATATATTTAAAAAAAATATTTTTGATCTAGAAATCGATAGAGAAATTGTGGAATATTATGAGGAAAGTTTTTTTCTTAAGTTTATTAACTTTTAAGGGGTTTAAATTTTAAAGAATAAAAAGTAGAAATTGCAGAAATATTTGTATATATTTTTTAAATAACAGAAATTATATTTTAGTTAATTTTTTTTAAGAGGTTTAAATTTCAATTTAAATTTAAGTAAATAAAATGTAGAAATGATAAAAAAATTTTATATATATTTAAAAATATAATTTTGATCTAGAAATCAATAAAAGAAATTGAGCAATATTATAACGAATTTTCAGTTAAATTATTTCTTATGCGTTTTTTTTTTTAAGTATTTTAACTTTTAATGGGTTTAAATTTTAAAAAGAGTAATAAGTGAAAATTATAGACATATTTTTATATATTTTTAAATAACGAAATTAATTTTTAATTCATTTTTAAGAGGTTTAAATTTAAATTTTAATTTTAGTGAATAAAATGTAGAAATTATGGAAGTATGTATTTATTTTTATATTTATATTTTATATTATATTATTATATTTAATATGTTATTATTATTTAACACATTATATATTTATTATTATATTATTATATTAATATTTTTGTATTATATTGTACATACTATTATATTTTATTTATACTATATTATTACATTTATATTATTTATATATTTATAAAAATATTTTTGAGCGGAAAATCGATATAGAAATTGAAGAATATAATAACATAATTTAATTGCATTTCTTTTCCCACTTATTTCCCCTTCTTTTCCCTTATTTCAATTCCTTCTACAAACATTCACATGCCCAGCCAGTGTTGTGTAGCGCAGATTGCATGCAAAAACAAACAAAAAATACTGAAAAGCAAATAGCAAAAATGGCGATTAGGATCATGTGAAATGTGTGTGTGTTTTTTTTTTGTTTGCTCGTTTCATTCTGGTATTCTGGTAATAGTAGTGTCACTGGCATTCACATTTTTGTTGTGGCTCTCTCCTCCCACTGCTCTCTCTCTCTCTGCCCCCCCCGTTTGCTCTGCCAAATTATTACCATGCTGCCAGCCACCCACTCGTTTACTTTGCTAATGGGAACTTTGACAGTGGCTACACACACACACACAAACACACACCCACACATACTACAATATAACTACAGGCGTTTAGTGTGTGTGTGTGTGTGTGTGTGTGTGTGTGAGGTCGAGTACTGCCATTTGGTTTTGGCTGTGTGGCATTCAGTTTTGATTGCGTGAAATGCAGCCACAAAAAAAAGAGACAGACAGGCTCCAGCCATTTCCAAACATTTTCCAACAATTTCGCTGAATATATTTTTAGTTGAGTGGCGAATCCATCTAAAGGATGAGCGAATCCACAGACTGATGGATAGAGAGACAGGGTGGACAGACAGGCAGGCAGGGAGGGAGTGAGTTTCGTGTTTGCTTCTTTTAGTTTAATGACATTGTTTTTTTTTTGGGTTTGTTTTTGTCTGTTTTTTGTCTATTTTTGTCTGTATTTTGGTCTGTTTTTGACTGTTTTTTGTATGTTTTTTTGGTCATTTTTTTTAAAAATTATTTTTGTCTGTTTTTTTTGTATGTTTTTTGTCTCTTTTTTGACGTTTTTTTTGTATATTTTTTGGTCTGTTTTTGGTATGTTTTCTTGTAGGTATTTTGGACTGCTTTTTGCTCATATTTTTGTATGCTTTTTTGTCCTTTTTTTTGTCTGTTTTTTGTCTGTTTTTTAAACTATTTTTTGTCTGTTTTTTTAAACTATTTTTTGTCTGTTTTTTAAACTATTTTTTGTCTGTTTTTTAAACTAATTTTTGTCTATTTTTTTGTCTCTTTTACATGTTGAATTTTCACTCTAAAAAAAAACTACTTACATTTCCACAAATTTCCTCTAAACTTTGTTGCTATTTCTGCTGCTGAGTTTTGGTTTTAGTTTCGGGCAAAATGTCACAGAAATTTCCATTTAAAATACAAATAAAAACTAACATAAAAGTTTAGAGTGTTTTTTGGCACAGCTTTTTGTTTAGATAAAAGATAGATAAAGTTTAGGCAAAAGTTAAAACAAATTATGAGGTAATCTAAATGATTAAATGAATGTAAATGTAGCTGCTGTCAGTTTGTAGGTACTATGCATAGGGATATCCCTTTCGTATGCCACTTAATCAAGCGCCCCAAAGCAGCCCAGCTGGGACCTTCGTTTTTTAGCTTCGTTTTTCATGCCAAGAAAATTGCCTTTTTGCACACCTTAACGATGTGCGCTCATTTCCGCTTCATTTCCCGTCAACAAATTTGCGTATAAAAATCCAAAACCAGATCCAAGACCCCCCCCCACACACACACACACACACCCAACAGCTGGGGTGCCGCCCTCGCCCTTTAAGCGGAACAAATTGCATTAGTTTTTCCTCGAATACACAGACACACACACACTCTCACACACACACACATATACATTGGCATGAATCCTTGCCAGCCATTAGGAATTGTGAAAAATTTGTATTTTACGATTGCAGGCATTTTTGTTTTTGCTTTTTCTTTGAGCTCTCTACCCCCACCGCTCCATAGCGATTTTTCCCCCCACCACCTACCCCATAGCGTTTTTCCACACTTCATGCGCCAAATGGCTTTTCCACACTTGAACAAAAGCATTTCCTTTTATGGAAAATGCATTCATTCTCTCTACTATTATATTTTTGCACGGCTTCTTTTTTTGCTTTTATTGGCTAATAACTGCGTGGCGGGGGAGGGGTTGGAAAAAGTTTATGACCAACTTTTGGAGACCCCATAAAGTTTAGCTATTTTTTTGTTGTATTTTTTTTATTGTTTTTAAAGCTTGTTTTCCCGCGATTTTTAGCCGTGCGAGCAACAGTTGAGGCAAGGTTTTTTTTTTGTTTCTTTTTGGGTACAAAATGGATAAATGTTTTGAAATGGAGAATAATGTTTTTTAACTTTGGTTTTGGTTGGTTTTTGGGGTGCTCTGAAAGTTGTGTGGCTTGCTGTGATTTTGTTGGGGTGAAAATTAAGAGCATTTGCACTTAATTTTTAATGTTAAAATATAGACAAAATATGTTTTAATTTTAAAATATAGAAACAATGATTTTTAATGTTAAAATAAAGATACAATGATTTTTTTAATATTAAAATACGGCCAGAATGATGACAAATAATGGAGCAGCAAATGCATGGAAAAAGTAGCGAGCTCTGTTTCAAATTTGCCCACTTTTTAGCTTAACCTTTGCCCTCTCTCTCTCTCTTTGTTTGTCTTTGCCCACTCTTTCTCTCTCTCTGCATTTGCCTTTCTATCTATAATTACCAAGTAGCCTACAATAAATCCTTGAACTTCAAAATAGCCAGCTGCAGCCAGCCCATCCTTATTGTCTGTGACATTTTGGTTGAAATTCTCATTTGAAATTTAAATTACACAAATGAAAGGACACAGGCATAGATTCAAGGAGAGAGAGAGAGAGAGACAGCAACTGATTCAAGTAGAGACAGAGATAGCAAGAGATTCAAGTAGAAGCAACAAAACACACAAACAAATCGATATGAATATATGTATATATAATAATAATGGTTTGAATGTGTTAACATAAGTGTGTGCCTGATTATGTTTATTATTTGTGAGTGTTTTAGTGGGTGTGCGAGTGTGTTTATGAATATGATTTGAGTGTGTGTATGTGTGCGTGTGTTCAGGTGCATTTCAAAATTAATGAGATTCACAATTGTCTGGTGTTCAAATGAGAAACATCTTTGGCAATTAATTAAGTGACTTCCTCCACTGCAACTTCCTTTGCTCCTTCGTATGCTCCTTCATCTGCTCCTATCTCTGCTCCTATCTCTGCTCCCATCTCTGCTCCTTTCTCTGCTCCTTCCTCTGCTCCTTCCTCTGCTGCTGGCCTCTGCTCCTACCTCTACTCAACGAGCCGGGCGTTCCTCTGCTCCTTCCTCTTCTCGCTCCTCTGCTCGTTCCTCTGCTCCTACCTCTGCTCAGTCCTCTGCTCTATCCTCTGCTCCTATCTCTGCTCCTATCTCTGCTCCTTCCTCTGCTCAATCCTCTACTCCTCCCTTTGCTCCTTCCTCTGCCTCTGGCTTTTGCTTACCCATTGAAGATAATTCCTCTGCTTACCCCCAATAAATTATCTGGCTTACCTCTTGGATATCCTCTGCTATTGGTTTGCCTTTGGGCTATATGTAGATAGTAGATTTAAATTGCATTTTGCAGATATATATATACATAGCTATAGCATATATTTATCTCTATGCATTTCCTTTGCCAATTAACTTAATAAGTCTAATGAATTTGCCTAGTAAGTGGAGGATACAATGGCCTCATAAATGTTTAAGCTACTTTCCAGTTAGTAGCGAAATTTTGTAATTAATTTTGGAATATTTAATCAATTAAAATGTTACAATTTCAAGGCTCTACTTCTGTGAGAGATAATTCCTTGGGCCCTGAACTTTGTAGTTGAATTAATTTCAAGGTAATTCCTTAGAACCCTGAGGTTCAAGGTGCCTTTATTAATAATTAAATATCGTAAATATTTTAATGCATTTTATTGCTCATATATCATTGAGTGTAGCCATGGAAGGGGATTTATTGAGAGTTTTATTGAGCATTAAAGTTGTATTTAGTTATTCAAATATTTATAATATTTATTTTACTAGCTGAGGGATCCCTCAGCTATTTAATTACTTATTTAAAGGCTAAAGAAATACTTTGATATGAGCTTAAAAAAGATTTTACTTAGCTGCAAATTATAGTAAAATTTATTGAATTTATTTCACAATATTTATTGCAAAATTAAATGGCATATGAATGACATTGAAGGACAAGTACTTAAGCAACGAAATTCCCATTGAAAGTAATTTTCTGATTTAGTTTTTAACTGTAGCAAGTTTGAAGTAAATTTGAGGTATAGTTCTGCCATTTATCATGCATTATATTGCAACCCATAAAACAAGTTTTTGTAACCGAAATTGCATCACGAATATCCTTTGTTGCTGTCTGAATGTTTTCATCTGCTGTTGCTCCAGCTGTTGCCCCTGCTGTTGCTGCCTCTGCTGCTGTTGCCTCTGCTGTTGCCTCTGCTACTGCCTCTGCTGCTGCCTCTGATGTTGCTGTCTCTGCTGCTCCTGCCTCTGCTCCTGCCTCTGCTGCTACCCCTGCTGCTGCTCCATCTGCTGATCCTGTTGCTACCTTCCCAATCGATGCGACTATTTGTCATTTGCTGCACATAGAATGTACCACAGACACCTCAACCACTAACCCTCTACACCGCTACACCTCACTCCCACTCCCACTACCACCCCTTCGCCAACCACTATGTTCGTGCCCATTCACACACCCGTACCCCTATTCGTACCCCCACCACACCTAACCAGGCAATATCTCACACTCTGTTGGCTCGAGAGAGAGAGAGTGGCCGTAAACGTGGCCGTAAGCTGTAACCACAGCCATAACAGGCCAAGCCAGACCAAAAGACAATCGAAGCAGCTATATAGAGAGATGCATGTCCTTCGAGAAGGAGGCTCCTACCTAGCACAGGACTTGGTCTAATAAATTACGTCAGCATTTTCGTTTTTGTTCCATTCGAATGGGGGGTGCGTGTCGTGTTGTGTTTGGGGCACTGCATACAAATGTGCTAATTTCTATGGAAAACAATTAGTTCTTGCCACCGCTGCTGCTGCTGTTGCCACTGCTGCTCCTGTTGCTGCCACACACTGCAATCAAACACACACACACACATAGAGTAGCAGAGGAACACACACACACAACACTGGAGTGACAGTCAAGGAAAGTAATTTTCATTAGTGTTCTATGTACTGTGTATTCTACCAGAGAGTGTAGTTTGTATGTATGTATATGTGTATGTATGTATGTATATGTGTGTGTGTGTTTGTGTTTGTTTTTGTGTTTATTTGTTCTCCGCAAAAGGGTGTGTGCAATTATTTAGTTGATATTGCGTATACGTCATGTGTTGTATGGCATATCCTTTTGTTTCTTGCTTCCCCCCCCACCCAATATTGTTGCAAGTTTTGGCTTTAGTTGGAAAACTTCAGAGAGTTATTGTGTGTGGCCGAATATGTTGGGTTTAATTAGTGCACTCGAGAGTATATAGAACATGTCTCGGCTGATTGTTTGGGGCATTTGGTGGTCGATATATGGAAATTGTGGGCTCAACTATGGCTAAGGGAAAACCAGTAGTTCAGGCAGGCCAGGGCCAGGAAGTTGTGTGTCTTGAGAGTGCTGGCAAAAGGGTGCAATAAATTGTCTATAGTGGGGGTGAGAAACTACATCGGATCCTTGGGCATAAATCTCTATTAACAAAGCAGTCAAAAGTGTTTCAAAATTGTGCCAGAAAGTAGTAAGGAGAAGGCAAATTTTGTAGAACGAAGTGGAGCTATATTTTCCCAGTTTTCCAATAGAATTTGTACTAAAATCTCTCACAAAACTCGTTCTTAGTTTCAAAATCTTCCAGTTAAAAGTTCTCCAAGTATTCTAAGCTAACTCTTACCCATGACAAATAAATTCTGCTGCTGCAAAATCTTCCCAAAAAATGCTCAAAATATTTCTCTATACCAAAACAAAGTAACATCCCCTTTAAGCCCAACGAAACTCCATCTAAATGCTCCAAAAACTTCACCAAAAATAATCTCCACTGCCATATCCATTATCAGCCCTTATGCCAATTGCAATCTAAGTAAAGTACGCCCACAAATTCTAGGCCCAAAAACTACAACACACAGCTACTATAAACCCCAAACAGACAAACACTTTCTATGGATTATGCGCCCAATTAAAGAAGCAGCCGCAAAGCCACAGAAACCCAAAGAGCTGCCACTTGCCACCCCGTTAAAGCCAGCTTTTGGCCATTACTGTACCTCCCGAAAAATCTTGCTGGCTGTCGTGAATCGAAGACTCAACTGGCAGGGGCACTCCAGCAGTCGAGCCCACATCTGCACATCTCTCCATCTGTTTGGACAGATATTGCCCCAAGGGCCATAACCAGGAAAGCCAGTAACCAGAAACAAACCCTCCCCTCAGTTTTTGGGGGCCACGCCCAGTCAATTGCGTGGGTCAGGTAGAGACTGCAATTGGCAGTTAGATACAGGGAGAGCTACTATCTATATGGTGGTACAGCAGCAGCAGCAGCTGACACAATAATCAGAGCTAGCTAGCCCCGAAAGCAATAAGAACACACACACACACACACACACATTGCGCATACGACATGTGTGACAACACATTCTGGTGTCTGCCCTGCCTGTCCTGCCTGCCCTGCCCTGCATGTCCGTGGTTTCTAGATTCGACTTCTACTTTTACAAATTGACACATGAAAACTAAAATTCAGCTGGCATAGAGACAGGCACAACCTGCATGTTGTGCGAAATTATGGATAAGGTGTACTGTCCCCACCCCTAAAAAGTAGAGACCACCAAAAGGTGTTCCGGAAAACGCTGAAAAATGCAAAAGTAGGAAGAAAATCTCAGTCAAAAAGTTGCTAAATATTTAGAGGAAAAGCAAAACTATTTTTTTTTAAAGTTTTTAAAATATTCTAAAATTAATTTTACGGATAAAGATAATTAAATTAAATTAAAGCTTTAAATTAGCGAATCAGCATACAAAAAAATCATAAAAATGCGCTAAAAAAATATCGAAATATCTGCCTAAAACTTTCTAAATTTCTAAAAATTTAAAGGCAAGGCAAATATATTTTCTGGAAACCTTTAAAATTATATTCAGCCCATATAAATAATTAAATAAAATATAATTACAATTAAACTAAAGAAAAAGCATGCAAAATAATGTTAAATAAACGCTAAAAATATTGAAAAATCTAGCTAAAATATCTCTAAAAATTCCAAATCAAGTTTTAAAGTAATTATTGATATATTTATAATTTAAGTAGATATTTTCTAGAATTTTTAAATCCATATCCACTTAAGGGAAACCAATCAAATTTACAGGAAAATCTGAAATCGTTCAACAGTTTCCCGGAACACATTGAAGCACTACTCTACCCCTTTTTTTGGGGGCCGTGTAGTAGCTGTATGCTGTCCATGTCATATTGTATGCCATAGGATGTTCTCCACTTTCGGCAAACAAACAACAACAAAAGCAGCTTTTAGTAAGAATATACTAGCATTTATTGTACATTGCCTGGGTGTCACGTGCAGAGCGCTTAGCAAAAATGTTGCCCAGCCATTGGACATTGTATCTGTGTGTGTGTGTGGCTCGAGTTAACAAGATTGTGTGTGTATGTGTGTGTGTTGGCCAGCAGCTTTACGCTTCATTTAAGCGTAGTATGGACCCATGTATATGCTTATTATTTTTTGTGGCAAAGGAGAACAGGAGTCTCCAGTCTTAGCTGACAGCACCCCAGAGAGGACTCAGAGAGCAGGCTGAAAGGAGGCAGAGAGGAGTCACAGAGCAGTCAGAGAGGAGTCAGAGAGGCGTCAGGAGTGCGGAGTATGGACTGCTGACTGCGTGCTGAGTTCATATTTATGACATTTATGCAACATTCATTATGTGTGCAGCACACGACACTGTGCCACACAGCCATAGCTGCCACAGCTGCCTCACTCTCTTGATATTTGCCACAAAAATTAATATCTGGGGAACCGCAGTCAATTTTGTGGTCACTTTTGCCTCACAGTGTTCACAGTGTTTATTATGTGAAAACTGTTTTGTACAACGTCCGGGGGCAAGGTGAAACAAGGCCAAACAATTTTGTGCCACACAGCACAGCATTTGCGGCACAAACAAAGTTGTTAAATGTGGATTTTAGATTTTTATGGGGTGCTGGCAGGACATGAAAAAGGCTTTAAAGTTGCTGGAAAAGGCGTGCAAGGGGATTGTGGAAGACTTAAACATTTTTGGGTATTTTTTCTTAGCTAACTTAACCAAAAGTTTCTTGAAAAATGGGAGGAAAAGTGTTCAGGGGGGTGTCTAGAAGACTGAAACATTTTTGGGAATTTTTTCTTAGCTAACTTTCTCATAAATACCTTTAAAAATGGTAGAAAAAAAAGTGTTCAGGGGGTGTTTAAGACTGATACATTTTTGGGAATTTTTTCTTAGCTAACTTTCCCATAAATTTCCACAGCAAAATGCTCCTAAATCCTTTCCAAATTCATTGAAGTTTCTGTTAAAATTTAAACCTAAATCAATAGTCGCCCCTGTGTACCTTTTTTTTCTACCCCCTAAAACTCATTTATTTCCCTTTCAATGTCCATTTGGAAATTGCTTAAATAATCCAGGAACGAAGTAATCCAAAAAAACAGAAGCAATCACGTAGGCAACGTAAAACCGCAGCAGGCATTAAAAATAATAAAGAAATCAAATAGTAATCAATTGCCATATAAAACGAATCGAAAAAAGCAACCACGACAAACAACAACAGCAAAAAAGAAACAACAAACAAACACTTGCCACAACACCAACAAAGTTGTATGAAAGTTGTCCCTTTTTGATGCCACATAAAAGAAAACTTTAAGTGCAACCATAAAAGGCAACTGGCTTGGGTCATCTGTAAAGTAGAGAGAGAGAGAGAGGGGTAGCAGCAGATCGGACATCTCCACAGGCGATGGAAAAGCTTCACTTCCAGGCGGGGTATGAAGCAATTTTGGTGTGTAAGAGCCAGTGCCCAGCACCCTCTAACCCTTTTGCCCCATTTGACCTTTTCAATCCGCACCATTGCCACGCACCATTAACCCTAAAGCACCCAAGCACCGAAGCACCGCTTTTCTCGGGCTTTTCCCATTGAATTATATGCTGTGAACTGATTTTCCACAAGCGTAGAGTCGCAGAGTGAAGCTTATTGGGTTTTTTTTGTGCCCTAACTTCGCTGTCAATTAGTGTGACCGACGACACATAAATTCCAATTGTTTTGACACTAAATGAAGAACACAAAAAAAAAATAATGAATGGCATGAAATTAAGTTGTCTGGCGCGTGTCCCCAAGGGGCATACATACATATGTGTGTAAGTGTGTGTGCCTTAAGTTCATTTACCTTTTTTTTGGGGAGAGGAAGGATAGGACACAGCATAGCTGATGGGATTACCTTTTTTTTGGGCGGGAGTATAGGAGAGGCTAGGTAATGCGATTAAGGTGACAGACTGCCAAAACACGGGAGCAGGTTTTCGGTTATGGAATTTTGCTGCAGAAAAAGGGAAAGCCTTTGGAAAAGTCAATGAAAAGTCATTTGAAATATTCTACGCACAGAATGGGGTCATATTTTTCATCGTGAATAGTTTGGAATCTTTTTTTTTGCCACATAAAATTTGTACATAATTTTATGAGCTTGGAAATAATGTTCAGAGGCAAGGAATAAATGAGTAATGCTGTTGATCATTTTTGTAGATTTTTTAAATTTATTTATATATGGTTTTTACTTGGCTACGTGGATAGTTTGGAATCATTTTTGGTGCCGCATAAAATTTGTATATAAATTTTATGAGGATGGAAATAATTTTCAGCGGCAAAGAATATGTGAATAGTTCTGCTGATAATTTTTGTAAATTTTTGTAGGTTTTATTTTAGGGTGTTTCTTGTACCCTAGGCCTCTAAATTACCGTCGGTATAAAACCGAACGTGCACTGGCATCCCCAAGTACTTCTCTACTGCTGCAGAACTTAGATCTGCCTGTGGGTTGAATCTCCCAACCTGCAAATGAAATTTTTGGCTTAGTTTAGGCCACAACAAATATTCCATACGGCACGGCAAAAAAATATTTCTAAACTAGCAAAAATTTGACTTGCAAAAGCAATTTCCGCAAAAATTTCCACTTTCTTTTTTCTTTTGAAACGACAAGAAAAAAAATAACTAGCGACAGCAAAAGGAAAGAAAGTGGGAAGAGGAAAAGTAAATGCCAGTGCCAAAGCCGAAACTTTAATAGAAAAATATGTCAAGTGTCTGAAGCTCTCAGGAGAGACAAAAGTCCGTCGAAAAATTTCCCTATTGAAGGAAAATTAAATAAAACTTTTTCCACGGAAAATTGAAAAAAAAAAAGAAAGATTTTTCTGCTGCATTGTTGGGAAGGCTTTTACTTAACTTACGAGTATTTTGTGCTCGGGCATAAAACAAAAGCCGAAAAGTCAAGGATTGTGTGTTGTTTGTGGTTGGGATTTTCCAGCAAATATGCTGAAAAATGAAAATTGTTTTCCGCGACGACGACAGCCCACGTGGCACGAGCGCGAGCCTAATAAAACCAATTTGCGTTTGACAACATAAGAGAGAGAGAGAGACAGAGAGCCATGGAAAAGCCTGGAAAAACAGCAGCAAAAAAGAAAAAAGAAAAACACAATGCAAACAGCAAGCAAGGCCTGAAAATTCCCGCATCAAAAAAAAAATAAAGAATAAAAAACAATAAATTCAATTAACTTTCGCTGCTGCTTGTGCGTCTTTTTGTTTTGTTTTGAGGGGGTGGTGTTGGGGGGGAGGGAGGCTGTTCCACTCTGCTGGCAAAACATCATCAGCAATTTTGGATGAGGGTGGGGACCAAAAGCTTACTTAACGCCATTTTTATGAGCTGGCAAAATACTCGCGCCGCGAGTGAAAGAGCGAAGGAGAGAAAAAAGAGAGAGCAGAAATGTATACAATAAGCAACATGAAAGCAAATTAATTTGCTTAATTGTCAGATAACATTTTTTGTGTATTTTTTTAGGATTTTTTATGCCCTTTGTTGTTTTATTAAAAGTAATTTTTTTAGAGCATAAGTATAGTATTTCCTAATGAGTTTTCCATGAAGCTTAGGCATACAATTTAATGGGATTTTAAACTAATTAAATGATATTCTTTTATGCGTAAAATATATTTAATTAAAGCAGAGGAATAGGCAATATTAGTTAGAATTTTAAATGTGAAAATGTATTTATTTATGTGGCAAATAATTCGTTTATCAATGGGTTTAATTTAATGCTAATAATTAATTTTCAAGCGTTCTTTTTGTGCCTAAAATTACATTTTTTTTTGAGTAAATAAAGCTCTAAATTTATGCTAGTTTATTTAGTAAATTAAGGAACCTAAATACTAGAAAATTCATGCCTAATGTTGGCTAATATTTCACTGAATATTGTATGATAACTAGACATACTTTAGGGTCCACTCTAAAGCTGCAAATCTCTTGCAGCACTGCACAAAAATTAATGCATAATTTACTAAATCATTCGACTAACTAAATAAATAAAAGAAAATGCAGTAAAATAAATTTTTTATGCTGTTGCCTGTTGCACTTTAATAAATTTCTGATAATATATAAGCATCTGCAAACAAACGAAAACAAAATGGAAATAATACAAATAAAATAAATCAAAATAAGGGCAGACAAATCCGCTTAGGAAAATGCAAACATATAAATACAAAATACAAAAACAAATACAACCTAACAATACCCTTGATGGCCTCGTGGGGATTTTGTGCTGTGTAAAATACATTTTAAACCCAATTGTAATTTTGCGACTTTTCTGTGTATGTATTTGTAGATCCCTGTCATCCGTATGAACCATTCAAGTGCCCCGGTGATGGTAATTGCATTTCCATTCAATATTTATGCGATGGTGCACCCGATTGCTCCGATGGTTACGACGAGGATATGCGTCTTTGTACAGCGGGTAAGTCCCCTCCCATAATCTCTCATATATAATTTGGTTGGAGCTGCCAGTGATTGGCATTGCTTCTCGTGAATTTCATTAAAATTTTGAACATATTTTCGCTGTTAATAAATTATGTAGCCAGGGGCTGGCTGGCTGGCTGGCTGGGAGCCACATCAAAGTTTTTGGTTCTTCCACTGCGTGTTGCACTTTTTGTGGCAGCTGCTGCTCATCTAATCAAATTATAACAAGTTGCAAGCAAAGTTTATGTGCGCACAAGAAAAAGCGACCCAAAAAAATTTTCACTTGTTGGTGAGTTTCAGGGTCAGGGAAAATGAGTGAAAAGACCTTTGAAAGTTTTATAAATTTGTAGAGAAATTCATTAGGATTTCAGCGGTTTTTTAAAGGGTTTTTTAAAAGGAATTCCGTAGGAACTTTAAAAGTAAAAATTCTATACGGAAGGTACTCTTCGGAAGGCTTGTGGGACTATTGAAAGTTCCCTGATTTTCTCGTCTGCTTTTCTGTAGAATTTACTTTTATATATCTTCCTTTCTCTGGCATTTTTTACATTTCATAAATAGCCACAAATTGTGTTGAAAATGATTCTCCAATTAAGTTTCTCTTAGCCTTGATAGTTTTGCTAGAATGAGTCACATCCACAAGCCATAACAACTTTTCACATCAATAGACCCCAACCGCATTCTAGCCTGCAGGCTGAATTGATTTACAATCGACTCCATAATGAAATCAAATTGAAAGCCAATTAAAAGGAGAAACCTTAATTAATTCGGGCAGTCCATAAATGCAATTAAAATGTAAGTGAAACGAATCCAGATAGTAGAAAATATGTATACTAGTATAATGGCCATGAAAGAGTAATGACTAGGGTAATTAGGGATTTGTATACCCGTACTCGGAGGGCGAAGGAGTATATTGTATTTGTGATAAAAGTTTGTGTGTGAGTAACGCAAAGAAGGAAACGTTTCCGACCCCACAAAGTATAAACGATCTTGATCAGCATCAATAGCTGATGGGCTAGTCCTAGAACAAGTTGGAACGGCTTTTTGTTTTAAAAGTGATGTAGATGTAGATGAAAGATGTAGCAAAACTATGTAAAAACTGAAAAAAATATTTAAAATTTTACACAAATCACACATCACATACGGTATATACTGACTGAGTGCGAATATAAAAGTAGAGTCGCGATTACTGCGACTCACAACGTTCCCTCTCGTTTTTTTTATATATAGTTTTCATAATTATGTCACGCTGGCTGTTTTTTATAAATTAGTACCCATCCTACAAGCGTCAAAAAAAGCAAACAAAAGCCTCACAAATTGGGCTTGCAAGTTGGTTTTTACTTTTGCGGCGGTTGGGGTGGGGGAAAATGCGAAACATGAGGCTAAAACAGCAAATTGTTGCTGCTAATTGCCAGCCATTCAGTTTTTGGCCTGAAAGCTGAGATACCAACACTACTATAGTATACTTTCCCCCCACACTCGTACTCTCTTTCTGTTATCCCACTCTGTCTCTTTCGATCTCTCTGTCTGCCTTTCTCTCTTTCTCTTTCACTCGCTTTTCTTTATTTTCCTGCCTGCCCGTTGTTCCCATTGCCGTTCCGCTTTAACCTGCAGAATGGCATAAATTTTTCCTTCGGCTTTTTCCCTCCATTGTTAGCGCGCACGGGCACAAAAATGGAAGCAAAATAAACTATTTTTTTTTTGTTTTTTTCGACAATGAAATCATTTAGGAAGTGTCGGTGGCTCTGGCACTCCGGCGCTGGCTTAAGTTATGGCTTCAGCAACGTGAATGTCTTTGATAAATTATGCGTCGGGTTTCTCGTTACCAGCAAGGGACTTGTTACCTCCCCTCCCTTCTTCCACTCCAAGGTCCCGCGACTGACTGACTCTCGACGCCTCCTTTGTGGGTTGCCCCGGCAACAGTTGAAAGACAAAACGAATGCTGAAGGCCAATTTTTTGTTGTTACTCGACCCCGGCACTTGTTTAATTGCTCGACTGTACGTACTACGTCCATATCCTTGAGGCGCACACAAATTGCTGCTTAATGGGTAATAATTATTGTGCAAAGTCCTGATTGCAAAGAGATACAAAAAAGAAAGCAAAGAGTTGCACAAGAGTAAGAGAGAGAGTGAAGGAGTCTTTCATGTACAATAAAACAAGGAAAAGTGTGAATAAAGCAAGGAAAATGGAAACAGAAGTCAAAGAGATCTGGCAATGATTTATGATGAATTTATTAAGGAACTAAAAAAGTTAAATAGGTTCTACAAAATACTGAAAAAATTCTGAAAAATTCCAAAAAATTAAAGCTATAATTTTTACGTAGTAAATGAATATTTATATGTAGTTCCCACCCACACAAAGCGAATTCCTTCCACATCAAAGAAGTTTTCAAATAAAACTTGGCATAATTAACCCATAAATGAATTTCACTCATATATGCAAATGACTATAAAAGGTCAGAACACCATCTTCATTAAAACTCCACTCAGGCACAGTTTTTTTGTAACATATTTTAGGGTTATTATACCCATGCTCGAAGATTAGAAGGGCATATTGTATTTGTGGTAAAAGTGGATGTGTGTAACGCATAGAAGGTCGCGTTTCCGGCCCCATTAAGTATATATATTCTTGATCGGCATGAATATATCACTTTACGTTATAGCACGTTACGTTATATCACGATAATGTATATCACGTAACGTTATAGGATGTTACGTGAAAGCACGTTACGTAACAGAACGTTACGTTATAGTATGTTACATTACAAGACGTTTCGTTATGTAACGTTACGTTATAGCACGTTACGTTATCACACGTTACGTTATCTTACGTTACGTTATAATACGTTACGTTAAATAATGATACGTTATAGCCTGTTACGTTATAACGCGTTACGTTATAGCATGTTACGTTATAGAATGTTACGTTATAAAACGTTACGTTAAGGAATGTTACGTTATAGCATGTTACGATACAGCACGTTACGTTACAGCACGTTACGTTAAAACCCGTGAGATCTCTGGGATTCATTTTCTTTTAGATATTTCTATATGTTAGATATTCCACATAAATCACAAGTGTACTGACTGAGATCGGGTTTAAAAGTAGTGTTGCGCTAACGGCGACTCAACACGTTCGTTCTCGTTTTTTTTGTTTGTTTATTTTTTAACGTAAAATTGCAATAAAAAACCATTCGAACGAAAAACTTTTAACACACTGCACTCGGGGTATGCCCTGTGGGAAATTAGCATAATTTTGCATACATTTTATCAGAGGGGTCCAACAACAACAAAAAGTTTAAAAAAAATGTTAACCCACCCACGCAACGAGGGTAACAGGAGGGTGAAGAGGAGGTGCAGGGAGTCGAAGTGGATGCCAGAGCGGAATTGCCACGTACGACTTTAATCTCGACTGATATATGTACCTCCTGGAGTGGAATATGTAACAAGTTAAAGGCAAACAATCCAGGCGACAATCCAAATGTCCCACAGCAGCACGGAGTGCCCGGAGAGTGCCCTGCCATCCATGGCTGTGGGTTCCACCTCCACTCATGCTACCACATACTGCAAGCAAGCCGTTACTCCTCCTCATGTTAGTGGGTTGTACCTTCTACTCTCTCTTACTAGTGGGTTGTACCTTCTACTCTCTCTCATGCTACTGGGTTATCCCTTTCTCCTCTCGCATGCCACTGGGTTATCCCTTTCTCCACTCCCACATGCTATTGGGTCATCCCAGGCGGTGCATACAATACATGATGGAACAGAAGCTCATGTAGGCGACACAGCAGCAAAAAGTAAGCACAGAAAAGTGGCTTTCCATTGATAAGACGTGCCAGATACCCTTTAGTTAGAGATCAGCTGTACTTTTACTTTAAAAATATAATAATTTGATAACAATTATTGTCCGTTCTTAATGAAAGTTGGCAATTGGGTAGATAGTGACTTTATGGAATTATATACAAAATTGTAGCAGTCTAGCTTAAGATTTGTAGAATTTGTGAGTATTTTAGCAACACTAGAAATTTTATCTAAAGCAAAAAAAATCCTTTTTGATATTTTTTTTAGATGCCAAAAACTAGTAAAAAAAAATCTCCCAATTATAGTATTAGTTTAAGGAACTCTCCTCCTTTATTCTCTTAACCATTTAAAGGGTATTTATAGTATTTAAACTCCTCACAGGATATGTGTAAAAGCAGCGACAGAAACGACGAGCGAACGAGAGGGAAAACGGTTTGCGAACGAACATCGCCATTTGCATAACAAATAAAGTCAGTAACTGAATCAACACACACACCCACTCGAGCAGAGTATAGCATAGCATAGAGAGAGAATAGAGAGAGAGAGAGAAAGAGAGAGAGAGAGAGAGAGAGCGGTAGCATAGATAGATGGAGCTGCGGGTGGATACGGGTGGATATGCTTGTGCATATGTATGGTACGTGTCCTTGCCAGGCCATTAAAAATGCCAACATCGAGTCTGAGCTACAGGTTCACCCATGGGTTAACAAGTGCAGTCAGCAGGGGCTAAAAAACATTGCCCCAGAGACGCCCAAGCACTATAAAGTCTCTCTGCCCTTTGTGCATGACCGACTGAATGACGTGATGGACGACGACGACGAGCCAAGCTACGAACCGAATGACAGACTGCAGGGACTACTAGTCTAAGACCCACTGAATGGCAGACAGAATGACGGAACGCAAAGACCGAAAGCGACCCACAGAATGACCCATAAATATTTGGTTGTGCCACGGCAAGAATAAATAAGGAAATACAAAAGATAGTAACAGAAAAAAAATACAAAAGAAAGTAGCAGAAAAATGCAAAAGAAAGTATGAAAAAAATAAAAAAGAAAGTACCTCCAAAAAAGCATAAAAAAAGGAATGTAAAATATACGCCACACTCCTTTATGCCAGAGAAAATTCACAGAAATTGCTGAGGCAATTCCCCGATGCACTTCTTGCCACATGTCAACGCTGCATAAAACTTTCCAAATTTCTTTGAATTTTTCAAATCACCTTGCCTTGGTCTGTGATTTTTGGATGACCCTCTAAAATATATGTGTAGAAAATATCAAATCTCAAAGGAGTTTCTTTAGTGCTTCAATTATTTATAGCCAAATATTTCATATGCACACGCGTGTGGCAAAAACTTTTGGGCAAGCGGAGAGAGAGAGAGAGAGTAACTAAAGTCTACTATTAATATTAATGTTTGGGAAATTGTCAGACATTTATCTTTTGCCAGAAAATTGTGTCATAAAAGAAAGAGAAAGAAAGTAGGGAGGAGAAGTAAATGCTCAGAAATATTTACGAGTGCTTGCTGGCAACTTTAAGTACCATAATTAAACTTAAATGAATCATATGTTCCATAGGTATATTCCTGAATATTACTGGACCCTTAATTAATCATTAAAAACCCTTGCTGCTTGAATAATTCCATTTTAATTAGTTGCAACAAAATAAATCCAACATTACACAAGTATAACAAGAGCACAGAAAATGGTCAGTAAAATCAATTAATTATTCATTTTCATATGAAACATATTTTACACATTTACAATGCAATGGGAAATGTAATGCTCTCTCTCTCTGCTCCGTTTATTAATTACTCTACAAAATATAATGAGCAAATGCCCAATTTATGATGCCTCCTTAATGAATGGAAAATCAATTAAATTGTAAATGCCAAAACTGCATTAAGCTGCAATTATTAATTGAATGAAATTATTATATAAAACTCATTTGTTATTCTCTTTTACAGCCAAACGACCACCGGTGGAGGAGACGGCATCCTTTCTGCAGAGCCTGATTGCATCGCATGGACCCAACTATTTGGAGAAACTCTTTGGCAGCAAGGCCCGTGACGCCCTCTCCCCGCTGGGCGGTGTGGACAAGGTGGCCATCGCTTTGAGTGAATCGCAAACGATTGAGGACTTTGGTGCTGCCCTACGACTAATGAGGTGAGTTCCATTGCTTCGGGGCTAGCAAGAGCCCTTAAGCTGCAATTCCTTTTTTGGGTTGGGTCATACATAATTTTAATCCCACTTGAAGTAAAACTTTTTGGCATAACCCCCAGGCAATGCGCTGGGGAATCCTTTTATTCCTGTAAAACTATTCACACAGTACAGCACGTCCTCTGCTGTGTCCTTGTCCTTGTCCCATGAATTATCTCTGTATACCCTTCCCCTGCCCTCGCTGCTTTGTTATTTGTGTGCTGGCTGCTGGCACAATAACATTTTCAAGGGTTCAAGGCAACCCCAAAACCCACAGAAAGTGTCATGAAATTTGCAAAATATTTCATACATATTTATCAGACATTTTTCTCTGTCTTTTTCCCTCTTAGCCTATACATATTTTTATCTCTTTTTTTGGGGTCTTTTTTGGGGGCTTTAGTTTATGAAGAGCAGCTTTTGTGTAGCGTCTGCTGCTGCTGCTCATATTATTTATTTGACTTTGTCCTAAGCAAACAAAATATTTGTCATATCCTAATGAATTCAATTAGGAAATGTGGTAAGGGTTATAAAGGTCAACAGGGTGTCAGGGAAAGCAGCATTTAAAGCGATGATATGTCGCTTAAATTTAGAATTAAATGGGAGTTTAAGGAGCACTTGGCAGAGCAGATTTGTGCCTAGAGAAACCTACTAAATACCTACGATTATAGTAGACTTCTATAGACTCCTGTAAACTTTTATTTCTGGCTTCCAAAGATAATTTTTCGCCAGAAAAATATTGCTATGTTTCTGCACTTTAATTTTCACTTTTAAAACTGACTTCTTTCTGTTGTGTCAATCTGAGCCCTCGACATGAATTAATTATGCTCTGCCCACATCTACTCCCTACTCCACCATACATATACACAGTCCCTACCACACTCCCTATCATCTTTCCTCCCCGCCCTGCTTCACTCATCTTTCATTTTGTTAAAAGATAAACAAAAGCTGAAATTTAATTAACAAAAATAACAACAAAAGGCAGAGGCAAAGGCAGAGAGGCGCCTCTCCCCAAGAAAAACACAAACTGAGCGAAGAGAATTTTCATTAAATTAGTACAACAAAAACTAACCACAAAATTGGATGGGGATGTGGCAGTGGGCTGTGTTCCTAGGGTTTTGTGGG
Source organism: Drosophila bifasciata (assembly GCA_009664405.1). Classification (NCBI taxonomy): domain Eukaryota; kingdom Metazoa; phylum Arthropoda; class Insecta; order Diptera; family Drosophilidae; genus Drosophila; species Drosophila bifasciata. The sequence continues at coordinate 43,546,151 of CM019044.1, read as the reverse complement.
GGGGGCAATAATAATAATAATAATAAAATTGTGGGGCCTCCACGGCAGGAGGTACACGGCGGACCATCGCCCGAGGACCAGACAAAAGGACATGAAAATATTTGGCTTCACGCACATGTTGATAAATTAGCAAAACAACAACGTTATGGGTTGTGGGGCACACACAGTGTGGCACGTTCGGTTTTCTACCTATGGTTTATGGCCATTCACACAGTGTGCGGGGGTTAACGTTGACACTCACAGTGTTGCACGTTCGTTTTTCCACCTACGGTTTGGTGTTTGCCATTCACACAGTTTGCAGAAGGAGATTTTGGGCATTCCCAAGTTGCACGTTCGTTTTTCTACCTACGATTTATGTTTGCCATTCACACAGTTAGCAGGTGTACATTTTTGCAATTCACAGGCTGGATATTCGCTATTCTAACTACGGTTTGCTGTTTGCCATTCACACAGTTTGCAGGGGTACATTTTTGGCACTCCCAAGTTGCACGTTCGCTTTTCTACCTACAATTTATGTTTGCCATTCAGACAGTTAGCAGTGATACATTTTTGCCATTCACAGGTTGGATATTCGCTCTGAAAAAGCGTCGGTCAAACACCCAACGTGTAACAAAATCTCTTTAGAAAAGCTACTGTGAGAGAGAGAGAGAGTGGGAGCGTTGTAAAAGGACCTCACGTAGGTGTTGTCTGTCTGGCCCCTCACGCCTTTGCCTGCCCTTTTCTTTGGTATTTTTACACATTTTCATCAACGCAATTAATCGTCCAAGTGTCATAATGTCAGAGGGACAGAGATAGAGCCATGCAAAGAAAGAGAAAGATAAAATTGGATGAATGAACCGTAGGTCTCTGTCTCCTGCCATACGAAACCCAATCCCGAATCCGACCTCAAAGCTCGAACCACAAGACACGCACAGAGGAATGTTATTAATGTGAATTTTTCACTCTTCTTACCTTCTACCTCTCTCTCTCTCTCTTTTCCTGTCTTCTTTTACCACTTGCTTGTTAATTATGTTGATGATAACGAAGTTCATTTAGCAAACAAGCAACAAGAAGCTTAGGAAAAAGTAGCTCCAGTACGAAAAGTGTTTACTCTTTTTAGCATCAAGAGTATTACAAAAATTATCAGATTTTAATGAAATTTTAAGCATATATAAACAAATATATCCCACAGCAATCTATAAATTTTCATTAAATTATCTACACAAATAAAGAATTTATACAAACGAGAAACTCTATGAACCCTCTCTCTCGCTCTCTGTAAGGGTATACAAAATACTTAGGGGACCATACAACCATAGATAAACAGAAGTGGGGGGGTTGTTAAGGTGGTGCCACAGTACCAAACAAACAACAGGCTAGAAGCAACAGCAGAATGGTTCCAGCGATACCTGCAGGGATTAATTAAGCAAAGCGTATAATTTGAAGCTCGCCGCAAAAAAGCTTAAACTTGTCTCCATGTTCAACGATGTATGTATGTGTGTGTGTGTATATGTACATGTGTGTGTGGGTTTGTAACTGTAGCTTTGGCTTACTTTATAAGTTATCCCATTAGGCAGGGGATGGTTACAGTTGCAGGAACATTGGTAAAAGAGCAGGCGAGCATGAGGCAAAAGTTTGTCCTGAAACGGAATAAAAGTTTCGGAGTATTGTATAATTATAGGCTTTAAGAAACCATAGCTTTATCAAACAGGGTATACAAGATAATTAGAGGTATATCTGAACCTCAGAGAAGGTGCTTTAAAGGTTTAACGCGTCTTGCAGCAGCACTCATCGGTCTTTGAAGTGACTAACTGCTGCCATGCCACACAAAAAACACTCGAATATTATTTTTAAATAATATTTTTTAGATATATTGTATGCTCAAGGCCACTTCTGATATTTCTACCCCTCAAATCTCACATACCTTTAATTTCCACACCCCTTTGTAAGACCTCAAACCACTGTAACGTCTTGGTATGGTCCCTCAAGGACTATCCCCAACTAAATGGCACTTTGCACAACGAATGCAGTCCCCTTACTTGTATTTTCCTTTCGGCTTAAGACAAATGCCAGAGAGACAGCAAAAACTTCATTTAAGTTGTGCAATTAATCAGAAAAGAAAATAATGAAAATTAATGCCATTTTCTCTCACTCTCTCTTTGCAGATCCGATTTGGAACACTTGCGCTCGGTATTTATGGCCGTGGAGAATGGGGATCTGGGCATGCTGAAATCGCTGGGCATCAAGGACTCGGAGCTGGGGGATGTGAAATTCTTCTTGGAGAAGCTGGTGAACACCGGCTTCCTTGACTGAGTAGCGCCAGATCCGGCTTCTGGATTTTATTATGCCTATGCACAGCCCATCAATCCTAATTTCTATTCGTATCTGGGTGCCTCATATGATAATTACAATTATTAAATGGGGGCGTACAGCACTCACCACAGAAACACTCACCAAAAAACACTTACTTACCCAAAACACTCACCCAAAACACTCATTTCTATTCATACCACACGCCATTAGATATTTTCTCAAACTCTTTTTATGCTTTTTGATTACTTTTCTCTCTCTTAAATCTCAATTTTACTTTGTTTTACTTTTCCAAAACACTTTTTATAAAAAAGAAAAATAACAAAAATTACAAAAATCAAGAAAACTAAAAACTACAAAAAAAAAATGGCAAAAAACCCCACAACAAAAAAAAGTTAAAAAAAAAATAAAATTTTAAGATGTTACCAAAAAAAGAAGAACCAATTCGGCTGCTCTCTCTAAAAGCTTTCTCTCCGAAAATTTTAGCGCTATTTCCTACACTTTCTTCTCGACTTTCTCTCTCAATATTTGTTGCAATTTCCAATCGAAGATCTATACATTTATTTTTGAGAAAATCAATGCGTAAATTTCAGCAAACAAAAACCAAAAAGAACAAAAATCCTTCATGAGAACTAAATAAAAAATAAAATGAATAAAATATGGAAGCAGGATCGTTTGGCAAAAAAAGGAAAAACTTAAAGGAAAACTATGAAAAATACCAAAAAAAAAAAACAAAAACACAAAGAAAACAAAAACAAATACCTTTTCTGAAACATATATACTATATATATACACGTATATTGAATATATTGATTTTTATTGATGTATATGTAATAGTGTTTCAAGGCTTCTTAGATCCGATCACTTATGGTATTCACGAAACTAAAGTCCCTAAATGAGCAAAAAACGGAAACCTCAAAGTAAACGACCTTCAGTAAAGAACCTTCCACTACCGAATCTTCTATGGAACTTTTATTCACTTTTTCCTTAAATCTTAAACTAATTATAAAACTTGAAAATTTCTTTTTGGTTTTTAGTGTTAAAAAATGTAGCAGAAAAAAAAAGCCCTGCAGCTAAACTACTAAACCCCCTACCCATATACGAATAGTATGAGAAATACGAATATATATAGGGATATCTAGGTAGATATATATCCCATAAAGCATATCCAAATATCGTCGAGCTACTGTGCAAGTAAAAAATAGAGGAAAATCCTTTTTGAGTTGCATAATTCACGAACAAAAATATGTTTATGTGTGTCTAAAAAATATAATAAATATAATATACTCCATAACACACTCAAACTTTACTCAAATTCTTAACAAAAAGATATATTTCTTAGCAGAAAACAAATATTACATACATAAAAAAAAAAAAAAACCCAGAAAATTTGTAACCAAAATGAGATTCTAACAACATTTTTGAGAGCCAATTTCTGCACATCCAAAAACTGACCCAAAAACCATTTGGAAACTTATGCGAAGAAAACACACAGAAATTGGTTCTCAAAACACAAACACACGAACAGAAAACACTTTCCTTTCTAGCATATAAGAAAAGTCTATTATTCCTTAAAAATTATTTCAAAAAATGGAGCACGGAATTGTTGAAAAGCAAACTAAAAGAAACATAAAAAATAAATAGAAAGATTTGAATCAAGTGAAGGATGGAAAACGAAACCCAACGTTGAATGGAAAAAAGGAATGACAATTTTTAATGGAGTTATAAGTACCTTGAATTAGCTGATAGATCAGAACCACTAATGTTATTTATTCGAGAACAATTTTTATCAAATATAGTTGTCTATTTAAAATATATACATACGATATTAAAGATATTTAATCAAATAAAAAAACACTTAAGCAAATCAAGAGTAAATATTACAAGACAAAAGAACCGAGAAAAACTGATCCATTGAACTATATATATATATATATATGATATATATGGCATATACACGAGTGTAAAAGACCCCATGTAAATAAAGAGGAGACAAACTACGAAATTCCATAATCGATGCAAATGATTTATGAATGGAAAACCGAAAGAAAAGCCGAAGGAAACCAAAAGAAAAGCCGAAAAAAACAAAAAGTGATAATTTTGTGTTTTTTCTTTGGCTTATTTTTAACTTAATTAAAACTAACAAAAAAAAACTATAAAAGCGGAGATAAAAAATCTACAAAAAAAAATAAATGTTTTTTCTTTGTGAATATTTTTGAACAATTTTTAAAAATATATATACAATATACAAATTGTAAGCCACGGTAAACCTATATCGCAAAACATATCAGCAGATCTGATCAGATCAAGAAAATTATATGGTAATACAAAATATATGCAAACATATCAAGTAAAAACAAACACACACAAACAACAAAAACATATCAAATATGAAGACGACAAACAAAATGAAAGAAAAACTTAAAAAATCAAATAAAATTAAGCAAAATATGAATATATTTATGAGTAAAAAAAACACACCGAAGGAGATTTTCAAAAAATTATTAAACGTTCAAATCATAATTTCATTCTATATAAGTTTTTTTTTTTTTTTTTTTATATAAAATTTGTAACTTGTTTCAGGGTTTTAAACCAAAACTGACCCATTGAACTCTTAAAATCCTGAAACAATTGTACAAAACTTTTACAAAACATATATATAATTTTTAATTCAAAATACATTATTAATTAATAATTTAAGTTATATTTTGAGTAAATAAAAAATGATTTACCTTGAGTTTAAGTTAACTTTAAATATCAAAGTTACCACCAAAACAAATAGTTGAAATATAGAAATATCTACATACATATCTTAATGAGAAAACCACACTAAAAACGTAGACAGAAAATAGACAGATAGCAATGAAAAATATACTCGTACTCCAAAAAGCAAACAAGAGACAAAATCGCTCTTCAAAAACCAAACAAAAAAAAAGAAAGTATATTATATTCATAATTACATACGAAAATATACAATTAATGTTTGAAAATACACTACAAGAAAAACTATACAAGAAATCTATGTGTTATAGAAAATATATATAGAAAATATGGATTACAATTCAACAAAACAAAAAATGACAAACAAACATTCAAGCAAAAGAAACACAAAAAAAAAACCGATGAAAACGAAACTTAAATAAACATTTTTATTTGGTGTGCTGTTTTAAAAAAAAAAAAAAAAAAACGAAAACGAAATATAAAATTGTGTTTTTATTTAGGGGAAGGAATTGGGTGAAATAAAGATGGGGCTCTACAAATTAACGGACAATTACATTCAAAATTTTATGATAATTATGGTTGACTTTTTCCTACCTCAAGGGTTGTTCTACCTCCCAAGATAAGTATCTGGCACTTCCTATACAGATGCGTATCACACAACATATTGAGGAAGCCATCCAAAGACAGATATAGATAAAGACTTTGGCCTCTCAAAGTTACGGAACCTTCTTGCCATATTTTCTCACCCCACAATCGTAATATTTGTGAAGTGCATTAAATAATTGAAGGAATTTTTTTTGTTTTTGGGGAAACACTAAACGACGACAGTCGCATAAGCTCGTATCTTGACTTGTGTTCTACCTGAGCGATAAGATATGTATACCCCTCTCTTTCTAGCGATTACTTTCGCTGGAGAGAGCAAAAGAGGAGGGAGGTAGCTCGCTACAGATAGCACGCGCCGCTCCTCTCTCACTGCAAATTCGAATACGAGACATGGCATGAATGTCTTTATATTCTAATCAGAGAATGTAGAATGTAGATTTGTTGTTGCCGATAGCCTTCGGTATTATTTGCTCTTGATTAGCCAGAAAAAACTCTACCTCTCTGGGTGCTATGGGGGGAACCTTAGTCGTGTTTTAGTCAGAAGTCGGTGCGGAAGGTCTGTGGAGTCGTCGGTCGGCGATTCGTTTGTGGGGTACACGGGGTACAATCCCTTAAGTGGTTTCGATTTAACATATGTACATATTAGCAGAAACCTCATAAAGATAGTGAAATTTTGTGCATTGAATAACCAACCCTAGTGCCGGAGATTCTCTACGATACGTAAAGAAATACCCATAAATATCATGGAGTGGAGTACTTTGGAGTACTCGTAGTGACTTCTGATCTATTGTAATTCCCTTATCCCCCTTGTGTTAATGCAGTTTTAAAGGAAGAATCACCGTTTGATATCATAGTTTTCAATCATGCCTAAAAGTATGTAACAGTGTTGGAACTTCCCCAAGAAATTACCAAAAATAACTCTAAATAAGTGATCTAATATTCCGCAAAAAAGTTACCAATAATTTCTATATAAAGTCACCCATAAATCATACAAAAGTGTTTCCTAATTTCCAAGAAAAAAGTGTTCCATAAATAACCTTTGAAAAATGCATAATGCCAGTGATTATGATTCGGTTTACAGCGAAGAGGATTATCGTAGCACGGTCCAGGGTGCCATAACACCGCCACTGATGGACTATGAGGAGTTCCGAGTCAAAACCATGGGTACGTCTATAACTACAGGGTATTACAGTCCCTCGGAGACATCTAGCCTCTTATCTAGTGTTTGTTATGGGATTTTCTACACACAAATTGTGTTGAAGATATGAGAACTTTGATAAAATGCCACTGCGGAGTGAAATTTTTGGCGAATCAGAGTGTAGAATCTACAGAGACAGTAGCGGCGGAGGTATATCTTCTAGGGGGTATCCTATTTATAAGTAAATCATTATAAAAAAATCATATTTACAGGGTATTTCAAGTGCGCAAAGGCCTGTAAGCAGCTTACATCATGAACCCCATATCTTGACCCTTTAAAAACAATCATTTATTGACAATTATTAATTAAACCCATAGATTCTCCACTTTAATTAAATCGAAGGCCACATTTCCAATCAGAACATCGCTTACTCTCTTTCGCTCTCTCACAAACTCCTCTCACTGAATGCAAAAATGAGAGAGGCGCTCTCTCTTTTTTCTTCGAATGTGCTATGAAACGGTACGCAACATGAGCAGTAATGGGCCAGCAACATTACTATGCGCTCACTAACCTTACCCCATCGTGTTTGATCAAGTATATAGCTTGGAAACCTTCATGGTATGTTAAGTTTTGGGTTGTGGTTTCACTCTCTTGCGTTGAATTTCCCGGGTCGTCTGGCCTGTGATACATACCCGTATTTTTCCTTGCAACATGTGTTGTGTTGCCGCGCAACATTTTCAAGCTTAGGCTACTTTTGAGAGCGGCTAAAAGTCGGTTTGAAAAACGCGCCACGATCGGTGATCAAACATGTTTTTTAAACGAACTTAACAACGAACTTGCGGAAGCTTTTTTCTCAACGATCAAACAAAAAACCAACAAGAAAACGCAATAAGAAGTGGCTATTAAAAGTGTGTGCTATTAACAAATAATAAAGTTTAATAATAATTACAAACGTGAAGGTAAAACAGTGCACATAGTGTGAGAGGGCGGCGGAAAAGTTATACAAAATCAAATTACAACCAACAAAAAACAGCAAAGCTGAAGTTCAAGGTGTATGCGTGTGTGTGTGTGTGTGTGTGTGAGAGAGCAACAAGTTGCTCAAATTCAAAAGTTAACAATAATTTTGATTGAAATTCAAACAAAAAGTGTGCATAATGTTGTTACCTAAAGCACCATAATAATTTCATGTGATTGTGCGGCTTTAATTCGAGTTTTAATTAACTCTTTTTCTCACGCATTTACCAATGCATACCAACAAATACATACATACCAATCTTTGACTCACAAATTGACCGCGACATACAGAGATAGAGAGCAATAAGAACGACAAGATCAAGATATATTAAATAAAGGGTGCAGCAGTCCGTGAGAGTTGCCTCTGCAACATCGCTGTAGAACGCTATGTGTGTACGTGTGTGTGAGAGGATTAGACCCTCTTCAAAGCGGCACTGCCTTACCCTTAATTTGATATAACCAAAACCAGTAACACAAAGAGGGACAGAGATAGTGGCAGAGACATAGCAAGAGCGACAGAGATAGCAGCAATAAGAACACCAACACATCAAAAACAGTAACAGAAAAGAGAAAGAGCGGCAGAGCAGCAGAGAGAGCAAGTCAGAGCAGAAACAAAACTGTTGGTACCTTCGCGGCCAAGGGCATGATAAGTTTGGCCAAATGTTTGAACACTCCAGAAAATTAAGGAACTTTCTATCCAAATAAATATATTGTTAATTATCGGTCTTGATCGATTTTCATTTTTCTATGGAAACTGGTATTATAGTTTACATTTCCAATGGTTCTTCCATAAGTAAAATCGTTTTGCAAGGGTATTCAAAACTTCGAACCGCAATGTTTGACTTCTAAACCGGTGTTTGTTTTGTATTTGAGAGAGAGAGAGAGAGAGCCACCTGTGTGAATCTTCGATAAGCATTGGCAGGGGTGGATGAGGAGTAGTAGTGGCAGTGGGAACGGGATAGCTATCTGAAAGGAAACTGATAAAGTGAAAAAAAAGAGAATACATGCAAAAACAAACAGAAACAACCAGAAACTCATTAAAAAACGAAATACGAAAAATATGTTGTTGTTTCTGGCTCGTTTAACGGTAGTTTGTTGTTTCATTTTCATTTTCTGTTTTTGTTTGTGCCTTGCCTCGCACTTCTCTTACTCGCCACACTCTTCTTCAGCAATCGGTTCGCCTTTTTGCTTTGATTATTGTTTATTTTGTGTTTGCGCGTGCGCAAAAGTTGTATTCTTCGTGGGAAAAATAACACAAAAGGAAATAGAATAATAAACAAAAAAGTGACAAGGAAAAATATGGATTTAGAAGGGTAATACGGAAGACGGATGAAGTCATTAACAGACCGATCTTAACTGTGACATACGATATACGAATTGGATGAAATTGGAAAGGGTTATGAAGAGATTGAAATCTGTTAAGTTTCGTTGGAATATCTGCAAAAACAGAAAAAAATCCATAACACCCTCTTCCAAAGGGTACAAGTGCTACAGTTGTCACTTCTTATCATGCTACAATATTTATTTACCAATTTTTTTGTGTAGAATTTCTTTGGCGCACCCTCCCTCATTTTAAAGCGAATTTGAATTAAAGTGAAACTAATACGTCAGAATATCAACGGAGAATCGCGAGAATAAAAGGTGTACAAGGTGTTAAAGCAACGAAATGGAGTAGCAGTGTCCCCCTTCGATACGACAGTCGCTACCATTACGACACAGTCCCCCCCACCACACTTCGAGTTCCCTGAATCCCTGCGATAAAAAAAAGCGAATGTTTCCATGCGATCCAACCATTCCGAACCATAAAGAAGCATTTAATTTTGTGATTTTTGTGTGTGATTTTTAATCTATAAAACGAAACGAAAGCTGAAACGATTTTTTTTAAGGATTAAGGCGACTTTTTAAGGATTAAACAAATATGGAACCTGGAATTTTAATTGGTAAGAAATTATATAGGGTTTTAGCTGCATATAAATGTGATAATAATTGGTTCCCTCAAGCGAGAAATATTCCACTTTTTACTTATTTCTTCTTCTGATGATCTTTATTCCTTAAAAAGAGCTCCAATTAATGCTCTTTAATTAATGCTTCTCATGGATGATCTCTTTCCTTGTGAAGTGCCCCTAAAATTAACCCCCTTTGGCGAACAGAGCAACACTTCCAGAACACTTCTACTCCCCTCATGACACCATTTCATACATATCTCAGAGAATACTTTCTTCAGACCACATGTTGCTCTCTCAGCTGCACATTCTCCTCTCGACAGAGTCACACGCACACACCCAGTGCCCCAGAGCGGCACACACCCCATTCAGAATCGAGAAGCCAGAAGCCAGAACCACAGATACAGATACTTTTATGAGTTATCCGAGTATCTGTGTGTATCGCTTTAGCGTTTCATTTGGTTAAGCATTTAATGATCGCGGGGCAAAATGCAAAAGCCAAAGCCAAAGTCCGTAGTGGGGGGGCATGGGTATACGGTATGGGGCGTGGCGTAACCCGCGCTCTTCTAATGAGAATCGAAACCACTTTTCAAGAGGGGGAAAATGAGCGTATATGTATGTAGTATACCCTGTAGCAAAGTAAGGGTATATAACCGATGGAACGTAATGAAGATAATTCTTTGATTCAAAGTTTAAGAATGCTGGAAATTCTGATTTTCAGCCATTAAAGTGGTATAAGTATCTATAAGAGTTTGATTAGCAAACCCAAAAATCCACATTAATGAGTATCCTCATGGTATGAAGTGTCTGAAAATCATTCTAATTTGTTTTTTTTTTTTGTGTGTTTTTGTGTAATTGAGACTCGATTTAGACGCGGAACCCCCGTCAACAATTTGTGCCATTTGTCTGTGGATTTGTGTGTGGGTTTTATTTTGTATCCGATTTCGATTCCAATTTCAAATTTCGGATGCCATTAGCCATATCTATCTGTCTGTCTGTCTGTCTCGCTTTTGCTTTTCTGCGGCTTAAAACCCAAACAGCCGACACTCGACAGCTGAGGCTTTTGGAATGCGACAAAATGCGACGCATTTGCTTGTTGCAACTGTTTGTGGGCATTTGCCACATGTGTCGAATCGCTGACTGGAAACTGGAGCAAAACATGTGGCAGGAACTGGAAATACAATGTTGTTGCATCGCATGGGGGAGTATGAAAAAAACAAACTTTGAAAATGAGAACAACACTACAGAAAAAATAAAGAAAATTTAAATAATAATTAATTGAATATTTTGCATTTATTTTTAGACATTCTCTAGTTTTTATTTGCTTTCAAAAAAAAATGCCACAACATTTTTTCAGCGCCCTTCTGCTTCAGTGGCTTTTGGTTTCAGTTTTTATGGCTCCCAAAACGTAACGCAAATTCCATTCACCCCAAAAAAAAACGTAACAAACTCCGCCCACGCTTCAGTGAATTTCCAGGCTTTGGCAGGCTTTTCTTTTACATTTTTTAAGCCAACCTTTTAATTGTCTCTGCATTTTACGAGCCATATGGGAAATTTAGAACCAAACAACATTCCCACTTCAGTCACCATTCTGTGATTTTTTTTAAAGCATTTTAGAGCACCACTCGATTAACTATTCGATATTTCAATGGCTCTCGAAGAAGCAGTAGAAACGTGACTTCTGGACGACATTTTCTAGTATTGCATGTGACACGCATTTCAATTGAACAGAACGCCGCTTGATCTGAGAAAAATTTCTATAGCAAATTTGTTTTATTTTCTGTTAATTTTTTTGCTTCACATACATATAGTACATATATTTTATTTGATTTTTAACAGCTTCTTTTTGCGACACGAATTGAAAGGGGAATTGAAGGTTGTATAGAAAATTGGGATATTGAGGGAATTGTTTGAAGTGCCAAAATGTTTTATTCAATTGGGTTTCCCTTTTTTTTTTCAGAGAAAATGGGACTACTAGAAATAGTTTTAATGGAAAAATAAATATTTTATTACATGTTTTCGATAGAAACTTTTCACTTTGATTGGCATCTACTTTCTATAGTAATTTTTCACACTTTTATGTGTTTATTTTATTTATTTTACATAAATAATTCCCACATTTTACAGATCCAAGTCTGGCGCTAATCAAACACACATTTAACTCCCCCATCTATGGACACTCTTTATATCCCTTTTAGACCCTGTTTATACGCTCTTCTATGGCCTGTTTATGGCTCAATTCAAGCCCATATTTAGACGCGATTTGCGGGCCAACGAAAAACAACAACGAAATTAAATGCATTTGAACAACCTTTTGGCCCGCATAAATTAGAATAAAATGCATTTTCAATGGCCCACACAAACAAAAAATCGAGGAATGCCAGAGCGGAGGAGTGGACGGAGGAAAATCATCGGAAAACCTGTTTCCCGAACACGAAATACCGCAGGCAGGCAGACAGCCCAGACACAAACCAACAACACCAGCATGTCCGACACTTTCCGAGCGACGACTCTGAGGGGGGGGGTTTTGTTTTTTTCAGTTTTCAGTTTTCTTAGCCAAAGGCTTTAAGCTTGACTATAAAGAGGTGCAGCGAAGGGGGGTATCCACCTCCACATTCGTGTATCCCACAAGCGCCCACACAACGAACTGCTGCTGTCTGGTGTACACTGCACTGCACATCCGAATAGCGGAAGTTTTCATTCATTTTCATTCATTTTCTGTTTATTTTCATATTTTCCCTCTAGAGTTTGGCCGCCGCTTTGGCCGCTTCCGTCGGTTATGGCCGGATGAATGGAAGATAGAAACGTTTATGGGTGTTAATTATGGCCAGAAATCACATTGTATATGATTAATTATCTGCAAGGGTCTGTCTTCTGGGTGGTATTTTACAGGCAGAAACACGAGATAGAATAGGGTCTGAATACACATCAATTATAAAAGAAGAGTGGCAAAAAAATCAGCTCGATATTCATTCATTTAAAACCCTAAACTTTGAGAAACACACTTTGGTGTTTCCATGACAAATTTTCCCATAGATTTACCACTCCCCCACCCCACCTGTAGATCTATTTGTTGGCCACTTGCACAACATTTTATCCAAATTGCCGGCTGGCTTTTATCTATAAATATTTATAAAATTATTTAGTCATATCTTTAGCCGAACGGGGCAGCCCACACGAATCCACACACTTCACGCTACTCAAAACCTTACCCACTTTATGCCTTATTAAACATTTTTCTAAGAGGTATTTGTGGTGTAATTAAGGGTATATTGGGAGTGTGGGAAGGTATGTAAAAGGTGGACAGAAAAATTACACCATAGAAGATTTAAATAACTTTTTAGCCTTAAAAATCGAAAGAGAAAATACAGAGAATTGATACTCAAACTTTGTAGGCTAATAAATCGGTATATTTTCTATCTAAATCATAATTTTATAAATATTACAAAATTAATGTGCAATTAAGGTACAATCACAGTCGTTTCTACGTTTCTCTCTCGATTTTTAACTTATCTTTCGGCCCACTTTTGCTGACTCCCCAGTTTTCAAAAGTGTCTCTTTGTCTCTCTTGGGGTTTGCCTGTCTTGCTCTCTCGCTCTCTCTCTCTCTGTGTGTTTCTCTGCGTCTCTTGGGGATCTGTCTTTTGGCGGGGTATGGGGTACTCGACACGAAAAATTGATTACAAAATCACTTAGCCTGCACCGGTTTTTCGGTGGCTGCCGTCTGCCGTCGCTGCCGTTGCCGCTGCCATCGTTTGCTGTTTAAATTTTACGCATTCATTAATGTTACGGATAATTGAATTTACTTATCGCAAAATTCATTCATTCATGCATTAATTGCAAGTCAAGCAAACTGGAATGACGACAGCCACAACGACTTTGGCGACCGAAACGTCATCATCCTCCTCATATCACGCTTTGCTGCTGCTGCTGTTGTTTGCTGGCTGACAAATTCCTGCGATACATCCAATGATGATAATGATTTAAACTAGTTCTTAATATGCGGGTTTCACTCTTGCCAGTCGTTGGAAAATTTGTTTTCAGGTGGCTAAAATTTGTAGAAGATTTCTTGGGATGTCAAAAAAGTGCAGCAGAAAGCTAGTATTCGCATTTTAAATATAAAATATAATATAAAATATTTGATTTCATTCTTGCAGAACTTAGGGAATGTGGGGGAATCCCCTCTACACTTAAAATGCCATTTAGCTTTTGCTTTTCAAATTATTTCACTGCTTCGTTGATTCTGTTCTTAAAAGTTCTTAAACGCTTCATTAAATATCATTGTCGTCGCACTCCGCCCCCTACCCTCTCTGGAATGTGTTCTCTTATTAACCAATACAGCAAACCCTCTATGCAAAGAACCATTAACAATATTCCACTTTGTTCTACATTTTTGGTATAAGGAAAAGTCAAGTTTTAAGGGAAAGTTTTCCCCTTAAATCGTTTCACCTTTATTCACCCACTTTATTCGCTTCTCAATGGAAATTTTGTGTCTTTAGTTTTCTTTTTGGGAAAATTTCCTTATGTAGTAGCTTTGTTTTTTATTCGCCTGCCGGGAACATTTACTGTAATTTAAAATTGTTTTCTTTTGGCATTACAGGCAACACACATTTCTCGCTCTCTCTCTCTCTTGTTCTATCTCTGAGGACTTGTTAAAGCTCTACTTAGCCTCCTGAATGTTGCCTGCCTCAATTGCTGCTGCTGCTGCAAGCACTTGATCCAGCCTCAAGCGATGAGGGGCAATGTCTGTGACTGCTGCGGCAGTTTCTGCTCTAACTACCGCCTCGGCTCTATCTTCTGCTGGTGGGAGGAGGCGGGTGGAGTCCATCTCCTGCGCCTGCTTGTGGGTCCATCCACCCCCCCACTTGAAAACAGCTTCGTTTGGTATTATTTTTATTAGGATTATGGGTAGTGTGTGTGTGCCCTTGGCCGCCACCTCCTGCCTCTCGTGCTCACCATAATTGAAGGAGCTTTAAGCATCAGTTGAGGATGGTTCCAGAGAGGCGTGAGAATTGGCAGCATTCATGTCATGTGTTCATTAATTTATGTAAAAGCAATTCGACACTGAAAATTATGGGAAAAATAGTGAGCGAAAGGGGAGATATATGGGAGATACTTTTGGGAGGAAACAAAGAGAGATTTATTCGGCAAAGAGAGTTTGCAGAATTGAGAGATAAATGTATATAGGGGGCATGGAATGTATACACATTCTCGTACATCATCTTTTGGTTTTCTCTGTGTATCTTTTGCCTTAAATTACTGTTCCATCATTTCGGTGCCAATTAATTGAGTTTTCTTTCTGTTTGCTTTTTTGTGGCAGGAGTTAATCCTCTGGCACTTTTTGCCTTTGTCTTAAATTGATTCCCACTATGGGAATGCCAATTACTTCTGCTGTTTGTTTATTTGGGATAAAAGGCTGAAGGATTTATTGTTTATTGGTTACACTTTTCATTCCTTTTCTTATAGAGTGCTAAGCCACACTGGTTTGGCAGAGAGGGAGCAGAGTTCCAATGCCAATTGCGAATATTACTTCACTGTATGTAGATACAGCTGTAACCTAAAGATACTTTCAGGTATCTGTTGAATGTTAAACGAAGTCATCGTTGTTGTTGTTGTTTAGCTGACAAAAAATAAACATGTCTGTAAATCAATATTGTTTCAAGTTTTCAAGTCTTCTTCTTTTAGCCAACAAAAGCAGGGAGGTGGGTGGTAGACAATACAATAACTACAACGATAATTAGAAAGTTTATTTATCGCATAAAAGGCATAAAAGAAAATTGAAAAGCCAAGAAAGAGACAAAAAGGAAAATACTTCGATGGCTGACTGGCTGGGGCGAAATGTTGAGCGAAAGATGAGTGGAAAAATGTTGTTGTGCGAATCACTTGACCATAAAACAACAACACCAGAAAAGACACTCTCTTTCGCTGGCTTTTCTTCTCCAACTTTTCTCTCTCTCTCTCTCGCTTCTCATCATCTCCATTGAGGCATTACAAATCATTGGACTGCTGCAACCAATCGATCGATCGTTTACAATTTCTGACATGTGGCTAAATCCCTCCATCTACCTCTCCCTCTCCCTCTCTGTGTTGCCCTTTCTCTTTTTTTGCCTCTGCCTCGTTGATTCTCCTGTGGCACGCAACATCATTGCATTGATGATCGACTGATAAGTAGCAGCGACTGGGCGCCGCTTGCTGGTTGCAACATTGGATGCATGGCTAAATTCCCAGCTTGAATTATGAATTGAATTTATTATTCGCCTTTCAGCAGCAGCGGGTGGCGCCTCCCCACGTCAATCGAGTGGGGGGGCGGTACTCTGGCCAGATCGATGGGATGAAATAATAAAAATTGAATTGGAAATTGCAGGCTGCAAGAAAAGAGAGATCCATTACAGATATAAAGCTCTAGAGGGAGCTCCTTACTTCTCTTGCAGGGCAGGAATTGAATGGAATGGAATGAGTTTATGCCGCTTCTTTCGCTCCCCCCCTCTGCACCCTTTATCTCTGTGCATTCTCTCTCTTCTTCCCTTTGGTTATTCAAATCTAATTGTGGCTTTGGGCATGGTGGATGGGGGGGCAGACAGCAACTGCTACCACTACTGATAAGAGGTGCGTTCCACTATTGCGTGTGGGGTGTGCTGGCTCTTATCAATTTTTGTGGCCATATACGGAGTAATGAGAGTTCCTTCACCTCTTTTGGAGGCTTCCACCAATCCACCAATCCACCATCCACCACCACTTGACACACAAACAAACGACCAACGGAACGGATCGACTTGATATTAAAAAACATCTACCTCAATGCGTACACTGGCGGGGAGGCACAGGGAAAACAAATAAATATTTGCTCAATGGCGCTACATGCGATAGTTGTTAGGGAGGGAGAGAGAGAGGGAGGGAGGGGTGTGGTGTGGTGTGTTGTGGAGACAGCGTCGTCGTCTGTTGACCCACAATAATATGGAGGAATCACAAGGGAGTAGGGGCGATCCGTAGGGGCTTCCAATAATAAACAAAATGTAGAGTGGAACACATAAACGTTGTGAGTGCGAGGGGAGGGTATACAGAGAGAGGGTTCTCCCACTTTTGTTTACACATAATTCTCTCTCTGTTTTCATTTCATTCGATGCGGGTCACGCTTTCGTACTATAAAAACCATAAACTAAACACAAAAGTCATAAAAGTCATAAACCATACACACACACACACACACACAAATGAGATCACATTGAGATAGATCGGAAATATATAGAAAAGAAATGCTGGGAAGGGGTAAATTGTGTGTTTCAATTATTATTTTGAAATTAAAGACAAGAAACTTTAAATAATTTTTAGCATTAAATCTACGAAAAATCTTCATTAAAATTCTTTAAAATTATGTTTAAAATTCCTTAACATTTCTGTTACATTTTTATGCCGATTAAAATTTTTCCCCAAATTTTGTAATTTGCCAAAAAGTTTAATTTGAAAGAACTCAAAACCAATAACCGACTTTCAACAGAGCCCGCCTGTCTGTCTGTCAATAAATCAACAAAACAATGATTCGCCAACTTTTTCACACTTCATCGAACAACAGTACATGTCCTCCGCCACCCCTGCCTCTGACAAGGGGAAGGAACAATGGAAATAAATGCGAACAACCAAAATATAAGCCCCCCGCGCCCCGAAAATATTCATACAACTTAATGCCATGACAGGCATTACAAAGAGTCAACTGACAAAACGAAAGGCAAATCAAAATACCCTTTAAAAAGTGTTGAGGTATGATGATTTTGAAGAGAAGAAAGATACAAATCCCTTTTGGCTGCAATTTGAACGAATTTTAAAGACATTTTCTTTTGAATACTTTTAACATTATTTTAATTGGATTATTCGTCATATTCGTCGTTTATTTTTCGTGTATTATTTATGGATTATGGAA
Source organism: Drosophila bifasciata (assembly GCA_009664405.1). Lineage (NCBI taxonomy): Eukaryota > Metazoa > Arthropoda > Insecta > Diptera > Drosophilidae > Drosophila > Drosophila bifasciata. Next base: position 43,528,529 of record CM019044.1, on the reverse strand, counting down.
GTATTTTCCATGCGTATTTGTGTACTATATTTTGTGGATTTGTTGTGTGAATTATTGTTGGAATTTTTGTCTTTATGTCTGTGGTGTTTCTGGCTTTGGCTTATTGTCGTTTGCGTTTTTTAAAGATGGTTTAAACTTCTCCGCCATCTTTGTTAGCTTCTTTATATCAAGCTTCAAATTGTCGAGGGCTGAATTCAGTATCGTCAACTGAATATGTTGTGCCTGCTCCATCGATGCAGCTGGAGGATCCTGTTGCTCCTTTTTTTGCTCCACGACGATAGCCATTGAATGAGAAAAAGTCAAAAGAATTTCTAGTAAATTAATTTCAGTTTTAAAATTTTTTTGAATATTTTTAAGCTACAAAAATTAGATTTATTTCGTGAGAGTGCCAAAGCAAAACTAATATCTGAGATACATAAATTAATGCCTACAACAATAATATGTAAGCCTACTTTTTGATAGATTTTTCTACCTCTGGGCAGGCACACTTTGACCCCTAGAATAAATATTAAATGAGTGGAATAAAAACTTCAATTATTTGTAATATTTATGAAGCCAAAGGTTCGAATTTATTCAAATAAAATAACCTTGGAATTTGCAATTCCAATACTTTTGTTTGTTTCCCATCTATCTATCTATCTATCTATTGGTTTTGCTGTGTTCTACTGTTCCGTTGATTATTATTTTCTGAATTTAGTTAAGTTTCCGACGCAAATTTATTGCAAATTGAAAAAGCAAAGCAACCAACACAAAACAACAATAAACAAAACACGAATATTTCGTTTGATTTTTTTAAAAAATTTCAATTGGTTTGGGGAGAGCAAAACTACTACTCGGACAGTCGGAATGAATGGGAAACTGATGTCATTACATAGAGTCACTCCGTCTGGCCATAACTTTTGCTCTCCGCCATCCCTCTACCCCTTGCCAATTCGCATTCCCATTTGTTTTTGTTGTTACAGACTTTTTATTGCCTTCAATTATAAAGCAATCAATTGATATTTTATAGCTACCTCTCTCTCTGCCTCTCTCTCTCCCTCTCTCACACTGTATTGCATTGCGTTTCTCGTTTGAGAAATGTATTCAAATCCAAAGGGAGAGGAAAAGGGTAAAGGAGAAGGCGAAGTAAGGGTCCCTTTGGTTTTACTTGGCTTTTGCTTCACTTCACCCAAGGGTACCGTCTCGTAGATATTTCAAGAGAGAGCAAGGGTCCAGCGCTGTTTGAAGGAATTGCTGAGAGACTGCAATGAAATATTGTCATATTCTATTTCTCATATTTTATCTTTTATTTTGACACTTAAATCAAAGTCAAATCAAAGAAAAGTTTAAATTCTCAACCAAAATATAGATAAAGTAGGCCTTGATTTTAGATTCATTTAGTTTGGTTTGATTTCGTTTCTAAATATCAACTGCTACTGAAAGCATCTAAAAAATATAAACAAAATTAAAATATATAAGTTTACTGAATTTAAACTAATATTTCTCACAAACAAAATGGATCTTGAACTCGGATTAGATTGGGCAGAGGAGATTAAGAAGATTACGAAGGAACTTGACGAATTGCTTAACGAAGTGCGGGAAGAGATGCCCGAAAACCAGGAAGGGGAACAGAATGAAGTGGAGCAGCAGTTACTCCACTTGCCACCTGATTATAATGAAGAACTGGGGCGGATGGAGCAGCCATTTGTATCCAGTTTTCGAGACAGGAAGCATGGATGAGATCCACCAGCACAAATCACACAAAAATTAAAGAAAAAATAGAACACAAAAAACAATAATTGTCATTGAATGCAAACACATAGAATACTAGATCAAAAAAATCACTGCCACATAAACCATAAATAATACACGAAAGAAACGACAAATAATTCAATTAATTCACGACAAATAATCCAATTAAATCAACGATTAAGAAACTGTCTATGAAAGTCTTTTTTTGCATTCAAAAAATCATTTAAACTAAGAGAAAGAGATAATACATTTTATCTCTTAAATTTTGACACTAAAATCAAAGTAATAATCCCGTTGATAATATTAAATTGTCAAAAAATTCCCGAAAAGTAGGCCTAGTTATTAGAGTCTCTCTAGAAGTCTCTATAAATATCAGTTTGTCCAAATAAGTGCAATTGAAAGCATCTAAAATTTGTCCAAATTTAAATTATAAATTTCCTGAATTTAATTTGAATTTTTGTGCACAAAAAAAATGGGCGTTGAATTCATACCACAATGGGGAGAGTATAAGGAGGAAACTGAAGAAATGTCCAACGACGCGGAGGCAGAGAATGCCGGTGAAGCTGTCCAGGGGGAAGAGAATGCTGGCGATTCAGTGCAGGAGGATGAGCATGCAGTAGATCTCGGAGTTCCGGAGGAAGAGAATCCATTGATGGATGAAAACCAGGGTGTACCGCTGGATTTTAATGAGCCAGAGGAGGAGTGGGAGGAGACAAAGAAGGTGGTGCCAAAGGAAGAGCAGCAGGAGGAGCAGAAAGTGGAGGATGATTCCTCAGAGTTGGATACAAACTACTTGCAAGGTTATCTAGACGCGCTATCAGGTTCGAGTGAACGCTTTGCTCAGATATTAACAAAAATGAAAGAAAAAAACTGCGAGGGGGGAGATCAGCCACCAAAACAACCAGAGAACTAAGCTACATACCTCCATACCCAAAGCGAATGTCATACCTGAATACTAGACCAAACCAATCACAGGTCTACTATGTAGTAGACTGCACTACATAATCCATTTATAATACACGAAAGAAACGACGAATATACACGACAAATAATACAATTTATACACAACGAATAAATCCAATTAAATCAATAATTAATCAACTTTTTTTAAACTATCTTCCCTTCAATTCTTGACAATTAAATTAATTTCAAATGTCAAGATTTTCTGTGCGATTTCTGTCATGAATATTTTCTGTGTTTAATGCTTAAAAACTTACACCAAAAGGGTAGTAGGAAACTTCTCGCCTTTCTTCTTAAAACTATTTGCACAGAAATAAAAGAAAACTAATAATAATATTTTGCCAGCCCAAAAAAAACTTTTGGGTGAAACTTTTGAATACCCATTTAAGACAATACAAATTTTCGAGTTGTTTTTTTGCCAATTGAATGGCTGCCAAAAGAAGTTGTGGGTGCCAGTAAAGACTTCTCCTTATTGAAAGAGTTTTTCCGGGAAAAACAATTTGCCAAACTACTTTACAGTGTGTGGGGGGAGAGCTAAACCTTTGGCCAAAGATCAGGCATCAGCACATACTCGTAGATGATTTCTGAATACTTCTTCGTATGAATCGTACTTCCTGGTAAACAGAGACAACACAAAACAAACAACAAGAAAAGATGCCCCAAACTGCAATTTGGAAAAGAAGAAAATTGCAGTAATTGACACTGGAAAATTATGCTGCTGTTTGGGTTTTTTCTTTGTTTGGGAAAATGATGATGCAGCAGCAGCAATCCAGAAGCTGAAGCTGATGATGCTGCATGTTGCTTATTTAATTGCTTAGAGACGGAACAGCAGAGGCTTAGATCTATGGGGATGCTGAAGTTCTAGAAAGTAAGCGCCAAATCCCCTCAATGACACTACCTTCCTGGCACTGCTTCAAAGGCCATTGTCCATTGTAACAATTTGTTAGAAAAAAAAGACAAAGAGAGAGAGAGAGATACAGTGAGGCCTAAAAGAGAGTATTAAGTTAATGAATGCAAAGAGTCTAAAGCTCAATTAATGAAATTTCATTTAATTACCATAGAGATAGATAGAGAGACAGAGAGAGAGAGAGAGAGACAGTGAGATGGAAGCTTGAGCTACCGTAGAGAATTCTCTTTCCAATTGACTGGCGGTGACATTTGTACGTGCACAGAGCAATGCCATAGGGGAGATCCCTTTGGTACCCCATTTTACAGTTCGCCACATTTGTGGGTCACATGCAACAGGCAACAAGGCAGTGGCACAGGCAGCAACGTGACTTGCCACATCGATCAATATTTTGTGTGCTGCTGCTGCGTCGGCAATTAGTTCTACGTTCAGGCAGTGGGGAACTAAGACTAAGACTAAGACTCCTTGTGGAACGGAATGTCCTTCATTTATATGGCAATTAAATTCCGTAGTGAGTGAGCGAGCGAGCGAGTGGCATGTCGTCTTGAGAGTGCCACAGCGTCTTTGCCACAGGCTCAGAGCCAACTAAAAGATGATTTATTATGCCACCAGAAGGCATGGGCATACCATGCCCATCCCCATTCGTGGATACATAGATGGGAAAGCCTTTCCTTTGAATGCTTAATTACAAATTTGGAATGTGGAACTGCAAATAGAAACCAGAGACCTGAATGTAAATTAGGGATCTGTCTTCAATGTTATTGAATGAATGATGGCACTTAAAGCTACAAATTTACTCTACGCTGGATGAAATGATGGATGTGTGCTTTTAAGAGTTTTAATGTTAATCGATAAATTATCGAGTTAGTTGTGTTGTACACTCGATAGAAGTTGGATAACTCCATGGATAAAGAACCCACTTAATCGTATGAATATCTCAGATTTATTGTCACTTTTTGTACTTACTCTTTTGTACTTAATCTGCACAGTTTCACAGCACCTTAAACTAATTAAAAACTAGTTAATTACTGCAGTAATCTCTGCTAAAAACTTACTCAAAGTGTGAGTCATGCATCCGACCTTTGCTTTTTTCACACACGATGTCAGATGTCAAGTGTTTGTCCACGCGGCACATACTATACATATACATATGTATGTACATATACATACGCGTGTCGAATTTCAGAGTCTAATTACTTACCTCGGAACACACAAAAATCGATCAATAATTACACGCACAGGCGGCGGCCACTTTATTTAATTGTCTTTGGCCCCTAAGACGGCCATCAATCAGAGAATCCTCCACATGCTAGCCCCCACATTCGCCAGGCGACACCACGAGACATGAGGCAATTGGATGAGGCATCGAGTGCATGGAGGAGCAGCAATGCAAATTGCTTTCGGCCAGAATGAGCTGCGGTTTCACACCAAACTGACAAATGACGCGCTCGAGATGCCGACAAGAAGATGGGAAAATATCGAAAGACAGAGAAGATTGGCTACAGGGGAAAAAAATGCAGTGAAAGGAATTTGTATGAGTTATCCTCTTCATAGAAGTTGCGATTAAATAGTATTTATCGATAACAAATTTTCGATAACTTTCGATAAAATATGCTGGTCTTTTATTTACTAATTTACTATAAAGATAGTGAGAGAGAGGTATCGATTAAATAGTATTTATCGAAACAAAATTTTCGATAACTTTCGATAAATTATTCAGATCTTAAATTTACTAACTTACTATAACGAGAGAGAGGTGTCGATTAAGTAGTGTTTATCGATAACACAAAAAATCGATAAATTTCGATAAATTATTCTGATCTTGGATTTACTACCTCTACTAAATTACTATAAATAAAGAAAGGAGGTATCGATAAAAAGTGTTTATCGATAAAAAAAAATTCGATAACTTTCGATAAATTATTATAATCTTCGATTTACTACGATTTATACGGTTTCTGCTATTTCTTCTTTCTTTTAGCTTTCGATAACTTTCGATAAATTATTTTGATCTTGGATTTATTAACTTACTATAGAGAGAGAGAGGTATCGATTAAATAGTCGTTATCGATAACAAAATAAATCGATAACTTTCGATAAATTATAATAATCTTCGATTTACTACCTTTTAAACGGTGTCTGCTATTTCTTCCTTCTTTTGACTTTCCCTTTTCTAAGCTCCACTGTATGCCAAAAGCTCATTTCAGCTCCACTCTGATCGTTGCGCCTTTTAAACTGCAAGCGACGTCTCTGCTAATTGATTTTGAGCGAATGATTTGGCACGTTTTGCAGTGCAGTTCATTAGCAAAGTAGAGCCCTACCCATAGCACCCATAGCCACCATAGCCACCATAGCCGCATAGCACCAGAGACAAGACTCAAGACGCGATTGGGAGACCCGTTCGCGTTCGTGTATTGCGTTCTTAAGCGACTTGTGTCTGTCTTTTTTATTTTTTTTGGGTTGGGCTATGGCTATGGCTATGGCCTACAATTTACCATTAAAGTCAGCCGATTTGGCACGAGGTTTGAGCAAACTGAACGAACGAAAGAAAGAAGAAAAGAAAGTCTTGTGCAAAACTAATCAACTTCTCTTTCTCTATCCTTTGCAGATGAACGACAGCATATACAGAAGAAAACATTTACGAAATGGATAAATTCACATTTAAGCGATACCCAGTGTACACCAGTGAAGGATTTATTCCTCGATCTGCGGGATGGCCATCGATTGTTGGCACTGCTAAGCAATTTGACACAGACACAGATGGTGAGAAATAACTACATTAAGGCATAAAGAATACACATTCTAATGCTCTTCCCCCATTTTAGAAACCCGAAAAGGGACGCATGCGTGTCCATCATATAAATAATCTGAATAAAGTGATTCATGTGATTCAGCAGCATGGCGTGAAGCTGGTGAATATCTCCAGTGATGATATTGTCGGTGGCAATCCGAAGCTAACGCTGGGACTCATTTGGCTGATTGCCCTGGAATTCAATGGCCAACATCTAGTCAAAAGTCATTCGAGCAATGGCGTGGAGAAATCCCTTTTGGCATGGGCGCGTCAGTACACCGAGCCTCAGGGATTGCAGCTGACGGATTTCTCCAGTTCCTGGGCGGATGGCAGAGCTTTTCTGATGATCTTGGCGGCGCATCTGGAGGAGCTGCATCTGGAGGCGGCGCTGCAGCAGCATGCACTGCAGCGGCTTCACCTGGCCTTCGATTTGGCGCATCGACACTTTAAGATCGAGAAGCTATTGGATGCCGAGGATGTGCACACGCACAAGCCGGATAACAAATCGATACAGATGTATGTGATGTGCCTGTACCATGCCATGGAATCGATGCGAGCGGCACAGCGCGAACAGCAGGAGCAGGAGCAGCAGGAGGAGCAGAATAGGGTGCCCTGTACGAGTATTACGGATCTGGATGAGGTGCCCCTCGACAGCATGGAGATCTACACCTCTGAGAGTGGTGGCAGTCTCGAAAAGGATTCCACCTTGGAGCTGAAATCAGCCATGCGACCCCTGAGCACAGCCACAAATGCCAGTGTGGAGATTAGCGGGTATCAAACGGCACTCGAGGCTGTGCTAACACTGCTCCTCGAAGATGAGCAGCTGCTCTCACAGGATATACCCGATCCGCAGGACTTTCAGACGGCCAAATTTCAATTCCATGAAAATGAAAGCTTCATGCTGAAGCTCACCGAACATCAGGAGTATGTGGGGGAGGCCCTGGAAGAGGGCAGCAACTTGATAAATGAATCACAAAAGGCCGGCGGAGCAGGCCTCAGCCTCGAGGATCAGAACGAGGTGCGTCAGCAGATGGTGCTGCTGAATGAACGCTGGGAGACGCTACGACTGCGTGCCCTGGATGTTCAGGCCAAGATCCTCATGCAATTGGCCGAGTTTCAGAAGCAGAAGCTGGAGCAGCTGCGGCAGTTCCTCACCAGCGTGGAAGATCGCATCTCGCACATGACAGACATTGGACCCACGCTGCCAGAGGCGGAGAAGCAGCTGCTGGAGGCACGCTCCCTCAAAGCAGATCTCTCCGAGCAGCAGGAGCTGGTGGATAGCCTCAGCAGCATGGTGGTGATAGTCAACGATACGTCAGGGAACTTTATCGATCTCGAGGATCGCCTGAGTGCCCTGGGCGAGCGCTGGTCGCATGTGGTCAAGTGGAGTGACCTGCGCACCGAGAAGCTGCAGCAATACAAATGCATCTCGCGCTGGCTGGACGCTCGGGAGCAGGATCTCAAGCAGATGGAGTGCCAGGAGGTCACAGATGTCGGTGGCATTACCCAGCGGATCAACGAGCTCAACTATTGTGCCAAGGATCTGCTGGAACTGCAGCGATACCTCATCGATCTGCGCCAAATGGTGGCCGCCACTCTGCAGGATGGCGATGATCGTGGGGAGCGTGTCCTGGTGCAACTGGAGAGCTACGAGGATCGTTTGGATGCCCTCAAACAAATACTAGAGGTGCAAACGGTGCGCATCGAAACGAAGGGCTTCAATTTCGGACGAGATCGTGCCAGCTACGATGACAGTCGTGTGGTGCGTCCCGAGGGTTGGGTGGACTATCAAATGATAATCCGCTTTGGCGAGGAATCCGATGAAGATTCGGAGCTCTCGCACGACTCGGCCACCAAGAAGAGGAAACTGAGGAATGGGGATAACTTTTATGCCTTGGAAATGCAAATAATGGAGCACTTTTCCCACGTCCAAGAGGCCGAAGCGAAGCTGCAGCAGCTCCAACGGCAGAGTCTGCGCCAGCAGTGTGATATTTTGAAGGAACTTCAAGCGGAAAATCAGCTGAGAAGCGGCACCCTGCCAGAGCTAAAGAAACTGTACGAGGTGTGTGAGCTGGAGGATCCTTCGCGGAATCTAATCCTGGAGGATACGCACATCAAGCAGCTGGAGCAACGCTACGGGCTACTCACCCAACGGCTGGCCGCACAACAGAGCGAGAGCCAGACGCTGTTGGCCAAGGAGCGCTACTACAACAGTTTGACCGGTTTCAAGCTCGTGTTGGCCGACTCACGGGACTGGTACAAGCAGCATGCGGGCACGGCCAGTGGCAAGGAGCTCGAGCAGCGTCTCAGCAATATGGAATCGCTGTCCCAGGAGATTTCGGAGGCCAAAAAGGCCACCGAAGAGCTTGATGTTTCGCTGCTGGAATGGAAGCAGGATTTTGGCTTATTCTACGACAGTTGGCATGACATGAAGCAGGCATTGCAGGCACTCATCCAGCAAAGAGGTGGCGAGCATCTCTCCAGGGAGCTAGCGGAGATTAAGGCATTCATGGAGAAGGTTGGCAGCCAGAAAGTGCGCGTTGCCTCGCTGGATATCATGCAGAATCAACAGCAATCGCTGAACCACTTGGTCGATGAGCTGGAGACCCTGAAAACCAAATTCGAACGCCTGCCGCGATCTCTGCTGAGTGAAGAAGATCTGCAGGCCACATGGCAGCGGCTGCCCGAGATGCTCAACGAGCGAGTGATCAAGCAGACGACAGCCATCGAGAACTTGAATCACTTTACGGCTGAATATAATGCCATTATCGCTGTGCTCCAGACCGCAGCCGATGGCAAGTCCGGTGGCAGTGGAACAAGTCAAGATCTGCGAAAACTGGAAATTGATGTCATCAGTGCACGAAATTTTAGTGAAATTCTGATCAAGGAGGCAGAGCCCCAGCAGAAGGAGTCGCTGCAATCACAAATACGTACCCTGAACGCCCTGTACGAGAAGGTGGAGCAAGTGCATCGGGAGCAGCGGCAACAGCAGCTGGAAATCCACACCCAGATGGATGTCATACAGCAGCGCCTGAGGAAAACCGATCTGTGGCTCAGCGAACTGGAGAAAAATACACCCAAATCGGGTGTGGCCGATATACCCAACTCGAATGAGCTCTTCCAAAGCAAATGCCGCTTCCAGACCCTCAAGGAGACCTGCGAAAGGGAGACCACATCCTTTCGCGAACTCAACGAACTTGGGGGAGAGCTGCTTCTACAAATGGATGAGCTGCAGGACAAAGAAAAGGAGTCGAAATATGGTTCGCTGGCAAAGCAATTCACGCGCCTCAATGCCCGCTGGACGGAGGTCACCGAGCGGGTGTATGCCAAGACGGCACTGCTGGAGCATATATCCACACAATTGGGCGAATTCAAGAAGTTTATGGTCAGCGAAACGGGCTACTTGGATCGACTGGAGAACAAGATACGAAACACACCAGAGAATGCAGCAGATGCAGAAGAGATCATGGAGGAATTAGATGTAACTAGACCAAGAAATTCAATTCAATTAACAACCAATTCTAACCCTTCTTTATTCCCTTTAGGATCTGGAGAATGTATTGCGCTCCCACTCTGATGAATGGCTGGAGAAGATTCAGGAAATTGGCACCGAGCTAATTGACAACGAATTCATGGCCGAAACAATGCGTAAGGATATTCAGGATATGGTTGACCGATGGAATCAGTTGCAGCAACAGGCCAAAAAGCGCACAGAACTCCTCGAAGAGAAGGTCAGCGAGGCAGAGCAGTCGGAAAAGTGCATTGTGCAGTTCGAGGCATGGCTAACGCGTGTGGATGAGATACTCAGCGAGCATTTGGAGAATGATGTGACCATTGAGGATCTGCCAGATGATTTTCAGGTGTGTTTTTGGCTCAGATTTGTGTCTAGAATAATTGTAACCCCTTTTGTTTGCAGCTGCTGGCGCGAGAATTCACCACAAATGAGCAAAACTTTAAGAAAATCACAGAACTCATAGCCGAACACACGACAAATGGCAAAATGGGTGCCGCCAATCGTCTGCAGGAGCAGCTGAATCTCATGGAGCTGAGGTTCAAGGCGTGCCAGGCGAAGCTTAGCAAATGTACGGCACCACAGCCCGCCTATGAGTCGAGGCTGAATCGCGCCTATGGAGATCTTAGGAATGTGGAGAGATCTACTTTGGTGCTAGATGTGGCTTCTGCGGGACCAAACACAGTGCAAGCGCAGTATCAAAAGTGTTTGGTAAGCACAATCAGCCCTGCCCAACCTTTTTCTATAACAAATCTCTTTGTTTTTTCATAGCAAATCTATCGCACACTCTCCGAAATCAAGGCAGAGATTGAGAGTACCATCAAAACGGGACGCAGGGTATGCGAGGATCGCTACACAAAGTCGCCAAAGCTATTGAGTCAGAAAATAGATGCTTTGAAGCATCTGTACAACGCCCTGGGCGAGAATGTGACCCAATCGAAGGTGTTTCTCGAGGGTCTACTGTCGCTGGCACGAAATCTGGAAGAGTGCTTCGATTCGGCAGATACGCTTATACGACGCTTTGAATCCCCGCAGGAAGTACACGATCGTAACTCTATTCTGTTGGACTTTGAGGAGGTGCTTAGGAAATGCGAGGAGCATTACAATGAGTACAGTAAATCCTGTGATCAAAGCTGCATGGTGGATACACGGCAGAGGATTGATGGCTTAAAGGCGACCTATCACAAGCTCACGAGTGCGGATATCATCAAGAGACTCACCGAAATGAAGGCCACGCTGCAGAATTTGGATAATATTTCACTGGAAACACTAAAGTTTGTCTCGAATTCTCGAGTTCCCCCAAGTGAATGAATAATTTAAATTTATTTTTGTTTTATTTTCAGAGCAATGGAGCATGATTTGAAGGAGATAAATGTGCCATCGAATCCGGAAATAGAAAAGTTGCAACAACAAGTCATTGCAATTGTTGTGGTAAGCACACGAAAATTCTCTTAATTATGCAAAGCTTTTCTACCCCACCTGTCTCTCTCTCTCCCTCACTGTACATAATATATGCTTATGGGTATGTCCAACTCTATGTCTCTCATTTGCATTTGCATTTCCCTCTGTGTGTGTTATATCAGGTTTCCATATCGGAGGTACAGCTTTGCGTTTGTCCTCTCATTTGCTTACTTCACATTTCGCTACAGTCCTTTCATTCCTTATACCATTGACCACCCGCACCCACAACAACAACCTACCATTCAATCATTCATTCATCCATCCAACATCTCTTCTCTTCATTCGTCTGCTTTGCGGGTATTTCTACTCGAACACCTCTGGCAAATGGAATTGAATTTCTCTGTCATTGCGTGCCCTCTACTTTTACTCCTTGTGTTTCGCCTCATTTGTACATTTGATGCATTCGCACAGCTCTCTATTTAAGATGACAGACAACAGCTTTAAATATTGATTAGAATTTGCTCAAGTTGGAAAATTGAATCGAACATCTGGATATTTGCATTTAATTAAATAGAATTGATGTCTTTGGAGACAAAATTCATTTGAAATTCAAGAGAAATAAAAGGAAATTTGTTTGCAGTCTTTAAAACTGCTAAACAGTGTTGTAAGCAAGTCTTAAATAGTAAATAATAGTGTTGCAAAGCTTAAAAAGTGAAGCCAAACGACTGTAACTACATAATACCGCTTCTGTGTACAACTACTTCACCTGTTTATCGCCCCTTAACCTTCATTATATATCGTATAAAATATTTACCATACCATTTACCCACCCTCCATACTCCCTCCATCAATGGCTTCAACTCTACTTTTAATCTTAATATAATTTCAACCCATAAATGTTTTCTTTATTTGCAAAGTTTCATAAAACCATTCAATAATCTCTCCACTCTCCACCCAAAAGCTAATCAAAGAACCAACAATTACCAGTGTTGGTAAATCATCATCCCAAATACCAAAATAATAATAATAAACCATATGAAAAAAAAACCAAAACCATGTATAAAACCAGAAATCACCGTATCACTAGAGCTCTACCGGGGTCTAACTTTGGTGTCATTTTCACGCTTCAAATTTTGTTGTATTGTGTAGAGTTTTTTTTTTTATATAAATACTAGAACCTTTTACTGTCGTTTGTTGTGGCGTTCAAAAAATGGTTGCGGCTGCGTCCAAAATGTAATCCGTAATCCCTCCAATCCACCGACTCACTACCTGCGCCTCACCAACCAAACCAAATGCTAAATGCTTTTTTGGAGACTTTTTTAAATGTACAAAATATCTATTTAACATGTCATTGATCGCGTTTGAGGCTTCATGGGCTTGTGGAAAAACCATTTATATATTTTTGGAGAGTTTGTAGAGTTTTGGAGAGATGTTTTTTTGTACAAAAATCTGCATTTATTGCGCAGGATGTGTTGAAAACACGTTTCAATGAAGCCACAACGTTGAATACCAACTCTACACAAAAGTCTCCAAACGATGACGATACGGAAATCGTTGTGGTGAGCGATACAGTGCGACAGAGACGAGCTCGGACACCACAGGCCGGTGAATCACCAGCTACAAAGTCTCCAACAGAGTCTCCCACAAAATCCGTGGAGACCCCATCCGAAGCAAGTGGAGAGCCGGTGCTGCCTGATGTCCTGCCGCCGCAGACGTTCCGTTTGGCAGAATCCAGCACTTTGTTCTCCCAAATATCGCTGAACCCTGCGAAAGTCTCCAAATCGCCAGCACCGCCAAAACCCAACAAAACGAAGCGAAAGGCGCCCGCCATTCCCGCCCAAATGGTGGAAATCAAGGTGAAGAACATCCAGAACGACAAGATGTCGGTGCAGAACATTCACCATGGAACCATGGAACCGCATCAGGGGGAGATCGTGTCCACAGTCAATGTTCTGGAGAGTGTGGAGCCGTTCGTGCCCGAGTATGTGGAGACCGTGCAGATTGTGGATCTATCCGAGGACTCGGATTCGTCGTCGCTGACCAAGAGCAAACACTCGCTCTGCGAGAGTCCTCTGCCTAAAATAGCGGATGAAGAGGAGACGCTGCTACGTCCTGGCGATGGCAACACGAGCACGCCGTTCCTGCGCGTGGAGAAGCATCGCATCTCCTTCGATGAGAAACGCAAGCGTATAGCCAACGAGCGGGATATCCTAAGGGACTCGGAGGAAGATGAAGATGGTCCCAAGACCCCTGACGCTCCCAGAGCTCCTCAGGTGTCGAAGCCCAAGCGTTGGCGTCACCTTCAACCAGGCACACCCGACACGGAACCCGAATCCCCAGGTCGCGATAGTTTCTATAGCCCCGACAAAGAGTCCGGTTTCGATATAGAACCATTGGTATTCTCCGACGATGAGGAGATACCGCGCTTCTCGCTGGAAATGACACCAACCATTGACTCCGATAGTGATACGGTAATTTCGGGGAACCAAATCTCAAGGGAAAATAATCCTTAAAATGAAGTTTATAATTTTGTATGCCATTAATATTTTTGTTCCTCTTCCTTAGAGTCGCATCGAGACGCCTTCGACCAAGAAGCCAGACTCCTTTTTGAGCAAGGTGCTGCACTCCATGCCCTCGCCAGCAGATGATTCGAATGTGACCCTCAAGAGTCCACTGGGCGAGCAAGAGCCGCAGAGTTTGGATGATCGTGTCAGGGCATTCGATAAGCAGGCCAAGCAGATGATCTACAAATTGAAGCTAACGAAAGCCAAGATCGAGCAGTGTCATGAGAGTGAAGCGTAAGAAAGTACACAAACCCACTTAAACTCATTTTTGCTAATGAAATAATCTCTCTACAGTGAGGATCTACGACTGCTGATAGCGCCCGATGCGGCCACATTGATATCCCAAGGAGATTCCTTGGTGCTGGAGACCCATGGCAGACAGGGCAGCATCTCTCGTTTGGTTATGCGAACACAAATTATACTCCGTGAACAATTTCGAGAAGTGCAACAAGCAAGGTTGGATATCAAAGGAAATCTATGCATGTGTGCCAATCACTTATGGGAATTTGTACTTCACAGATCAAAGACCATGGGCAGTGGTGCGGCTGCTCCACCGTTGGAGAGTGTTAATATCGAGGAACTTGTCACCAAGGGACTGCGTCGCATTAATGTCTTGATTGAGAAACCTGTGGACCTGAAGTCCAGCGGTGATCTTGAGAAGCGCATGGATGATATCAATGTAAGTGTGGATGCCATACTCTGGCTGGATGCCAACATATTTGCAATGGAAGGTGGGGTAACATCTGGTTGTGCGAATCATACAAGATTTATTTAATCGTCTGGCATTACTCATCCGCGTCACACACAGCGGTGGAGCGCTGATAGAAAGTTAATTGCCCTCTCGAGGCATTCCGATCTATAGAGAGGAAGATGCAGATCCACCGCTTATAGAGGCAGGCCCCACAATATTTCTAGCGTGGCTAAATGGGTCCATTAGAAGGCCCAAAAATAAATATTTCTGACACAGTTACACGACAGCGGCAGCATTTGTGTGCATTTAGCAGGAGATTTCTTTTGTAGGTCAAAACTTAAGAGCAGAAAACGTAAGAAAAAAGAGAGAATTAAGAGCGAGGAACGTATCTAATGGATGAAGAGATCTTTGTAGATGCAGCTGATGAATGATGAGTGCATGAAGGGTTGGGACATGTCATGTTTTATCAGAAGAATATTCTTGAAGTTTTCTTTGCTTGATTTTTGATGAATTGGATGTATGTAAATTTATGAATCGGAAATGTCAATTATGATAGATATCAAATAGAGTTTTGGGAAAGGGAATTTGACATAGAAATTGGTACGGAAATATAAGAAAGATTAAAGCATTTAAGGGTTTAGTTTTTCTGTCTTTTATTAACTAATTTATTTAAAGAAATTGTAGAAAATATTTTCACAATTAAGGGAATGATTTCTTTGCTTTAAAAAGTTGTTTATAAAGTTATTTTGTTCTGAAAACTATTCAATCATATTTAAAGTTTAGAGTTTAAATTAGTTTAAAATACTTTCAAAACGTTTCACTGCTCCCCAAATATATGATAGCTACCCGCCCAGCATCGTTAAAAAAGTTTCAACAAGTTCCCCCATCCCTAGACGACATCACAATTCATTAATCATTGCAATCATTTGTTGTTTTGTTTGATTTTATGGCCCCCCCTATGTGTGAGTGTGTGTGTGGGTGCTGGCGACAAGCGCAGGGAATATAAAAAAATCAAAAATAGAAAAGCGAATTTTCCCGTTTACGAAGAGCGCTTGAGAGAGCACGCGAGAGACAGAGAGAGAGTGGGGAAAACTAATTTTAAAGAGGAATCCCCCACCATGCACACATATGTTTCGATTTTCGCTTTTCTCTTTTTCAGTTTTTCAGTTTTTAGTTTTATTTCTATTTGGATTTTTATGTTTTTTGTTTAGGTTTTTGTGTGTGGACTCTTCAGTAGTGCGGCAACTCGTGTGGCAAGCGGGCGGTTCTTCTTTATATATATATATATTTTTCTGTGTGTGTGTTGATTCGTTGATTGATTGTAAATTTGCGGAAAATTCAGTTTTGGGCGCGAAAAGAAAAACGCAACGCCAGAAGTGTGGTATTCATACAATTTTTGTGAGAAACGAGGAATCAAATGCAATTTTGTTGGTTGGCAAATGCTGTCAGAGGAGAGGAGGTAGCCCCCGAAGCACAAGCAGGAACAGTCAGTCAGTCCCTTCATCATCATACCAGAGTGTCCCCTACCCTCCCCCAGAGGGAGAGAGAGAGTGAGAGCGACTCCTTGCATGATTGCAATTGAAATTGAATTCCCAACGCCATTGGCCATTTTGTTTCCGTATGTGCATTGCAGCTTCCGTTTCCGCTTTAACCCCGTCTCATATATTTATTGTGCATCCTTGAACCAGAGCTTTAAATGCAATCTTTTATTTATTTCTGCATTTATTCTATATATATTTTTTTTTTTTGCTTTTCTTGCAGGAGCGTCACGACGATTTACAGGTGATTGTCGGCGCCATTGGCAAGAACGCCCAAATGCCAAAGGTGACGCCCCTCATGATGAACGAAATTGAAAAGGTTTGAACATATCCCTTCGTACATTCTGTTTGCCATTGAGTAACTACTGTCGTTCTTCTCTCTGTTCTTTTTCACAGACGAAAAACAATTTGATTGCTCATGCGGATGCCATTGAGCTCTCATTGACGGAGCTGCGAAATGGCAACCGAATTTCCAATGGCAAGGAAATCGATGCAAGAGTGCCGCCCATTGCCGCCCAACGTTCGGGTGAGTTTCGCTTCCCCACACCCAGCTCCTCCTCAAGGATTGTTGATTGTTTGTAATAGTTTTCCCAAAAAAGATCGTATCCCCTCAGCGTACTCCTTTCGCTTTGTTTCTATCGGGGAGGGGTCTTCAATTGTGTTTGGCTTACGCTCGAGTTGATGGCTTAAATGGAGGAGCAGACAGTCGTGTCGTAGAGTTGTTGACATGACGACAGGGCTAAGAGGCTTGACAATTGAGCGCTCTAAGTACATAAGAACTAAGGGCTTAAAGTGTGCGGCTTGTGGCTCTGTGAAAAGATAGTTTGAGTTGGTTTTAAATGTAGTGTTTTTAGGTGCATATTTAAATGAAAGAAATTCTGGGAAAAGAAAATAGAATTTAGGGAATTTAATTTCGGAATAAAATCCTATTCCCCCTAAAATGTAAAACCCAATAAATATTTCATTGAAATTTCCACAATATTCTGCAAATTTCCTGCAAATATTCCATACAAAAGTCAAGTAGAGTAGCCTTCAATGGCACCGCCCCCATTGAGCTATACATTTATTAATTTCCATTTTCCTTTATTAAAAACAGTTTAGAATTTCGCCGCTGCTTTTGTTTAAAATATATATATTTTTGTGCTTTTCATTAGAAACCCAATTAAAGTTCTGTATTGTTATCCGAATGCCATGCAAATATTTATCCATAATTGAAATTCAATAATCATTGGCGGCGGCGTGGCGTCTCTACTACCAATCTCCCCCTAGTTTGGTTGCTTGTATTTTCTTTGGCAAAAATATGAGCAGACATCACAGCGAAAATAACGTAATGTGATGCAAAAAAATGGGGGGGAAAAAAACTCTTGAAAAAGCACGCATCGCGCACAAGTATTTTGTTTCTGTTTTTTTGCAACTTTGTTGCAATTTTTCAAGGGGATTTTTATGGGGTTTCTGATGTTTATTTTTTGTGTGATTTTTTTTGCACTTTTTTTGTATTTATTTTGTACTTTTTTTTGCACTTTTTTTTGTATTTATTTTGTACTCTTTTGTAGGGCAGAAAAGTGTATTAAATTTGTATAAAATGATGAGAGTGCAGGGTAGCATTTAGAGTCGATTGGAATATATAAATGAATAAATAGCTCAAAAGATTGCTGCAATTGATTGGCTTCCTAAAAACTACCAATTACAGGGTACTCCCTAGCTCCATATTTCTGTTTTATTTTCTGATATTTTTCCTTTGTTTTTTGTTTATATTTTGTATTGAAAAAAGGGCAGGCAGGCAGGCAGCAAGCCGTGAAGCATGCGTCCGTCCGTGTAGCACCAGCAGCCAAATGCCTGCCGCTTGTCAATGGCACTTTTGACATTTTATGTGAATGTTTTTGGTGTTGACTTACTTTACAGAAATGAAAAAAAAAAAGAAAAGAATGGGGATATAGCAAAGGCCCTTCCATACAATCTCTGTCTCGTATATCTGTGCTGCCTGCCATAACACAGATGCAGCCAGATGTTGATAAATATTTCCGAATGTCAGAAAAACAAAGGGCAGGGAAAGAAGTGCCCGAGGGAAGTGCGTATCTCTGTCTTTCGATTCGATTAACATGCGATAAAGGTAGCAGAAACTGTCTGTTGGTTGGCAGACAATTCTGGTAATTCTTGCAAAATTATTGTCATTTCGTGAAGGGAAAGGGTATGGAGATTAAGTTTTTAAATTGTTACATTATTCCTAGTAAATTGCCTTGAATTTATAGTATATGTATGAGCCAGTTTCAATTGATTAATTAAATAATTCCAACTGGTTTTCTATTGTATTTCCTACCACAAATATGATAGCATCCTCCTACAGACAAATAAGTTTTATTTAATGTCTTTTAATGTATCAAAAATATATGATTATCAGATCGAAAGGAAGGATACCTAATATACGTTTGTGTTAGTAAAAATTAGACTTGAAATTTGTTCGAAATTTGTTCGAATTTGTTGTTCAAGCTGCTAGAGTGCTGGAGTGCTGGCTCAGAGTGAGAAGAGAAAAGTGAACGAGAGAGCCTCTCTCTCTCTGTAGCGCTCTCTCTCTCAACTCTTTGCTCTTCCATCATCACTCTGAAAACGCTCTCTTTTCCTTCTCTGCGGCACTGAACTTGATGTTTCTGCGCATGCGCAGACGCTTCATGCTTTGATGCAACGAAGTCCTGCGGCTGCTGCGCGAACGATAGCTCCGCACGGAGTCCGATTCGCTTTGCCGTCGCGACGATACCGCTGAGGGCATCCTCGTGATTGTCAGATGATCGCGTTGTGTCTTGATGAGACCCTGCGTGCGTATGAACTCCTCCAGCTCGGTGTCCACCTCCTGGTGGACCACCTCCACTTCCACGTCCACCGGCTTCTGCGGCACGGCCATGATGATGTCGCTCATCTTTCGCCCGTTTTTGGCTATGGTGAACTCGGCCTGGTAGAAGAGACGGCGCCGCTCCTCGAAGCTCAGCTTTATGGTGCCGGAATCACGGCTGCTGGGCAAGGTCAGGATGCTGGCGTCGCTGGTTGCGGCTGCAGTGTGGCGCCCCGAGCCAAGGCTCAGGCAGGAGGCGGTTCTGATCTCCTCGATGTTCGCGAACTTCAATGAAACGGCCGGCTGTTTGCTTCTGCGACGGCTTCGCGGGGTCTTCAAGGCGGTGGTTTTCTGGGGGGGCACAACCTCCGTGCTGGCCTCCAGGTGCTTGGCCAGCTCACGGGCATTCAGGGCGTAGCCCTTCCTTGGATGGGGCGTGCCAATGGTGAGGGCTCCTTTGATGGCCGGCGACATGAGGCTGTGGGAGGTACGTGGTGCGGTGTCCGTGGAGGTCCGTGCCCGATCCAAGGAGGCCCGCGAGACAGGCAGATGTCCGTAGGAGCTCCGCGATGGCCCCAACGAATGGCGCTTGATCTTGGCGGCACTCAGCTGCCGGATGAGCGTCTTGGGATCGAGGGCCTGGCCCTTGCGCGGATGGGGCGTGCCCATCAGCAGACTGGTGCTGTCCCGCACGGGTCCCGGCGCCGCCTCCACACTCGGTGCGGTCGGCAAATGGTGTCCTTCTGCATCCACGCTGACCGTCGATTGATTGGAGGACACTGCCTTCAGGCCCTTTGTCTGTTTGCTCTCCACCAGACGCGCCTTCAGCAGACTGGGATCCACGGGCTGCTCGTTCCGCGGATACGGCGTATCCGTCTGACGGGAGGTCTGCATCAGGCCATATTCCCGTAGGTTCACGGCCTCCGATTCGGTGGGTGTGAACTTCAAACGGAACATGCGCTTCCGTATCGAATCCGTCCCACTCGATTCGTCGTTGTTTTTTTTCCGGCTCATCGAGGAGAATTTTGGTCTCCTTGCGGGAGGGTCCGGTGAATCCTAAAAATTGGAAATGTTTTAGTGGTATTTCGGGGTATCGGGGGTTTGCTTTGTGGTTTTACCATATTTAAGTTTGTTTTTCTTTGTTTTACTTTTCGTTTTTGTTCGTGTGGGGCGTGTGTAGCCCTCTATTTCTGTGTTCCTGTATTTCTGTCTAGTTTTTTTTGTGATTGAATACGTGAATGTAAAGTAAATATCAAGGAATACTTGAAATATCACATTGAAATTGATTAAATTTGAATTTCAATTTAAATTTGCTACGTGGCGAAAGCTCAACTACTTTTCTTGATTCACTTACAAAAGCTGACGGATGTGTCACTCTTTAAACCACTTCAAAGCATTTTCTCTTGTTGTTCAACCGAACTTTAAGCTTTTTGTAAGCTTTTGCTTAGTCCTGTGCTTTCTGTACTTTCTGTTTGCTTTCCGGACTTCCTGTTTTTGCCGCCTTCAAACAGCTGTTGGCGGAAATAGCGAAACATTTGAAAAGAAAACGTTCAGCGACAAGGAAGTAAACAAGTCCGAACACGAAAACAGACAAAACAGCCTACAGAAAATTGTGCATTTTCAGGGAATATATAAAGGGAAATTATAAGAGATTTAAATAATAATTATAAATGTGAAACAACAATAATTGGAATAGTAGGAATACAAAAAATAAATTTAAAGTTAAATGTGCTGCAAGAAAAACGTCAAAAATGCACTTAAATAAATGTGGAAAAATCCTTTGAAGGAAGTAAAGTGAATATTAAAAAAAAAGCTCAGAAAATATTTAAAACCCATAATGTTTTAAAAAATATTAAAAAATTAAAAAAAAGTAAATTTAATGGGATTAAAATTGTTGCAAAAATTCTCCCAAATCATTCCAAAATTTGTTAGAAATCATAAAAATATACAAATAAAATGTAATGGTGAATAAAGTGCATAGAAAGTGAATACAAATCAATACAATTAAAAGTGAAACTTAAATAGATTAAATATCAAAAATATCAGCGCACAGCAAAAACTAAATCCAAAATATATTTGAAGCAACTTAAATTGCAATAAATTAAAGGTATTTCCCCCCAAAAATTCCTCAAATTGTTCCGCCAAAAATGTAAAAATCACAAAAGTGAAAAATTAAATCGCCTTCAAGGTCGTGGGGCATAAAATTTTTGCGAATCTCTTGAGCCTTTTGAGTTTCTTGCCCTCTTGCTCAGGTGTCCTCAATATTAGTCAGGTGTGTGTATGGTGGTGTCCTTTAAAAACAGAACGACAGGAAAGGACAGAGGAAACAGGAACAGCAACAGAGAAGCTTCTGCTCCTTCTTGAGTGACAGCCCTTGGGGGTCGGGGAGCGGGAATTTCACGCTTTCTTTGGCTTTTAATGAATTATGACATTTTCCTGGTAGACCGACCGACCGACCGAACGCGTTTGCTTTCTTGATAAGAGGTGGGTGTGGGGAAGGTGGACTCCTATCAGTGGTTCCTTTACCGTTACTTTCCTTTCAGTTTTTCTTTGCTTTTCTTTGGTTTGCTTTTTTTTTTCTTACATTTTTAGATGTATGATATTTTGCACCTGTTCCGCTGCCATTCGACAAAAAGGGGTTCGCCGTATGGTAGGGTAGGGAACATTCATCAGAGGGAATGAAGTGAAAAGAAAAATTTTACACTTAACGTGTTTCCCTACCCCCCACTTTGCTACTTGTGTAGTAGAGGGTTTCCCCTCTGCCCACTCCTCACTTCGCTATGTTATTATTTCTTTCTGGTTTCCCTTCGTTTTTTATGCATATCCCTTTTTATACTCCTGTGTTTCCTTGCGCATACGTATATACATATTTGCCTAACAGCTTCTTGTGTGTGTGTGCTTCAAAAACTCTCCATTCATTCGCTCATTCACTCCGTCATTCATTCATTCATTCGCCTGCTGCTGCCCCTCAGCCGTTGAGTCGCTTCTAAATGCTTTCAGACGCCTACTTGCCGCCCTAGGACTATGTCCTTCTGATCCGAACGTTTTCAACTGTCTGTCGTCTTGGACTTGGCATTTGTCGCCCCCCACCCCGCCCAAATCCCTTGTCCTTGCAGACGCGAGCGCGCCTAATCCTGTCCGGGACATGGCAGATTGCAACCCAAAAGACACAAACACAAACACACACACAAAACAAAGTCAATTCTGGTTCCTACTACTTTTTTTGTATGCCCTTTAAGAGGTAAGGGTATGTTGATTGTGTGGAAGAGTAGACAATGTTTGGGAAGGAATATTTTGGAAGGAATTCTGTCTCCTACTTTAGGTATGATAATTTGCTTTCTGTAAGGGCATCAAAACTTTCTCTACGAGCCCCGAACTAGTACTTTGTTTGTATTTACTTTGCTTTTGGTTTTGACTTTGGTTTTACTCGTAGTTTGGTTTTATTTTTGCACGGATTATTGAAAGGGGCAGAAACTTTCATAACTTTTTGCAGCGAAGGAAAGTTTTTTCCCCTCTACAAAGGAAGACACCTTTTCGTATTCTATTGGCTTTTCTTTTACTCTCTTTTACCTTTCTTTACTCTCCTTTACTTTACTTTTCCTTACTCTCCTTTACTTTTCTTAACTCTCCTCTCCTTTACCTTTCTTTACTCTCCTCTCCTTTACTTTTCTTTACTTTCCTCTCCTTTACTTTTCTTTACTTTCCTTCTATGCCTACTTAAGTTTTCTCTTGCAATTTCTTACGCTTTGCTCTTTTTGTTGTTGTTTTAGTTGTGCAAAAGTATTTCAAGTGTTTCCTTTTTCCCTTTTCAAAGTTATTTTGCACCCTGCACCCCTCTGCTATGCGCTTTGAATGGCATTCCAATTGAAAATTGTCATTTAATGGCCAGCAAAAATGAAGGGGAAATCTCAGGGGGAATGGTGGTGACGCAGCAGGGAGTGGGGTGGGGGTGTTGGGTGGGGCAAGAATAATATTATTATGCGCTGCTGCTCCTGCTGTTGCACTGTCAAGTATTGTCCCCTTTGCCTTTATTTGCTTTGACTGAAGTTTGAGTCCAAGTGTGGCAGTGGAACAGTCAGATGGATTCGAAAAGAAAAAGCAAAGGAATTGGTTACTGGCACAGTGGTACGAGAGAGATAAGTAATGGGTTGAAAATGTGATAACTAAAGGTTTAAATTCTAAAAAAAAAAAATATCTAATGTAAGCAACATTTTAAAATGAAAATTATATATCTAAAAAAAACAGATCTAGAGTCTTAAGAGGATTAAAAGGTTACGAAAAAAACGTGTCAAACTTTAAGTAGCTTTCTCTGACTGCTGTACATATATTTACAGGAGAAATAATGAGTTTAAGGGTTTATATTATTAAAGAAAAATAATTCTCAAAAAAATGTTTATAGTAGATTCCTCGAAATCGTTCACTTAATTTCACTTTTGTTGAAGATTTTAAACTATATTTTTAGTTGAATTTCTCCCTAAGGATATAAATATTTTCCTCAATTTCTTAGACCCAATTTATATGCAAAATTTTCATTGACCTTTGACCCACTGTGCTTGGCTTGTCCATCCACCGAAGACACTTGAAAGTTTTGCTTCATTGAAATAGTTTTTCATTTACTTGCCTTTTGCCTTCAAATGTGCAACAAAGTAAAGAGAGAGATGATAAAGAGTGTGGCAAAAGAAAGAAGCAAAAACCAAAGGAAAAGTAAGTGCAAAAAATAAAGAAAAATACGCAGAAATAAAAGACTGCAACAGGAGAGCGGGGAAAAAAGATAAAAATAAGAGGAAAACCAGAGTGGAAAAACTCTGAGAAAAAGAGTAGGGGAGAATAATATTGCAGTTTAAAGGAAAAAAACGAAGAGAGAGAGGTAGGCAAAAGGATATTCAATACGCAGCTGCTGCTGCTGCTGCCTGACCCCGTTAAGTATCCAGCAAATTTGTGGTCAAAAGAGGGAGAAGACAGGAGGAGACAGCAGGCAGCTGGCAGAGTCCAAAGAATGACCGCAGTACCATCCAACAGCAGCCGCGCTTTAATGAGAGCAACTTAATCATCATCATCCCTGGTTCTGGCCTCCCTACCAGCCGGGACACGCGCGTACACATGAGTGAGGGAGCGATGAGAACCTGTCACTGTAGGGACACCTAATTAGCAAAGAGCCACCACCACCACAGCCTCCACTATTAACCCTACCCCCCTTACGCAGTAATTTTTCAAAAATCTCTTCTCTCTACATCTCTCTTTCTCTGTGTCTTTCCACAGAATACAATAACGAACCCAGTGGCAGTGGAGCATTGGCCGGCAGCTTCGATAAGTCTGTGCTGCAAATTTCCGATTGGCTGACTTGGGAACAAAACATGATCAAGATACAGAGTGTCCTTGTCGAGGATGTGGATGCCATTCGCTTGGCCATCGAGAAGCAGGAGGTATGCATTATGCCACTATCCCCACTCCATATGATTATTCTTCTTTTTCTTTTTCTGACCAACAGAAAGTTTTACGTGAATTGAAAATGAAAAAGCCACAACTCAATGAATTGGTTCACACGGCGGAAGTGCTCAAAGGCGATACGAAGCGTCAGCAATTGCAGGAGAAAGGTAAGCACAAAAAAAAAAAGAAAAAAAAAAAAAAAGAAAATACAAAGGGGAAATGCTGTGGGAAAATGCAGAGAATATCTGCATAAATGTGTCGATTTTACACAAATAAATTGGTATATTTTGGGCTACATTTATTGCAAGAGAAATTGCTATAAAGTTTCCAATTTAAACTTAAATATTCTCTGGGGTTTGAAGAAATTTCATGTATTTTTTTTTTGTATTTTCTTTGCACCTAAAAACTACCTTAGCTGCTGTTTTTATAGATGATCTTCTTAGACTTATAATTTATATATTTAAGCTTTGAATATCTCTACAACTACTACTTTTATTTAATAGAATTTAAAGAAAATTTCGTATTCCGTTTAAGCATCAATTTCCGCCTTCAATCGAACCCAATTTCCCTTTCGCTCAAACGCCTTTTACCCTTCGAAAGCTTCTGCTTTTCAAAGAGGGAAATCATCTCTCCATTAGTTAGTTACCTTCCAATCAGAGACACCTCTACTCTACTCTACTCTACCCCTCCCCTTGCTGCTGAAACTCAATCATTATGCCATCATCCATCAAGCAATTTCTCTGTTTGCTACGTTTATAAATTCCATGAAAATTCCAACTGCAATGGCAATTTTCAATTAATGTTTGAATGAAAATTGTACCCAAATTGGCTTACATTTCTGTACTCATAGTCGTATGGAAATTTCATTAGGCCTCCCTGTCTGCAATGGAGTGACATTGGGAACATGGTTCCATTTCCTTTAACCCACACACAGACATACACACAGATAGAAATCACTTCAGTGCAAACAAATTTCCGCCAGGCGAGACAGTCGACACACGGAAAGTGCACAGAAAGGAATGGGATTCCAGGGGGGCAAGGATACCCAGAGGCAGAAGCCAGTAGCCATGAGTAGGTAGCCAGGAGACAGGAGTTGAGGTCGAGAGACATATGAGAGTTTTGTAGTGAAAACAGCAAACAGACAGCAACACCCCAATGGATGGCCACTTAAAATTGGTAATAGAGCAAGGGAGAAGCGAGACACAGAAGGCTCTGAGAGGGGGGAGAAGCGACACAGAAGGCTCTAAGAGGGGGGAGAAGCGACACAGAAGGCTTTGAAAAGGGAGGAGAGTGCCTCCACAGAAGGGCAGAGTGCCCCACAGAAGAGAAGAGTGCATCAACAGAAGGCCCTCTGCTGGTCTCTGGCCATGGGGAATGTGGTTAAGGAGACTCTCGTCAACATTTGCATAATGGGGCCGTGAACCTCCGACCAGCCACCGCCTCACTCCGCTGCTCAAACTTCTTTAATTTGTCTGAATGTCCTGTCTGTCTGTGGTGAAGGAAACAATGTCAAAAACAAACACACACACGCAAAAGGGAGAGAAAGAGGCACCACACACAGACATGCAGAGAGCGAGAGATAAAAGAGAAAGAAGTGCACACATATAAAGGGAGAAAGAGAGAAAAGCATGCACTGTTACAGAGAGACAGAAAAAAGTGAGGTATCTTTCCCAAGGAGAGAGAAGTTCAACTGAGAAGTAAAAGGACAGTGGTCAAAAATGTTTCAAACAAAAACCAAAAATAAACACAAACAGAAACAGGAGAGAGAGAAAGTTGTAGCTCCATTAATCGAAGTATTTGATGCCCTTCAAGAGCGCATTTTAAAAGTAAAACTTAAAGGATTTATATATGCATTTATACCTATATGGACTGCTTTTACCAAGTCTGATCTGGAGTATATATTTCTGTAATTTTTAGGATTAAAAATACCCTGTTTTTACGTGTTTAAAGCAACTAAGTAACCTGATCAACTGTTTAATACCCACTGAAAATTCAAAGAGTATCAAATAAGTGCCAAAAAGTTCACTGAAACCCCCCCCAACAGTCGTTCAAACAAAAAGTGTTGCATACTTTTGGGGGGCTTGAGTATGTTGAATGTCAAACCCACCTCACAGTTGTGCAGCCACTGAGCCCCCCCAACAGTTGTAGAGTCACTCTCGAAAGAGAAATTTCTGCCCAAAGGAGGAGGCGCATGCTCTTTATTTTTGTTTTCCACTCATCTTCTTGCCTTTTCTGTGTATATTTTTTGCTTTGCGGAATTTTAATGTGGCAGGCAGAGGCAGGAGGCATGCAACATTTATGCCAGTTGACATTTAATTGACAAGGGGTAAAGAGTGAGGGTAGGGTGGGGTGTGTAGCTGTAGATGTGGGGGGTTGGGAGTGCGCCCAATGGTAACTGAAATATTTTTATGGCCTGCTCTTTGTTTGGTTGCGGGGATTACCAGGGGGTGTTGGCAGTGGCACAGGAGTGGAGTGGTGTAACATGTAGCATGTACGTACGTAGAGGCATGCACTGCTTGTTACATATTATTATGATGTTTGGTTTGTCATAAACATTTGTAACTTGTCCAACCGTACCGTCCCCAGTCCCGTCTGTCCTGCTCCATCTGTGGCACCAACCTCCGCTCGTTACCCCCCACCCCACTCGTCTCTCATCTGTTCGCTTATTTGTACGTGCCACAATGTGTTGCATACAGGCTGCTGCTGTGTCGTTGGCTTCTGTCTGTGTGTGTGTGTGTGTGCTGGGGCAGGGCAGGGGCTCTTGCATTTGGGGAGTTGCAAACAGTCGTCGGGCCCGTTTGCTTTTGTTGTGATTTCCCTGTGCTGCAAAAGGACAAATATTTTTTATGCTGACATTGCTTTAAAATTTTATTTTAATATTTTTTATAGTTCGTTTTTTCGGCTTTAAATTTGCATTTGAATTTTTTTTAGTTAGTTGTTTTTTGGCTTTAAATTTGTATTAAAATATTTTATAGTTAGGTGTTGTTTGGCTTTAAATTTGATTTAAATATTTTATAGTTTATTTTTTGCTTTAAATTTGATTTAAATATTTTATAGTTTATTTTTTAACTTTAAATTTTTATTGAAATATTTTATAGTTAGTTTTTTTTGGCTTTAAATTTGTATTTGAATTTTTTATAGTTTTTTTTAGCTTTAGATTTTTATTGAAATATTTTATAGCTATATTTTTGGGGAATTACTTAAATCGAAATTCAATTGATACTTCCACCCGCTGCTACCACAATTTCTGCTCCTTTTAAGACATCTCTGCCCCTTCTGCCATCTTTTGTCCACCTCTAACTCTATCTATCGCCTGTTGTGGCGCCTCTAATGATGCCACACACACACACACACTCGTTTATACCATAGATAGTATACCCCACCAAAACCCTTGACAGTTGTGGCCAGAAAATACTAGTAGTTCCCTCTGCTGCTGCTCTTGTGGCTGGTTCTGGCATTTGGCCAGAAAACTCTGCCAAAAGTATGGGCCATCAGGCGACCAAGCATTGTATTTCAATTTTGTTTTTCCTCCCTCCCCACCCAAGCAAAGCAAAGGCATTGAATTTCCCCACCCTCACCCCCTCCTGTAGCGTATAAACAGGGTCACCTGATGCCCATAGTCCATTAGCAAAGAGGTGGCGTGTGATTAGAGCCAAAGGAGCTGCTTGAAGGATAGCGATTATCAGAGTACAGAATATACTAGAGAGAGAGAGCAAAGGTTCTAGCAATTAATTTGCTATTTTTGTAAGTCCTTCGAGCTCTTAATTAAACCATTATTTACGAGACATTATCACAATCTCGGTGACTGCACCTTTCTTTTTTTGGGAGGCCCCAGTATTCGGCCAGGCCAAAGGTCACACACACACAACCCGCTTAAAGTTCTTATCACACAGGAAGTGTGGGAGTGTGTTGTGGCACGTACATATGGCTGGGGTGTGGTACATATCTGCGTCTCTCTGCGTTCTGTGTGTGTGTGTGTGTGGCACGACGCTCGTAAATCTGTCTTTGACATGCAATTTTAGTGCTGTGCAGCAGCAATGGCCGGCTGTTGCTGCAACACCAGTGTATAACCAGCACTGGCACCAGCACCAGCAGGCAGAACATTATCTGAAAGGACAACGCACTCCAGTCCTGCCTCTGTTGCCTCTCTTTCTGTGTGTGGCATGCGAATTTCAAGCCACCCACTCACACCCACACCCACATTTCTGCTACGAAATTGCCTCTAATTGCAGCCTTTCGCCTTGCAACGCCTTCAACTTCTCTCCGTTTGGGTGCTCGGCTTCACGCCATTACACGCTTTAATAGGCCTTGCCTCCTGCCCCTGCCCTGCCCGGGCACCCTTCTTTAGCACCCTCTAACTCTCCCGTCTATGTCTTTCTCTTTCTTTATGCCTTGCGTTGTCTCTTTCTTGCTCTTTCTCTCATTATGTGTATGTGTTTTCCCTCTCTGTCTGGGGGGATTTTTCTTTGGCCTGGCTTTCGGCTGAGCTTCCTGGCTTGTGTCTGCGCTTTCAAGAAGTTCGTTGCTTTTTTTATGCTCTACTTTTTTTTTTTAAATTAAGGAGCATATTCACGGGAAGAACTAGTTTGGGTTACAGTTGAGGGAAGATTTTGGGGATATTTAAAAGTGAAAGATAGATTCGGAAGAATTCAAACATTGCCAAAACAGAGCTAAAAATGACTCTCTTTTCTAAATATGCAAAATAAAATACGAAAACCGATGAAACAAGCATGTAAATAAAGAGAGTTTTGATTCCATTTACATTGTATAAATTATAACCGATGAGTTTCGCATTTTATTTACTTAAATCTTAAAAGAGCTATGAAGAATGGATGACAAAGTCTTAGTAATAATTCTTAAAAAATGTTTTACAATTTTCTTTGCATTATTAATTCTAAATTAGATCATTCCCCTAGTCGACTTCTATCATCCCTTTTCTGCTACTATTATCTTTAAGCTCTTTCGTTTGAAATATACTTTGTATCCATGGCTGTTCCTACCCTTCTATGTTTCCTAGAGCATCCCGTAGTCACCTTCTACTTTCTGTTCCCTATTGCTGTCATCGTCTTATTCTTCCTTTTTTTTAATTACTCACAAAAAAAAAGAAACACACACACACACAGAGAGAAAGAAGCTCTGAAAAGTGTAGAAGTGAAGTACTAGTAGAGCCTGTCTCTGCTATGGCTGCTTAACCTCAGACCTTTTTATGACATAAAGCCAGAGTTCACCCCCTGCTGCTAACCCTTGGTATATACATAACCTCTAACCTCGCACTCCACCCCTTCCTTCCCCTTCCTTCTCCCTACTTTCCCCCCCATTGTTCGTCCCTTTCCTAGCCATAAAATTTAAGTTAGAATTAAGTGAAATTATTGTCATGGCTGTTTGGACTTTTTTGGCGCAGAAGCCAGAAGCCCCAGAAGCCTTTGAGCTCCCGTAAGTTATTTTCGTCTAAATAGTTTTATGTACGTTGAAAAATTTTATTTTCTTTTCTTTTTTCGTTTGTTTGTGTGGCGCTGAGAAAAATATGTGGAATATTTTGTTTTTTTCTAAATTTTCGCAGGTTTTGTGCCTGCAGCCAGGGGCTAGTCGTGTGTGCCACAGAATGCCCCTGGGGGCGGCATGGCAAGGAGTCTGAGAGTCTGAGACAGGGTTCTGTGTGCTCCGCTTTCAACAGCAGCAAGAAAAAAAATGAAATTCTTTACTCTGTGCAGAAAAAAAGAAGAGAAAAACATGAAGGGGAGATGGGAAATGGGAATGGGAATGGGGCATGGGGTTGGTAGTATATCTGTCTGGATCTCCAGTGCTCCAATGCTGCTGCTGCACTCCACTCATTACGCAAATTGGCTTGGCTTTCACACTGCTACGTTTCCTGTGTGTGTCCTGTGTGTGTGTCCTGTGCGTGTGTCCTGTATGTGTGTGTGTGTCCTCTATGCCTTGGGGGTATCCTGTTCTGTCTGGCCATCTCACATGACCAAAATGTCCTTAGCAATTTGCTTCTTTTTTTTTTTATAATGAATTTTAATTAAATTCATTAAAAAGGTTTTTTTGCACTTGTTGTTTGTCTCTCTCTGGACTCGTTTTGTGCTTCATATTTGCACTTTATTTATTCATATTTGTATTCATGAATAATTTGAAGGCCAAGACAGCGAGGAGCAGAGTTTGAAATGTGTCTTTTTTTTTTTTGTTTGCTTCTAGGAATTTCCGTAAATAGAATTGCATATTAAATGCGAACAAAATTTAAAGAGCATTTAAAGGACTGATTTTTAAGAGACAATTTTTATGGGTATTTTATTTTTAAATGAAATAAAATCTTGAGAAAATAAAACTAGATGTTTTTAGTAGCCAACTGAATGATTTATTTGATTGGAGAGTTTTAAACAAAAAGGATTTAAAAAAGAGAATAAAATTATAAGGAAGAGTAGGATAGGTTTTTGCGCGTCTAAAATGAATTTTAAAGTGTAGGAACTTGTAGGAATGCTTTTTACATATATTTTATTTAATAAAGATTTCTACTATAGGTATTACCCACAAAGGAATTGTGTTTCAAGCCCCCAAACTGAGCTTGATACCATTTTCCCCCTCAACTATTTCGCTGGCTCTAGCCAGCAGTTCAGTTTAGTTTCTCCTCCCCCCCGTTGAAAATCCTCTACTAAATAGCCTTCTTATCAGAGCCCTGCCATCCTTCCTTCCATCCATCCATCCATCTACATTTTCCTCTTTAGCATCCGACCATGCCCGACCAGCCCTTTCCCCACAAGCCTCACTCTCTCTCCCCCCCTCTTTCACTCTCATTAAGGCCAATGCACACGAAGCAATTTGTTGGCGTTCCGCATTCAAATGGCTGGAAGGGAGGTATGGGGGATAGATCTACAATCTAAAGCCAGAGCCATGGACCATAAAACATCATCAAATTCCATCAATGGAGAGAGGAACCAAAAGAAGCTCCAAAAGCTGCTGTCTCTCTCTCTCTCTCTTACGCTCTCTCTTTCCCACTCTTTCCCACTCTTTCGCTCTCTATTAGTGGGTGCAAAAAAATATATAATAATACTGCCGCTTATCAGTTGTCAAGGTTCAGGCATCAGGCGGCATGCGGCACGCGGCATGTGGCATGCGGCAGAACAGCAGCATACGCACAACAACATGTGGCAGGAAGGTTGAATGTCTTCCGGCTATGGGGCAAGTGCGCATGTCTCTCACCCCCCACAACTCCACTACCCCGACAGAGAGAGAGAGAGAGTACGAGCGAGAGAGAGAGAGTGTAAGCAAAACAAATGCCGGAAAAGCGGTAGAGAGAGCAGCGGAATGCCGGCGTAATTTCGAAGGAGGTGTGTGTGGGGGTGCAGATGCTTTGGGTGGGTGGTGTGTGCTGCCCCTTTGGGGGGTGTTTCTGCCTCTTCTTTGTGCTCTTAAAATGCTGCTGTGGCTGGCGCTCTCTCTTAAAATTTACTTTTACTCACCTTTTGTTTACTCGTGTTTCTTTGGGGGTTGACTGCTCCACGGCTGCTGCCTGGCTGGCCCTGGCAGCCTTTGCTTTCTTCCGTGTTGAAATTCCGCTTGAAACTCACGCTCTCTCTCTCGCTCTCTCTGTCTCCTTCTCTTTTGGGGGTCTGTGGCGCACTCGAAGCTGCCAGCGAGGACATTCGTTGGCTTTCATTGTGTACAAACGGTTGTGACAGACACTCCTCCAAACAGTATAAATCCCCATTTTACACGCTACACGCGCGAGAGTTTTCCATTTTACGACGCGTGAAAAACTCCCCCCGATCCCCCACCCCCTCTAAAATTATTGTAATTTCTAATGAGATATTTATTTATCAAATTTTCGCAATAAAAAACTTTCTAACTGTAACCGTGTGTGTGTGTGTGTGAACAGTGTTTATGTGTGTGTGTGTGGAAAGCCGGTTAAAACCAAAAATAAAGTCAAACCGCAAAAAAACGGTGGCATTTAAAGTTTTTTGTGTCTGCGGCGGCTTATTGCCCAGCCCTCTCTTTGCTCTCTCTCTCTCTCTCTCTGTCGCCCCCTGCCCACTGTGTCACTCCCTCGCTTTATATCGCTCTCTCGTTCACACTCCGTGCGGGGGACTCGCTCGCTCGCTCTCACTCACTCACCCATGGCGTATTTTTGTAAATCAATAAATAAGAGGGTGGCAACAACAACAACAACAACAAAAAGCCGCAAATTGTTGTTTAACAATAAAAAATAAAAAAAATTATATACAAACCAAAAATCAAATAATTGTGACTCCAAAAAAAAAAATATAAATAAAATGTGTGAAAATTTGGAAAAATTTGAATAAAATAAAGCAAAGGAAATTGTATGGAATATTGTAGAATTTCTTCGACAAACTTGACGAATTTTTGTTGAAGAATTAATTGAAATTAAAACCAATTAATGGTAAAAGAAATGAAAATATTTAAAATAATTTTATAGTGTGAAAAGTGAAAGAAAAAAAAATTATCAAAATTGTCTTTGTTGAAATGGCACCAAAAATTGTTATTATCGTTGGAATAATATTGAAAAGAATAATGAATTAAAATGCCATAAAATTAACAATGAAAATTAAATAATATTATAATTAAATATTTGATATATTTAATTTAATCTTGCAAGCAATGATTTCATATTTGGAACCAATTCAATGCCATATATTCGAGTAATTCCATTCCAATCACCTCCAACTATGTGGGAGACTACTTAATATTTAATGCATATAAAATTAAAATAAATTCAAAAAGCACGTAATTAACAATTCAAACTGTGTAATGCGTAAACACGATTATGCCAAAATGGTGATTAAATATACTCGTGTAACTAAAAATAATCACACGATTTTCTGTAGATTATTTATTGTAATCACATGCATCACAATTAAATGCAAAAATTAAACCCATAAACAGACAATCGAATCGAGTCGCGCCCAACTTAATACCCAAAAAACCAAACCAAACCACCAATTCATCCATATTAATTTATTTTGGTTTTATAAAACAAAAGGACACCCCACAGCAAAGCAAAGAGCCGAGGCAACATGCATAAAATCTGCATAAAACTATAATGAATATGCACATCAAATAATTATATACATATATATCTGGAAAATATTAAATTCCATTACAAACGAATAAGCAAAATCAACGAGGGGGAAAAACGACTGTGGGGCAGGCCAGCAGCATTTTACTAAAATTCGTGGCACAATTTGCATATAAATATTCAATAAAGCAGCAGCACTCCCCCTTGCTCCTACCCACAAAAAAGTACCACAAAAACACACGAGTAGCAGCAGGAGCAGCAGCAGTAGGGGAAGGTGGGAGGTAGGCTAAATAAAGTGGGCGTGTTACCAGTTTTTTGTGTGTGTTGTTGCTGCTGCTCATATCATAGCGGGGAAATGAATGTGTTTCAATAAATTACACGGAACGAAGCTGTGGACTGGGAAATGGGATACTGGGGATCCTGGGGCATGTGGGGCATGCGACCTCCTCAGACGAGACGAAACGTTGTAGAAGAAAAAATTTGTGTAGCATAACTTGAGGAGCTCTTCTGTGAATGTGTGTAGCAATAGTAGTATTTGTGTGTGTGTGTGTGTGTGTATGTGTGTGCGTCTAGCAGCAATTCATTGGAGTCCACTCCAGCGAAGCACAAAAACAGCAAACGTTGGCATAAAGAAATGCCAAAGGAAAACAACAAGGATAGAGGGAGGAATTTTTGGGAAGGTTCGCACTTGAAGTTACCCTTGTTATGGTTTATTTTTGATATGATATAGATATTTGATCTATGTAGAATAAAGGATAATAGTTCAAAAGTTCATCCTGGCAACTTTAGGCGTGAATTCTGTATAGAAATAGTAAAGTATTCTCACAAAGTCTTGCTCTTCGTTGAGCGTTTTACAATCAGATATCTTAACTTTCTTAGAATCTCTAGAAAATAATAAGAGATCCGGGCAAAATTGTAGGATATATCTTCAATATTAACGCTCCATTATTCATAGATATTGGATATATAGTAGGCTCAGTTCTTATGCTACAAATTGTTCCATCTCTCATCGTTACAAACTGCTCTTTCGTGCTCATGCCACTCCGCACCACAAAAGGGTATGCAGAACCACCAAAGCAGCAGCAACAACCAGGAAAACTTTGCGTTTACCAACAACAAAACTACATACAACAATAACAACAACAACAACAATAAATACAGCAACAAGGATTTGGTTGGAATATACACACACCATGATGAACATGAACACCACCGACTCAAGCTCAAGTTATTTGACTTGATTGCATACTTTTAGGCGGAGGCAGGAAAACATTTCATTTACTTGTAGGCCCCTGGCCTGTCCTGCCCCCCTACACACCCACACCCACACACGTATCCACCGTTACCAGCCGCATCTCCTCTCAACAAGGAACGTGTTTTGTATAGAAAAGATAAACTATCTATATAGCAAAAAAAGAAAAACCCCCAGCCAGCCCCATCAATCCACAGACAGCTGTTCCCCGTGCAAAGACAGAGGAGGATAGACTGTATAGACAGACAGAGAGTTTTGGGAGTTTCCTACCAGATGATGGCATGCTTGAGAGCCATTTTGATAGGCACCCAAAACCAAAAAACTTAAAATGAGAAATTTTCTGTGTGGGGGAAGGAAAACAGCAACAGCAAAACAGGAAAAATCCTTCAACAAAATTTGGGAAAAGGCATAGAAAGCTAAATGGAAAAGCCAGTAAAATGATTAATGATTGATAGAGAGAGTGAGAGACAGAGAGAGCCAGAGCAAGTGCCGACATAGAACAATTGATGTGTCAATTGAGTGTCATGGAAAAATTACGTCCATTATTGAGGTCATTATTGTGGTATTAGGAAAAACAATACGGAGCTAAAACAAATACGGGCTAGAACAGGGGCAAAAGCAGTCAATCTATAGAAGAGAGAGTATAGATATTGGAATTTATTGTCAAATTGTGGGAGGTCAGAAAACATATTTGCCATAGAGAGAGGCAGAGAGAAAGGTAATCAAGTGGGGCAGCCAGCAACAGTGCTGGATAAGTGCCACCAGATTTTCGGGGTGTGTGTAGAATTATAGATATATTCAATGCATGACTCGATTGCTCATTGATTGGGGGGGGTACAATATTGATAACATTTATCAATGGGCTTTTTGGGTCTACTATGGCAAGTGGAATATTGTATGGGGCATTTTGTCATATATCAATGTCCAACGGTGTCATGGTAGCTCCGGCTTATGTAGTACTATTATTAAGCTTCTAATCAACAACGAACCGAGAAGCGCTGCTGCATTACCGTCTGTGCCTTAGAACCTTTTTCCTTTACAAAACTATTTCCTTTTGTCGTGTAATTCCCTACAAATTCAAATCTCTGCGAACATCTTTCATGCTCTAGTTCATTCAAAACTATAGATTATGTCCCCCTAATACCCTCGCCGAAAGCCCAAATCTATTCATAGAAAACATCTGCTCTGCCAGCTACCATCTTCCGGAAACTTTTCTTTTTTTTCGGCAATACAAATCCCCATTCCATTAGCAGACATTCAAACTGTCTGTTAATCCGCTTTTGCTGGATTTTCCCTACACCCAAAGACCCCTCTACCAGAAACTTTCAGAGCCTCCGGCTAATTGTGGCACACAATTGTGTGGCAGAGAAGAGTCGTTGGGGGGCTAGAGAAGAGTCCTGGGTAGGCAACGGAGAGGAGTCGTGGGAAAACGGAGTGACAGCAACTTGTTCCAGCTGCAAAATAAAGTTTAAAATAATCAACTTTTGTCATAAATTAAATAGAACTCAAGAGGAGCAGCAGCAGGAGCCATACAAAAATTATGGAAAAGCGAGGGAAAAGCGAGGGAAAAGCGAGGGAAAAACGAGTGAAAAGCTATTAACTGAAACTCAGCGAGCGGCAAAAGAGGAAGCAAAAGACACTCAGGGGGAGGCCAAAGGGCAGTCTGTAGTAGTAGTAGCCTGGACAAGGGAGGGGTTACAGTTCTGCTGCTGCTACCTACCACGAACTGAGGAATCTCTGAGGATGCAACAACTGTGCATGTGGCAGTGTCAGCGGCTAACAAAAGAATCACAAGTGGAAACTAAAATGTGCAGCCAAAAGCCAAATGGCCAGCGTCTACGACATTGTTGTCTGTTCCTTGTGCCCCGTCTGCCACACTATGTTCTGTTGTGTGTATTCTCTCCTGTGTGTGTGTGTGTGGCAGAAGTTAAATGCACCTGCCACCAGCAGCGTACTATACATAGTGGGTGTGTGTTGTCTGCGCCTCTGCAGGTTCCTTGTTGCAGGTGCCAAAAGTTGAAAAGCAACAAAAAAAAAAGAAGCACAAACCATGCAACAAACTTCATGGTGCGTGAAATGCAAAAAAAAAAAACATTGATACGGAGTGTAGTGCTCGTAGTGGCAAGAGCGCTCTGCGATTGCATATGCAAAAAGAGTTCAACAAAACAAGGCATAAGGCAGATACTAGAGTACAGTGAGTGCTGGCTATAAAGCAACAAGGGAAGGGAAGGTGGTACTTTTTAGTGGAGTATTTAAGCTGTTGCTTTTGGATACTTTTCAAATGAAGAGGCTTTCAAATGCAGAGGCTAGTGAAGAAAGATAATGTACATGAAGCTAAGAAGTGAGAAAAATTTACAGAATGTATAGAAGAAATCTAACAATTCTCTACGTAAGCTGAATGTTCGTAGGAGACTGTAGATGCAATCTGTTCCCATGAAATCTGTGACAAGGAAAGGTTCCAAATAGTCTAAAGGTTTTATGAAGAAGGATAAGGTTGCTATATGCTGAACATCTTAAGGTAGAATTGTAGGATATAGATTAGGGATTAGATTAGAGAGAGCATTGGATGGATATGGGATATAGTTTATGAGATAAATTTCCCATTTTGACTCTTAAAATTACCTTGAGAATACATGAAATATGGGAAAAGGCAGTCATATAGTTTTCCAACTACTCCTTCAAACTACTACTTCAATCCTTAACTTAATATTTTTCTAAAGTTTTTTTTCAACACAAAATATAACTTTACTCCACAATCCCTTAATTGTTAGTTTTGTTATAATTTTTCCCTAAAAATCTTAAAGTTTCCTCTATAGCCAGTGTGTACTGTATAGTGCGAATGAGGTGTCAAAGCAAACAGCGCCAAAAAGTATGCAACGAGCTGGCCCAGCCGGCGCACATTCAGGCACAAAGTGTGGTGAAAAGTGAGAGCGAAAAAAAGACTAAAAGTGAGAGAGGGAGGTGAATGTGTGAGAGAGCAAGCTTTAAAGCCAACAAAGAGAGAGAGAGAGCGTACAGCTAAGAGTGTTTGCTGTTGCTCTCTTAAGTGCTTCGCTCTCTCTGCCTCTCTTTGGCGTCACGCGAGAGTATTTATTTGCATTGTGGCCATGTTCCAATGTTAAGTTTCCGGCACACGTTTTATAAACAAACCTCAGACCCTGGGACACAACAAAAAAAAGAGAGCAAGCAAAAGATAGTAATAGAGAGAGTGAGAGAGAGACAGAGAGAGAGAGCGTAATTTTATTTACCGTTTTTACCCCCAATGTCAACAGAGTCCACACAGTTCTCGTGCGCTTTTTTATACGATTTTCCTTTGTACCGTGGAGGAGTGGAGTGCAGAGAGGAGTGAAGGGAAGTGCAGTGGAGTGCCTGGAGGAGCCTGACGAATGCCATGCAAATCGAACATATCAAAATCGCATAATGCGGCACGTGATAATGCAACAAATCAAGTGAAGTGCAATCCCCCCATAACCCCCTCCTGCACCCCGCACAATCCCCCGTGATAGAAGCCTGCTCCATTAGCCATTAGCCTCAAGGATCAATCAAGGATATTTACGCACAAAACAGCCGAAGGAGAGAGAATCCACAGAGAATGACAGCCAAACCGCCGCCTCCAGTGCCGCCCACATTGGGCGGTGATGACCCCACTGGGCATGGCCCCAAGCTGGCGCCCGAGATACCACGCCTTAACTCTGAATTGGCCGCCCAAGCGGCGCTCAGGGGACAGCAGCTGCTGAGGAAACAGAACTCCCAGGAGCAGCAGCAGGGGCTGGGGCAGGGGCAGCATCTGGGGGGGCATCACAACACACTGCCAGCGCACAAAATGGGAGGACCACCGCCACTGCCACCGCAGCAGAGTCGCCCCGTGCCCGCCATACCGGCCAGAGGGGCCAGCGATCGGTCGGCACCGCCAGAGATACCACCCAAGCGGCACAGCCTCAAGAGTCTGCCCGATGGCCAGGCAATGGTGGTGCCAGGACTGCCACCGCCAATGAGGCAGCCACCGCCACTGCCCAAGAAGCCGGCATCCGCGCAGAGTTCGGCACAGAACTCCCCGCTGGTGGCCATGAAATTCAAGGAGAAGCCACCGCCGCCACCAGAGAAGCACTCAACGCTGTCCGCCGAGGGTATGGCCGCCCGACGATGTTCGAATCCCTTTGAGATGCCGCCGCCACCGCCGCCACTGGTGCTGCAATCTGCTGTGGCAGCCCTCAGCGAACAGAGCTCCAAGAATGCCCTGAACCCCGTGCCCTCGCCAGCGCCCACGCGGGCCAGCGAGGCCAAGAAGATCAATCAGCGCCCCTCGATGATTGCCGCCTCGCCCACCGAGGAGTTTGGCTCCGAGGATGCGCTGCGGGGCATAGAGAGCGGCCTGCGGAACATGGAGCGGGCCATGCAGGAGCAGATGAATCTCAGGAATATGGAGGCGGCGGTGCAGAACAACTTCGATCTCAGCTTCAAGGCAAGTCTGGCGGCTGGGACACGCCACTTGGGCGGCGGATCCGTGAATCTGAGAACTGCCAATTACGAGCGGAATCTCTCGCTGGACGAGGGACGTGCCGGCGACTCGCGACAATCACTGGAGGAACTGAAGCAGCTGCGCGCACAGGCCCAACAGCAATCGCTGCACAATTCCTCCTCCTCATCGTCATCCTCGCACGTGGAGCAGTCCATGCGATCCACGATTGAGCATCATATGCGATCCCTGGATCGCAATCTTCCACTCGAACTGCAGTACAGTCGCCATCGCTTCCAGAACAATCTCTCGGCCGTGGGCGTGGCGGCAGCTGCCGCTGCGGCTGGCGGAAATCCTGTCCCGAATGGAGGAGGCTCCTCCGGTGGTGGTTCCTCCAATTCCCAGCAGCCACCGATGCCACTGAGCAGCGAATTCCGTGAGCAGATACGACAGCAGCTACTGGGCAATATACCGCCCCAGGTGGTCCACAACATGGGCCCGTCGCCGGGCTCTGCGGCCGCTGCCGCCCTGCTCCAGCATCAGGCCCAATCGCGGGCTGCCGCCGCCGCTGCTGCTGCTGCTGCCGCTGCTCAGGTGGCAGCCAATGCCGCTGCCGCTGCTCAGGTGGCCGCTGGAGGGGGACTGTCGCGGGAGGAGCTCAGAATGCGACGCCGATCCTCGCACGATGAGACGCAGCTCTCGCAGAATGTCAACGGTGGTGGTGGGATGCAGGGTAAGAAACATCTGGGGATCGGGGGAGAAAGGGAAAGACAATAAAATTAATAAAAATATTTTAAAATATTGTTTATTTTATTTTGTATTATTTTTTATATATATTTTTAAGGGTTTTTAATGAATTAAATTCATAAAGAGAATCAAGTGAATTGAGGGAACATTTTGAACCGAATTTTTCTGAGAAAATACTCAAGCTTTGGCTTGTCACATTTCATCTTCCTTTCCCCTAATTCTAAATTCTAATTTCCTATCTATCATTTCTATACCTTTTTCTTTTCTATATAATTTCTATATATTCTTTTCTGGACTCTTCTTCGTAGAGTTGAAACAGTTCTGTCTAGCACCGCATTGTTCGGCGGACTTAGATTATATGCGTTGCTGTTTGAAAGGTAACCAAAAAAAAAAAAAAGACCGGCCTTAGAGTGTTAATGTTTGTTGTAACCTTAACCCTCCCCCAACACACACAGGGTACCGTTAATGTTAACCCCCTTAACAGCACAAACACGTACCAAAGACAAGACAAATTATAATTAAAGTTTTTTTTACTAAAAGAAATTGCATGCTGGGGCCCCCCCACGAGAAACGAGAGTGAAACCTCTGGCTAATCTTTTGTTTATTTGTTGAATATTTAATATGATTAATATATCTTAATTTTAAATAAATTATTTAACCAAAATGTTAAGCTAATACTCTATTATTTAACCAACAGTTACACGTTTGAGAGAGCATTGGGATGAGACGCAGCAATGTGTGCTGCAGCGTGCTGCCCAACTGAAGAACATGCTGAGTGATTCGCAGCGGTAGGCACCCCACTTGACACCCACTTAACCTCCACTTTGACCCTTTCCCTTTGATAAATCCACCAGGTTTGAGGCGAAACGCTTGGAGCTGGAGAAGTGGCTGGCCCGCATGGAGCAAAGGGCAGAGCGTATGGGGACTATAGCAACCACAGCAGACATACTGGAGGCCCAACAAAAGGAGCAAAAGGTAGACGACAGACAGACGACAGTGGCAGTACCTGACAGTCTATTTACTAATTATGTTTGCATTTCCCCCTCTTGTCTGTAGTCCTTCCATGCGGAATTGCATCAGAATAAGCAACACTTCGATATCTTCAATGAGTTGACACAAAAACTAATTGCCGTCTATCCGAATGATGATACATCAAGGATCAAGAAGATGACAGAGGTTGTTAATCAACGGTAGGTTATAGAAAAAAAAGAGAAAAGGAAGAAAGAATCCCTATAAGGGAGGAGCAAC
This sequence comes from Drosophila bifasciata, assembly GCA_009664405.1. Taxonomy (NCBI): domain Eukaryota; kingdom Metazoa; phylum Arthropoda; class Insecta; order Diptera; family Drosophilidae; genus Drosophila; species Drosophila bifasciata. The sequence goes on along the minus strand of CM019044.1, from coordinate 43,487,450 downwards.
TCTAATACTCTAGATATTGGCTTTAAATCTTTAAGAATTTAAACAAATAAATTCTATACTTCAGATGTATATTGTTTATCTATAATAATTATATATTTCCCTTTTGCAGCTATGCTAACTTAAACAATGGCGTCATCAATCGTGGCAAACAATTGCATGCCGCTGTGCATAGTCTTCAATCATTTGATCGTGCCATGGATCAGGTAATATATCTATACACAAAATAAACAACCAAAAACCATTACTTATCTATAAATATTTATCTGCAGTTCCTTGCTTTTCTTTCGGAAACGGAAACTCTATGTGAAAATGCTGAATCTGAAATAGATCGCAATCCATTAATGTTCAAGGTAAGCATTTATATATTTTCTCTTCTTTTTTATTGTATGATCTTTGATCCGTAAAGTAGAACCTGCTGCTGACATAATGATATATACAATTCTTAAACAATTTAAAGCCACTTGACAGATTTATGCAGTGTACTGCATATGAGGAATTTCTTATTGTTCAGTTTGCCAGTGGCTGTTGTGGGTGGGATGGGTTCATTGACTCGTGGCTTGACCATATGCGATCAGTGAGAGAGAGAGAGAGAGAGAGAGAGTGTGTGTGGATGATGATGTGCAGTGTTCCACTATGAGTGGAAGAGTGGTATAAATTTGGAGAAAAATGTGCAGAAATATTGTAAATTTAATAGGGAAAATACTAAGACTGCGTTAAAGATATTTCTTAAGGTATTTTACGGCGATTTTATATGGGTTTTGATTATGTTTCAATGGGGAAAAATTTCAAAAAATATAATTAAAATCCTCCCATTCTTTTAGTAAAATATTATTTACATTTTTCATACTTTTACACACATTTAGCTGTCTTCAGAGTTTCTCTTATCAATTTTCTTTCCTTGTACCCTACCATTTCTTTTATTTTTCTGCTCCCAAAGAGTTCCGCCTATAATATGCATTAATTACTTGTATCTTTCATCGATAATCTTGCACCAAAGAAGATCAAGGGCTGAACTTCAAACACACTTGAACTTCGCTCCAAGAATGACTCATGGGTGTGCATTCGTATTCAAAAATTTGATTCAAAAAAGGGAACCAAGAGTCTAGTCTGCTGCTGCTTTGAGCACTTTATGTCTCGATTGCAGTTGCAATCAGGAATTGGCATTTGTGGCTGCCACAAATGAGCGGGGGGTGCACTTATTAATGGGTGGAACCCGCTCCACTAAAAGAAGACTCTCCAGAGTTCGGTGTGGCGCGCGCGTTTCTCAAGTGCCACATCTCGTGGCGTCTGTTTATTTGGATTGCCTCGAAACAATTCCCCCATTCCCTCCCCTCCCTCATCTACTTATTGTAGCTGCGGCCGCCTTCCACTTTTCCCTTAATTACACATTCGCCTACTTAAGATAATTATTGTACAAATGCTTTTTATATTCGCTTTTCATTCGAATTTGAGTCCCAGTGTCTGGGTATCCACCCTCAATTTTCTCTGTGTCTTTGCCTTTCGAGTTTTCCAATTCAATTATAATTATTGTTATGGCTTTTTTTTTGTTTGAGTCTTGTTCTAAATGCAAATTTTCTTTCATTCTTTTGGAAAATTTAAGTGTCTGGGCTGAGTGGCGTATGTTTTAGGATATAATAATAATATTTAATGGGGATATCTGTTTATTTGAAATGTGGAAGTTTAAATGAATTTAAATTTTATACTTTTGAATTTCCCTAGAAGCTTTTAAGGGTTCTTTAACAGGATAAAGCCTTTTTCCTGCTAAATTTCCTTTTCAAACTTTGGTCTGAACCATGGCTCAATATAATTTCTATTGCGCAGGCGCATTGTCTCTATGCAGAAAGCTTTTTCTGGCTACTTTTGATGTTGGTAATGCTGCCATGGCATAAGTACAGCTTTGGTAAAAGTCTCCAATGCACAACAAAAGCATTTCGTTTGCTTTGGCGCGCTTTTTGTGAGGGGTTCTTATCAGATATTGGGGTATATGTAAATATGTAATATTTGAAATTCAAGAAAAAAAAAATAATAACAAAAATGATTGAATTCTTAATTGGCAAGTACATATGTACATACATGTATGGATTGTATATCTTAGTGAAACTATTCTTATATTTGCATAGTATTTATTTGTATTATTGAGGGGTTTTTTTTATTAGTAAATGAAATTTGTCGGTTACTTCTTTCTATATTGTTTTATTTACCCATTAATTTTCTTTTATATTTTCATACTTACTTACTTTATTTATTTTGGAATGTAGGTAATTCACTAGTCGACTCCATATCATATTTCGCTGCTTTGTTTTTGTTTATTTTACCGGCTACTACTAGCTGCCGTTATTTCAACCGGCTTTTCTCTCTCTTCCTGACACCCATCCTAAGCTTTTTGTGTAGACTCGGAGAGAGTCACAACAAAAAAGTCTCCACTCTCGTTTTCGTTCTCTGTTTTTGTTATCTCGGCAAAAACCAAGCCACCCAAACCGAAGCGCCACCCACCAAAAGCCGAATGTCGCATGCCGATACCCTATAGAGCAGCCGACTACACGACCGCCCGACCGACCGACCGACAACGCTGTCGATGATAGCCGCCGACCCGAACGAATGTTCCTATTTTGGATAAACAGACCAGCTGGCTGCTCAGTCGCTGCCTCAGTCGCTGTCTCAGTCGCTGTCTCTGTCGCTGCCTCTGCTTGGATGCTGGCGTCTGTGTGGCGTTCGGGTTTCAGTTCGTTTTTTGAGATGCGCCCGGTCGCGCGTGTTTAACGGACAGCCCACGACAATTTTTTAACCGGTTCCCCGGTTTGAAAGTGTGAACATTAAAAAATTAATTAATAAACGCCACAAACGAATTAAAATTAAAAGTAATTTGATTAAAATAATAGAAAAAAATTAAAAATAATTTTATGAATGAATTTAACTGCAAAACCATTGCCTACTTTGAGGCGTACAATACACTCTGCCTCTGGCCACATGCAACGTGCAACGCACACACACACACACACTTGCAAATTGAATCCCCCGCATTCATGCAACAATTAAACACAAATCTCGACTCGAAAGCAAATGATGGAAAAGCCCATCCGTCGCCCACCAGTGCATCATATTCCCTCCTGTGTGTTTGCCTTTCTCTGTGTGCCTATGTGTGTGTTTGCCAGTGTGCCCGTGCATTTTAAAGTGAAATGTGCATTAATTATGCACACATATTGCACACAAACACACATACACTCTTGCAACACATACAATACCTTTCTGTCTCTCTCTGTGCCACAATGTGTCCGTGTGTTCGCGTTAAAAATGAAATTGAAATCGAAAATATTGTGACCACAAAAATCTGTTATGGAACGCAACTAATATTCTCTCTTTCGCTGTGATCTAATCGGCTTATGTATTGTTTTGATGTCCATTAAATCTCGCAAATTGTTGGATTTTTCTGTGCAAAAAAAAAGAATCACTTTAAAATACTGCATTAAATTCAATTTAATTCGATTCAATATGTTGGCACAAATGCGAAAATGTGTTTTTTATTTCGCTAAAATATTTGTCGGAAATGTGTACTTAAATGCAACATTACAATTAGCTTGGGGATTTCGATTTGGTGATGTATAAAAATTATGCAGATTATGATTCTCTTAAAAATTGAATTTTAAATGGGAGGTTGTAGAGAACTTAGAATTAACAAATTCTAAAAATTATTATACATTTTTTGAAGTTTCCATTGAGGTTTTTAAAGTGTTCTTTGTAGTTTTGGATATTCTTTTGAGGTTTTTTTTCACGGTTTTAGGCGAGGTTTTAATGTTTCTCTTTGTGACTTGAGCTGTTCTTTACAGTTTTTGCTATTAAATAAATAAATTTAGCAATATATAATGCCATATGTTGTGGGTCAAAGCTAAAGTGCAACTGCGTGATGAGTTTCCAAAATTTAAATATGTTTCAGAAAGCTAAAAGAATAGAAAAATATATGTCAGCAATCTAAAACAAGTGATTTGAATATGAAAAGCAAACGGAGATTGTCTCAAAAGATCTTCCAGCCATCCAAAGTCCAAGTTCTTAGGCAACACCTTAGATAAAACAAAAGATAAAAGAGTGCTTAAAACTCAAAAGTTCTTATCAGCCACAAAAATATACAACCAACGTATCATTTTTGGCCCTTTTGGTCTATGTCATAACTCAACCTTAACCCACATAATTATCAACTTATCTTCTTTATAATTACTAAAAAAAACCTCAAGAAAACTCTTCAAAAAATCTTCAAAAACTCTTCAGACAACACACACACACTGCCCTCTCAACAGTCGCGTCTTAAACGGAAGCTCAAAAACTGAATGAAAAAAAAAAAAAACAACTTTCAAAGAGGCAGCTGGCCCCAGCCACAAAATCTCCATCTGCCTACCTCCAAAGATCTCCCTCCTTTGCCCGAAAATAAATGTGTTAACACGCTTTAGCATGGTTAATGGGTAGAATCGAAAGCCGATTATGTATCTCACAAATGCACCAAAGAAATGCACGAAAGAAATGTTCATTCATAACAAGATTTCCACACACTTTCCAGCGAAAGATCTAAAACCAAAAGAAAAGATGTTGTTGCTGGTCTGGGGGTGTGGGTGAGACGACATTGGTCTAGTGTCTCGTGAAAACAAATGTCAAACCGCTGGAAGTCTTGTCGCCAGATCAGGTCTCTGGAGGGAGGGAGGCTGCATATTGTGCGGGGCCTGTTACCTGTTGACGCGGCAGCAACAACACACAGAAAAGCCAGAAAACAAAAGCGGCCCAAAAAAAAACAAGTCAACAAAATAAAACAAGAAACAAAAATATATGCGCTGGGTTTAACGAAGGTTTTAATACACTAAAAGAGACGGGAGATGTCAGAAAGAGTTGAGATTTGTATGCAGCTTTAATGTTCCATAGAGAAATCTATTAAACCTTAGATGCTTTAGTGGGAATATGTGCAAAAAAAATATCTACCAGCTGTGGTCTATTTTTAGTAATTTTTTAAACCTTTTTTGGTGGAAAATCTGAAGAAATTTTAAGTTTGGAGTGCTCAAAAATGATTGAATATTAAATGTAAATATAAGAGTTTTCCCAAGAGTAACTAATATTTGGAAGAATTATATTCTCTTCGTAATATTTGTCATACCCTCCTCCTAGAGCGTGATCGTACAGCCCAAAACCACAACAAATAACAAACCCAAAAACAAACACAGAGTGTAGAAAAACAAAAAACGCGTGGGGGCTTTTCTGAAGTTTTTTTGTTTGTTAGAAGCACTTGAAATTGTCTGACCGATTGTCAGTTGGTGTTGTATCTGTTGCTGTTTGCTGTTGCCAGTTTTTGCGTGGGTTCCCTCTACTACACAAAAAAGTTGTTTGATTAGTGACCAGAGATCTCTGTTGGCTCTTAACCGACAGCAGCAGCAGCCGCTCGTCGCGTATTAATTGTCTATTTAGCCACAAATTATAATCACTGCATCCGATTTTGGTTGATTGCCACATATACATATTTTGTTGGTTAGATGATTGGATAGTTTTTCCAGTTCAAATGCTTAAGTTTGAAGTTTGTTTTTAAGCTTATGGAAATTTTTTTAGAGCCATCAAACTTTGAGGGTGTTTTGAAAGGGGAAATATAAATTTAAAAGTGGAGAAAAAGTCAAGCTTAAAATTTATAAACATAATTCACAATTAAATAAACATTTCAGAATGATTATCTACTTGTCTGCTTCTTCATTTAATGCTTCGAAAACTTCTCAAAAAAAAAAGAAATGTTCATTAGAAAATGTCAAACTTTTGGGGCAGAGTCAGCGGCAGAGTGCACCAAAGACACTCGACAATTTTGTATGCTGGTTGACTGCATTATGAAGCACTTGAAAACTTTAATGATCGCTGCACCGCCCAAACCCCTACCCCCTTCCCCTTCTCCCTGCTGGCTGTAGGCAATAGAAACAGCAGAGAAACATGCAACTAGAACAACATGCAACATCCAGTGGCATGAACACATGCCCGCAGGCACAATTGAAGTGCACTTTGTTGGACCAATTAATTTACATTTCCGCGCAAAAAAGCATGGCCAAAAAACAGCATGGGGAGGGAGTAAAGGAAAACCAGGCGGAAAAGCAAATGCAAAATGGGAGTAGCAGAGAGAGAGAAAAAAAGTTTACATAGAAACAAAAGCAACGGGTAAAGGGCAGCGGGGGGCTGGCAACAACACGAAGTGGGGCGCCACTTGAAGGGAAAGGCAATGGCCCTTGACTTGGACGTTGAACGGTGGCCCGACGATTGACCAGAGCCCCTGGACACCGTACCAAACTCCCAGACTCCGGGACTCCTGGACTCTCCTGGCTTCTGTTTGCATTTCAAACACAAATGACCGCAGTCTATGTATATGTGTGTGTGTGTATGGCTGTATCTGTGTGAAGTCTGGTTAGTTTTTGATGAGCATTTGGACTGGACTGGCCTGGACTGTCGACTGTTACCAGTCAGCGGCGGGAATCACAGCGCGAAAATGGCTGAAACAATTTTGTTGCATACATTTTCGAGAATGCAAAAAAGGGAAACAGTAAAGAAAGCCACAGAGAAAGAGAGATAGAGAAAGAGAAACAAGTAAACGTAGTGTTAATTGCAGCTAAAAATCTATTAAAAATCTGCAAGCCTGAAAGCTTTAAGAAAGCCTTTTTCAAGCCAAAAAAACTCTTTAAATTTTATTTTATTTTACAATATTATTTGTGGATTTATTTGCCTAACTTCATGTAGATTTTAGCTAACCTAGAACCTATCTCAAGGTGCTGTAGTAGACAGCCGCACAGACAATCAGCACGAGGGCCGTGTACAGGCAGACATTCAATGCGATTAATCGAATTTTTCGCCATTTTGTTTGTGGCCTCTCGCGTATGAATTCCGGCAGTCTTCCGGTTGTCCGGCGATGCATGAAGGTGCTCTCCCGTGGCCTTGGCGGTGGCGTATTCTCCGCCGAGGAGGAGCTCGTGTAGTCTTCGGCCAGAGCCGGTGGCACTTTGCTTGTTGGCGGCGGCGCTGGGAGATGAATTCGCTTCAAGGCCGATGGCGGTTGCACTTTGGGCTGCGGCGGTGGCGGTGGTGGCGGTGCACTGGGCGATCGCGGGTTCCTGGGTGCGGGAAAAAGTGTCTTTCGCACGGGCGGAGGAGGAGCCGTAGGCGCAGGTGGTGGAGGCGTTGGGGGCGGTGTTTTAGCAGAAGGCGATGGCTGAGAGTGTCTTCTGAGGAGGCTCTTACGCTCTCCTGCAGGTGGAGTCGTTGGTGGTGGTGCAGGAGGCGGTGGCGGTGGCGGTGGAGGGGGCGATGCCTGAGATAGTCTTTCAAATATACTTCTTCGCTTCTCTTCTACAGGAGGAGCAGGAGGAGGAGGCGGCGGGAGAATCTGTTGTGCCTGTGACTTTTTGCTCTTCCTTTCTCCTGCAGGAGGTGGAGGAGGCGGTGGTGGTGGTGGAGGGGGCGCTGCCTGAGACAGTCTTTCAAATATACTTCTTCGCTTCTCTGTTGCATCAGGGTGAGGAGGAGGAGGAGGCGAGTGAGGAGGGCTCTGTGCTGCAGCAGGCAGGAATGACTGAGACTTTTTGCGCTTCCTCTCTCCAGCAGGAGGAGGAGATGGCGTCGGAGGGGGCGACGCCTGAGACTGTCTTCCAAATATACTTCTTCGCTTCTCTTCTACAGGAGGTGGAGCAGGAGGCGGCGGCGAAGGGCTTCGTGATTTCCGAGACTTTTTGTCCTTCTTTTTCCTGTGCCCTCCTGAAGGATCACTCGTTGGTGGCGGTAATGGTGGTGGCGGTAGCTGCGTCAAAGTCGATCGTATGGTCCGTCGTGTATTGGGTGGGGATTCTGGAGACGTAGACGACGATGCCCCAGGCGGCCGAGGCGTCGGTGGTGGCGCTGCTGGATCCTTTTTGCGTGAACCCCTCTTGGGTATGGGCGAAGTTTCGTTTCCTTCTGGCGGCGGCGTTTCCTTCGACGGCGGCAGTGGTGGATAGTGTTGCATTGTTGGCCAAATGAATTGTTGCTTAAATGTTTCATACAAATAATAATGTTTGATGTAAATGTAAAAGACATGATTGATGGAACGCACAAAAGTGATTGAACTAGGAGTAGTCTGGCTGCTACCTTGTGGCATATTCAGTCAGCATATCTTTGCAACGGGTTGCAGTTTACAGCCCACTTTTCAGTCGTATATCCTTACAGTTATTTGCTCAAATAAAGTTATTTGTCATTGCCAGCCATAGAGCAGGGATACCCTCTCTCTCTCTCTCTCTCTCTCTCTCTGTCACTGCAGCACCCACCAAAGATTACAACTTCACTTTTGACTATAATTGCTTGAACGTGGCACTAGTTCTAGCCTTTCCCCGCTACCTCTCCCATGCACTCCCACACTCCTCCATGTTTTAGTGCCAGACAGGATCTGTGCATGGACCTCCCTCTGCATAGCATTTCCGTTGCGGCAAGCAACGAACCTCGGTTCATAGACGTTTTTTCCTATGGCTTTTCCTCTGCTGCTCTCTCTCTCTCTCTCTCTCTCTCTCTGTTTTTTTTCCCGTTTTTGTGCTCATGTTATTGCATTTAATTTGTGCCAGTGTTGGGGCCGACTGCTTCCTGTTCGCGGCACAAAAAGAAAAGGAAAAAAAATACAGCGAGAAGTCGGAAAAGCGGGAAAGCTCGCAGACGCTTCACAGACACTGCGACATGTTTGCAGGCCAGGCCTGCCTCTCCTCTCTGTCTTTCCTTTTATGCTCTGTCTCTTGCCCCTTTTGTGTGTGCTAGTGTGTGTTCTGGTGTGTGTTTGTGTTGGTGCTGTCTCTTCAAATGATAACTCGCGGCCAAACATGCGATAAAGGCTACAACAACAGTCAGGATATTTGTGAAAAACGAGGCAAAACCTAGCGAAAAAAACATGCCAAAAACGTGTAGAAATGATAGAAGAGTTGTTTGGACACTAAGATACCTGATATTTGGCAGAAATCTAAGAGGTATTCTTAGCAAGATACATATAAATATAGCAGAAAAGCTAAAGAGTATACTTGGGTGGTCGATTTTTATATATACGATATGAAAGTTATCCGATTGTGATGAAACTGAAAAGATGGATAGATAACAGCTCTGTTTATCAGCATGCCAAAGATTAGTTTCATATCTTGAATATTGTGGATACTACAGCATTTTGTTTGTTCTGTCTGTAATACTCTTAGTAGTCCGATAACGATGAATCTTGGTATTTAAGTAGGTAGAACCCCTCTATACATAATGGCATAAAAATAAATTCCATATCTTTAAAATTGTAAAAGTCACAAGATTTTCTTTCAATCGACTCTGAAAATTTAAGTTTCGAAGATTTTTCTGTTACATAAAATCAATATTGAATTCGGGAACTCCTCTCTTCCTAGAGCTTCTTTGAAGGTTTCCATTTCTTCTTTACACATTTGCGAAATTACCCTTCTTCTGTACGTTTCCAGGGTATTCGATAGGAAGGCAGTACGAAATTAAATGCGAACTTTATGCAGCTGGAAATGCAGCACCAGCAGCAGAAGCAGCAGCAGAGCAAAAAGAGAGAGATAGAGACAGAGACATAAAACAACATAAAAGAAGCGCTTACACACACACACACACACAAACATTGTCTAGCCGGTTGCATACTTTTGTGAAGCACTGTGCCTGCCACACTTCCACACTTTGTGCTCTCTCCATTCTCCACTCTCCACTCGTTATCTCTGTGTGTGTGTGTTTGCGCTTTCAATTCCATTTCCACTTGATTCGGTTACTGTTTTGCAATGTTAACTACATTTTCGCATGTTCTCTTTTCTCTCTCTCTCTTCCCTTCTCTCTCTCTCTAAATGTTATTTATTCCACCTACTCCGCCTCCCCTTTTTCCCACTCATTTTCTCTACGTTTTTTATTTTTGTGAATTTTTCTTTTTGCCTGTTCTTCTGGTTTTCCATATCTTTGTCTTTTTGGATAAATATATATATATATGTAGGCAGGATGTACTATATAAGAGAAGAGCAGAGAAGAGAGAGAATTATGCGCATATTAAAAATGCATTAACATTTTGTATGGCGTCCAGGCAGGAAGGGTGGCAGGCTGGCTGGGAGGGGGTATGAGGCCTGAACAAGAGGAACGTTTTTATGGTTGTGGTTGGCAGAGAATGGAAGGGTTTACTCACGTTGAAGGACATTTACAGGTGTAGTTGAGGGTAAAAACCTAAAGACTTGGAGCCAGAAAAGTAGTTGGGATAATCCATTTGGATTGGGGAATGAGAAAAGGATTTCCCCTGATTTACTTTTAAATTTGTTTGGAATTATTTAAGAATTTACAACATTAATTTTTAAGATTTTTAACCTCAAAAAAGAGACTTAGTTCCGCTCAGATCTTTTCTGTATTTGAGGTACCTTAGTTTCCGCTCAGATATTTTTCTTTATTTGAGCTTTCTTAAATCCGCTCAGATCTTTTCTTTATCTGCTATAAAGTTGAATATTTATCACCTCTAGGCATTTGTTTATGTGCCCATCAATCCTGGGCATTTGCATTTCCATCAATATTATGCTTGGAGGAGCTCCAGTGCTGAAATTTCAACAAATAAATCAACACAAATCTTTCGACAGTTGCATGCAACATGAAAATAGTTAGACAGAGAGAGAGAGCGAGAGATGGCTGGAAATGAAAAGAAATAGGAAAACGAGATGAGATGAGAAAATTCTCATCACTCTAGTGCAGTGCGAAGCGAGAGAAATGTTCGACACCATTCACTCAAAAAAACATTGCCAAATGTCAGGGCAGTCAGTGGAGAGGGGCAGGCAGCAGTTGTGGAAATGCAACGAAAATAAAATAGGATTTAAAATAGAAGAAAAAACTAAGCAGAAGTTCGGGATACTCTAACCGAGAAGTGCAGATGGGGAAAAAGGTAATTTTAAGGGGAAATTAAAGGAAGTTTTGGCACTCCAAAAAAAGCTGAACTTTCAATGATATTAAGTCTAAGAATGATACCACTTTTAGGTAACTTTTGAGACCCAAATAAAATGCAGAATTCCAATATATTTTAGTCTTATTAGAAACCTTTAGAACCCTTTTATCTAACAGCAACAAAACGTCTCCCAAAATCTACCATACCTTTTCCTTTGCTCAACCCACATAAATCATGATCCACAAAAAAAAACTTTTTCTACTAGCAAATATTTTTCCCCCCAAGCAACGAGTGGACCGGACGACAACGACATGTGATTGTCAATCAAAAAAAATACTAGACCCCAAAAACAGAAAGAAAGAAATCAAAATTGTACTGTAAACAAAAACATATTTCCAGACGAGGTCAACAGAAGCACAAAAATCTCTTCTCTTCTCTCTGTTTTTTTTCGAGCACATGAAAGATTATAAATTTGTTTGGGCATACGAAAATTTCAAAGCCTGAAATAAAACTTGCAATAATATTTAATTTTTTGTTGCGGTTCGCAAAAGCCACAACAAAATGTCAGAGTTTACACAGAGGTTGCTTGGAAAATTATAAGCGACATGTGGTGGATGGAATGACAACCCTGTGGCAGGCCACAAAATGCGGTCTGACATCAGTGATGCTGTGTGCCTTCCCCTTCCCACTTTGTTGTTGTTGCGATAAAGTTCAAATACAAAACTATTTTCCAGAAACTGCCAACAGCAGAAAGCAGCCGCAGCACCAGCAGAAAAGCCCATACAAAGCACACGCCCGATAAGGCTTATCAGCTTCTCAGTAAGATAATAAAAGTTAAACAAGATACAAAAAAAAAAAAAAAAAAAATAAAATGGTATTAAAACAATAAGTGAAAGAGAGAGAGGGGGAGGGGGTGAACGAGCATCATTTCATAGAAACTTTATCCTCTGGCGTAGAAGTTTTTCTTCGACTTTTGGGATAATATTTTGCCAGCAGCAGGAGCAGCATCGGGGAGGGGAGGGATTAACCCAATTCTTGTCAACAGTTTTTCGCCCCACACACCACAGTTTTCACTTTTTCCAGCGCTCCACTTCTTACCAATTTTCGTCTCGTTTTGCGGTTAATTAAATATTCAGTTAGATAAAAGAGCTTAAAGAAAAGGTACTTAAATTAGACGAAGAGACGCAGAGAGAGAGTGGGAGAGAGTGCCAAGGGCTCTGGGCGGAAGGGTAAATAAGCTCATAAAAAATATGAAGCCCTGAGCCCTGAAGTTTGGTTTGGCGCCACAAATTATTTGCCTTTACCTTGGCAACGCGTCGCGGCAACCGGCAGCGGCAGCAGCGGCAGGCAGCATCTACGGAAAAAGGCAATTTAAATTCTAATGATAATGCCGCAAAAGCCCCATGCCACGAGCGGGTATCCTTGGGGGGTTTTGTGTGTGTGTGTTGTGGGTTCTGGGTTGCGTTCGGGTTCCAGTTCCGCCGTTGTGTAAGTGGGCTTAACAAATTAGCGCGCCAGGCTACCAAGGACTCACAAATATCCTGTGGGAACTCCATGGGAAATGCCATAAATCGCAGCTCTATGAAAATTTGTACTTCATTTCCTACTTTTTCTTCATTCTTCGCTTCTTTCTTGTACAATTTTCAACACCTTTTCTCCCTCTGTCTCTCCTTTTTTTTTGCTAATTATATTTTGTTTGCGCTCCATGAGAGGATTATATATTATGTGTGTGTGTGTAGGTAGCTAATGCTCTGAAGGGATTAAGGATTTATTATATACTAAGCCAGCGTACAAGCCTCATGGCTGATGGCATAATTTGTTAGCTTGGCAATATGGTTGCAAGGAAAGGGTAATTAAGTAATGGGAAGACATAATGTAGGGTAAATTATTACGGTGACTGAGAGCTAGAAAAAGTACGGGTAAAATACTGTACAAAATATTCAAAAAATACTAAACAAATAGCACATAAAATATCTTGAAGAAATTTACCTACAAAATCCAGCTTTACGGCCAGCGGTTAAAATACTGTAAAAATACCAAAAAATACTAAACAAAATACAACAGAAAAAAAATTTACCTACAAAATCCAGCTTTACCCACAGCGGGTAAAATACTTTTAAAAAATACCAAAAAATACTAAACAAAATACTACCAAAAAAATACAATAAAATTTCTGGGAAAAATTTCATACAAAATACTGTAAAATAAATAATAATAATAATAAAATACTGTACAAAATACCAAAAATACTGCACAAAATACTACAGAAAAACAATAAAATATTTGGAAGAAATATTCATACAAAATCAAGCTCTACCCACAGCGGTTAAAATACTGTAAAAAATACCAAAAAATACTGAACAAAATTCTACCAAAAAAATACAATAAAATATCTGGAAAAAATTACATACAAAATAAACTCTAGCTCAGCTGGTAAAATACTGCAAAAATACCAAAAAATACTAAACAAAATACTACAGAAAAACAATAAAATATCTGGAAGAAATTTACCTACAAAATCAAGTTCTACCCGCGGAGAGTCGTCTTTGAAAAAACTCTTCCACATAAAATAAATTTAAATCTGTAACAAATTATTTACATGCCCATAATTGGAACCCTATTGGCACCCCAATACAAAATGAAACAATGATCCAGATTTCCCAATATTAATACTCCATAAATAGCCCCAAAGAAAACCCTCCCCCAAGAGCACCATTCCAGCTGAATTCAATTACTTGTTGATCATTGAAACCACCACAGCAATTCAATGAGTATCAATCAGAAACCCATTCAAACTGCCAGTTATCATTGAAATTCATTAGAAAATGAATGAATACCCACCCAAAAAAGCCGCCCGGAAGCAGGGAACCACGAACCCCCAAGAACCATAATTAACCAACCAATTCAAAGCTCAAAAGCAAAATATAAATCATCATTAAGAAGCGGCCAAGAAGAGTATCGGTTTAACCCACCCAAAAGAGGGCTTAGGGTGGGGGAAAATAGTTGAAATTTCCATTTACTCAAGCAATTTGGTAAATTGAACGGAACGAATCGAAACCAACCAAAGAAGGGGGTGTGGGGTAAAAGCTTTCCGCAAAATCAAATGCCAAAAAGGGCTGAAAACACGATAATAATCCTATCAAATGGCAAAGGACAGACCAGCCAGGCAGCCCAACCCAACCATTGATCCTGAACAAAAGTCCATTTTTTAGCACTTTGTTCTCGAAGCGAAAGGCTAAAACAAAAACTTAAATACATTTACGAACACCAGCTAGCCAGGGTCCAGGGTCCAGGGCTTCCTCTCTCACTCTCTCCTGCGTATTGCCAACAATTATTGCGTCATTAATCAGGCGGCATTTGCAAATTCCCTGACATGCCACCAGACTGTCCCTCCACTCTACAGATATGCGTGTGTATATATAGGGGATATTGGGAATATATATAGGGTATATATACATATACATACATATGTATATCGAGGAGGCAGCAGCTGGCATGACTTTTGTGTGGCTATGAGAGCGAAAAAGGCAAATCTTCAATTTTATTGATTGTTTGTTAACCCACACCCCCCAGCTCGGTGCTCCGCCTTTCCATCAGGAGTGAAATTCGAATCCGTATCCCGAAGGAAGATGAATGAACACACTTGACGCATGAGATGAACAAATCGGGGTAAATGGGTCGAAGGTTTCAGCTTGGATTTCACTTGAATTTTGCAGGCATTTTGAATGCTCTTTAAGCAGACTCGAAGGGAGTGAAATCGCTGCTTTAAAATATAGAAATTAAATTAATTTAATTACTACAAAAATTACTAAATATTTGAGGTAAATCTAGAGATAAACCCTGAGCCTTTTGTGCTTATATTTAAATTCAATTTAAATTCCAAAATAATCTTCAACACATCAGGTATCAATTTTCTGCCCAAATGGTTCCTAGAATTCTCCATTATGCCCACATAATTATGGTATTCAATTCACGCTACGAAAATGCCTTTAACCTTTAACACGAAACGAAACCCAAAAGAAGAAACCCAAACCCCAAAACCCAAACTCCGAAACCCAAAAGAAAAACCCCAAACTCCGAAACACAAAAAGAAAAACCCCAAACTCCGAGCACCAAATGATGTAAAACGAGTGTGAAAATTTGTCTTCTTAAATGTAAGAAAAAGGAAAAAAAGAAAGAAAAAAAACTCGAAAGGGATTTCCATGTGACTTCCGCAGCAGCAGCCTTGACTGCAGTGCAATTGAGGCGGTTGCTGATCCCTACTTTTGGTTCTGGCTCCTTCTCGGCCAATGGCCATTTATGTAGGGTTGGCCCATGCCCAATGCTCGAGGCGAATACGAACCCCAAGAAATGTTTCGAGGGGGTGTGGGTGGGAGGCAAACGCATTAAAAGCCTCGCAACACATTTTCATTTTTATTTCCCACATACCCCCCATACCATGGCCCATGCCCCATTTGGTTGCTCTTCGAGTTGCTCTGCCCAGCGGCACTCACAGTTGCGTATCAATAAAATATCCATATATGCATGTTAAGTAAGTATTTCTCCCCACCCCCTTGACTCTTCCTCGTGTGTGTGTGGCTGTGTCTGAGATTCTGTGATTCCTTGTGATTCCTTCTGGCCCCCGAAAAACGAATTGGGATTTAAGTGTTGTACAACCACCAGAAAGAAGCAGCCAACAGAGGAGAGCTCTGCATGGCCATGGGTTGGCCATTGTGTGTTGGTTCTCCCTCAGGGGAGGGGTGTGAGAAATACAAATAAAAATGTTCGAAACGAAACCGAATACTGGACTTGTAAGCAGTTAGGCAAGAAACGTGCCACAGGCTAAGGGCAAAACCCCGTCCGAACATAAGTAAAGAAAGTAAAGAAGGAAACTTGTTCTGGTACATGTTTTTTTTTCTTCTCTCTCTCTCTCGAGTGCTTTGACCAGAATGTTGCGTATACGCAATGTTGAACTTGCGAGTATTTTGTATCCAAAAAAAGAGTTACATATATGAAAAAAGAGTTTAATATGTTTTAAGGGGGTAAGCATTATGTTTGCTTAGGCTTAGAAATAAATCTACTCTATATAGAGGCTCGTATTTATCTAGAAATTTAATTTCACTTAAACAATTTTTACTATTTTCAATAGCTTAGCCCTTCGTTTTCCACCTTTTCTATGCTACATAGAAACTTGCTCACTATTTCTCCTATATACATATATGCTATATATTCTATATTCTATTTTCAATAGTTTAGTCCTTTCTTTTCCACCTTTTCTATGCTACATAGAAATTTGCTCACTATTTCTTCTATTTATCTACTTTTATCCTTGTCTCTCTTGCTGCTACCTGCCAAATCCCTTTTGCTTAATTGTTTGCTACACTTTTGTTATTGGACTTTTCACTTCGTTATATGTAGTTGTTGTGTTCGCCCAGTAGTTGTCGATTTTTGAATAACAAATTCATTAATTTTACGAGACAACACAAAAACGAAAAGCAGTAGGAAAAGTTTCTGGTACTGGCACTGGTCCGGGTCCATCACAGCCAGGCAACACAGAGGAAACGTGGCACGTAGCAGCAGCAACACGGTGAGGGGTGGGGTGGGGGCGAGCTGCCATTTCATTTCTGTGATTAAATCTCGGACCAAAGTTTTTGGCCAGCTTTCTCTCCAGCTGCCGCTGCTGTTGCCGGTTTTTATTGTGCAAATTATTATTGTTAGTCAATTGAATTAATTTCGCGCACAGCTTCCTGCCACTGCCCCTCCTCTACTTCAACGATTTGTTGAATTCAATTAGTTTATTGTGATTTTATTTGGGCTTTTTGTATGGGCGCAGAAAAGTTTCTCAGGCTGCGTGAAAATGCTTTCCCCAGGAAAACTTTTGTGTGTGTGTTAATGGAATTGAGTTCTTATCGATGCTACGCCCCCACCACCCCTTTCAATTAGATGGTTTTTGTGTGCCTCTCATAAATAGTTAAACTTTCGAATGATTCCACTCTTTTTTAATGTTTCGCTTCCCTGTTTCGTTCTATATTCGTTTTTTCGACACATTTTCACACCCCCTTCTTCGTTTTTTTTTATGCTTAAAGTTTTCGCTGAAAATTTTCATCATTTGCTTTCGCTGCACGTCGCTACCCTCAACTTTTATTATCGAAATAATCGAGTTTTAATGTCCAGCAGCAAAACGGCAGAAAGAAGCACGAAAGCAGCACAAAAGCACCCAAAGAAATGGCTCTCGACTCTCATAAATAAATAAATTTCACAGCACAAGAGGAGAGAAAGTATAGTATAAAAGAAAACTGCCATCGAAATGGCATTTAAAATTTGGTTTGGTTATAATTCTTTTCGAACTTTAAGGATTATCAAGATGATGATTGTATATAGTAGGTAGATTTGACCCAAAACATTTAATTGTCATAACTTATGAAAGGATGTCGTGTGCTGCCCCTGAGGCTTATGAATTATTAAACACAAATAATGTGAAGTGGGCGCCAATCCTTTCTTAAATCCTTAAGATTCTTATTATCACGTCTTGTGCTTAAAGTTTGGCTATATTTTTGGGTGGAATGTTAAGGTTTACTTCCTTATTTATATGTGTGCCGCTAAAAGTTTATTTTATAACCCTGACTGACACACACACCTTTTTCTTCAGCCATTTTCGCTCACCTTCATCATCATAAAATTTCACAGTGCACACACACACCAAGAGACATGTGTGTGGCTACAGTGAAGCTCCGTGTATCAATGACATGCCAAAAGCCCATAATCCTACAGGCAACTCGCTGGCTTTTAGCAGATTAAAACTTCTTCAAAAAGGGAAAACTCACAGCCGAAGATACTTCTGGGAAAAGGTGCGGTTGGGCGCATAAGGGCGAAACTTGATTGTGTTATTAACTGGCTTAAATGGATGTTAATTTTTGGGCCACAAGACAGTGCGTAACATAGCCCCGAGTTTGGTAAAGTGTTGGTTATTGTTTGAGGTAAAGAAAACGAATAGAATTTGTTGGGAAAGTAAAGATTATTACAGCATATCTTAGACAATTCTTTCTATGGTCATTATGGTCATCCCCCTAATAACTTCTCTTTACACTAACGTTACGCACTGTACTGTTGATTGCTTGTGGCAGCTCATTTGTTGCTTGGTTTGCTTATTTCAATTAAATGTTAATAAAATTGTCTAACCGAAAAAACTAATTTCGCTGCTAACTCATGTGGATGGAAAATCCGAAAAGAAAACGACAAAAGAGCAGGCAGCAGGGGGGCTGTAGGTTTGTAGGTTTTTCCTTATCTGCGTGGACTCCAAATTGGCCAACTTAAGTACCGTTACGTTCTAGTTGAGCATTTTCTTTTTTGGTTTTGGTTTTGGTTTGGTCTGGTCTGTGTGGCCAGAAGGGAAAAGTTTATGGGTAAGCGCTTACATTTCCCCAGCCATTAATTCCACCTTGCTTTTCAATTAGTGTGGCCGTTTGGCTCGTGCTTGTTTCCTTGTTGGTACCGGTTTTGTGTCTTTTATCGTTTCCTGCCCCTCTCTCTAACTCTCTGGCTTTGTGTCCTGATTTATGCTGTCGTTCTGCAGTTGGGGTCCACTGCCACAGTTGGGAGTAGTAGGAGGAGCCCTGCCAGATGGCTTGAGGTGACTGCAGGTTGCCAGAGTAGCAGGGAGTAGCGGGGCTTATCTCTTTCCATTCACCACTGCCACTACTTCCTTCCCATCTTAACTAACTCGTCTTCATTTCTCACTTGGCTGCGTATTTGCCAGGTGTTGCCTCCTCTTTCTCTCTCTCTCTCTCTCTCTTTGTGTGTGTTAGTGTTATGTGTGGGAGTTGGCCTGGCTCTGGTTGCCACAATATTAGCCATGTTGGCCATGTCCATTGGCCAGAAGGTGTCGTGTTGATGTATCGCTAAGCAAATAGGGTTGTCAGGTGGCTTGTAAATGTGGCAAATACACAGCTGCGTGTTATTTAGCGTGCTTTGTGGTTGTGGCCATAATGAGTTGCATAGAAGTGGTAGGTAACGATTTTAGTAATTATCGATATGTTATCGATAAGAAGTTATCGAAAGGCTAATCAGTGCATTGTAGTTATTTCAACGACTCATGTATCGAAATTGTTATCGATAACAGCAAATCGATAATTATCGATAACAAAATGTACTCAAAAATAGCTCAAAATCATTCAGCAAACGGTTTCTCTAGCAAATCAACACCAACACAAGCCTATAACTGTCCGCCCAACCCACACCATTCAGCGCCTTGACAACCCTGTTAACCCATTGAGATTTGCGGATGAGGATGAGCTGTGAGGCAGTGTTGCGCCCTGGCTATGCAAATTGCAAATCGCTCGCATTTCAAACGCGCCAACACCTGCTGGAAGGCTTAACCAAACACGCCTACAACACCCACCCACCCCAGCCACTCCTTCGCCGTCTCCTTTGCTGTCCCGCCCATCAGACAGAGGTCTACCTCCCACCCAACCGTTGCCAACCTTTTACTATGCTCGCGCGTGTCTTTTTTCTCTCTCTCTATCTATCTCTCCTCTTTCCATCTACTGCTTCTTCTATCAGTGTCGTTTTGTTATTTATCCTGCGTGCCTCTTGACGCCTTTGGGGCATGCCACTTAACACACATCGACCAGCGTTGGCTGCCACACCCACAAGAGGTCTAGGGGTGCCATGGGGCTTACGAGCAGCAGCAGCAGCAGCAGGAGCAGGAGGTGTTCCCGTAATCTTTTTCTTGAGTTTTGCGTGCAATGCGTCCGCGTTATTTGCTTTTCATTTCTTTTCCCATGCTTTGCTTTTTGCTTTTTTAATTTATCATGTCTATTTGTTTAGTGTTTGTGCCCTGTACACCCACCCATCCATTGAGTGGAAGAGTCCGTTCTTTTCCTTTGCTCTGTGCCCCCTTGTTCATTTGTTATCCTTCTTGTTTGCTTTTTGTTTCTTGTGCAGCTTTTCACTTTTGAATGCGGCGCTCATTTTTTTTTTCGCTCTCTCTCTCTCTCTCTCTCTGGTTTTTCTGCTTGGATTTTCCATTTAGTCGATAGTTTGTTTTAAGCAAAAAAAAAGAGAGAAAAGCTTTACGGAGTTGCTTTCACTGGATTTCTGCACTCTCTCCCCCCATTGCTTTCCCTTTAACCCTTTTTTTCTACAGTTTTCCTTTCTATCTGTCTCTGGCTCTCTGGGTAAGCACCCAACTCCTTGTGGCCAGGTTGCTGTTGCTGTTGCTCTTTGATTAGGTTTACACATTAATTGAAAATCATTGAGTGTGGTTTTGCCCCAGTGCCAGAGCAGAACTCTCTGCCCCTGTACTTCATGTGTTTGTGTTGTCATTTAATTAATTTATAGCTAAGTTTTATTAGCGATAGATGCGGTCTTGCAACTCATCATCGAAGTTAGTTTCGAGTGCGGAGTCTCTTGCATAATTTATAGAAAATTCAATTTGCTTTAAAGGGACAACCCACCCTCAAGTTCTTGAGGCTATTTATCTTTTGGCAGCACGGAATTTTGTTGTATTTCTAAACAACACAAAACCACGAGAACAATGCAAACAACCAAATGATGGCCAGAGGATGGCTCTTGCCACACAAAATTAAATCAAATTCCAGAAAAAGGGAAACGAAACGAAATGAAGATTCATCAGTGACAGGGACACATCTTATTTAATTTCCACTCCAGAAGCTGAGGCATAAACATTAATTTTTGTTAATCTATTTCCAAGATTTCCAAGTTGGTCAACTTTGCAGCTGTTTCTCATGGATGTTTACTGGGTTTCTAGAGCTCGCTCTCTCTCTGCTGTCTCTGGACCGCAAGTAAATATGCTGTCATTAATTTAAAACTTGAGCAAACAAACCCAAAAACTTCTACAACGAACCAAAAGCAGAATAGAGAGACCCAGATGCTGTCTCTGTCTCTCTCTCTCTACTGCTGCTGCTGAGTTATGTTCATTAGCAGATTCAAAAGCACAGGGATATACGACCAGAGAATTTAGTTGGAATTTCTAATGAGCGTGAGACAGGCAGAAGGCTAGGCAAGGGGCATGAGGCAGGGGGCAGGAGGTGCAGATCTCTAACCCAAATATGTCAAGACGTTGCAATGCAAGGGGGCAATGCTCTGAGAGGGTCAGCAGGTGTACAAGTGGGTCTCTCTCGCTATCTCTGTCACTCTCTTTCTCTCTGTCTCTGTCTTGTGTATGTGTTTGTACTGGGGGTGGCAAAAGTGGGTCTCTTGTGCATGTGCTAAAGTGTTGATACAAGTTACTTTCCACAGTATCCCTCTGAATCTCTCTAACACAGTGACACACACTCAAAAGTAGCAGTGTGTGTGTGTCGTCCTGCGTCCCCTCTGTCTCTCATAAACCACATCAGACGATACAGAAGGATACGTACATTGGGGCATGCCTGTCCTGCACTGTCTGCCACTGCCCTGTCCCGCCTTTGCCCTACCTCTGCCCTGTCCTGCCATTTCAGACAGCTGAGGCACGTAGCAGACAGCTGAGCATGACGAGTTGACAAAGTGCATCACCCATAAAGAGAGAGCGAGAGAGGCATCCACAAAGACCTGCATCGCAGCCCTACTGCATACTATCTATAGTACTGCATGTCCCTAAACAGTCGAAGAAAAATTAGTTACTTATGCAAATGTGGAATGCAGATTGCAGAATTTACCCCCAACCCACCACCCCACTCAGTAATTTCTCGTATCTTGTGGATGGATTTCTGCCATTAATGGCAAAAGACGATCCATGACATTTGCCTTAATGGGATAATTGTCAAATTACAATTGGAATTTAATTGATTGAAATGTTTGTGCATGCAAATGCAGGTAGCTATATCTCTCTCTATCTCTCTCTCTCTCTCTCTCTTTGTGTCTCTGTGTCTCCCTGTGACAGGTTTATTGACATAAATATGTTTTTGGTTATTGGCTAACCAAAAATTGAATCATTGACATGTTTTGTACATATCATTGATAAATTTTCATTAATTATGGACACAATCCACAGATATATAGATATTATATAATATAGATATAATAGCTACTATGGACATTTATTTTTGTCATTAGAAAATGTTAATTCGAAGGGTAGGGAATGGGAAAATGTTACGTCAGAATATGGCACCAAAGGGTTAACTTGGAAGTACAAAATTACAGGAAATTCTTTAGTTAACTTTTCCTACTTTTGTAGTAGGAATTTCCACTTGTTTTTCACCATTCTAAATTTCTTTCAGTGTATATTTTGTTTGTTGCCCATTTTTGTAGTCTCATGTAAATTAATCTACACAACTCGGCGCATGTTAACTCTCCACACATTCATCTCTCTTTCCTTAACTTGTAGACACTTTCTTGCCCCCTCTTGCTGCCTCTGAAACTCCCACTTTCTTGCTACCTCTGAAACTCCTCTTTTGCCTGCCTCTGAAACTCCTCTTCCCACTTCCACTGCCAGTGTTGCTCCTTTTTCTCAGCCTCTGAAACTCCTCTTCCCACTGCCTCTGTTGCTCCTCTTTTCTCTGCCTCGGATGCTCTCCTTTTCCCAGCCTCTGCTGCTCCTTTTTCCCTTCCTCTGTTGCTTCCCTTTTTCCAGCCTCTGCTTTTCCCTTCCTCTGTTGCTTGCCTGTTTTCCCTGCCTCTCTTCTATCTTTCTTTCACACTTTTCTACACTTCCCATATTCATATGTGCATTTTGTTACATGTTCGCGTTTATTTCCCACATGGCATGTATTTATCAGCCATCCTTTTTCATTAGCTCTATCCCTGTCTCTCTCTCTCTCTCTCTCTCTCTCTCCCTGTCTCTCTCTCCCTCTCTTGCTGTCTCTTTTTCTCTGTTTCATTTACTTTGTTTTCTTCTTATTTCAACTCGAATTTGTTTTGTATAATTTATGCGCATTTTTTTTATAAAATATTTATGTTTGTGTCGAGCCCTAAGCAACCCATATGATACCCTACCCCCAGCCTCTGCCCCAGTCCCTACCCCATACTGATGGCCTCTCATTTCCCTTTATGGGGGGTATTTATGCTCTAAAGCGTGTAAATATGTTGCCTGCCTTTTGTTTTCGGGGAAAAACATTCTCTGGCATAGTTTTGTGTCAAAGGAAAAACCCACATGGAAAATAAACAAATTTTAAGTTTTCGGCTTGGACACTTTTCCCTCAGCGCAAAAGCAAGGCCAAAGGTCTGCAGCTCTTGAGGTATTTGTTGAGCTACTTTCTTGAGGTTTTCCCTCACTTTGATTTGTTTTTGCAGTTGTTAATGTTAATTTGTGCAAAGGATTTTCATGGATTTTACGTTTTGCATTCGATTGGATTCGATTTTCTATTTGTTAGGTTGATTATTTGCATGTAAAATATATAAGAGGGGGGGGAGCCTGTAGCTGCCTGTTAAGGCCATTAGCATAATATGCCAGGGAATTATTTGTTGGCCAGCAATTTGAGTAGAGGGTAGGGAGTATTGATTCTGTGTGTTGTTTTGTTGCATTTCGAAGTACAATCTGCCACAGACAAGCCAAGGCTTGTTTTCATTTACATTTTTACCGGAAAATTGTTACGAAAATGGAAAACAACTCTTGGCTGGTATATGGTATAGCATTTTCTTGTTGTTTTTTTCGCTCGCTCAATCAGTAAATCTTCGGTAATTGCACCTCGAAGTGCAATTAAATTGAATACAAAAAGAAAAGAAAACAAAGGCTCAGTGATTGATTGATTGATTGATGGATGGATTGATGGCGGCAGCAAAGGAACAGTACGCGCCATGACAACAAGTGCCACACAGCAGCAGAAACAACAGCAACAGCAGCAACAACAGCAACATCATTCTCAATCGATGAACAGCAACATGAATGGTTTTCGTATAACGGGTTATCCAGCGGCTGCCACGCCCCCCATGCGATCGACAACAACAATCTATGCGAAACCGAATGCCCATGAATTGGATTTGCACATTAGCGAGTCACTACTGTATCCAGGCAGCACACAACAGCAGCAGCAGCAACAGCAGCAACAATTGCTACAGAACTCGCCTGGGCCACCGCCTCAGCTGACTAGCATGTTGCCCAGCACGGGGCTGCCAGGAGCGGCACAGCCCATTGCCCTAAAGGGTAACAATCCCTTTTTGAATAGTCCATCGCCCACGGAAAAGGCACCGCCGGGAGCAACATCAGCTGCAGCAGCAGCAGGAGCAACAGCACCTGCAACCTCTGTGGCCAGCAACTATGAAATGCCCGAATATGCAGAACCGTCGAGACTGCGCGGCCTGAAGCAGCGACCCCACAGCATAGCCGTGGGCAATGGCGGCCCCCAATCCTCCGCCAGCTCGTCCTCCTCCTCGGGCTTCGTGGACTACAATGCACAGCAGCAGCAGCGTCTGTTGCAACTGTCGCGACAGCAGCAGCAGCTAAGAAACGCTGTGACAGCAGCCACGGTGGCCACAGTGGCGTCCAACGGAGTGGACAAGGAATCCCTGTATGCAGCCATCTTTCAGCAGTACCGACAGAGTCCCACAAATGGACAACCGGCGCCGCCAGTGCCGCTGCATAGGAAGACGGGTGGTGCGCCAGGAGCTGCTGGAGTGGCGCCTGTGGTGCCACGTAGATCGCAGAGCACGCCCAGACCCCCACTGCAACAGCAACAGCAGCAGCAACAGCAGCAGGGGACCATGAATGGAGCAACCCTAAATGGCAATGGAACCCAGAGACCCAGAAGCTTGGATCGTTTCAATGGGGTGGCAGGAGGACAGCCAGAGGCGCCGCCCATACCGCTGCGACGCTTTCCCAATGGAAATACCAACAATAATGGCACCTTGAGCCGCCAAAAGAGTCCCAAGAAGAGCAGCAGCACGGACAACATGCTATCTGCCACGCCCATGAGTCCCGCCGCGGGGCAGCTGAATATGATGCGACATTCGATAAGTTTCCAAGAGCCCGAGAGCAACTCGAAAATGGAGCAGACACGACCCCTAAGCTATGCCGCACCAGCACCCGATCAGGCATATCTCGAGCATCAGCTGAGGGCCTACTCCGAGCAGCTGCGAACCATCACCGAGAGCGTACGGAAGTACTCGGAACAGGCGAAGCTGCTCTCCGAGCTGAAACGACAGCAGCAGCTGGCAAAGCAGAGCCAAACGAATCTCAATTTACTGACACCCACCTCCTGCAACAGCAGCAGCAACAGCAGCAGCAACGTCGGTGGTGCCACGAACAGTAATCTGAATAACAACTTTCAACCGAATATGATATCGCCAGAGATTGTGAGCAAATCCCTGGCCTCACTCTCCACGACGCAGGCGAATGAGGCCCAAACGCCATCGAATCAATTGAGACTCTTTCTGGACAACATTCGCAGCAGCATGCGGCAGGAGTATCAGCAGCATATGCCCGATGATGTGCTCAAACCCACATCCACATTGAAACGGAATGTGGCAGCAGCAACAGCAGCACCAGAGAATCCGCAGAATCAGAGTGCCCCCGCTGCGGCAGCAATCAAAGCCGAGGAGGCCACACCCACACCTTCCGATCAGTTGCGACAATTTCTGGATGCCATACGCGCCAATAAAATACCTGAGAATGTGGACAAACCAAAGATGAGCAACTCCCAGACATTGGATTCCTTCATATCGAAGCCTTTGCAAATGCCAGACGTGACCTCAGGCACGCCAGTGATCGTGGCAGCAGCAGCAGCAGGGGGACTGCCCGCGGGCCAAACAAATGGTTTGCCCACCCGAAGGCGACCCAAGAGCAGCATACTGCCCGGCGGCACCAATGCCAAGCTGGATCAAAGGGAACACTCGCTGGTGACATCGGAGAGCTTCCATCAGATCTCGGACAATCTGCGTCTGATGAGCGAGGATCTGCAGGCACTGAGTCCCAGCAGGGTGGTGCCCAGCTCGGCCAGCAGTGGCAGCCTCAAGACTTTGGCCGCCAATGGCGGCAGCTCGCTGACCTCTGAGCTGCGGGTCATCACCAGCTCGCCGCTCTACAGCAGCAACTCGCCCAAGCAGCAGCAGCAGCTCCAGCAAATGGTAATGTCCAAGTCGAACAGTTCGCTGGGCTCCGTGACAACGGCGTCGAGTGCCACAACGACACCCTCCACGGCGCCCCTGCTGACGGATTTCAATGAGATTTTGGATAGCTTTCAGGCCATGGCCGATAAGTACAAATCGAAAGGTTCCTACGATTATTTGCGCAAATGTTCCGAGGCTCTGCGACAGCATTCGTTGCAGCTAAAGTTGCAACAGCAGCAGCAGCAGACACATCAGCAACATGCAACATTCCAGCAGCAACATCAGCGGGAGAGGGAGCGGGAGCGTGAGCAGCAATATCAAAATGGTTTCACCAGCGATGACAGCAGTTCGTGCAGCACAACCCCTGGCAGCATTCGAGATGCGGTGCAGAATCTGTTGCTGCAGCCCAGGAACGGATTTCAGATACTCGATGATCGCATGCGTTTGTTTATCGATATCATCGATAGTCAGGATCGTTTGAGTCAGGTGAGTGGCACTAAACTAACTAAATTGTCAGCAGCAGCAGGTTTATAATTTAATTTTTTCATAATTTTTCTTTCTAATTATATTTAATAGAAAATAACATAAATAAATTCCAATTTTAATTCGGAAATTCTCTCTTTTTTCAGGTATGTTTCAGACTATTTAAAGACCATAACTAAATGAGTAAGTGCAGCATTAAGGCATGTTTATTATATATAAATATTTTATAGATATTTAATAGCGTTTCTGCCATTGATTCTGTTTATTTTTGAGCCACCTTAAATACATTTTAGAAACCTGAGCAGAACTAAGCTCACTCCTACTCCACTTTCAACAGCATAAAACACACACAATTTCGTATCAGATAATTTTTATTGGCATACATAATTCATTCCATCATCTTCATCGAAATGACCACAGAACACCACCGTTTAAGCTTATCTCTGGCTGGCCAAAAGCCGTGTCTCTGTGGCCCCACAAAAAGCCATCAAATCAGTTAATGATCCAGAAAGTTAAATTGTTAGCTCGAAGGAGCAGGAGTGCCGCCTGCGAACACGTTCGCTCATCGTTCGCTCATCAATTTCTATTAATTTTCCGTAGCCAAACCCAAACCCAAAACTTGTGCTCAAAGCCAATTAATTTTTGGCTAAACTACAAAGTCATTTTCGTTACGTTACGTTACGTAAACGAATAATCTTTTGGGCCAGAGTTAAAATTGAAATTTTAATCAAGATTTTGTGGCAGAGAGTGAGAGAGAGTGAGAAGGGAGGGGAGAGCGGCTAATCAAGTCACGAAAATGCAGAAAATGTACGAGAGATAATCATCAAGTCCTGCCACATGGATTCATTCACGTCGTCCTGGCGCACCTTAAAATGTGAATAAATGTGTGGCATGTGTGGCAAGTAATAATAATACCTTTTTTGGTTTACGCTTTCTACCCTTTACCATGTGTGTCCCCCCCCCACACTTGTGTCACTGGGCCATAATCAATATTGCTAATGACAAATGGTGGAACTAGTTCTAATTGTAGGCTTATCGCTCATTCCGAATCCTTAACTGGGGTTTGGGTTTGGGTCTAATTTAAATTTATGTACTATACCGAATGTATATGCATGTGTGTGTGTGTGTGTGTGTGTGTGGTTTTCAGTGTTGGAGAGAGTCCTAAAATTGAGTTTATGCCTCCTCCTGTGCCCCCTGGCTGACTTCTCTCTCACTGCTTCTGTGAAGCTGTTGAAACAGAGAGAAAATAGTAGTTGAATGTCTAAAATAAATTGAATGCATAAATTTAAGTACAAAATTCAAGTACAGTGCGTTACGGTGATTTAAGTAACTTGAGTAGTGTTTCAATTAGAAGTGAGGGAATCGACTGAAGTTATTGATTAGAAATCAATATGTAGATGCCCTTAACGTTATTTTAGTTATATTTACTACGAAATTCTATACCAACTGCCTCATACTTACGCCCCGCACTGTCCAATGTCTAGAGCTGGAAAATCTCTTAAACGTATATTTGTTGTAGATTTCAGTCAATTAGTTATGGAAATTGTGGAAATGTGTGCCCCAAAATGATGCCAATTAGCAATTAAAGTGAAACCAAAATTAGCATAAACATTAATAACTAACTCACTTGGTAAATTGCTAATTTAAGAGATTTTCTAGAGACAGAAATAATCATAGAAATTGAGAGAGAAATATTTACAGGAATAGAGCGAGAAATATTTACAGAAATAGAGGGAAAGAGAGAGAAATAATCACGCAAATAGAGAGCAAAAGAGAGAGAAAAATGACTGAAATTAAAACAAACAAATTCCCAGCCTAAAGGCAACAATCAAGTGGCAAGCTTATTTAGAGAAAATTTCTTCAGTATTTTCTCTAACGAAAAATGCAAAAACACACATACAGTCACCCACACACCACACAGTGCTGTCAAAAAGTATGCAGCAGTCATAATGCAATTGCAAACAATTATACAGGCAACTAAAGTAATTGCATTTCGAGGGACCCCTCCACCACCCACTAAACTGTCACCAGGCAGACACACACACACTCACACATCCACACACATACACACACACACTTAGACACACACACACTCACACATACACACACTTAGACACAACAATTCTACATTTAAACCAATTTTACAATTTACATTACAAAGTAATTATTTCAGGCACACTGCCAGCAACAGCTACATCCAGCTACACAGACCTTTTAGCCCTGTTAAAACTCCCTCATTTCTACAGTCCCTGCCCCCCCAATCCCCATTTTGTTTTAGCAAATGAAGTGCAAAATCAACGCACTACTCACCAGGCCAAATTGTTGTTGGCCATGTTGGCTATTGACAGTAGTGCGGCCAACAAAATGACATTTATTTTAATTAGCTTTACGCACAACTAAACGGGGCAGGGCGCGGGTCATGACTGCTTTAGCACGTTGCGTTTTTCACCGATGGTTATGGGAGCGAATAAATATATGTGGAAATGTTTCAATAAGTCAATATACATATATGGAATGCTATTGGATTCTAAACCTATTCGTACTATGTGCCTGACAAATTATACCAAAATTGAAACCCCTTTGGTACAAAATTCGTAGTTTAACAGCAGCTTAACAGTCAGCTTAACAGCAGCGCATCCCACTCGTACACCCATAGTCCGCGTGCCTGGAATTCACTTTTGTGCCTCTCTTGGCAATTAACAAATGCAATTTTGTGGCCTTTCATGTTTATTGTATAAAGTCACACCGATGCAACCAGCAGACACAACAGACACACACGCAGACACACACACAGACACACACACACACGCATGTGAACATGCGAACAACAATGGAAATGGAAATTGTAGAGGCGTGAAAACCCGAAAAAATAACTTTTTAATTACTAGAACGGACATTGCGGTTAATTACACTGGACAACATGGGCTGGCGATAAGCCAATTTACATGACGTTTTTTTTTCACTCCGATTCGTTTTTGTTTTGTGTCTGTGTGGGGTAGGAAAGTGGATTTTGTTTTGTGCAGCTCATGGGAGAGTGTCGGCTGGAAGAGTTGTTTGTGTAGGGGATTTGTGAGAGTTTTTTTTAACAACAGAAAATGTTGCAAAAATACTGCTAAAAATAGCCAAAAATGTTACTATAGGTGTAAAAATATCTATTTATTTTATTTCTATTTAGTATTTATTTTCTTATTTTTAATTATTTATTTTTGTATTATTATTTATTATTATTATTATTTATTATTATTATATATTATTAATAGACAAAAATGTTACTATAGGTGTAAAAATATCTATTTATTTTATGTATTTTTTATTTTTTTTATTATTTTTATTATTATTATTATTTATTATTATTATTTATTTTTGTAGAAATTTTTAAGTATATATTTTCCTAATTTTCTACATTTTTAGATTCATTTTTAGACTCTTTCTTTATGCAGCCCTCTATTTCCTTGAACATTTCCTTTTTCTTTCTACATTTACCTCTTCAACTCAAACTTCCCTATGTAGCACAGTGTCTCTTTTCCTCCCCTCTCTCTCTCTCTCTCTCTGCTTGCACAATTTGATGGAGCAAAACCGCAAAATAACCAGCAAAGTGCGTGCTTAAAATAATTGCAATTGTCATGCGTTGAATGTCATGCGGCTTTCAGGTGCGAGATTCTACAGAGTTCAATGGGTGAACCCCCCCCAAAACTCCCAAAACACCAAACGCCAACCTCCAACCACATTGTCAACAGCCTTTCAATTGTAGGCTCAAAGCTCTTTGCTTTTGTGGTGGGCTGCTGCCTGACCATGTCGCTTATTAATTGCATGCCATAAATCATGATTATGCCACTTGCTGACCAACCGCTGGGGCGCTAGTCGCAGTTATTATTATTAATCTTTGTCGCCTCCACACGGCCTGCTGCCTGGCCTGGCCCCAGGTGGAAGCGGGTGCACAGGACTCTAGGGCGGCCATATGTTCGGTACCATGTAAATTGCGATGTTCATTTCGCTCTGCCAGCAGCAGCAGCAGCGGGAGGAGGAGCAGGAGGACTCTCTGGGTCTCTCTGGTCTATCTTGATTAATTGCAAAAGTTTACCAGAATACAGGACACGAAGGACACAGCAGCCTGTCGTCTGCCTGCCCACATCCCCCCTGGAAATATGTCAGCTGGTTCCTGCCTGCCTTCCTTCCTTCCCTTTTTTGAGGTTCTCCAACAACGAAATATGCTACCAACTGGTGGCAACACGCATCATAACATGCGTTTGGTATGTTGTCGCGTAAATTGGTTTTAATATTTAAAGCAGTTCATTACTTGCACAAGGGTGGGAGAGATTAAATGAGGGAAAACGCTCTGGGAAAGTCGGTGTAAAATTCCGTATAAGAGGGACAGCTTTACATCCCGTTTAAGCCCTTGAAAAGTAGCCACCCACTGTGAGGCTTAATCAACTGAAATTGAATCAAATTATTGGGCGGCCAACTCAGCGGATATATTGGGATATTAAATTGATAAAGTTTTCAATTGAATTTTGGCCAGGGAACGGCTACAGCTTTAAATATTTCAGAAAATGCAATTAAAAATTAAGGAATTAAGGGATGAATGATTTAAAATTTAAATTAAAGAAAAGAGCAGAGATAGGAGGCTTCAAAAATTATAAAAAAATCATAGAATACATTATCTACTTATTACTAAAATTGTTAACAGAAATAATGAATTTAGAATGGAAAAATATTAGAGAAAAAAAGTGTTGAAAATATGAAAATATTTTTCAAGATATATGCAAAAGAAAGTTGCAGTTTTTTAGGATTTTCTGATGCAGAAATATTGCTAAAATATTTTGCAGTATAATTATTATTCAGTGGGAATGAAAATTATAATCAAAAATACTTCTTATCATATCCATTCCCCATTTGAAATACCCTCCTCCGATAGACAAAAATGTCTGTAAAAATAATCCCCTCTCTGATAGATTCCAGCTTCATAGCTTTCCACTCTACACATTTCTCTACTCTACAAATTGCTAACCAAAGAATTCGGAAATCAAAAATCCATCCAAAGATTGTTCCCAGATTAGCTTCAGCGCCAGAACCAAAGAGGAAAATGGATGAACAAAAAATGAAAAAAAAAAAAAACCGCCGGGCAAAGAGTTAACAATTTCATTCTCTTTCAAGTATTTGTTGTAGTTTTTTGTTTGTGTGTGTTTGCAAAATGAAAATGAAACGAAAAAGAGAAATTCGGAGTTCCGATGGACGGACGGGCTGCTGCTGCGAAAACGTAAACGAAAATCGTTTGCATACTTTCAGGCGCCTCAGCATCAGCATCTCTGACAGGGCGCGTCAGCTGCAATATACGCAACACAACAAAGTGCATATGGTAGGGGGGAGGTTCCCACCCAACCAACTCCAGTGCATCCCCTCTTTCCATCTCTCATACCAAAAAAAAAACCTGCAGGCAATCGAAGGCAGATTCTTGTCTTTTCCAATTTTTTTTCCCGTAGCTGATTTTTGACATATTTTCTCTGGCAGCAACAGCATCAGAAGGAGAAGGCATCACGAGGAGGTAACAGGAGGGCAACAGGAGTGCGGAAGGAGGCAAACAAACTAACAAACTTCGGGGCGTTTTTCAGGTGCAACTGGGTTACGTTGGAAATTGCTGGAAGATACCCCTGTTAGTGCGTGGCGGTGGAGAGTACGGGGTGGAGCAGAGGGTATGGTAGTAGAGTGCTATGCAAATGCTGTTGCAAAATGAATACAACAACAAGTAGAAAATGGAGAAAAAAAAAGAACGCGGGGAGTAAAAGCGTGTGCCATGGAAAATCACGAGCAAAAAAAAGAGAAGCCAACGAAAATGCATTCAACGGGGGGTGGGTAGAAGGTAACACCCTCCATTTGCTTACCACTTTATATGGGGCATATGCAACAGCTCAATTTTGTATGTGTAGGCGGGGGGACTGGGGGGCATATGGTTCAAATATTTTGCTTTATTTTCGCCACTGATTTTTTTCGTGTGTGTGTTTGAATGGCAGCTTCATTAATGAGAATATTCAACGGGGCTGCACACAGACAGACAGACAGACAGACAATAGGTTGTGGCGGGGGTACTGCTGCTCCTGTTGTAATCCTGGAGGCAGAACTCTGCGCTACTCTGTCTCTACTATGGCTGATGAAATCAAATTGCAAGCAATTACTTTAATGTTACCTCTGGAATGCCCTTACAGCCGACACGTAGTGTCGCGTTCTCTCTCACTCTCTACCGCAACTCGTTTTTTTTGCATACCACCATTAAGTGTGGCAAAAGAATATGTGCATATACATATCTGATCTGTCTCTAAAGGGTAGAAATATATACTATGGTGGGGGAGGGGAGTGGCTGGCGTCTGGGTCCCCCTGTATATTGCATCAATTTTGGTCTTGATTGCAGTTTTTGATTGATTGCAATCGAAGGGAGTTTCAGGTGGGAGTGGTGGGCAGGGAATACCTTTGGCGATATGGCAGTTAATGATGTGTGTGTGCTTGTGTGTGTGTGTGCGTGTGTGCGTGTGTAAGCCCAGTGGCGTTGCTATAATTAAGGCAGAACTGGCAGTGTATTGTGCTGAGAATTGCTGATTTCTTTGGTATGCAAAAGGGTTGTGTGTGGCAGGAGAGTTGATGTTGCCTAAGAGGTAGAAAGGGTAGCGATGTACATGGAATTAACGTTTAAAATATCTGAAATTTTATATATATTTTCTCGGATATATTTTCGATATATTTCGACATATCTTTTATATATTTTTATAATCACTTGAACTTTTATTTTATTGATAAAATTATTGCTAGAAATTCCTAAGTTTTCTGTATTTCTGCTCAAACTACGGCAAATTCCATTACTACTGAAAATTCCTATAAATTTATTGACAAACTTTCTACCAAAAACTGCTGCAAATATTTGTCCTTTTCTCTCTCTCTCTCTCTTTCTGTGACTAACATTTCATTTAGTTACAGAGTTTTTATTTGAGTTTTTGGGAAATATTTGCATACCCCACCACCACCCGCTATAGAGCTTGGGAATATTTTTCCTTGTTTTCGTTGCACATCTTAGCATCGATTACATTTTGCCAAATTGAATTGTGCAAGCAGCAAAAAGAAAATGCAGGAAAAATGCAAGACAAAATGGAAAATAAAATGATGGGAAAAAAGAAATTGCAACGACGACGACGACACACATGTGAAAGGATGGGCTGGGAGGGAATAGAAGATGCAAAGGGCAGGAAGGGAGCAGAAAAAGGAGCAGAAAAAACGAAGGAACGTTAGGAAAATTGGGTTGCCTGATGACAAGAGTAGAATATTCAATTGAATGACATGCAAACAGACAGAGAAAAACGACAGAGAGAGATAGAGGAGAGGAGAAAAGGGCTTTCCCTAACGAAATTTGCATCGATGTGCAATTTACGGCCTAAAATGTCAATTTCACTTGAACTAAACTTTCACTCGGAAATAGTAGGAGCTTTCTATTTTAAGGCTTTTGCTTTAAGCCAAAGCCCAGTGGGGGGGGATGTTGACACTTTAAGGATTATTAGTAGTTGACTTTTTCCTTGAAAGGAGAGCAACACAAACAGAAGGCAAAGCAGCGGATAAGCAAAACACAAACAGAAGGAGATGAAAAGAAATTCAGCTAGACAGAGAGAAAACGATATGCAGTGGTAGAGTGAGAGGGAGAGAGTGTGATAGAGGAGTGGTGTTTAAAAAAAAACTTGACATTTGTCGAGTGCACTGCATCAAAGTCAAAATAGAGAATAGAGAGAACCGTATGGACTCGCAGGCAGAAGTTGTAGATACTCTTTGGGGGAGTGCTTCTTTTTGTGGGTTAAAATTCTACGATTTGTAATTAATTTTTAAGATATTTGTGGAAATATATTGAAGGGATAATTGTTAAGTTTTAAGAAAATATTTCAAGTAATTTAAAAGCTTTTTTTCTGTGTATTAAATATTCAACAAAATTTTGAAGATTTTTTTGAGGGTACCAAAACTCCACTAAATATCATAATACCCTCTTTTTAGGGTACAACAAAAATGTCACTCGACTAAGAGACACACAAAAACAAATGTCTGATGGAACTCTCTCGCTCTCTCTCTCACTCGCTTTATCTCTCTTTTCCTCTTTCTCTTTGCTCTATATATCTCTTTCTCTCCCACACTCTGTTACGGTGTAAGAGTTTCGCTGTCATAATTCTTGTTTATAGTGCCATTGGGAGGCTTCACTCTCTCCCTCTCTGTGTGTTTGCCAGTTTGTCTACTTTCAGGCGCAGTAACAGGCTCAGGATCCAAAGGATAATTGCAATCTCGCTAATGCTGGCAAATGTGTTGTGCTCTGCGGCTTTGTCTCAACAAACAGACAACAACCACTCGTCACTCAATTACTCTCTGAGCTTTGATGCAATTTTGTCCCCCACTACACCCCACCTACCACTTTTTCCCCCCCCCTTTTTGTTCTTGCCTGCTGTGTATCCTTCTTTATTTTTTGTTTTTTTTGGGGATTTATTGTGTTTAATGTGTTGAAAAGTCGCCTTATTTATGGCAACTGGATTTAGGTATCCCTCAGCCTCATTCATAGCGTTCGTCCTGGCAGAGAGGGCAGGCGACAGCTGTGTAGAAGGAATAGTTGTCACATAGTTTTCGACCCCACCCCTACCTCCCCCCATTGTCATTGTCTTTGTCTGCTGCTCGATTGTGTGGAAAATTGAAAAGAGAAACAGGAACAACAACAAACGGAAAAGCTTAGCCAAGACTTTTGTTTTCTCTCTTTCTCCCTTTCGATTGTTGTTGCTATTCTTATTGGTTCTGGCAGGTCCCAAGGATTAGGCAGAGTGAAGCGAAGGTAGGGGAAAACTTTGATTCCTCAGACGGATATTAAAGGTAAACATTTACTTGGCTGCTGCTGGAGAAGGCAATAGGGTTTATTGAGTGGGATATTTGTGGGGAGCGAGTCGAGGGAGAGAGTATGGTAACAGGTTGCTAGGATGTGATTTTCATTGTAGATTTAAGGTAAGGATGTAAGTTTAAGGTGTAAGTTTAAGGTAGAGTAGATGCAGCACTTTTGGGGTCACTTTATACGAAAGAGCTAAGCTTTCTTTTACTCTTTTCACAGCCTCAGAGCAGCAGCTATTTTTGTAGATATTTCTAATATGTTCTTCCCTACATAAACCTCTATCTAACGCACTTCAAACAGCATTCATTTAATCCCAAGAAAAAGTACTCCGCATCTCTGGTTCATCATAAAAAAAATCTCCACACTATTAAAGAATTTATATGTGATATTAAATTTTTGCATTTTGGTTACGGATTTTTGCTGATGGAATTCCTCCTTGCTCACTCTACAGATAAAATTTATGGGAATTTTTGGGTGCTCCTCTTTTTTTTTTTTTTTTTTTGTGTTTGGCTGCAAACAAAATAAAGTTTTATGACACGAAAAATGTTGCAACTAATATTTTCGTCGTTGTATTGCTGGCAGTTTTTGCGCTGCCACTGCCCCTGCTGCTCCTGCTTCTCCTCCCCTCCCGACTGGTAGCCTGCTGCTCCTCTCTGAATTGGTAGTGGCTTCTCCTCTACGAACTGGTAGCTGCTTCTCCTTTTCCCGACTCTGGCTCCTCCTTTGCCGATGGAAACCTTTCATCTCATCCCTTTTTTGCCACGACAGAAAGCTAATAGTGTTTGGCCATTTTTCAAAACTGAAAGAGTAGCAGCAGGAGGAGCAGCAGGAGGAACAGGAGGAGGAGCAGTAGCAGCAGCAGGAGCAGCAGGAACAGGAAGAGGTGGAGTAGAAGGTTGGACTAAAAGCAGGATAACGGGGAACACACACTCTCAGAGGAGAATGAGGAACGTAGCGCGCGTTCTGTCGTTAACTCAAAGTTTGTTAAAAATTTTTATCAGCATGCCGAGCGCAATGACATGACCACATCACACGGACATTGAGCGCGGACAGGCATGCGGACAGTACGGACAGGGCTAGGGACATGAAACGAGGGACACGGAAAGGAACAGGGACATGAAACGAGGGACAGGAACAGGGCCAGGGATATAGAACGAGGGACAGGAACAGGGCCAGGGACATAGAACGAGGGAAAGGAACAGGGGACAGGGACATGGAACGAGGGACAGGGAAAGGAACAGGGCTAGGGACATCGAACGAGCGACAGAGAAAGGAACAGGGCCAGGGACATGGAACGAGGGACAGGAGGGATATGGGACTTCCAGGAAGCAGCAGGAGCAGCACTTCCAACCACAACGACGAGGGTGGCGAATGACAAGGACGACAACAACGATGACGCCGTTAGTGACATGTGACCATACATACTAATAAACCGTTAGTTGCTTTTGCACGCTCATAGCACACTTTTTGTTCCCCAATATACTTCATTTACTCTTTCTTTTTTTTTTTACTATTTCTTTAATGAATTTTATAGGGGAAGCTATAATTGAACCATAGATTTGAGATTCCACGGTACTGTTTTTTGAGTATATTTTCCAGCAATAAAAAAGGAGTGGCAAAGCTTAGAGAAATATTTGCTTAAATGCAGTGGAAAATTGAGATTTTTAATGCATTTTCTTTAGTTTTTTCCCCATATTATCAAGCAAAGTTGCTCCAATATCTTTTGCTCCTTTATCACATTTTTTCTACACATTTACCTGCTGCTATAATCCCCCCTCTTTTTTTTAAGTCCGAACCCTTTTCCACTTTTCAGCACCACAAAAAATTCGTATCTCAATCAAGCGTATCCCATCTTCGAGATATATATATATCCTTTTTTTCTGGACATTTTTTCACAGCAGCTTTTCATCGCCAGCGAACATGGGTTTGATGACAAAGTCCATGATGCGGGTGTGCAGGGGGGGGGAGGTTTTTCTCTCCTTTCTGCTCGCTCTTTTTTCGCTGAGTTTTCGTTGGGTTTTGCCTTTGCCTTTCGGTTCATGTTTCTGCTTTGGCAACCACACACATTTCCTTGGCTGCTCCTGCATTAAAGTTGTTGCATTTACGCTTGAGCTACATTTGACAGATACAGATACAGATACACCCAAGCAGAGATGGAGATGCCACTATAGAGAGCTGGCAGATAGAGATGCAGAGCTGGAGAGGGAACTACAGATACCAAGCTGTAGAGGGAGCTTGCCGATAGAGCTACAGCTGCAGAGGCAATAGAAGATACAGATACAGAGCTGCAGAGGAAGTGAAAGGTACAGATACAGAGCTGAGCTGCAGAGGAAGTGAAAGGTACAGATACAGAGCTGCATAGAGAGTGAAAGATACAGCTACAGCGCCGCAGAGGGGAGTAAAAGATACATCTACAGCGCCGCAGAGGGGAGTAAAAGATACATCGACATCTGCACCGTGTAGATAGAGAAGGGAGCAAAAAAAAAGAGGTAGCAAGAAGTGCAGACTTTTAGTGGCCCCATTATGATGAGATGAAGGACCGACCCTTTCAGTGCGAAAAGCTCAGCGCAGAGTTCATTACTTTTATGTGATTATGTGTCACCATGCCACCATTGCCATGCCATCATGTGTGTGTGTGTGTGTGTGTGTGGCATGCCCCACAAGTCCCGAGTGAGTGTGTCTGTCTATGTCTGTGTGTGGGACAGACATGTCAGTGTGTCATTGGCATTATTATTAGTTTTTCCATAGCCCCCCACCCCCTCCTACTCATACGATACGGGACTTTTTATATACCACTGCTCACAGCTCTGGTCTGTCCTCTGTCCTTTGGCTGTGGCTCACTGCTCCCTCCGCCTCTAGCTGTGGCTCACTGCTCCCTCTGCCTCTGGCTGTGGCTCACTGCTCCCTCTGTCCTTTGGCTGTGGCACAAACTTGTCGCCCAAATTAGTTGCAATTATTTATGGCCTTGGCTTTG
The DNA here is from genome assembly GCA_009664405.1 of Drosophila bifasciata. Classification (NCBI taxonomy): domain Eukaryota; kingdom Metazoa; phylum Arthropoda; class Insecta; order Diptera; family Drosophilidae; genus Drosophila; species Drosophila bifasciata. Next base: position 43,449,239 of record CM019044.1, on the reverse strand, counting down.
GTTTTTGCCAGCTCCTTTTTTGTTTGTTTGAGGTCTGAGGGAAAGATTTGGGAATGAAGGAAAGATTGTTTGTCTGAGGAATAGGGATTGTTGGTCTGAGGAATAGAGGTCTGAGGTCTAAGGGATAGATTGTGATTCCAAAGCATAGATTTGTGGGTCCGGACATGACGGCTAATCGGATGAAAGGCATGCGGGTTTTAGCTGTTCTCAAGAAACCTTTTTGCACAGCCTTAAAGTTTGTAAATGTTACCAAAAAAAAGAAAAACTAAACTGACTTCAGCTGACCCGTACAGACCCTGTCTGATCGTACGTACAGCACTTGCCATTCATTATGGCCATCGTATATTACACATACGCAGCGTTGTACGTTGAGAAAACATGATTTTTTTCGTACGCTGTTCGCAGAAGGAGGAAAACATGGACAGCAAGAGGAAAATATGTTGAATGTTGGGGCAGTGAAAACAGAGGGGAAAATATGGTGTGGGGGGAGGAAAACGTGTGGTGTTTGAGTTCGTGTTCGTGTTGGCAAGGAAACGAAACTTAAAGCAACCGCAAAATGCAAAATGAGGGAAAAAAAAGTAGGAAGGAAGGAAGAAGGAAACAAAAAAAATGTTTCATCGCCTGTTACATTTGCCAGAGCAACATGCAACATGGGAAATATGAACGAGACGAGATGTGGAAAGGGTTCTCCCCAGAGAGAATGGTGGGTGAGGACGGGGTTCCACGATTCGTAGTCGGTTTAGTTAACTGTCTGCGGGTTTGTGCTAACAAGACTTGTCAGTGATTTGGAGTGTTGGAATCTCTGCTGCTGTCTGCTGACTCCTGCTCCATATGAGTTTGTTATTTCCCTCGCAAAACGAGTTTGAAATTAGCATAGTTAGGGCCAAAAGAGAGTTCAGTTTCTCGTTTCTGATTGCCACAGCACTATACACTTGGTAATGATGTGCCACAAAATATGCAGCAGCCAGGACTTGTGTTAGAAAAAAAACAGAAATTGAAAATGGATATGGAAATGTGTAAATCTTTGAGTGAATTTTTACACTGAAATGTGGCACTCCTTTGACCTGTGCTCTCTGTAACTGGCTCTCCCTCTAGGTGGATCTTTTTGTGCCTGGCAGCCGGGCTACAAATATGGGCCAAAACTGGAGGGTTGCTTAACCAACTTTCAAGTGAAACCAAATTAGAATTGTCATTTAATTGGTTTTAATACGTTTTTGCGGAACCTTTTGCATACTTGTATGGGGTGTAAGGACGTTGCGGCAGACGTTCCGCGACATGAAGATATGTACACCTGTGCTTAGATGCTACATATGTACATACATGGTTTATTTTACTTTAATTTTACTTTTCTATTTTATTTAATTTTATTTTTGCATTTTAGTTTATTGCATTTTATTTTTGTATTTTATTTAATTTTATATTTTTTTTTGTTTTTTTTTTTAATTTTAATTTAGTTTTTTTGTAATTTATTTTTAATTTTAATTCATTTTTAATTTTAATTTTTTTAACTTTAATTTTATTGTTAATTAATTTTATTTTTTTTTTAATTTAAAATTTTTTTTTATCATTTAATTTTTGTGTAGTTTTAATTTTAATTTAATTTTAATATTAATTTTTTTTAACTTTATTTTAATTTTTTAATTAATTTTTTTTTTTTTTTTTTAAAATTTTTTTTTTATTATTTTATTTTTGTGTGATATTTTTTTTTTAAACTTACCCCAAAAAATACTTCACGCTTAATGCATTATTTACTGCTTGAGTTTCAAACGCTTTCCCACTTTGAAGGAACTAAAAATTCGTCTCACTTTTTTTGGTGGCCTACATTCGTCACTCCCACCGCCATCCAACATCCGCCATCAGAAATGTGTGCCACATTTTTTGGTGGGGCCGCACTTCTTGTGCTCTATTGCTGCCACATTTTTGGCAGCCTCCTTCTTGAGCAGGCTCTTGCTGTGCCACTGGCACTGCTGCCATTTCTTGGGGTTTCGTGGCCCGAAAATCATTAGTAGGCCTGAACAGAAATTCAGGTCAGCCGCTTAATGTGCCGCATAAGTGCCTATAAGTATGCAATGCACTTTCACTCACACACACGTACACCCCCCCACCCGTATTCATTCACACAGATACAGATACTGCTGTCGTGTGTACAGGTGTATAGCCTAGCCACGCACAGATTGCGACAACAAAACAAAAGCCACCCCCACCCGCCCCCTCGCAACAACACCGTACTTTGGCTCCATTAAAGCCGCACGCACGAAGAGGCCACGGCCTGCCCGTGGGGCAAGAGGCAGCAACACAAAAGTGTGATGTCCACCCAACCCTCCTGCTATAACCCACATAGAAGAACTTCCCCCCACTCCCATAGCTAGGCTGAACGGGCAGCTTGCGGTATTTATTTAGCCTATAAAGCTTCAGTGGGTTACTGCTGCCGTCTCGCACAGCATCAAAGCGTTCAACCAGAAGAGCGAGAGAGAGCAACAAGGGGTAAAGAAGCTATGAAGTGAGGGATAGCGACTAAGATAGATACCCTGTAGTAGGAGAAGTAGAGGGAGCCTAGAGCATGTTACATACCCTACCCCGTACCCTATATACCCCACGCAACACTTTTGCGTAGCGTTTATAAAAAGGTAAAAAAGCGTTGCTGGAAAATGAGTGGGGGGGGGAAAGTGGAAAGTCGAGCGGAAAGTGACACACAAAACCAGCCTATCCCCCCCGCCACCACTGTACTGCTACTCGTATGACAGTGCTGTCCTTCCAGCATATCCTGGCATCCCAGCAGCGAACGCGCTCTCCCCCTCTCTCCCCTGTTGACCTAAAAATCTCATTTGGCTGCCTGCATGCTCATTTCTGGCTCTCTCTCACTGGCGTTCACTTTTTTTTTTGTTACTTTACTTTTGTCGCACACCTCTGCCTGTGGTGGGCGGCCTTTGTTTACCGGAAAACGCCCCGGGATAACTGCGGGAAAAATGCTTTGAAAATATGAAAAAATTGCCAAGGAAAGTGTGTGCTGTGCGCAAAGGAAATGAAATTCGAGAGCCGCACCGCACCGCAATATGACCTAGAAGAAGTCGCCATGTCCACGCCATATGGTTTGGTGGCATATGCCTCAGTGCCCCTTGCCCCCGCCCAGCAGCTGCTCTTCAGTTAATTTCCTGAACATGACGAGCAACTTTTCCTTTTTCTTTATTTTTCTTTTTCATTGCTGTTTTCCCTGCTGTGTTATTTGTTGGGACAACACATTTTCAATTGAAAATCAACGACCTACAAACTTTTATTCAATCAAAAAGAAATCACAAGCTAAAAATTAAGACCAACAATTTCCCGGCTCTCAACGTTACTGACCACAGATTTTGCTTTGGTTTTTAAATATTTAATGGTCATACATTTTTAATATATATTTATTATATTCTCTTCTTTTTTTTCTCTTTTGCAGGTAAGCTTTCGATGGGAAAATGATGGAAAAAGGCAAGATAATGTGGGTACGAGTATTGCTGTAAGTAAAAGGCGATTAAGGGTCAGTGGTAAATGGATTTTGTGGGGATAATGTAAAAGGGTTTAAGGGCTAAACCCCAACAGCTGGGGAGTTGTCTTATTATGTCTAAATAAATGTAGAAAAAAAAATAGAAAGTAGGCTGGAAATATATTATAATAATTATAAATAAATACCTAAAAATGCTGCAAAAGAATTTTTAGAGATCTCCTTTAACTGTAGACTCCAATCTAAACGCTTTCCTTCATATTTTCCAACTATGCAAAATATTTTTCTATAAAGTTTCCTTTGCTTTAAAAACCCCACCCAAGTCATTATTATAATTTTTTATTATTTTTTTTACAAGCTCAAAAGCTAAAAAAAAATGTTCTCTGGTACTGCCACGAATTGTCATTCAGTAATTGAATTCAAATCGGATTTAATGTCATTTTGTGACGAAAAAAGAAAAGAAAAATAAAATGGCACAGATTTCATATAACATCAGGTTGCCACATTTATTCTTTTGCCTCCAATTCTCAGTGTCTCACTCTCTCGCTGTCTTTCTCTGTCTGTGTGGAGATGTCAATCTAATAAAGTGCAAGTGAAAACCCACAGCAGAGCGGCAGAGACAAAGCAGAGGCACATTTCTTCATGGTTCTCTCGCTCAGTGTCACTTAATAATTCTCCCCCATTTTTTTGGTATTGCTCAATTTTATTCTTTTTCTTTTTGCCTAATTTTTGTTGCTGCCAAAATGTGTCACATGGAAAATCTAAATAAGCGAAATACTGCAAAAGGAAAAACGAGGAAAATTGTGTTAGAGCCTCGCGACAAAATGATGGATGGGCACAGGGAAAGCAGAGACAGGGACAGGGACTTTATGGGCACAGAGAAAACGAGAGACAGGGACAGCGATAGAAATTAGCGTGGGCCTTAAAAAAAGCTTCAAAAGCAATCAAAATGACAACTTAAGTAGGCTTCCCAGCCCAGCAGCCCAGCCCAGCCCCAGCGACTGCAAAAAAAAAAGGGAGAAAAGCAAAAAAGAACAAAAAAAAAAGTAAAATTGAAAATGAAATGATTGTGGAGGGGGAAAGACTTTCTTTTCCCTTGGTTAGACTTTAAATTGGTTGGACGTTTTCCTTGTAGAGTTTTCCTTTGGGGTTACCCAGACACAGACACAGACATAGACACACATTTTCTTTTTTGGCAAAATGTGGGCTCAATTAGGGCTTAATTGTTTGTTTTCTCACTTGGCTGACTGGCGACTGGCTGACTGGCAAGAGGATCTGCTAATTGAACCATCAAAAGTTTTCTGCTGCTGTGAAGTGTGAAAGGGCAAAAGATGTAATTCAATTTAGTTTTTACTTTTCTGCCAGAGCATTTTCGAGGTCAAATGATTATGAGTCGGGGGAATTTCTCGCTCTCCCAAATGGTGCATAAAATGTGTAAAATTTACAACAGAAAAGGCCAAAAAAACAGAGATTTTGTTGTGTAGGGTCTCTCTCGTCTGGAGCCGCTCCCCAAAATGCCCATTTAACTTAATCAAGATTTTAATATTTAAAGAATTTCTCGAACCCACAGGCCACACAATTTGTAACAGAATTTCGTATCTTTTTGTTCTTGGTATGTGGCCTGGCAATTTCGATATTTTTTTTAGTCAAAAAGATCTCTCTCTCTCTCACTTGGCAGCCTTTGCCTTGCCCTTCACTATAAGTCCCATCCCTTTCTTTCATTCCTTATCTTATTGTTAGCCCCTTGCTCTACTACACTCGTTTATCGTATATTTTCTTAGTGCTCCCTCCACCCGCATGTGTATTGTTTGCTGTCAGGCGAAAAGGGTTCCCACTCTTTCTTCCTGCCTGCCTGCCTGTCTTGGCCCTAACTATTCCTTCAAGGACAAGCAACATTATCTCTCTTACATGAGAGTGTGCTTGCCACACTTCAATTGCTTGTAAATGCCACACAATAGATACTATTCCCATTCCACTCCACCCACCCAGCAAAAGTTTTCCTTGTAGTTTTTCCTCCCACTTTTATTCTTGCGGCTTCTGTTGCTGTCGACTTGATTTTAGTTTTATGTGTTGCACATTTATTTATTTCGACAGGTTTTTTGTGCTGGGTTCGGAAATACATATTTCGCCTTCGATTTTTCCATCCTTTCTGTGGCATTTTGCTGTCTGTGTCTGTGTGTGAAAATCAATAAACAAAATGACAGCCAAATCCCCCCAAAAAGGTTGCACAGACACAGACACAGAAAGAGAGAGTGGGGGCAAATGCTGAATGAAAGGAATCTCTAAATATTTAAATAAAGGTCAGTGGAAGTTTTGCAACTACCGCAACCCCAAGTTGGGGCCAAAGATTACAGATTAAAGGTGAATGCTGGATGATGGATGCTGTAGAGAGAAAAAGCAGTCAAAGTATTTATTTGTGGAAATTAGTTGCAAAAGATTTTTTGAGGTTTCCGATTTCAATGAAAAATTGATTTTACAGCTAAGGAAAAGCAAAGAAAATAAAGCAACGAAAACTGCTAGAAATGTGATACATTTAAGGCATTAATTTATTTATTTTTTATTAGTATTTTTAAAGATATTTCTGCGCTCTTTAGTGTCTTACATTTCTCTAGTTTAAAATGCTTTTCAAGACCATTTTTATCAAACAGCAGGATACATATTATTCCCAGACTCCACTTTGATAACATCCTCTAAATGCCTCCTTGGGCACATACATAATTCAGTGCCAGGCAAGTGCTACTAAATCATATTTAAAACAGATTAAATAGAGCCAAAGAGGCGCTCGTAAATTATAAGGAATAGAAGAAAGGATGGAGAGACACGAGACAAGAGACAATTGAGTTTCCATCTGTGAAGAGGGAAAACCCGAAAAGGAACTGCCGGAATACTGGAATCCTGTCTGCTGCCAACAAATGACAAATTACCCAAAGAACAAAAATAAAAGAAGAGCAGGGGAAGATGAGAGTAGAGGAGAGTAGAGCTGAGCAGGCGAAGTGCCACACGCAACACACGACAGAGAGACACACAGACAGATACAAACGTGTGTTAACAGCGACAATAACAAGTTATGAGGGGAGTAGCTTTTCCTACCAACCACCACCCCCTTTTCTAGGGTGTGCTGGAAACTATTGTGCAAATAATGAAGCGCCCAAAGCGCCTCGAATCTCAAGTGGAAGCAAGTAAAACTTATAAGCATAATTCCCAAGAGAGAAAGAGAGAGCGGAGAGAGAGGAGTGTGTGGGTGGCAGCTTATCCCACCCCCAACACACACACACATTGAGTGCCAAAAGTATTTGCCAACTAGATTTTTGACTTAACATTTACGATGCGTTGCCTGCTCCTCCACTCCACTCCAGGAGGAGGCATGCCTCATGCCTGATCCTCTTTGCGTGGCACATAGAAAACTTTTTTTGTGTGAGCCAGAGACACAGAGGCTTTAGTCTCTGTTGCAAATCCCCGCGACCTTTTCTGCCCTTTCCCCTCCTCTCCCTACACTACACTAACCGCATCCCATTAAGCGTTTGAGCAGCTTCTTGGCGGGCGACTTCATATGGCAGTAGAAGTAGTGGCAGCAAAAGAGCTTAACTTTGATTTCAGTTCAGCTGCCACGTCCCTTGCCTACTCTTTGGACTACTCTACAGAGTCGTCTCTGGCCCCGTCTCCAGTCTCAGCTCTAGCCTCGTCTCCAGCCTCTTCTCCAGCCTCGTCTCTAGCCTCCTTTCCAGCCTCATCTCCAACCTCCTCTCCAGCCTCGTCTCTAGTTTTTCTGTTTGACTGAGTAGGCCACTTAAATACGCGTTAGAGCGGTGACACGATGCAATGCTAGCGGCTAAAAGCTGTCAGGACTTGGCCATAGAATTTACCTTAAGAAACACCTTAAAGTTGGCCAAGTTATGGACACCTGCAAAGGGCAAAGTTTTTGCATAAGTACATGGCTAATGAAAGAGAACTCTGGACAAGTGGATTAATCGTGTGTGGGGTAGTTCTTTGAAGCAGGAGTTTCCCATTTAATACTTCAAAAACTTGCCCAAAAAGTACACTAAAACCGGATCATAAATAATTCACAAAAACAACAACAGTATTATATCTTTTTCTTAGTCTTTTGCTGTCATAGAGCTGCCTAGTTCTGCACTTTTCCTGTAAGGAAACCCATGACAAACCTTACTTCCTTTTGCAACAAATCAAAGTGGCCATCGAGCCACCCGTTAAATCATCAACCAAGACCAAAACTAAAAGTTTAAACTTTGTGCTACAGGGAAATCCAAACAACAAATGGGTAAAGTTTATAGCCACAAAGCTAATGATAGTTTCTGTGGACAACAAATTGTAATTGTCCTGTCTCTGGATGGTAATTCTGATGATAGAAATGGGAAGGAGCAGTTATTATGATGCTAAAAATGGAAAGGAGCAGTAATTCTGATGCTAAAAATGGGTAGAAGTAATTCTGATGATAGATATGAGGGGAGGCTGACGATGAGCAGCTGTGGCTGGGCTAAATGATTAGACTTGAAGTACTACTACCTGCGGTTCGTCTCATACTCAAATAAACAACAAAGTTTTTGCGCCTCTCTTGAGTAGGCAAAAAACTTATCAGCCAAGAAGAGCAACAGAAAGTCTTATTAGCCAACACAGACAGAGAGAAAGAGAGAGAGAGATGAAGAAAAAGTAGTAGCAGAGGGAGCACTTGTCTGATGTAGAGTGAAAGATAGAGAGGCAGCGGAAAGTAGTCCACCCCGCCAGATAGAGACAGACAGAGTCCCCCCCCCTTCTACTGTTGACAAACTGCGCGCCTCTCTTCAGGCTTCTTGGAGTAAAAAACCAACTGAAAGTTTTTCTCTTCAAATTTGTGTGTGTTTGCCGCCGCAGAGGAAGACTTGAAGCAGGGGCACCACTTAGGCCGCCAAAACAACTTTATCGCTTAGGAAAGTAGGGGCAATCCCCACTCCCACAGAATTTGGTGACCCCCACTCCCACAGAATTCGAAGACCCCCACTCCCACAGAATTTTAGGGATCCCCTTTCCACAGAATTTAGACATCCCCTCCCGAGGCAGCAAAGTATCTTCCAACCATTAAATCAAAGGGAGAAAAGCAATAGCACTTGCTGTAATTTGTTTATTGTTTTTTTTTTTTACTTTTTATTAACATAATTGATTGCCAGATTTGTTTGCCAGAGAGTAGGGGAAGAGAGAGGGAGAGCGCGAGAGGAAGAGCGTGAAAAAGTTCTTATTAAAGGAAAGTTGTGCTGCATGCAGCAGTGGCAGCCGGAGCAGCTGTTGGGGTACAAAAATCAGTTTGGGATAAAATCAGTGGCACGCCACACTTACACTTCCTGGCTGCTGCCGGAGAATTAAGTTAGCTCTGCTTATCCTTTATCCTTGAGTGAGCCCTACCTTCTGCTCTCCCCCTGCTCTCCCCTTTCACTCCCTACCTTTTGCACTTGATTGATGACGCTCATTTGTGTGTTACGTGTGTTTCTCCTACGCTTCTTACTACCTCCACCAGCTGCTGGAATTTATTTGTACATATATATATATTTTTGCTTAATTTTAAATCAGTTTGCAATTTGTTGTGTGCGAGTGCGAGGGGGGTGGGTAGGGGGTGGCTACGGATATGGCCTGTGGGTTGCTGCGGTTGAATATGGTTTATTGCTGTTGTGCGTGTTGCATACTTTTTGGCGCCTGTCCCCTCGCGGCATGAAGACTTTTTCGTTATTTAGTCGTTAGTCCTCGGTTCCTCCTCCTGCTCCTCTCTGTTGTTGTTCTTTATAATGTTTAAGCACACTCACGGGTAAAGTTAACTGCAAGTTAACCAACTTTATTAATGTTTGTCTGTCTGTGTGGTGTGTGTGTGTGTGCCTTGTTTTTTATGGACTTCTTTCTGTCTACAGGGAGGCCAGAGCCTCGTTATTGTGGTTCCTGTTTATTGTTAACTTTTCCAACAGCAGGGGTAGGGGCAGCATGGGGAAGGAGACTTTTGTGTGTGTTTGTGGTGGGAAAAACTTTTCTGTGGCTGTGCCTCGGTATTATGTCATTGATTTATTTTTATTATATTTTGTAAAGATTTTTTTAATGTCTGCAAATGTTTTTTCCATAATTTTTTTACTCATTTAAATTTGTTTTAATAATTTTTTGTTTTTCCTTTAATTTTTTTACTCATTTAAATTTGTTCTAATAATTTTTAGTTTTCCTATAATTTTTTAACTCATTTAAATTTGTTCTAAGAATTTTTCATAGTTTTTTTTCGATTCACTAATTCCTAGAGTGCTGGCTGCTTGCGTAAATATTTTCCAAGCCATTTCCCTGGCACTCAAACAGTCTCACGCACACACTTCACACACACACACACAATCACACACTTCGCATACTCACACACATACGCACACCCCTTCTCTGTCTGTAGGGGCACTCTTGTGCGGCACTCTCTTGACACCAAATGCCTTGCCACAATAACATATTTTTTCAATTTTTTCTCCCCTCTATACATTTTACTCTTTATTTCAATTGCCATTTGCCTTGCTCTGGAATAGGGGTATTCACGTTTTTGCTTAACTTTTGCTATGCAGACTGGGGAGTATGATAATTTCTTACAGAAAATTGCCATAAAAATGCCCAAAAAAAATGTCATGAGCAGAGATATAGATCGATATGGATAGATATACTATAGAAGGATATCAATTCTTCACGACTTTTCCACGTTTCTGCCATATCGGATAATTTTTTCATCAAAACTCAAGAAAGTTCTTTTTATTTTATAATTTTTATTGCTGAAAAATACTCCAAATAAATGCCAGAAATTATTTAGAAAATCTACTGAACTTTGCTTCAAATTTTTCATTCAAAATCAAAGACTCTAACCCACAGATTCTATAGATCTTGAAGCGTATCTTCCCCCATTTTCCACCACATCCAGTTCTTTTCCTTCCTTCCTTTGTTTTCCCATAAAGTTGACGCTTTCTGCATTCAGCTTTTTCTTGCTTTTCTTTTTTTTTGCTTCAACGCCATTAAATATAACAACAAATGCAATGCCCCAGCCAGCCGAGTGCTGTAGAGGAAAAGTGCATGGAAAACTGTGGTGCTGGGTGGCTCTGTTGTTCTACTAGACCCAGAGTCGACGCCCCACACACCCCATCGCGTACATTAGAAGTGTTTGCCCGCCATCATAACGCATTAAAAAATTTCGCATCTTTTTTTTCTTTCTTTTTTTATATTTTTACTAGAGCATTTTTTTCTGCATTTTCTTTTAGCTAGGGAGTTTTTCACGCGCGCTTTTCTACTCTCTCTCTCTCTCTCTCTCTCTCTCTCTGTGTGTCTGTGTGTGGCCCCGTCTACCATTTTTTACTCGGTTTCATTATGCACTCATTTCATTAAAAGTTAAGTCGCTCTTCGGGGCCCCTAGCAGCCCCTAGCAGCACTACCAGCGACAATTTATTTCAATAAATTTAATTACCTCTCAGCGGAAGAGCCCGGAAAACAGGGACTATTTTTTTGTGTGCAAACTTAATTTTATTTCTATTTTTTTGGGGCAGCAAAAGAGAGGGAGGGACTGTAGCCCTTCCTTCCACCCTGTAACAAAAATTGTTGAAAATATTTGTCTCCTTTTTTTTCCCCCCTGCACAATTGTATGCCACAGACAGGCTGCTAGGGGGATTGGTCAAGTGTTGTAAAACTTTCATTACCTATTTGTATTACATAATTGCACTCACGTGTGTGTGTGTGTGTGTGTGTGGCACATGCCCCGCTGCGTTGTGGCATGCCCTACGAATTTATACAGAACATTTTTGTTGGTACGAAAAAGTTTTTCACCTGGTTAAGGGTACAAAAAAGTTTCATCTACTGTGCGTTGATAATTTGTTAAAAGTTTTCGCCCCCAACCTCTCTCTCTCTCTCTCACGTTCGCTGCTGCACGTATTTGTATGCGTGTGTGTGTGTATTTTTCTCTCTCATTCTGTGGGGTTCATTGAGGTCGTTTTGGCGGAGTTTTTCCATTCCATAATTGCTGGCAAAATGTAGCTTAAAATTTAAATTACATAACCCATGTGATTGAATTAGTTGCAAAGGTGTCGGTTGCATGCATAGTGTTGGAAAATGTGTAGTAAACGATAGTTAAAGTGACACTTCTGACCAGCTCTAGATGTCAGTGACATGGACATATAAAAAGTTATTTTGGATAGGGTTTTATTTTCTAATTTTTATTAAGTGTAGGAGAAGTATAGTTTGTCCGCTCAAACAAGGAAAATATGTAATCAAATTGTATTGATTTCTGATTCTTGATTAGTTTAGTTTTTAGTTTAGATTTAACAACTGCTGCTGGATCACAGCTGAGTACAAAATTACATTAAAGTTTCGCTCTGAACTGCTATTCATAATAGAATTCCCTGCTCCATCTACTTGAAACTCGTTTGAGTAGCTCCCAAGGCAGGCAGCTTCCATGCTGTGGCGCCACCGGCATAATTAACCATTGCTGGCACCTTTGTGGGCAAGGCACGTGGCATGACCTTGAAGGTGTTGGGGTGCAAGTATGTGCCCCGAATTGGCTTCACAGCAGCCTGTTTCTGCGTTGCTGATTCCTGCCCGATCTGCAAGCGGGACATGCCCTTGAGTATGGCCGTCGGTCCCAGCTTGCAGTGTCGCCAGGGGGGTAGCATCAGACGCGAGCAAGGCCCCGTCGTAGTGGCCATGGGCATGTCGGGTTTCTGATTCGCCATGATGTCCTGTTTCTCCTCGATGCTCAGCAGATGACCCTTTTTATTCGCCTCCATCAGCTGCACCTTTCTCCAGTCTGCGAGTGTTATGTCCTGCCGCTGCTCATCGTTTGCATATGTCTGAGCTTTTAGCATCATTCGCCTGGCTGCGCCTGTGTGTCCGTTATGGGGAATATAGCACTTGGTTGGGAGACTACTTTGGGGTTTTACTTACCATAGCTGGTCTTCAAGAGCATCTTTCGTGCTTCCGTGTCCACAGTGAGACCCGAAACTATTGACTTAATAATTGCATCGTCTAGAAACTTCACATCTGCGTCCCAATCAACAGCGGGAACGTCAACTTTTGGATTTTCTAGATTTTTGTGATTTTCTAGAATTTTTAGATTTTCTGGATTTTTTTTTACGGCGTCATCCATTTTCTTTCGACTAGTCTGTTTGTTTTGTAATTTTGTTCTGAATTCTGAAACTGATTGTCAGTCAAAATGACTTGCTAATAAATCTAGAGTTGCCTTGGACTACTAAGACCAGCAACTATCGATTGTCAAGCATCTCAAACGATATTTTGTCAGGGCAACCCTAGCCGAACTTATCATCGTTTATTTCTGGTGCTTTGAATCCTCCTGCTTTTAATCGTTTCGCATATTTAAATTACAAAAATTTCAATCATTCGCCCTCTGAAAATTAACTTTCAAATGCAGAGTGCCACGCCCTCTGGCCAGTGCATTTTTTTTTTGTGTCATTTTAATGGCATAATAATATTTCCCCCCTACCTTTGGATTGTGCGTAATACCAGTGGGTAATATCATATTCATGGCACATTAAATTCGCGTTAATTTGTTTTCGCATATTATTGGAAACACACAAACACAAACACACACACACAGACACACACACACACACATGCACGTCACGTCTATCCTGTGGATTCTTGGGATTTGCATATGCTGGATATAATTTATTAATTACCCGCATGAAATTACAATTTTGCGCACAATTAATTTGAAATTCGTTTTCCAAACCCCACACTCGCTCGTTTTTCGTGCTCTTTTTTTTCGGTCCTCTTTTTCGGTGTTTTTTTCACCCTAAAATTTGAGTTTTTTTCTGCCTTTTTATTGCTTAATTGTGGGAGTTTTCTGCTCCTTTTTTATTGCTTAATTGTGGGTGTTTGCTGCTCCCTTTTTTCCGTCCAAATGTGCTAGTCCTCTCGCTCTTTTCTACCCGTCCAAATGTGGTAGTTCTCTGGCTCTTTTTTCTCGCCCAAATGCTGCAGTTCTCTCGCTCTTTTTCCGCCCAAATGTGGTAGTCCTCTCGCTCTTTTTCCCTCCAAAATGTGATAGTCCTCTCGCTCCTTTTTTTTCGCTCTAACATTTCCTGCAAATGAAAGTTGGGAGTCGTCGTAGAGCAGTGTGGAACATGTGTGTAATTCTGTTTTACAAATTCTATTTTCATTTGTGTGTTTTTTCTGTATTTTTTTTTATGTAGTTTCCGTTTTAAAATTTCCCGCTGTTCTACATAATTTTTCCCACACTCTTATTTGTTCTTTGTTTTAGTCCGAAAGCTGCTGCTGCTGGCCTGCATTTCACTCTGCATTTTGCATAACTAATTAAAGTTTTTTGTTGTTTTTGATTGTTGGAGAGAGAGAGAAAAAAGGAGCAGAGAGCCAGAAATTATTATGACATGGAAAAGGCGTTAGAGTGCCACGCCCCTGCACTTTCTGTCAGGAGGCAGTAAGATGGACAGGACTGACATTAATTAGAAGCGAAGCTACAGCTGTCGGGGATTTATATTTCTGTTGCAGCTGCAGGACGACAAGTTGCAGCAAGTGGAGAGGGAGAGGGAGAATGGGAACAGCTGTGAAAATTAATGGGATCTTTGTATATATTTGGGGTAGCACTTAAACGGAAGGAAGATCTCTCTGTAGAACATATAACTAAGAAGAAATGGAAATCGTTTCATTGGAATTGTCACAGCTGCGCTTGGAGGCAAACTCTTGGCCAGAGAGAATGTGCCTGCCCCTGCCTCTATTTTCTCTACTAGCTCATTCTTCAATTCATTGTGCAACCAAATCACATCTCAATAAACCAACTTCCGTTTAGAGACTGACTGACTGACTGCCTGCCCCCCTCGAACAACATTGTTATTGGTCCTGCATCGAGTGGCTCTCTCTCCCCCGTCTTCCTTTGGGTCCCTTTTGCACGCTTTTCTCTTGCCTTGTGCCACTCATGCACTTTGGGGTTCATTACATCGTTTTCATTTAGCCAATTTGCTCACTTGACCAAAAGTTGATTTTTTTTATTGTGGCGTATTTGTAGGAGTGGGAGGGGGAGAGGGAAAAACTGAATGGCAGAGCATGGCAACTCGTCACGAAAATTGAAATGTTTTTCTGGATTTTGTTTTGCTGTAGTCGTTTTTTTTTTTGGCTCAATGCCCAATGGGTACTCGAAGTAGAAAAGAGAGAGATGGAGAGGGTGAGTGGGAGAGAGTGGGGGGTACCTGAATGACTCAATGACCGAATGACTGACTAACTGAATGACTGACTGGCTGCTGCTGCTGCGTCTCTACTCTATAACTAGTTGCATTTTGGCTCTTTGCTGTGCTGCCCCCAAGGGTAAACTGTCCAGCTATATTTCTGCTCCTCGAACTCCCTCTCTGACTGCTCCGTGTGCCCTGTTGCCCCTGTCTTCTCTATATTCCCTACCCTGTCACCCCTCTCTCTCTCTCTGTCCTGGCAGCAGCTTTCAATATCTGTTATTGTCCTGCCTTTGACTTCCTTTGGAAGGTCTCCATTGCTACCTCCTGCCATCCGTTTGCATGCTACTTAATGTGGCATTTGATGTTGCCACTACGTGACTCAACCTTCAGAAATCTCTTCATCGGTGCCCATGCCACAGAAGGTGCAGCAGAGCTGCCTTTTTGCTCTGCCTTTCCCCTTTTGTGTGTCTCTAAAGTGGGAAATTCGGAGGAAATGCAGGAAGAAAGTAGCTTCAGGAGGTGATTCTTATCCACGAATTAGTTGATTTGTGGCTAGAACTTTGATTATGGTAGCTTAAAGCACATAAAATCGAACATTTATGATTAAAATTTAATTTTTATTGTTAAATTAATTCTACAGTATGTCAAAATTTCCCCAAAAAAGTGACTTAAATTTATTCAGAGATTTTTACATTTTTTTCAAAATTATTTTTAATTTTTAACTCGTATTCAATTTCTAAATTTCCACAAAAAAAGTGTCTAAAATCTGTTAATTTGCTTGATAGATATTTTTTAAAATTATATTTAATATTAAGCTCGTTTTAAAAGGCAGTCCCAGATATATAATTCTTTTCTTTATACACTTTTCACACCTTTTTGAATTGCTTTTTCTTTTGGGTTGCCTTTTGGCAGTTTGCTCTCTCTCTCTGGCCCCCAGAATTTGTGCCCAAAAGACCCCTCACCCCTAAAAAACAGCACAGACAGCACAAGTTTAATTTGTTTATTAAAACTTAAACGAGTTTTGTGTGCTCAGCGGCTTAAGGGGTTGACTGGCTGGGCTGGGCTGGCTGGAAAGGGACGAGCTCGTGGCCTGGCAAAGAGCTCGCTCATCATCAGCACCCAGCCACCAGCCACCAGACGAGGATGAGGACGAGGAGGACGACACTTTTTAAACTACTTAAACTTTGCCTCCGTGTACTGGTGGGGCCTGGTAGTGATTCCTCTCGACAGTACTCTTCAGACCTCTCTCTGTCTCTCTGTCTGTCTTTCTGTTGGTGTTTTGACCTATGTAAACGGAAACTCATATATGATGTCTACAGGGAGGGGGGTTTACATATGTGTGCAGTACTTTTGCAGTCCTTCCATCTGCTCGGGGATGTCTGGCTCAGCATTTAAACAGTTTTTTGGGGGGGCGGGAAGGGACTTTCACGTAAACATTAACTTCAAACTTTATACACGATGACGAGCGTTGAGAGTTGTCCCTCTGATACTACTTTTTGGGGACTTTTCAAATTAGTCGTAATAAATAATTAAGCATATCGCATGCATATTTACAGAGTACCGGGGCAGGGGTACTCTGATGAAGGGTGGGCGGTAGGGGGATTGGGTATTGCAGTTGATATTTGTCTGCGGGTTTCTTGAGCTGTGTTTTCTCTCACATGTCTGTCGTGTGGTGTCTGTCTCTCATGTCTCTACTGTCTGTCGTTTCTGTCGCTCTGCCAGAAAGTTTATGCGGTTGCATAAATGCTCTAGATGCTGCCTCTACGCTTCAGAAAAGTTTTCATATGAGAGTACACAGCTTATGGGAGGACTATAATTGGGAGGGGTATAACTGGGAGGACTATAATTGGAAGGGACTATAATTTCAGATAAATTGGAGTGTTAAGGCAAGTAATTTCTGGAGGAAGAAGCTAATTTTTGTGGCAGCAGAAAGATCCAAAAGAGGGAAGAAACTTTCCCAGAGCTGACTTTTGCCTGACTCCATTTTTATCGAACTTTATTGGGGATAATAGCTGCAATTTCTACTGCAATTTCAGTGCATATCGGATAGAAGTAACACGTAGAAATGAACACTAAAATAATTATATTTATTTTATATATACCTCTGTACAAATTGTAACTCCCATTTTATCTCTATGCAAACACAGTGCCCCGAATAATCCATAATTTCGAGTAAATTTCCCTTTTGGTGCCCCTAAAAGCACACATATTTTTGCTGACAGAATTTTTTGTGTGGCATTCAGTAATTTACATAAATATATTTGCATAAATACTCAAATATCCCTCTTACTGCAAATAACAGTGCTCCGCTCTGTGCTGAGAAGATATTTCAATATTTGTTTGTCTTTCCAGCAGGGGGAGGGGTGCGGGGATGTCACAATTGAATTTCACTTTATGCCCTGTGCACATTTTTAAGTGCCTTCTCTTTTTGGACTGCTGAGACTTTAAGGGCAAAAGTCGTGGGGATAACATTCATTAAATCCTAATTTGCAGGGGATTACGATTCGACTTTCAGCATATGTGGAAGAGAAGAAGCCACACATACACACACACACATACATATATACATAGATACACATGTATGTGCGCGGGACTATCCCTTTTTGCACTGAAAGAAAATGTTTGCGCAATGTTTGCCTTGGAATTTCTCAATTATATTTTTGTATTTGCTTTTTTTTTGGCAAAAGATTCCTTTTGCTTTCAAAAAAGGAATTTTATTATGTTTGGAAAAGGGCTGGGGCACGATGTACAGGATGTTGCAATTATAACACGCCTGCCACACAGAAAATTGTATTTATTTTCATGTACACTTTTTTTTCTGTATTTCAATTTGCATTCTATTTTTTTTTGTTTTTTGTTTTTTTTGTGGACTTGCGAAATTTCTTTAGCATTTAGCTTGCTGGGTTTTTCAGCGGTTTTGCCTTTTTCTTTATGAATTTTAATGAGCGTCCCTTTTGCTGGCTGGCTTGGCTGTTGCTCGTTTGCTATGCAACAAAATCCACCAAAAAGAATATAGAGAGAGAGAGGGGGAGAGAGGGAGAAGAGGGGAGAGATATTTTGTTGCAAACAAAATTTAGACATTTTGAAATGCTCAATGCAAATGTCATTTCCAGCTAAGGATTCGTTTGGGGGTTTGTGTTTTTGTTGCAGTTTTTTGTTCATTTTTTTCTGCATTTTTCTTTGTTGCTTTTTCGCTGCTTATACAAGCTCTTTGGACAGAGGTAGAAGCAATTATTTGCGCCCCATTTTATGCTCTCTAAATCTGTGCCTAGATGCTCATACATCTTCTCCAGAAATTATAGTTCTCTGGCTATCCAGGAGTATATCCCTCCGCCTTTGCTGCCACCTACCTTGCAACTCCTTTTCCTTTTTGTTTTTTTTTTGATATTGCGGCAAAAATTTTGCTGTTTGCTGAACGCTGCCAACTGGGCTACTGCCACGCCCCTCGCACCCCCCGCTTGTTAGCCCAGCATCTGCTGAATATTCGTTAACGTGGCGAACAAATTTCGTTGGCAAACAGTTCTCCCAGAACAGAGATCTCGCCGCGTGGCTTTTCTCTCTCTCTTTATAAAATTTACATATTTGCACATCTAAATCGCTGGGAATTTGCATTGTTTGCCAAGGCTGAATGTGGGGGTGGGCGTGGGGCATGTGGCAGTGGCATGTGGCAGGACATTTTGGTGGTTTACTTTTGTCAAAAAAGAAGCTGCACCTTTGAATGGGTTTGGAGCGGGGGATTTTATTTGGGTCAGAAACTGGGGTCCTTAGAAATGGTCCCTTAGAAATATTGAATATTTTATAAATAGTTTTGATATACAAAAATATTTGTTGTTATTTTGTTGTTGTTGTTTTATTATTGCCTGAAATGTATTTAGTTGCAGGAAAATATTTTTTGTTTTCATTTTAGATTTTTCCTTATTGATTTTTTAGGTTTTTCTTACATTTCAATTGCAGGCAAATTTGTTTTTGCCGGCAAAGAAAATTCTTTTGCCAAGAAGAAACATTCTTTTACCAGCAATATTGCTCTTTTTTTCAATAGAAATATATCAATTATTTGATTGTTTGCAAAAATACGAAAATATAGAAATAAATTCCCTCTTTTGTGCCTTTTGAATGCCAGAAATATTTCCACATTTTCTTACATTTATTTTGAGTTGTATTTTTTACAATATTTACACATATTTGATGCCCACACACAGAAATCAGAATTTCTGCAGTTGAACTTTCACTTACAATTCCAGGGCACCGGAAAATACACATACATATTTTCGCTCAATCTTTTTTTGTGTCTGTTGGAAAAGTTCTCTGAATCGTCCTTGAACTTTTAGCCCCAAATTTCACTCACCCCCCATAAAATATTCACTTGACCCTTTGAACACACAGAAATTACTTGCCACAGCCGCAGAAAACAATTTCTTAATTAAAATATGTTTTACTGCCGCAGCATTTACCCCATTTCCCCCATTTTCCATTTGCATATGCATTACATTTTCACATTTCATTTGCAATTTTCTCCTTTTTTTTATTGTTTTTCTTTTTTAATGAATTGCCAAACATAAATTTGCGGCAAACTATTTTTAAATTAATTAAATTTATTAAAAAAAAAAAATGTCCCGCAGACACTTTTTGGGCCAATTGAAATGAGGTAGGGAGAGTGGGTGGGAGGGAGGGTAGGTAGGTGGCGTATGATTAATATGAGGCGTGAAAAATATGTATGTATATTTTCTTGCCTCGTTTTATTTATGACTGAACGTTGAACTTTTCGCGTAAAGTCAGAAGGCAGCGGCTGTGGCAGCTGCCCCATTGGAGGGGCAGGCATAACAACTGCCACTCGGGGGATTTGGGTTAATAGCCCGTAGCTCGTAGTCGTGATGGAGGGAACAGCGACAACAATGGGCCAACAACAACAACAACAACCAAACAGCCTCCGACAGGCAGAGCAGCCACAAAGGTGGGGCACGAGTGGCACGTGCAAAGCTCACACAGAGCAAAATAATGGCAAAAACAGAGGAAAAAAGGAGTGGCAGGAAGCAGGGAGGGACAAGCGGTAGAGAGGAGTGGCACGGCACAGGGACAAGCGGTAGTTAAGAGAGGCACGGCATAGGGACAAGCGGGACAGAAAGGAGAGGCACAGAAGCGTCACAGGATAGGCAGAAAGGAGAGGCACAGAAGCGGCAGCAACAGCTCAAAGGTGGCACAGACAGGAGAGTAGCAATATGGCGAGATCATATACTATAGAAGGGGGTTTCTGGATGAAGGTAGGAACTACTGGAGGGGGTTTCTGGATGAAGGTAACAACTACTGGAAGGGGTTTCTGGATGAAGGTAAGAACTACTCCTATATGTAGTATGACAGAAAGTAACAACAACAGCAGCGGTAGCAGTGGGACAATTGTTATAGCAGCTTAACAGTCTGACACACACTAGAGGCAGTGGCACGAGGGATGGAGAATGGGTCTCTGAGCGGGTAGGACACCCCCAAATGAAGAAACTAACCCGTGCCACGAGGCAGGACTACTGCTGCTGCTGCTGTCTCTAGTCTCCTGTGTCTCTCACCTGCTGTTGACAATAAAAAACAATGACAAAGGATGCGCCCAAAGAGGCAGCAAAGATACTGTACAAAAAAATGTGGGTGAAAGCCTAAAAGGGGAGTGAAACTACAAGGAGAAACCTCTACAAGAGGCAGGAGTAAAAGGAGAAGCAGCAGCAGAGGCTGCACTGAGAGGAGAAGCAGCAGCAGAGGCAGAACTACGAGAAGAAACCCGAGCAGCGGCAGAACTACGACTAAGATCCCCCAAACAGACCCAGAACTATGACTAGAAAACCCCTCAAAATGCAAAATTAATACAGCCCAAAAGCTACTTGGGTTACTCCGAGTTTCCTTTTTTTTTCCTCCATAAATGTTTCTCTCTATTTTCAATTTAATTTAATATATTTGCAAATTTGTATGCCACAAGTTGATTTAAGCTGAGACATTTTGACACTTTTATTTCGAGAGAGAAAAAAGAAACACTAAAAATGATGATAGCAGGGGGAGTAGGGGGAGTGGGAACAGGAGTGGGAGTAGCTCCTTGAGGAGAGCACATAACGAGCTGAAAAAGATGCTTTGAATACAAAATACAAAAGCAGGAGAACATAAAATATAGAATGGGAAACAGAATGGGAATGGGAATGGGCAGAAACAGACTAGGTATGGGAATGGGAAGCAACAGAATGGGAATGGGTATGGCCAGAAACAGAATGGGAATGGGTATGGGCTGAAACAGAATGGGTATGGGAATGGGCAGAAACAGAATGGGAATGGGTATGGGCAGAAATAGAATGGGAATGGAGAGAAAAAGAATGGTTATGGGAATGGGCAGAAACAGAATGGGAATGGGATTGGGAATGGGCAGAAACAGAAACAGAAACAATGAAGGTACAAAGGTAGAAGGTGGAGTAAAATAATGCTGACTGGAAACACACACAAGAAGGCAAAGAAACCCCCCCGAAGCAAGTCATAAACTTGAGGTGACCAAACAGGAGGCAGGGCAGGCAGAAGGGGCAAAGGGAGCAGAAGGAGCAGAGGGAGCAGAAGGAGCAAAAGGAGCAGAAGTGGCAGAGGGATCAGAAAGAGCAGGACAGGCAGAAGTAGCAGAAAGAGGAAAGGCGTGGAGTACTACCAACTGCCAGGACAGACAGAAAAGGATTATAAGTGTGAAATCCCACTGAACCGATGGGGCTCCGGCCAAAACGATATTTGCTTTTCCGCCCCCATCCTCTTTCGGAGAAGTAAATTAAAGCTGACACAGAGAGAACGGGCCAAAAAGTATAGAGGGAGGAGGGCTCAGAAGGAGAAAAAAAAGGGTTTAAAAGTGTTGCAACCAGTAGCAGGAGGGGGTGTTCTACACTGCTCTGCATATGTGGGGGGGGCTTGGGCTGCGGTGTCTAATAATATGGTCAACAGGAGCAGCAGTAGCTGTAGAGAGTCCAACCAGCCAGCCACAGATACGAGTACGCGTTGTCCATGTGGCATGGCACATTTAACTCCACTGACTTTTGGGTTTTACGTTTTGGCTTTGGCTTTGGCATTGGCTTTGCCCCTCCCCCCCCAACAGACTCTCAGGGTTTGTCGGCAGCTTAAACTACGAGCCACAACCACATTGATTGCGAGACTTGGCCAGAAGCAGAACAGAGGGGAGGACAGTAGTAGTAGGAGAGGCTTGCTAACCTGGTTTGTTACCTGATTACACACATTCCTGCAGTACAGAGGGATCCCTCCTGTACGGAGGGATGTGCACTAAGGTTACGTGTGTGTGTGGGGGTGTGTGTGTGGGGGGGTGTGGCTGTAGGTTGCATGTCCTGTCTATTTGCTCAGTGCAGCGTAAACTCCTGTAGATAAGTCAAAGCCAAGTGCAGCCAAGTTAATATTGCATGCGGATAAATTGAAGCTCATATTCCAGTATTTCTTGTGTCTCCACAAGCCATTTCACTATCTATCTCTCTTGCTCTCTCTGTCTTCGCTCTGCCTCTAAAGCTCACTTGCTATCTCTCTTTCTCGCACTATCTCTTAAGCTCTTCTCTCTGTCTCTTAAGCTCTCCTGCTGCCATCTCTTACTGCCCCCTTTTGGCTGCTTAGCAGCCTCTCTCTTGCTGTCTCCCTCCCTCCCCCCTTCTGTTTAGTTTTCGCTTTGATGCTGTCTCTCTGTCTGTCTGTCTATCTGTCTGTGTGCCCCCTTGGCTTTATGCATTTTTGATTTTCGAGAGTCTGCATTTGATGGCCAAAGTTTCGAGTTTTTGCCATATACTGGCTGCTACCCTGTAATTTCAGTGCCTTAAAGGGCATATATGTACGAATTTAAATGTAAATGGAATGCATCAAATAATAACTTGTAGTTCTTGATGTCGCTAAAAACTAGAGATGTGTAAGGTGCCCCTAGAGACGGCCAAATGTAACAGTGTTTCAGCATATCGATAGTTGGCTTAGTTATCGTTTGCAGCAGCACTTTAATCGATTTTTCAGCTGGGGTGTCCAGTTCAACTAGCATTAAAGTCGAAAGCAAAAAGCTGAAGGAATATTTATGGTTAACTCTTTATAAATCCCATGGAAAAAACTCCCAGCAATGGGCAACCTTTGAGTCTTTTCGAAGGCAATCCTTTAAATATTTATTCGTGCTTCTCTAAGCAGCAAATAAAGTTTGTCAAATCTTCAGCAGCAACTTGCCAAAGTAAACAAAACTTAAGTTTATTTTAGAGTAAAGAATTAAAGAAAAGAATAAGAAAAGAAATTCATTTATTTTTACTGTGCGGAATCGACAATAAATGTATAAAAGAGCTACAAAAGAGCTATAAAATAGCTTTGAAAATAGCTATAAAATAGCTACAAAATAAATATAAAATATAGCAAAAAGGTTATAGCGAAATGTACATATATTTCCTATATTCCCTACAAGCTAAAAATATTTTTTTCCTATACATTTATTAAAGTAAATCCCTCAACCTTCAAGTGTCTCAAGCCTCACGTGTTTTGGCCAAGTGTGTGTGTGTTTTTCCGTTCACCTTTTCTCACATGTGCTGCTGTATGACATTATTATTATGGAACATTTTCCCCCCAAAATGATATAACAAGGAATAAACATAATCGAATAACATAAGAGACACGACGTGTTTGGCAGAGAAGAAGCGAGCACCCGCTGCCCCTTAAGGAAAACTGATATAAGGCAAATCAAATTTCATTTGCTTGCTCACTTTCACTCCTGCCACCTGCCTCTCCACTTGACTCTCTCTCTCTTTCCCCTTAAAGTCTGACGCTGGGCTCAGAGTTTTGGTCATAAAGGATTTACACGGATGTTAACAGCAGCGGAGGCAGACTCAAAATATGTAATAATGTTACAAGGGAAGGGAACACCACCCCAGAACCCAGACCCCAGAACCCAGACCCCACACCACAGACCCCCACATCTCCCAGACCCCAGATCTGTTTAAATTTGTTGTCATTTTTGTTTTTACTCAAAGGTTTGGGGGGAGGAGTTTGCCTTCTGGGTGCTGTGTGTCCTGCGTCCTGTATGCTGGGCTGTCAAGTAATGCTTGAACGCCTCTTGTGAGCACCACTTGACAGCTTTCTGCCTCCCCCCGAACCCTGTGTGTGTGAAACATTCGTCACTTGAGTTCACGTGATGGGATCTCGTGTTGAACTCCCTGAGATGCCCCTGCTGATGTGTTTATTATGTGCCTCCTAATATATTTATGAGGCATCTTATAAACGCATTTTCATTTTATTTACATTGCCTACTGTCTCCCTCTCTTTGCTATCTACATCAATCCCTCAATCACCATTCTACACACAAATATCCATATATATTTAAAGCATATATAAAGAAGGAACAATCAAAGCTGCCTGGCCCTTAGGTATATTTTTTTTTTTTATAAATAAAAAAAACCAAATTTGATTTCAAATTCATTCAGGCAGCTTGTGCCGCGCCCTGGCACTGCCAGTATTTGATTTTTTGCTTACTTATGCATGTGTCTGCTGGTACATATATTTATCATACGCACTGTATCTCTCTGTGTGTGTGTGATGATGCGCATAATTTCCTTATGAATTTATATAGGGGGAAATTTATATTTTTAGGACAAAGTGTGTCTCAGCGAGTGGCTTAATCGAATGTTGCTTGAGGGAGGCTTGGAAATTCCAATTTTTGATTAAATATTTCGCTTGGGTGGGGAAATTTTCATGGGATTTTTCGTTGCAAGTTAAATTCTGGCATTTCCCCTTAAATATCTTTAAATATTAAATACTATTTCTATGACACAACAGAGCTTCAGGGGGATCAACTTTTAAGGCATGAAATGTCTTAGGATTTTGTCTAAATTTAAGTTCCGTATTGGATACCTATACTTCCTTAGAATTTCTTGAAGTTCTGAACTCTTTAATGGGTATATCCTCCTGCAATCTCACAATTTTTCTTTTGAATTGATTAGCTTTTGCAAATGGACCAAGTGCCGGGGCCACTTGGCTCATGGCATTCACTCTCTCGTTAGCGTTATGAAATTTTCCTTTAATTGGCAGCTCTTAAACAGTCGCCTTTTCATCTCTTTAAGGACTTGCACTCGTTCGCTCTCCCTCTCTCTCTCTCTCCCTCTCTCGTTCTCTAGTGTTATTTAGAATCCTTAAATTAACCCATTCAGGTCATGGGGGGAGTGGCTGCTGCTGCTGCTGGTTGCAGTGTAGGCAATGAATGCTGTCATAATTATGTGAAGGAAAAGGAAAAGGCGCCGGGCATGAAGAAAGGAAACTATCGCGGCAGCCATTCAGCTGCAGGCGGCCAACGAGTGGGCGTTACCAGCCACGCCCCCGCCTCTCTCTCTCTCTCTCGCTCTCCCTCTGTGCTGTATGTGATAGCTATCTATCTTTTTCGCTCACGCATATGTATGGGTACGGGGTACGGTTGAGGTCATGTCCAGGACGAGGGCAAGCCGTGGCATGGCATGGGGCATGGCATTTACTTAATTGGCGCTTAAAACTGTAAAATGCACTGCCACATCTACACGTGTCCTGTAAGCTCTCTCTCTTATGTGTCCATGTGTGTGTGTGTCTGTGTATTAGTGAATCTGCCCCCGTGTTCGTGTCGTGACTTGGCAAGGACACAAGCAGCAGCAGCCGAGGAAATGTGAAAAATGAGCCAACAAAAGCGCGTCGGAAAGGCAGCACACACACTAGCGTATATTTATAGCTGTATACGTATGTGTATGTGTATGGCACATACATAAGAGCAGCTTACGGCTGCATTTGTTCGGCCCCAAAGCCTTTTTTTTTTGGCCAAAGCTAATGGTCTTGGCCGCCGCTGCCTCTTGTCGCTCACCAAAACACCAAAACACACACACACCGAAAAATGCTGGACGCCTTTTTATGTGCCATTAATAAACCCCGTGAATGGCTGCGAGTGTGTGTGTGCTTAGAACGGTAAATGAGTGACCCAAAGGATACCCTGGAATGGGTGTAGGAAACTGACACTGTGAAGAAAATACTTTAAGCAGGGTTTGGATTTGATCAATTGAACCAAAATTGCACACAAAAGGCAATACATTATCGATAACTGTTATAGCTGCAACGATGCAACCATCGAGCTTGTATTTGACATCGATAAACTATCAATAATCGACTTGAAAGTTCAGCTAAATAATATTGATAATCATTCGGTACATATAATTCCCTTTTTACACACTTCGATGATTAAATTTGACTCCATAACTTATCGATAACTCACAGTCAACTCAACATTTAGTTTAGTTAATCGATTCTGTCTATTTTTCAGCAATTAACTAAACTTTTTGTGCCACAGCAAGTCACTGCTAATCGAACATTACATTCAATATGATTCTACAATAAATAATTCCCACTCCCCTTGCCAGCTCCCATGCCTCCTCCTCATTCGTTTCCAATTCGATATGGGAATTGGAATAATGAAGTATCCCCTAAGGTCTCTCAGTCATAAATTATCCACAGTACAGGGCAAGTTCTGTAGCAACTCGAATGCCAAAACTATACTCTATGGAGAAACGTATGTGGGGGGGATGGTTGGGGAGCGAGATTTTTGGCCAAAAACCAAACTTCATTCGCACATAAGTCCAAACACGTGTTTTGAACGCTAAGAGATTTAAACACAGAGCAGGAGAAATGGCCAAGGGGAGTAGTAGGCAAGAGTGACGTGTAGAGAGGGCAGAAGAGAGGGTAATAGTAGAAAGAGAGAGAGGGAGACAGAGAAGCTTTCCACTGTGAGCAGCCCTCTTCTCATGCAGGAAATTGTGGTCTTTCGTGGCACAAATTAGCGGCATTAAATCGAGGTAGCCGTAGCAGGCCTGAAGGCATGGCCTGTCAGTGTGGGTGTGGGTGGGGGTGTGGGTGGGGCACAAAACGGGATAATGACCAGAGAATGCGTTCAGTGGCGCTACAAACTGATGTCGCTGCTGCTGCTGTTTCTGTCGTTGTCGCTGTTTGCTGTTGCTGTTGCTGTTGTCGTTGCTGTCGCCGTTGTCGCTTTTTCCTGCCCCATAGCTGGCGGCATTTTCTCATTTTAATTGATTTAATCGGCTTTTGGCGCAGCGAATGTGTCACGGATATACACACAAACACACACAGGAATACCCCCACCCATAGCCGTACCCAGCATACTCCTACTCCCCATAGTCATAGCCATACTCCTATCCCCACCCATACCCCTACCCATTCCAGATTCTCCTCCTTCACTCATTTTCTATGGACTGCACTGTACTTTTGCTGCTCATTAAAAATGCTTCGTTTTGTTTTGTTTTCCTTTGCACCCCCTTTTGCCCCCTTCCCCACTTCGAAGTCTTTGTTTTCTTCCTTTTTTTTGTATAGCGGCCCATTTCCGGTCTATTGACGTATAAACAATTTTTGCGCATTAATTGAATCGCCATGTTGGATGCCAAGTGTCTCAGTGTGTGTGTCTCAGTGTGTGTGTGACTGCGTGGGTGTGACATGCATAAGCTAAATTAATTGGAGCTTCCATCACACACACACGTACAGACACGCACTCACATCAGTTACGCACAGATTTCCCCCCACAGCCAAAAGACTAAAAGACTTTTATGCCATTTGCAAAGGGTATATTGTAGGGTAGGGTGTGGGTCGGGGAGTCTAAGAAAGAGGTGTCTGCAAAGGGCAGTCTTCATTAGTCGTAGCCTTACCTACTGCTGCACATACCCTGCACTGTTTTGCTAGCTGAAACCACCACCCGAAAAGAGTCTCACTCTCTTTATAGGTTTTTGTTTACTTGCAACAAAGGCAACGAGCGTTGCCCCTAATGAAGGTTTAATTAGCAAACACACACACGCGCATGCAGAGAGGGGTAGTGAAGGGGGGGAAGTGGGGAAAGACATGCAGAGAAGATTGATTCGCCGTTAGCATTTCTATTATTTTTATGCTCGCTGTGACTGTGACTGTTACTGCTCCTCCTCCTCCTCCTGCTACTCCTCCTCCTAACGCCTGCCGCTGGCTAATTCCCAATTTTAATTGCTTTATTTGATACTACATTTCGTGTGATTGATTGATTGATTGAGTGATTAAATTACAAGCAAATATAATTAGGAACTTAAGAAAGAACTTGAGCACTCTCTAGTGATGTTTGTTAAAGTTTACTTACATTTTCTATACAAACTTTAAGCTTAAAAAATCACTTAAATTTATGTTAAAAAACACCTCGATATTTTCTATATTTTTTTAAATATTAAAAAACATATAAACTACCCCTTAAAATAGTCCAAACATCAAAGCATCATTCAGCCTTGAAATATTTGCCGAAAAATCCTCTACCCAACAAAAAATTCCCTAACCAGAGCAGCTTTCCTAGGAAAACCCGCATCAAATCTCTAAACACGCCAAGCCCATACCCCACCCCCACCACACGACAGTTCTAAGCGACTTAGTTGTGGAGAGAAGAGAGGCAGGCTAAAAGCGCAGCAAAATAACTGACAAAAAAGCGTAACAAAAAGCAAAAACAAAACCACAAAAACAACAACAAAAACAACAACAAATGAAAACTAAAAAGCAAAAAAAAAACATGCACAATTTTAAGCCTTGGGACAAATACAAACACCTGCCCAAGCGACATGCGACAGGCTGTCCATAAAGGGGGGGCGGGGACAAATATATATGACAGCCAGAGAGTGGGTAGAGCGGAGAGCGGATAGAGGGCAGCAGCATGCGGAAACAAAAGTAACATCTGTGGGACACATGCGGTTAATAATTGGTTAGCTGGAGAGAGAGCAAAGCAGAGCACAGCCGAAAGCTTTTTTTGCCCCCAAAAAACTTGTCACTCAACCAAACAACCGAGTAACGAGTGGGGAGGCTTCTGCTCGGTTTTTCTCTCTGTATTTTTTTTTTCGAAAAAACCAAATCTAATCCCCCTGACAAGAACAATGCACAGAGTTTTTGACTGTGGTGGGTAAAGCACTTGAAATGCCCCAAATTTGCCAATGGTATTTCCTGGTTACTGAGTTCCTACTCCTGGCTTACTCCTGAGTTCCTCCTGGCCTACTCCTGGCTTACTCCTGGCTTCCTCCTGGCTTCCTCCTGAGTTCCTGCAGCTTCCTCCTGGCTACCTCCTGGCTTTCTCCTGGCTTCCTCCTGCTACTTCCTCCTGCTACTTCCTCCTGGTGCTTCCTCCTGGCTACCTCCTGGCTTCCTCCTGCTACTTCCTTCTGCTACTTCCTCCTGAGTTCCTGCTACTTCCTGGTTTCCTGTTTTGCCCGCTCGAGTTATGAATAAACTGAATTTTTATGAACATTTCCTTTTTTGTGTGCGCGCCATAAACTCTCATTGCTCACCCCCCACTCCACTACTCTTGTATATTTTGCAGGACCTACAATCGGAAATTGAAACCCATCGCGTTGTATACGATCGTCTCGATGGCACTGGGCGAAAACTTTTGGGTTCGCTCACCTCGCAAGAGGATGCGGTTATGCTGCAGCGTCGCCTCGATGAAATGAATCAGCGTTGGAATAATTTAAAATCGAAAAGTATTGCAATCAGGTAAGTGCTTTTTCGACTTGTTTGTTTGTTGTAGCCAGCCATGCCCCCCCCACACTACAGCAGGCAGTGGCTGAAACCAGTAAAAGCCTTCGCTTCTATTCTGGCAGTGAGGAAGAGGGGCTAGTGGCAGCGATGCTTGAATAGAATTTAAGTAGCTTTTGTGTAGGTTTTTTTTTCGTTGCTTGAACGCATAAATTGTTCGAGGGGGGGAAGGGAATAAGTAGCTTGAGCAACAGCCCTCACTGCGTATGATGAATAATGCTGAAATGGCAGAATTACATCTTAATCATGCAGAAGGGCAGCAGCAGCCATTACCTTTATGCTCCTTGAAACATTAATTAAACTCACAAGAAAAAAGAGAGAAAGAGTGCAGAAAAAAGAGAGACACAATGTTAAGCATAATTAAAACCCTTTTTGTGGGGGGGCGGGCACTGAAACAATGCCACAAACTGAAAGAGGGGCAGCAGAAGCAACGAAAAAAATCAATATGAAAAACGAAAATGCGTGAAAAGTGATGGGGAAAATGCGTGTGGAGACCCCCAGTGGACCTTCGATGAAATCGAGTGCAAACAGTTGCCTCCTGCTGCTGCTGCTCCTCCATTTGACCTGTTTGTAATTTCCACATTTCATAAATAAAATCCCCGCACCCTCCCCACCTCACCACAAAAGTTCACAAATATTGGAACGCTTGTTGATATTGATGCCGTGCCGAGTCCGCGGCTGTGGCCACGGCCGCTGCTACTGATGATGAAAGTCAGATGCCATGTTTACAGTACGTGGCACAGAAGAAGGAGGGCGACCAGGAGAGATGCTGGGCATCCCAGGGACACACAGAGCGACGACCAGCGACCAAAATGAATAATGATGATGGTGACACGCAGAAATGCGCTGAATGAGGAACATGAGGCCATGGCGGCCTGTTCGCATAATGAATATAAATGGCAATTATCCAATGGACGAGGCAACAAGGCGTATACGTGATGGCTGCGTACGTCCACAGGGCAAGGCAGGACAAGTGAGAGCGCGACCAGCTAAGGAGCGAGCGAGGGAGGGAGGGAGCGAACAGCCAAAGAGCGAGTAAGCGAGAGCAACCTCGCTCAAAAGTAGGCAACGATTATTATTATTTTTATACACGCAGTAATCAGAGGGTAGCATCAGCACAGGCATAGGGTATGCTGTGCTATAAGGAATGGCATATGTGACAGAGAGCGGAGAGGTTGAGAGGGTTTGTCTACCGGAAAAGCATCATATTTTTCATGTATTTCGAAGATCAAAAGTCACTCAAATTAGTAGACAGATTTCTTCTTCAAAATACAAGATTTTAAGCAGTTTCCTAATGTTATCTGTTAGCCACAGTTTTAAAGATATTTGCATAATATTTAATTTAGATTTTAAAATAATTATTATTATTTATAAATAAATCATAAATCATTTGAATCTGTTCAGTTACATAATTAGAAATATGATATAAGTGATTCGATCTTTTGAAACTCTACCAACAATGAACTTACTCAGAATTAAGCTTAGATCATCCTTTTTTTTCTAAGATGTAGCTCTAAGAAGAGCTAAGAGCTGTTCTAAGAAGAGCTCTTTTAATACAGTTAGAAATCAACTAAAGCTCTACTCGTACTAGGTATCTCCTAGTCGTTTCTTTTATCATATTTCCATGGCTCAAACGTTTTTCAATTAGACGCCCACAGACAAGTTGACGAATGACACCTCAAGAGTGGGTACTTCTCTATGCCCCCACCCCCCATAGCCATAGCCATAGCCTACTTCCTGCCACTTGCACTTCCTCAGCAAACCAAACCAAGCCTCTCCCTCCCTCCCTTTCTCTCTCTTTCTTACCATTGTTCTGATGTCTTGGCATATTTCCGCTGGCCAAAAACTTGAGCCACTTCCTTTGTTGGTCTTGTGCCGCCTAGCAAGGGGGCGAAGGAGGGGAAAACTTGTTGTTTGCGTTAAGGATTTGTTGGCTTATAAATTCCTATGAAATATTTTGGACAGCACTTGAAAAGTTTCCTCCTCCTTCCTCCTGCTCGTGGCGCTTTCTATTTGGTTTTCCTGGCTGTGGGTGGATGGTTGGGCTTTTGGCCATTGTGTTCGCTGTTCGTTTGTATTAGCCGCGGCACTTTTTGGCTTTTTGTGTGCTGTTTCTGGTTCATTTTATGTGCCAAACTTTTGGCACTCTTTGAACTTTTTTTGCGCGGGTAGGGTGGAGGAAAGTTTCCCGGCATATGCCATGGATCTTCTCTACAGGTGTTCCCCGAAACTGTTTGCTATTTCTGTTTGTTTATTTGTTGGATTGGTTCTGTGTGTGTGGAAGATTGATGAACCAACCAGCGGATAGAGCAGCCTTTAAAAAATGCACTTAAGTGATGGATATGGTGATATGAAAGGGGAGAATGGAATGGATCAATCAAAAGGGGGAGACACATTTAAAGCTGAAAATAATAGAATAACTTCCGACTGTGATCCATCATAAAAGGAGCTATAGAAATGTGCTCCTTCTCGTATTTCTCTCTTGGCATAAACCCATATCAATTTCATGGTTTGGGCGGCGGGGGGATCTGTAATTGTCAGAACGAGAAATGTGAAGAAAAGCTGCAGAAAGTTGTACCAAGTTATTTCCCTTTTTAATGAAAGGGAAAGCTCTAGAGGTGCCCAGGCCCAAGCCTTAATTATAAGCAGAAAAGCGACAGAAATACAATAAAAGAATGAAAATGAAAATGAGCAGAGCAGAGCAGAGGAAAAGCAGAAAGCAGAAAGAAATTTTCACCCAAAGATAAACAGACAAAAGGCCAGTGAAATGAGAGACGAAAGATACAGCGATGGGAAAGGGAAATTGCAGAGAGAGAAAGATGTAGGCAGGGAGATACAGAGAGAAATGAGGTCCTCCCCTGACTATTGTTATCAGTCGAAGAGATGGAGATTTTTTACAGATTTCTTTCCTGTGTTATTTCTGGAGGGGAAGCAGCAG
Source organism: Drosophila bifasciata (assembly GCA_009664405.1). Classification (NCBI taxonomy): domain Eukaryota; kingdom Metazoa; phylum Arthropoda; class Insecta; order Diptera; family Drosophilidae; genus Drosophila; species Drosophila bifasciata. Next base: position 43,417,078 of record CM019044.1, on the reverse strand, counting down.
GAAAAATATGGCACAGGACACTGTCTGACTGCCTGCCTGACTGCCTGCCTGCTTTTGGCCAAATAAAAATGTGAATAAAATGTCATGGCATTTCACAATTACAGCGACAGCTGAAATTTACCATAAGGCAGTAGAGTCGGGGACCAGGAGGAGCCTCTGTCTGTCTGTCTCTTCTGTGCCTTCAGGCCAACAAATGCCCAAAACAGGAACAGGAACCACCCACTTTAATGGACCCACCCCTCCGCCACTTAGGGCCAAAGGAAATTGTGTGGGAAACCCAAAGGGAAATAGACAAATTGTCGCTGACATTTTTTGTGGCTGGCTGCAATCAGGCCAACAGATGGGCTAAGGATGTGGCTGGGGCTCCAGCCAGAAGTGCAAATTAAATTTAATATTATTATAATGCCTGTGCTCGCTCTTTCTTACTTGTTTCTCTACTTTATACAGAAATCGTTTGGAATCCAATTCGGAGCACTGGAACACGCTGCTGTTATCCCTCAGAGAACTCACCGAGTGGGTCATCCGCAAGGACACGGAATTGAGCACCCTGGGGCTGGGACCGGTACGCGGCGATGCTGCCAGTTTGCAGAAACAGTTGGTAAGCAAATGACAAGAGATTTTACCCTACCAACCAAGCAACCATCACCCCCAGGGGGGTGTGTCTTCTTTTACGTTCCATTTACCACCAGAGTAGACTTCTTTTTTTTGTCAACGACCCAATTTTAAACCTTTTTTTGTTGCTTGGAGTGCACCTCAATTTGTTTTGGTTTACTTGGCCAACTAATTGTGTGGAAGAAGGATGGTTGGTTGGTTGGTTGGTTGGACTTTTGACCCGCTTTTTGCAGCTGCCAAAACAAGCTTAATGAGGCCCAAAAGGGGCGAGGAGACTCTTGCCAGATTTCAGGGATAATAGGATTAAAATACTTAACTGTGATCCCCTATTTCAAATCAAACTCTAAACATTGAATGTTCCATTTTGTAAATGAGCTTAAAACAATTAAAATAATCATATAATCAGTTGCCCTTAACCTCCCCCCTCGAGTAGCATTTGGCAGCCCCAAATAAAAGCCTTTTGTTTTGTTAGGTGAAAATGATTGGGGAAATATCTATGGCTTGATTGTATGGTAGATATCTATGGCTTCATTGTATGGTTTGTGGCTTTTAGCTTGTTTGATTATTTGTTGATTTATGCAGCCAAAGATTTCTGTAGGGAAGAGAAGCAGCTGCCAGTTGGTCAAGCAAGAGAATGTCTTAATATTATTTGTCTTATGTTTAATAGCTGCTGTCTAGCTTTCAAATTTGATTCGATTTGCAAGCAAATAAGTGCAATGATTGGCCACTAGATTCAGTAAATAATAATGCATAAAGAGCTGCAGCAATTGAGCAAGAAAATCTAATAGAATTTACACTAATGAATCACTGTCAAAATATGGGACTTTAACATAAGTTCAGTGATATTTTTATTGCATTTTTATTGAATTTTAAACTTAATTTGTAACAAGCCTTTTGCATTAACCACTCCAAATATTTTTCATAAATTTTACATTCAATATCCATCTGAGTTCTTATACATTATATGTATCTACATGAGTATCAATAACACTTAAGGAAACAGACAAACATTAGGTTACTTTTTAATTTATTTAGTTGATTCCTTTGTTTATTTTGTTACTTATTTAGTATCTTGCTTTTGCTGTTTCTTTCAAGTGTTTATGGCCACAAAACTTTGATTAGAGCAACATCTTAAGATACAAATACAAATATTTCAATTGCCTTTCCAAGTGGGCTCTCCAGCGATGCTCAGAGCATATATTTTCTTCATTCACTTTCGAATGTTAGTCATAAATTTTCCGATTGGTTTGTGGGTTGGTTGGTGGCACCCACACATCAGTGTATTTAATAGCCACAACCTGGAAACTCCTGAACTCCATACTGTGTGTAGTTTTTCTTGACCAAATTGCGTATTCATCCTTCGCCCACACACACACACAGTCCGGGATGCTGGGATACTGGGAATGCTTTGGAATTCTTAAATAATTGTTAAATGATGCTTGTTATGTCAAAAACATGAACATACGTGGTATGAGCTTCCACTACATACTATATGTGTGTGGGAGGGGCAAAAGAAATCACTTAAGGGTCTCCATTCCGAAAGAAAGAAGAGAAGAGCCAGGAAATGCTGCAGCAAGAAAAAAATATAGAAGGAATACTCAAGAAGGCCACTTTCCACAGTGGGGCATAAAGTGGAGTGGGATAGGGCATATAGTGGGTTGGGGTGGGGCATACAGTGGGGGTTGGGGTGGGGCATACAGTGGTGGGTGGGGTGGGGCACATATACACTGTCTAACACAGCATGAGGCACTTGAATTTCACTTGGCCTGCCATTAGCTGGCAAGCGGCGCAATAGAGAGAGAAAAATGAGTCAACTTTCACCCCAAAGTAGGGGGCGGGGAGAAAGCGAGTGAGAAAGGGAAATACCCCCCATAGAAAGAGTGAGGGAAATACCCCCCACAGAAAAAGTGTGGCAAATAACCCCCCCCTAAAAAGAGTGTGGCAAGTAGCCCCCCCTAAGAAGAGTATGGAAAATCTTCCCATAGAAAGAGTGAGATAGAAAAATCCCCACCCCGTAGAAAGAGTGGGCAAGTAAAATCCCCCACCTAGAAAGAGTGAGGGAAATCCCTTTCAAAGTAGGAATGAGGGAAACCTTAGGCTTAGGCTTCCCCTCCCATGAAGAGAGAAGTGTGGAAATTCCCTGCCAAAAGAGTGTGGAAAAGCCGCACCAAGAAAAGCAGTGGGGGGTGGGGAGGGGTAGAGGTTGGGTGGTAGTGGCAGTGGTGAGGCAACTGTGGAAAATCTATTGCCTGCCACTAAGTTACGGTCTGCCGAACATTTACATTTCGGCTTGAAGAATTTTATTTGCCAGTCCAACGAAGAAGAAGAAGCAAGGACCAAAGCCAAGGAATGGAATGGAGGGTAGAAGGATGCCCAGAGAAAGTCCTGTATAGTATTGTTGCATTTTGTGTTATTTTGTGACCCCCCCGAAAAAAACTAAATGCATTAAACACGAGCGAATTTATTGCCAGCAAGGAGTCAGAGGCAAGAGGCAGAGGCAAGAGGCAGGAGCTAGAGGCAGAGGCAAGAGGCAGAGGCAGTCGCTAGAGGCCAGAGTCTGAGGCTGAGGCAGAAGTCAGAGCCGGAGTGGGACGAGCCATTGGCCACTGGCCATTCCTTTTAATAGTTTATGGCGCTTGACCACTATTTGTATGCCACATTTGCAGACCTATGATATATGTTTATACCATATATATACTATATATATTTTTATTCCCCTCTCTCTCTTTGCTTGCAGGACGATCATAAAGCCTTTCGCCGCCAATTGGAGGATAAGCGACCAATTGTTGAGAGCAACTTAACGAGCGGCCGTCAGTATATTGCCAATGAGGCAGCCGTCTCGGATACCAGCGATACCGAGGGTAAGTTTTAACGATACACAACACTAAAAAGAGAGGGAGAAACCCCCCTCCACCCACTTTAAGCTACCACTAAGCTGCCACTAAAAGTTCATTTCGTGAATCTGCTGTTCAAGTGTTTTGTGTGTTGCAAGTCGAGAGTGGAAACCAAAAGTCATTTTGATGGGCTGTAAAAAAAGTGCAAGGGAAAATAATAGTTAGGGTAAGGGTAGTAAAGGAGTGGAGAGTAGAGTAGAGCAGAGGAGAGTTGAGTAGAGAAGAGGAGCGTAGAGCTGAGCAGAGGAGATCTGAGTAGAGTAGAGCACAGGAGAGTAGAGCTGAGCTGACCAGAGGAGAGCTCTGAGTGTGTTCCTTGTGCAAAAATTTAATGCAAAATCCACTTAAGTTGAAGCATATTATTATAAGTAAATTTCTTTTGATTTTTTATGACACATTTTAAACTTCATAAAAACTTCATAAAGAAATGCCTGGGTGCAGTCTGCCTTGCACTGAAATATACTATAAAATTATAAGAAATAGAACCCACATCTAGAGTAACTCAGTTCAGTAATGCCTAATCCCTGAGGTTTCAATCATACATCTACCACCCAGCAAATGTCCCTTGGGGCTTGTGGGAGGCTTTTCTTTTACAATTGATTGGGCATCTCTCTCTTTCCCTTTCTTCTCTCCCTCTTTCTTCTTTCCCTTCTCTGTCGAATCAATTGAAAACGAACATGTAAGACGAAAATTTGCTTTAACTATTTTACACAAAAGCTTAGAGCAAAGCTCAAAAACCACAAGCACACACACAAGCACACACATGCACATGAAGTAGAGTGGTGTAGAGTGGTGTATAGTGGTGTGTAGTAGTAGTAATACACTTTGCTACGTGAGCGCCTAAAATGTAGACAACTGTTGTTGGGGCGAGAAGAGCAACGAGAATTGCCAATTGATTTTGGCCACACCACAAAGCAGCACACCACAGCACCCTCTCCCTCCCTCTTCCACTCTCTGTCTCTCCCACTCTTACTGCTTTTTTTTTTGTAGACTGTAGTTAACAATTTAGCAAATGGCTGTGTGTGGGTTTAAGCTCGGTTAAGGGACTTGGTAGTGAGTGGAGCAGCAACCCAACCAAAGGCACCAACCAGTGGGGGATTTGTTTTCGATTTTTTTTGGTGGGTGCAGGGGCAGGGGCAGGGTTAGGTTTAGGGGGCAGGGCAAGAGGCGTCAACGATAATTGCGACCAGAGCAATTAGTGCGATTAGTACGCTATTAGTGCCAGTCATCAGAGAGCAAAAGAGAGAGAGCTAGAGTGTGTGTTTGTGTCCCTTTTTGGCCTTTGATTTTTCAACCATTCTGTTGCTTATTTTGTGGGTCACCAGACTGGCTCTATCTCTATCTCTAGCGCTCTCTGCCTCGCTCTACCTCGCTCTACCTCGCTCTACCTCACTCTCTCTGTCTCTCTCTCCCCCTCACTCTCTGTGTCTGTGCTCTGTGTCTATGTGTGCGTTTAAAACAGTTCTAAATTAATTTTAATAATTATAGAAATTGAATTTAAACAGCTGTAGGGGTTTAACATTAGCTTTAAAGTAGGCTTAAAGCTTTCAAGGGATTTTGTTGGTATTTAAAATTCGAATTTTAAGGATTTTTGCTTGGTAAAAAGATAAGTTATATATCTAATTCTGTTAACCTAAATATCAATACTTCAACTGATATATAAAAGCCACTGAAGAGTCTCAGTCTTAGAATAGCAAAGAAATATTCCTTGATAGATATCAATTTTTGTATTAAATATTTGATAGATTAATGCCATAGATGAGCTCTTTTATATGTACATATATCCATGGGTATATCTATATCTACATACATATGTACCTATAACATTTATGTACTATTATTGCGCTTAAAAAAATCCAATTGAAAAGCGCAAAAGTTTTTCTATATTATTTTTTCCAATTTTTTGTTTTGTTTTTTATTTGGTATCAAGTGAAGTGAAGCGAGCAAAAAGCAGCAAAGCAGCAGCCAAAAGCGATAAACTCAATCTTAAAATTGAATTTGAATATTACAAGAAGAAAACTTGATGGACTGACAAAGGCAGAGAGAGAGAAAGAGAGAGAGAGAGAGATAGAATGAATAAAAGGACATGCCAGGAAGTATCTGGCTGTACACTCCTTAGCAAGTAGGAAGGAAATTCGAAAAAAGTATTCAACTCTCGATATTTGCTTAGCATCACATTACCAGCTAGCTGGCTGGCTGGTCCATGGGAAGTGTGTCCTCTCCCAGTAATACTGCTCCTGCTCCTCTCCACTCGCTGTCCTTTTGGCCATAAAAGTTGTACCAGCGTCTCCGTCCGTGCATTAAATTAAATTCGGATTTAGCCAACTTTCCATCCGCTTGCTGTTGCTATACTTTTGTGTGTCAGTGTCTCCGGCGAGCAGCTGCCACTCTGTCTGTCTGTCCCTCTGTCCCTCTGTCAGTTTGTGGAGTCAGTCTGAATTTCCTATTGCATTTCCGCGCGTCTCCGCGCGTCAGTTTGTCTTTCAAATTTCATGACACTTTTACTTTTCGATTTTCCTTTTGCAAGATGTCTGCGTCTCTGTGGTTTCTCCCTCACTCTCCCTCACTCTCTCTCTCTGTGGTTCTCCGCATCGACAATCGACAGCTAATCGATGGCTTAAAGTCATTGATATTTATTTGCGCTTTAATTTCCACTGGGAACAGGGTATCACTCCTCTCTTGGGATTCCTTTTCGAGAGTGCCAAAGTGGATAGCAATTAAATTTTCCCTTTTGTTTTTTGGGGGTGTAGTATTCCCTCTAGCTTTTACCTGTCCAACCATTTTGGCGCTCATTTTATTGCAAATTTAATCACAGAGAACTTAGACAATCAGCATAATCAAAGGCGCGGCTTCAAGTTCCATTTAAGGAGTCATAATATCATCTATAATTCATGGACTCCTCGCTCGAACTCACGAACGTGCCTCAAGAGCAGCAGCAGCAGCAATGGAAGCTTTTCCTTTTCCTCTCAATTATTATTTGCCAGAACTTTTTTTTGTCTTTTTTTTTCTGTGTGTGGATTTTCATAAATTTTACTTCTATATATTCTCGTTCGTTCTTTTGCAGCAAATAATCATGATTCCGATTCACGTTACATGTCCGCCGAGGAGCAGAACCGTGAGCTAACACGCAGCATTCGCCGTGAGGTGGGCAAACTTTCAGAGCAATGGAATAATCTAATCGATAGATCTGACAATTGGAAGCATCGTCTCGATGAGTATATGACGGTAAGTCGAACTTACATACAAACCCAGCCAAAAGTTTTACTCCCCCCTCACTGACATTTTCATAATTTGATGCGCAAAGTGGAGCAGGGTGTCCCCTCCAATTTGTGCTCGGGGAAATTCGTGCTTCTAGTGTTACACTTTTGCAAAGGGGGGGGGAAACTATTCAGTTGAACTCTCTCTCAATTTGTGTCACATTCTGTGGTACACTTGCCACACTGGCTTAAAGCAGTGTTGCAAAATACTTGATTCAATTACACTTTTCAATGGGGGTGCGAAAAGTTTTTTACATACACTTTCCGTAACGGGTAATATGAGTATATTTAAAGGGCATCTGCCTGTTTGGGATTACAACCCAAAAAAAAACACTCTACCTCTTCTTCTTTGTTCTCTTTTTTTTCTCTTTATTTTTTTATTTTTTGGTGTATTTTTTGTTGTATTTTTTGTTGTATTTTTTGTTGTATTTTTTGTTGTATTTTTTGTTGTATATTTTGTTTGTGTGGCTAATAAATGCAAGTGTGTTTTTTATGACGTCTGTCATTCGGTTGTAGCGCACACAAAAAACAGTACAACAAAATAATATATTCCACCACAAAACGACAGCAGGAAAGTGGCTACGAAATGGGGGTTGGGGGGAGGAGGCAGAACTCTGCTGCTCTCTTCTGCTCTGCTCATACGCACCGTAAATTTGATGCAACAATGTTTGATCGCATAAAAATGTCACACAGTCTGGTGCAAACAATGGTTACACACAGACACATACACACACACACACACACACACACACACACACACACACACACACACACACAACCAATGGAAGGGGAAAACTAATTCTGTAGAGTGTGTGTGGGGGGGGGTACTACTGTACTGCTGGCTCTGGGGTCGCGCATACAAATGTATAAAATATCAAAGCGCATAAAGTGCACATATTGTTGAGGGGGGTATACTATATACATATTCCACTCGCACCCCACTCGCACCACACCCTCCCCCTCTTACTCCTTTGGCACGCAGTCGAAGCGAAAATCAATGGCGCACAAACGGAAAAACAATATTCCACAGGGGGGCAGCACACAGGAAACAAAGCACCAAAACAAAAGCAAAAAGCAAAAAAAAAACAAAAACAAAAACAACATCCCAAAGGCAATAGTCATAAAAATCCAGTGAAATCCAAGAAATCCCAGGGCCTATACACAACAGAAGAAAACAAAAAAAAAGCCTTAAGAAGAACTGAAAGTATGGTGAAAAGAGGTGTAGGCAGGCAGACTAATACCCTTGCTTAGAGAAGCTAAAAAGTCGAAGAATCAAAGGGGAAAAAACAGAGCCACATATGGCATTGCACTCCGACTTAAATTCTTCAAAAAAACACATAGAGCTGTAAGCATAAAGAAGTAGGTTCTATATGCCTCTTCTATTCATTTTTCCCTTCCAATATTTATGCCCGCTTATTCCATATTTTATTCTAGTTTTTTTTTGTTATTTATCCAAAATTTATTTACAATATAAATCTCACTTTGGGGAGCAATTTAAGACTTTTATTGGCTAGCAATTTTTTTTTGTGGTAAACATTTTTGCAGCAGCTGCAGCAGAGAACCAGAGAGCTAGAGCCATAGCCAGATTCTAATCAAAGGCAAAAATGTTGACCCAATTCTGGCTATTTTGTGTGATCCAATAAATTCACGATGTACTGTACTGCTGTACCCCTTGCCAGCGCAAAAATAACCACTTCAATTTCTAAAACGCAAATTTCAATGAATTTTAAATAAATAAAAAAAGGGAGGGAAAAACTACTGCCCAAACCTCTAACTAGTTTTAGTGGAAATTTAATAACCCATTTTGCCGCCTGTGATCCTTGGCAAAAATTCGTTTTATCCGCCTGCCAAATTCCATGCGAAAATAATCTCTACGGGATAAATACTCCACAAAGTACTTAACATTTTTAACCATTTAGTGCACAAAATCACCTGCCTGACACGGGGAAAAACTCTCTGTTTTGGCTGTAAAAGTTTGCTCAACTATTTTTTGCGATACAAAAACTGATAGGAGAAAAAACTTTAACAAAATTAACAATGTGCGGAAAAGCACAGGAAAAACAGAGAAACAAAGGAAAAAATAAGCGCAAAAAATAAAAATAAACGTCAAGAAAAGTTGGAAATTAAAAAAAAAAAAAAAGTTTAAAATAAATGCAACTTAAAACAAATACAAGGATTCAGTGGAGGGAGGGACGGACGTAATAATAGAAAACTTTTCCAGAGCGTTTTATGAGAGCTCAGTGTTCCATGGGGGGTGAGGTGGGGGGTCGACATCGTTTTAAATGAAGTCACCAAATAGCTGAGGCTGAAGTTAAGCCACACAGAGAGCCAGCAGGAGGCCAGGATGGCCACACCCCACTCCCTCCCCCATGCTGGTTAATTGACCACACACTGCAAAATTTTCTATTAATTGAATAAAAAGTTTTGGCACGGAAAAGAAAATTTCATTTGCATAGCACCGAGGGGCGGCAGGGAAAGTTTTTTTTTTCGCTCTGCACATTGCACAATTTTCACAGCTCGTTTGCCCCCTCCCCCTTTTGTTGGGTGGTGTTGGGGTTGCGTATATGCGCCATGCCTAACAGGCAAAAACCGCTGACAGGAGGAAAAAAAAAATTGGAGTTTCTGCTGGCAGGGGGCAGAGATTGCTGCTGACACGGTGGATAATGTTAATGAAATTAAAAGAGCAGATGCAGGCAGCCGCAGAGAGACCCAGCCAGCGGGGTGGTAGCGGGGAAAAGCTGTGTCTATAGGGGGTATGGGCAGATACTAGTACTCATTGTGAGATATTTTGAATGGAATAACTAGTAGGTTTCCCCTCTAACTTGCTCTCATATCATATCAAAGAATAGCTATCACTGAAGAGAATTTCTGAGAATTTCTCTTTAATTTATTCTGAGAATTTATTCCACTAAGATTGAATGGAACTCCAGCTATCTTTCTCTCTAAGATATCCCTGGCATAATCTTCAGCCTTCGCTCAGCTCTGATTCGCAGCTCTACCAGAACTCTCTCTTCCGTTCGCTCTTCTCTCTCTCTCCCTCATGCACTTCTATGCACTTTACTTCATTCATTCAGTCATTCCCTGACAATCGAAACATTGTAGCCCTAATGAAGTTTGATTGGTACTTGCCAATAGACAAACCCACACAAATGCGGGAGAGTGGGCGTGTGGGCGTGGGTTCTTCAATCAAATTGCAGTTCAGTTTCCTCTACAACCCCTTCATTATGCCATGCCACGCATGGGCAGCCCTCCTCCCTCTTGTTCGAGAAGTGGTAGCAGTGGAAGTGCATTTGCAAATGATGCATGGGGTATGGGGCATGAGGCATGACAAATGGAGTGGTGGGGGTGGGAGTGGGGCACACACATCAACATCAATGTCACGCTCGAAAATTCCTTTGCAAATTCACAATCAACCAACGAAAGTCCTTCTGTCCATCAGTGCTTGGAATGCTGTTGCCACTGCACCATGCCCCATGCCCCAATGCTAATGAAAAGGGTCAGAAATAGAGACAGAAACAGGGAGAGAGTGAGTGAGAGAGAGCGTAAAGCTAGCCACAAAACTACTTTCTGGCTCATTTGGCATATAATGCCGAGGAAGCTCTGAATTTTATGGAGTTAACTCTCGACCAAGCAGCAACCAACAGCAACAACATTAAGGGGCAGTGGCAGGGACAGCAATGAATGAATGGAAAGGGGAGTTTGGGGAAATCCCATACCATGTGGCATTCACCAAATGCTCGTCGAATGGAAGTGGCATGTTGAATGGGGGGACGCTAAAAAGCAATTGCTTAACGCTTTGAAATATGTTTCATTGATTTCCTGCTCGAAAAACTGCTAGAAAAATGTGGCAAATGTGGTGGGGGAGAGAGGGAGGAAGGGAGTCTGACCGGTCGAAGCATTGGCCATAATTTAACCACATGTGGTCGATATTGGAGTCGAGTCCTGAAACGCAGGACGACACCAGACTCTCTACACACTTAACCCCTTATGTGTCTGGGTGTGGGCGGGGGGTGAAGCACATGCCACACAGCTGCTGCTGCTACTGCTGCCCCATGCTGCTGTTCGTATACCAGTGACAGTGGCAAAGAGTCGTTGGCCTTTGAAAAATAATGTCACATGTGAAAGTTTCAAGTTTTTCTCTCTTTTTTTTCGGCTTGCAGTTTTTGGGATTTTTTTTTGTTTAGTTTCCCTCCCTCCCTTCCTGCCTCCCTCATACAATGAAATCAATTTAGAATTTTCTGTCCTGCAAAATAGTTTAATAAATCACTCATACGCAGTGTGTGCCCTGTGTGCGTCCTGTGATTTACGAGCCACACTTGCCCCAAAAAGTTACTCTCTTCCCGACACACTCGAGAAAATATTATCTATGGAAATTTGTGTGTGATTTAGCAACAGAGATTACTGCAAGGATTTCGTACTGCTGCTGCTGCTGGCCAAAAAGTTAATAAAACAATTTTTGTGCTGGGATTTTCTTTTACAAATATTTTTTAATAAATATTTAATGTCTGGTGTGTGACTTAGCCCCCCCATTAGCCAAGACTTGAACCACAACAGAGATGAGCTGCTGGCAGCTAAAAGTATGCTATGAATTTTGGAATTGCTATAGATACAGATCCATGTGAGAGATAGAGATGCAATTGTAAGGTGGGGTAGCTTGATTAGGTTGTGGAATTGACAGATAAAAGACAGATAAATTAGCTTATATTCATTGAATGGAAACCTTTTTAAATACATACATACATATATGAATAAAATATAGATGAATATATTTGGATACTTATTGCTAAACGTTTTCGTTTTAATAGCATCAAAATATAAAGATATGCATGGAGATTATATCTATACTCAAATAAATGCCTATATGGCATATTGTTTATTATGATACATATATAAACTTTATGTAGCAATTGCTAAACATGTAAATTAAAATGTTCATGCCACAGCTGCCGCCCCTGTCATTAAATCCTTAAGCATTCCTAAAAAAAAAAGAAAGTAGAACAAAAGCGATGAATCCCAGAGGGGCAAAGAGTGACAGCGAACGAACCTCTGGAATATATCCTAGACAAATACAACTATAGTGGGTACCCAACTGTGTGTATATAGTACATATATCATCTCTCATCTGTCGTCTGTCGTCAATCGCCGGGGGAAATCAATTGATTGTCACGCTAAAATGCTTTGGCTGTGTCAACTCGCTCGCCCGCTCGCCCTCTCTCTCTCTCTCTTTCTCTCTCTGTATACGCTCTATTTCATAGCCCAATCTGCCACGCCCACAATCAATGTTTTAACCGCATATTGCACTCGCTGAAACTCTCTATTGTTTTTGTTGTTCTATGACTTTTTTTTTTGTGCCATTTTCACGTTTATGTGTGTGCTTCGCTTTTATCGCTATTCCTTGTTGTTCTTTTACCTTTATTCCTTGTTGTTCTTGTACATCTATGCCTTGTTGTTCTTGTACCACTTTGCCCTGCTGTTGCCCTTTTTTTTCCGCTCTCTTGGCTGAAGCTCTGTTCTTTTTTGTTTGTTTTTGTGTTTTGTCTTTGCAAATATGCCACGAAATGTAACCAATGTATAATTGTCAAACGTGTTGTGTTTTATATAGCCACACAGACAGTGGCATACCCATAGCTACTCTCCTACACACACAGATACATACTGTTACAGCTGTGTCCTCTTTCTATATGAAACGTGTGGCTGGCTGGTTGGCCAATTCATTTTTCCTGTCAATATTTCTGTTCTGTTCTCGCTCCCTTTTCTTTTTTTTTTCCTGTGGTAGTCAACTTTTTCCAATTTCACCCTCTTGCCCCTTTAGGGGCTGTATAGTAGTAGATGGGGGATTTTTGTTTCATAAATATTTGCCATTTTGTGGGGGGGTGTATGGATGGGTGGCAACAACAGTGGGTAAATGTTCGCCTAGGGCAACAATTTTGCCATGGAATATTTCTCTAATTGGCTTTGCTTAACATTTAATTGAATGAGAGACAGAGACAGCGACAGCGACAGAGAGAGAGAGCAAATATAGAGAAAAAGAGTTGCAGATGGGAAAGAGAAAGAATGAAAAATGATTGGAGTTCTATATAGTAAAAATATCCAAAAAATGTATTGCCATATTTTATTTGAGGAATTTGTTGTTCGAGTAATTAATTAAATTTGTATCGCTCAAAATCGAGTTAAAAAAATATTATTAAAAATAAATAATATGCCAGAGCATTTTTTGTCGATGAAATAACATGTTTTTCAATAACATGTTATTTGCCAAATAAAATCCCTTGGCAATATAAAAAGTGTACAAAATATTTTACAGCGAATAATTGAAAATCCTTCCTTTAAAATGTACTCTATTTGAGAGTCCTTCTTTCATTATCATAAGAAGTATCTCGATTTCCTTATTGAAACTCCTTTGTAATATTTCATATGCTCTTCATTTGCTTCACTTTCTCAATTAGTTTGCTTCATCCAAAATGGAAAATCCATTCACATTTGTCATAATTAATAACTGCCAGACACAAACAAGGGAAAAACCAAAATAAAGACAAAGAGAGGGATCTAGCGATAGATATGCAGAGAGACAAGAGACAAAAACAATTAGCAATGGAAGCCAGAGGAGAATTCAATTTCAATTTACGAATTTCAGGAAATCCGAAATGCAAAGGCAAACCCAAAAGACAATTTTCCCAGATAGCATTTTCCTGGACTGGCCTGGCAGACGACAAATCGCCTTTTTTTTCCTGAAGATAAATATGCAGAGGAGGAGGAGCCGGGGCGGAGTGGCAAGGAAAAACTGCTGCCCTACAAGGTGGTGGCAGACTGGAAAAGAAAATTATGCGACCGAAAATAGATTTTCGTCGTTTTTTTTCCGGCTAGCGATAGACATGCAGACAGACAGACAGAAACTATTGCTGGAGTGTCGCGTTGGGTGTTAATAAATTTTGGCTTGCCACATCCTTGGCCACCGCTTGACTGCCTGCCTGCCTGGCCTGCCTGCCTGCCTCTTGTGGCAAGTGTAGGCTTAAGACAATCCATAGACACACGACAAAAAAATAGAAAAAGAAAAACTGTATGTTTTCCCCGCCTATGATCCACTCGTTTCGGAGGCATTTTTCACACTTTGTCACGTGTGAGGCGGCGGCGCGTCGGCCCGAATATGGGAAAATTATTTTTGCCAGTTTTGCATATTTCTTTTTGTGAAGTTTTTTAAGGAGAAAAGAAGAAAAGCCACAAGGAAGCATATTTTATGGGCATCGCTTTGCAAGAAATAATTGAGAGTTGAAAGACGGAAAGAAACACGAGGGGAAGTAGGTTGTTTTTAGATGTTTTCTAGCTACTATTTGAAAGATCTCTTCATTGATTAAATTGCTACAAAAATTTGAAGCATTTTGTTTCAAAACAAATTGATGTACGATAGCACACATAAATCTCTCACCCGTACCCTTTTTATTGCCGCTGCTGATATTCTCATTCTGACTCACAAAAATCATTCATTAAAGAGGCGCGCAAAAAATGCGTGTAAATTATCAAATAAAAAACACATAAAAACGAGTAAAAACAAACAAAAACAAACCAAAAATGCGGGAAGATAAACCAACCAGAGAGAAAGAGACACACAAAAGCATTTATAAATGGGATCGAAATAAACCCGAAAAATCAGGCAATAAATAAGCCTTCATTTGGTCAAGCGATTGAAACACACTCAAAAGCGGCACTCAATTTGGTTGTTGAGAGAGTGTGAGAAGCCACTCAACGCAGACAACCACTTAATGAGTAAAGAGAGTGAAAAGTACTTGTTCGGTAGTGAGTAAGTGGTGGTGGTGGCGGCAGAGTGAGAGCGTAAGCTACAGAGAGCGAACAGACAGCATAAACAGTTGCTTCAGTGGCTGCTAACATAAACAAAACTCAAAACAAGTAGGGGAAACGCAATCTTTAGAGATCGACTTTTGTGATACCTCTGAAGATCTTTAGTTCTGACAGCTGCTTAAAGTCATTTAATATTGATCAACTTTGTATTAGTTGGGCAGAATTTACTGATCGAAAAGATATTTATATGCACATGCATTCTATGTTAAAAATTACTTTATTCCCTTTTATGCTATTAACTGATCGGAATCAACATACCCACTTGCTATGGTACCAAAAGCAACAAGTTCATGCATTCGGTTCGGCACAGTGAGAAAGAGAGAGCGTGCGAGCGGGAGAACCCGTTTCGTTTCGTTTCGTTTTGGAGTGGAGTTTTTGAGAACGCAAAGTGTTGCTCTGCTCTGCTCTGTTCTGCTCTTGCTGCACTAGCAAGCAACCCCAAACGGTGGAGCATATAACGCATGCGGCCGGTGCTGTGTTGTTTTTGCCGAGACATCGGCGCGTAAGGTTGAGCTTTTTCTTCCGTTGTCTGTCGGTGCGGTGGCGATCGATCGCCCTCTACCGGCTTAATGGCCAGCCAATAGAATCCACTTCGAGGATCAAGGCATTCCCCCTACTCGAGGATCGATCCTTCGGTAACTGTGTGGTTTTCACGTGCGAGTATTTCGAAGAATTATCTCCCGCTCGCAAATGTGTAATTCAAAACCACTGCGCGCGGATGTAATATGAAAAATTGCAAACACAAAAAAACGAGCGAAAATAAATGGTTTTGGGTGTTTCTCAGATGTTCTCGGTGTGTTTTCGCGTGTTCTTTTTGTGGTAGAAACAAACGAAAGTAACAAGAGTAATAAGGTCGAATTTATTATAATAATTTTTCGTCAACGTCGGCGACAAGGCTTTATGCGGTGCACCTCTGTCTCTGTGTGTGTGTGTGTGTGTGCACACACAGTGTCTGTGTTTGTGTTGTGTGCATCTGTGTGATAAATGAAACAAAATACTTTGTAACAGTCACGTTTAAAATTGTGCGCACTCGCTTTTCTTTATTTTCTTTCCATTCGGATTTTAATAGTCCCACAATTTCGCTGTGGAGAACGCAATTTTCACAGCGGTTTTTCAAATCAAAACTAAATCAAATAAACCAAAAGAAAAACAACAAAATACATAATATATTACAGAGAATAATTCAAATGAAAATTCAATACTTAATTTTGGTTTCCCTCTTTTGCTGGGAACATGGAAAATATTGCTTTGCAAATATGACAACGGCGTTAAGCAGAATTCTGCCAACTAAGGAAATTTATGCAACAAAAAAAAAATGGCAAACACTTCAGAAATTTACAGCAGAAATTTGATATCTTATACATATTGTATTTGGGAAGGGGAATGTGATATAACATTGGGGAAATCGAGAGAACTTTTCTGAACTATTTTTAGTATATTACTGACTTTAAAATCCCCATCTGATTCATACTGCCACCTGTTGTGAAGGAGCTTCAATTGTAAGCCCACGCCACATCTCTCATGCTGTCAAATATTTGTGCTGCTGCGCTTGTGGATTGTGTGCAAATGGATTGAGGATGGAGGATTCCATTTAATTGCCTGCCAAAGAATCCACAGATAAGACCCGAGCAATCCACCTTCCACAAGCACACACACACACCGTGTACACTCGCGTACACTTGAAGGAAAATCTCATTTGCATCTCACCTTTGCCCACCCACACACACACACTCCCACGCTCCACGACTGTCAAAAAGGAGAAAGAGAAATATGACCAAAAAAAAAGGAAAACAGAGATGGAAATATGTTTTTTTCCCCTCCCCACTGCCTGCTCCTGGACAAGGTCGTTTATTATTATTTACTTTGCATTTTATTGAATTTTTCTGCAAAAAGGAGGAGCAGAGTGGGGAGCAGAAAGAGTGGGTGTGTGTAAGAGGAGAGTCAGAGATTTAGTCGTTGTCCTCCAGTTTATTTGTTAAGGTTGTCTCTTTATTGTCCCGTTGATGCTCACCCTCTGGCACTCCCCAATGTTCCCCATGCAAACATCTCTCTCTCTCTCTCTCTTACTCTCCTGTATCCTTCTCGCTTCAAGCACTTTATCTTTGTCATCGTTTCGAGTGTCATTGGTAGCCTTGTTACTCCAACGCCTTGCTTGTCTCCATATGAGGAATATACACACACATCTTGATTTGTTTTTTTTTTCGTTTCTGTTCTGTTTTTGTTTTTGCTTAACTTTTTATCTCAACTGGATTTACATTGTCTCTCTGTCTGTCTGGATGTCTCAGTGCTGCACCGCTATGTGACTCGCTCTGCTCATATTTTTGCTCACAGCTCAATTTTGAGCGATCTTTGTATACTCTACCCTGAGCGAAAGCATAACCGTTTGGTTGAGATGTAAAAAAGCTTCCTGTAGCGTATTTAATTGTCGACGCGGAGATGTTTTTTCGGAATCTTTAACAGTTGGGTTGTCCGTGGCTCATTCTTGATCTTGTTATCTCTTTTGTGCATGTGCTGCAGTCGCAGTCGCAGTGCTGCTACTGCTGCAGCCTCTGCCTCTGCCTCCACCGCTGCCTCTGTCTGTGTTTCTTTCTCTCTCGTACTCTACTCTCCACCCCAAAAATGTCAATATGTGCCGTGCCAGTGGCTTAATTAGAACGCAAATGACTCAATTGTTGGCGCCATCTGTTGCCCCAGTTCAAGGTTAGCTCTTCTCCACTTAAAACTCTTCTTCAAATACACTCCCCATGCACCACTCCAATTGGGGAGGGGCCTGCTGTGCCCCTAATACGATCTCCATCCAACCGCAGCCATCGATGATGTCAGAAACTCTCTTTAAAAAAAAATATCCATTAATATTATTAATTTGTATTCTGCCATTCCTTTTTTAATTTAATTTCTAAGCTTTTCTGTTTTTTCTCTCTTCTTTTTTCTATTTTGTTTTTTTTTTTTGCAGAGAAAATCTGTTTCAGTTGTATCTGAAATTCTAATTTCCAACACGCTCAAAGTATGTTTTCCTTTATATTTTTCTCTCTATTTCTTGTTCTGTGCGTGTGTGTTTTTCATTTAACCCTTGAGAGCACCCCCCACAACTCCTCAATTCCAATCTCATCCA
Organism: Drosophila bifasciata; assembly: GCA_009664405.1. NCBI lineage: Eukaryota > Metazoa > Arthropoda > Insecta > Diptera > Drosophilidae > Drosophila > Drosophila bifasciata. The sequence goes on along the minus strand of CM019044.1, from coordinate 43,399,349 downwards.
ATAATAATACTCTGTAATATTCATCAACATACTTTCCCCATTGCCATAGAACATCATTTATATGACACATATTTATCGTAAGAAAACAAATGATAATTCCGCGATATAGGATACTCGTTAAAGGGGGGATCTCCCTCTCTCTTTTCACATAGATCTTGTAGCTATTGGTTTTTTATGGTTCTTGAGAAGCTGTATGTGTGTTGACAGGCCTCTAAAAATTAATGACCAATAAAAAACGCAATAGCAGCAGCAGCAGCAGCAACAGAGAATTTATTTAATGAATTGCTTGTCTGTGGGGATTTTTGAACTGGAACCCCATTTACCCCCCCAAACCTCCCACTCCCACTCCACAACAGATCTAAAGTGTCTGTTTTTTGACCCAATTGAATGGGTTGACTGACGAGCGATAAGAGCAAGAGAGAGAAAGAGACGGCACACACATTCTCTTCTAAATCTCTCTATAATTCTCAATTGAAATAAAAAAAATTGGGGCCAACGAACAATGTTAATTGTTGTACAGCAAATATTTTGATTTCCAAGGAAAACATTTATGATTCGAGCAATTAAACATTTAAGGGTATGGTTTTAAATAAAAAATATAAAGCAGCTGACAGCTGTGTGGCCTGTACAGTAGTAGTTTGTCAAAGAGAGAAAGCTTTAATCAGAGAATAACCTCCGCTGAGGCTATACTTATTCCTTTCCCCTTTAAAATCATAAACCCCACATAACTGCAATATTTTCTGTAAATATTTTCCTTCAAAGAACCCTCCCTTAGAGCGTTGCATTCCTCCCAGAAATATGGTTCATAAATCCCTCAATAAATACATGACTTTTAACGCTACAAAATTCCATTCCTTAACCATTTCGACCTTGCATTTTTGTGTCATTATTTATATAACTCTGATAACGCCATTCCCACACAAAGATCGTCTTTAAAATAATAATAATAATCATCATCATATTTCATATAAATATTTTCGTTTAATCGAGCGAACGTTTGCTTTCCCATTCCCATGCTGGCCAGCTGTGCCCCATGCCCCCCCACACTGTCCATGTGCTACCCTTTCCACCAAAAATTTCATTTGAAATTTCTTGAACACATTCACATTTATTCACTCATTTGCACTGGGTATGAGTGGGGAAAATATTCGTACATTTCACGTACTCTAAACGCCATTTAAAACGTCATGATTATCGTATGTCAAGAAGTCCAATTGGCATTTACATATGTGCATATACTTATGGCAACACATGTATTCTTTTTTCAGATCTGGTTCTGGTTCTGTCTCTCTGTCTGTCTCTGTTATTCTGTGTGTAAAACTCTGTGTAAACAGACACCGAGCCAGCCACCAAACCATACCCACATGTGCCCATGCATGTGCCCCAAAATGGGAAGGGTAGGCTTCCATTTCGACTGTTTTACGAGTACTTTTTTTCTGTGGACTTTGCTTCTACAATTACTGCTGGGGTCTGCTCTGAGAAGAGAAGAGAAGCTTTCCAAAAAAAACACAGAACACAGAATAAACAACGGAACAGCACAGAAATTAAGTGAAACCAAAAACAAAGACAGAAAATTGTATAAAATATTGTTACACGAAATGAAACTTTTTGCAGCTGCATTATGAAATCATATTGTCATCACAGAAGGAGTTAAAAGATACTTTGTGTGGAATATACTAAGGATAGTGCTAGGAGGGTACTGTGGAGGGTACTTTGAAGGGTACTTTGGAGGGTACTTTGGAGGATACTTTGGAAGATACTTTGGAGGTTATATTGGGGGTACTTTGGGGAGTACTTTGGAGGGTCTTCTGGGGTATTATTATCTCTACATTATCTCTTATGAAACTTCAGTTGTTTCATCCGAAGAACTCTTGTAGTCTTAGAGCTCTTACAGCATTAAAGATTCTACTCAAATATCTTATATAATAAATCACTTCTTTAACTGCTCCCCCACGCCTCTTCTGTTCTGCTTGATTTCCCCCCAAATTTGGCCAAAAGTAATCTATCCACAAATGCAGAAATTACGGCTGCAGGCTTCAAGCCTCAATTCCTTATATGCAGAGCTCCACACAGATTTTGTTGTGGCTGCGTGGCATGTGTGCTGCCTCACTCCCATCCTACATACTGCTGTGTTGCATGCAGCACTTGATTACGGCTACGCTGGCTTCGGTTCGTCTTCGACTTCTCTGCTGCTGCTGCCGCTGCTGCTAAAAGCTGAAAATTGTTTATGCTAATTGCATTTAATTTATGCATGCGTAGAATTTTCCCCTCCACAACAGATCTCTGTATCTGTGTGTGTGTGTGTTTGTTTGTATCTATGAGAGTGTTTTTGTAGCTATGAGAGTGTGCAAATGTATCTGCCAGATGCAAGAAGAAATTCACTGCAGTGACAACACAAACAACAACAACATGTTGCGGTTGTATTTCCCTTCCGCTCTCTCCAGGGATACATATGTATATTCGTATTTATTAGCACTTGGAAAATTAGTGAGGAATGAGGGAGAGGGAATGAGCAGAAGGCGGAGAAAGAACAAATATTATTTTGGCACAATTAATGCTGGTACGCCCCACACCACCGCCCACAGCCACACAGCACACAGCCCACAGCCCACATGCCACAATGTTGAGGGAATCCAGAAGGAGTGAAGATTTGTTTACCTTTTCCTTTAAGAAATTCACAAATTAAAGCAAATAAGAGTCAAAAGCCAAGCTTTAAGCAACAAAAAACTTTTCTTTTCTTTGATTTTAACACCCAAAAACACTTCCCCCCTATACCCCGGACCAAATATGACACTCAATCGCCTGCAACTTCGTTTGCTGGCCAAGCCAAAACATGCGATGCCTTCTTTGGATTTGGTTTTCGATTGGCCAAATGTCAGGCCCTGGCCAGGCCACGACGTGGCTTAATCCTGCTGCGAGTCTCGAGAGTCTCGGTGTCTATTTCGGCCAATTAATATGCAGTTAATGGTGTTAACTGTTTGACGTGCTTATTTATAGGCCCGCAGATGCAAAATGCAGCAAATGGCAGCAGACTGCAGGCAAACTGGCAACTCAATTCGATTCCATTCCAAGTCGAAGCCCAAGCCGAAGAGAGCCGCCAAATAAATGGCACTCGTTGCAGACTCAGTCTGAGACTCAGACTCAGACGACATCAGTGTCAGCGTCAGAGGCGCCAGTGCACACATTTTGCATGTCAAGTGGCAGCAGGGGAGCAGAGCAGGCAGGACTGGTGGGGGTGGCAAAAAGTATCTGCTCGATTGCATAAGGAAAGTCCATGTCAGTGGGGTGCGAGGTGCGAGCTGTGTGTGGAATATACTTTCTAGGAGTGCCCCAATATCGCCAGTATCTTTGTATCTGTCTGTATCTGCACTTTTGTCAAGGGAATGTGCACACAGTAATATGTGTGTAAGCCTCTAAGCTGTAGTTGTCGCTGTAAGTACGTGGATCTGATGCAGGCATACCGAAGATTGACAGCCATAAATATTCTTCCATTTCTATGCCCCAATTCTATGTCTCGAATACCAGAAACTGCTGCATGGAAGCATAGAAGCAAAAAGTACATCTACTGCTAATGCGAAGAGCTTAAGGAAAAGTATTTACTGATGCTAAAAGTATCTATCTACTGAAGCTAAAAGTACAAGTATCTGCTACTGCTGCTGCTGTGAAACATGCCTGAAAGTATCTGCTACTGCATGCACTGCGAATCAATGTATCTGCTGAATGAACAGCTGGCATTTTGTTTGGGCAAAAGTATCTCTCTCTCTCTGGCATTGCAATTTCAGGTGTGGTAATCCATTCTGACAGCACAGCAGAGCAGAACAGCCTTTGTTCGGCGTCTCTCAAGTATTTACAGATTGGAAACGAAAACGATTCCCCGTTTATTGGCCAAGACAACGGCTGCTTCTCCTTCTACTCTTTCCACCAAATTGATGGCATTCAACACGTACGCTTGCTGTCTGTTTCGATACGTTTTTTAGCGCTTCCACACGCACCACAGCAGCCCCCTAACCACCAGCCACCAGTTCCCCCCCAACCATCACTTGCGACTATCAATATGTGAGCCTCTGCTGCAGTTTCTGCTTCAGCCTCTGTCTCTCTGTTGGATGTCATCAATTTGGTTTCAATCAATTAAAAAATTGTTGCACTAATTGTCGAGCAATGTTTATCTGCTGCCAGACTTATCTGCCACTGCCTACTGACCACTGTATCTGTATCTGTATCTGTAGCTGCTGTCATTGGCTGTTTTAATTGAACAATTATTGCAGTTGCACTCAATTAAATATAAGCCTGCTGCTGCTGCCTCAAATGAACTGAACTCTTGAGCCAAAATCCAACACAGCATAAACATCTTTAGAGTCTTCAGATTCTCATTCACATTTTATGCAAATCACTGAAGCAAACAGATTGCCAGCAGCCACCCATTCAGTGGAGGGAAAGGGCAAAGAGTCTTCCCAATCTGAAGTCAAGTATTCATAATGCCAAGAACGACTGTGACTGTGAATGCCTCCACTGTGAATGCTCTAATGAGCTTCAAATGTTTGTCCCAAAATGTTGACAAGCCAATTGAGCAGCAAATATAAGCCAGCAAAAGCCAGAGGCAGGGCCCATCCATGAGATACTTTTATTTTGCCTACGCATCATTAATCAACGTCAAAGTTTTTTGTTTTTTTTTTTTGGTGGTTAGTCAAGGGTCTTAGCGGAAGCGCCGCTAATGCTGAAAAACTATTTAGTATAAAGTTTTACACAGCTAAAAAAAACGAAGAAAGAAAGTTTCAAGCTGCGACAAATGCAACTTTAATGAGCCGCCCAAAAATCCTTTTCTTAAGAGAGAGAAATTAAAGTAATTTCTACGGAATTCAAGCAGAGCTTAATGAGGGGTATGTTGCTGCCTAGGAGGGGGGGAGTCTACTACAAACTCCTACTATTCATTCAATCATTAATCCCCACCCATCCATCCATCCATTCGTTCATTCTTAGTATACCCCAAGTGGTGCTTCTGCTTGAATTCAATTGAAAAATAATTGAATCGATTTGTGCGATTTATACAACGAGTGGCACAACGAGTGGTGGCTTGAGTATTTGCATACTCGAACACTCGAAAACATGCATAACAATATTTATATTTATATTTATATATATATTTCTTTCTCTATCTTTTTTTGTATTTACATTTTGTGCGCTTTGCCGAAAAATAAATAACAATTTGCTTTATGATTATTTTAATTGAATAAAATTCGCATGCCACAGCCATTTTTCTTTCTGCCCCCACTCCCCACACCTCTCTCTCTCTCGCTGTGCAATTTATTTATTTAATAAACATTTTACGGATTACCTTTATGGATGGTGGGGGGGGGTGAGGGTGCTTTTGGGTTCCGCTGATTAGTTGATGCTTTTATCTAAAGTTTGGTTTATGTTTTCGGCGAATAAACGCAAACGCAAACGCAATCCGATAAGCCACTTATGAGATACATTTTCAGCTGAATGTTGAATTGTTTTTTGGGGTTAAAGTTAGGGATTACAAAAGAGAGTTTCTATTGAATTTTTATATATTTTTCAATGCAATATTTTAAGGGCATACTTGGGTAGATATTCATTTGGAATACTTTCTGTATGCATAGCTCAAAGTTTCCTGTTTTTCCCTTGTTTACAAGTCTCCTCTTAAACTCAATTAATCTTCTAGATACCCTCACCCCACGCCTCTAATAAATCTAGTCATTATTTTTGGAATCTCTCTTTTTTTTTTAAACCATATTTAATTCATTATTTTGGCCAGGTAAATGGCCTTTCTCTGGTCTAAAATAAACAGCAGCAGGCAGCCACATCTGTTGACCATTTGGCGTATAAGTAAACGGATAAATTGATGAATAAGAGATAATCAGAAGCAAAAGCCTCACAGCCAGAGTTTCTGCTACTTGTCTCACCTTTTGTTTAGATAAATTTTTAACACTCGAATATTTATACGTATATTTTTAATAGAATTTGTTTACTTTATAGCCAGAGAGCAAAAAGAAAGACAGAGCGGAAGAACGTGCTGGGGGGTGGGGTGGGGGTCTTTTGTTTATCAAAACTTGAACCATGCACTTTGGATAATTAGCAAAAACTTGTGTTTGTTTTTTTTTTGTTTATTTGACCCTGAAACGAGGAAGGAACGAGGAAGGAACGAGAAATCGAGTAACCACAGAGATTCGGTAGGCCAAAAATAGGCCAGCAAAATAAGGGGGTCAAAGGGCAGGCCGGGGCAGGGACTGGGGCAGGGGCATTGGGTGAAATGTAAAATCAATAATCATTTAAAATTCAAATGCGCAACGCCTCGGAACAGCAGCAGCAGCCGAGCAGCTCGGAAAATGCCCAAGCAAAACGGAAAATGCAAAATGGAAAAAACAGATAATGAAAAAAAAGAAGCCAAGACCAGGAGGAGCAGGGTGGGGGCTGCCCCTACTACTCCCCCCTTGCTAATGAAATTAAAAATTGATGCTTTGGGGGTCTCCTCCGCCCATGCTTTCGCTCAGTGTATGCGCTCAAATCTAGGCAAATATGATAAGCAAATGTCATTTAATAAATTGAAAAAAAAGAAAAACCAAGGCACCAAGTGAGTTCTCCACTGAGCAGAGGAAGAGCGGTGCTGGGTAAGAGGTCTCTGAGGAGGAGAGGAGGCAGCAGTGGCAGTGTTATGCCTGATTGATTTTGTGGCGTTGGCGGTTGCAAATGCGAGCGGCAGTGCCACTGAGAGCGGCGGCACATGGAACCACAAGAAAAGATAAATGCCGCCAGCCAGCCAGCCGCCCAAGGGTTCGGGTTGACACGTCTCTTATTTTTTGATAGAGTTGCCTCTACAGAGTGAAGCTGGCAGAGGGGGGTGGGGTGGGGAGATGCTGCCACAGATATTGTGGTTGGCGTCTGGCCTGGTTGCTCAATCTTCCTGGTTGCTGATGGAAAAAGCCTCCAAGCCGTTGACATCAATTAAGTATTAGAAAAAGATACCGAGAGGGGGGAGAGACTGGATCATTGATTAACAACACAAGTTTATGGCAATTGCAGGAACAGTTTTCAGAGTTGGGAGAACCACTCTGTAGAATCTAACCAACAGATGGTGATATTGGCTGTGCCTCGTGTGGGCGTTTGTCTGGCCTTTGGAGGCGCCTCTCCAATGCAATCTACGCTCCACGCTCTATTTGCTTGCAGAGCTTCATTAGTCGCCGCTCAATTTATTTGCCTCCTTTTAGACGCCAATTAATCAGATTATGTCAAAATGTGTCACTGGGTTAATGCAAATATATTACGTTAGCAGAGAGAGAGAGAGAGGCAGAGAACTAGAGAACTAGAGACAGAGACTCCTAGACAGAGACTCTGACTCTGTTTTGCTCTGTTACTATTCCTCCCATTCATTCGTTGGGATGTCTCTGCCCCTTGTGTCTGCCCCTGCACCTTACTTTTCCCAATGCAGAGCTTTAAAGAGCTTTGTCTGGGTCTGGGAGTGTCTGGGGGGTGTCTCGGGCTGTCTGGGATCTCTGCATCGGTATCGAAATCGACTGTATCGGATCCACTTAATTAGTGAAAAAAAAAAAAAAGAAAAACAGAAACTAAGACTCGAAAGGGGGATGGCGACTAAAAACAGTCGCCTGGAAATCACTTTTAAGCCGCTTAGTTGGCTATAAATCAGGAAATTGAACAACGATACAGTTTCCATCTACCACGTACCCTACCCTACCCCACCCCACCCCTCATTTAATTGCATTCGAAATGAATTAGAAAACGCAAAAGAGCAGACAAAAGGGCTTTAAAATGTTTTTAGGTGATTTTTAAAAGAGGATTTCGATTCGTAACAAAACAAAAGTGAAAATAATTAAGCTGGTCATGTTTTAGTTAGGTTTTTTTTTGTATAGGAATTATATATTTTATGTAGGGATTTTGATATAAAAATAAAGTATTACACTTGCACTTCCGATTCCAATGGAATTTTGTATAAAATATCTATTAAATTCATTAAATTTCTATTGATATTTTAATGCCAAAATCCACTGGAAACCAAAGATCATGAGAAATCAAACTCTGATGCCGGAGTTAACTTCAGTTTGAAGGCGTCACTTGAAGGCTTCATTTAATCATCAGAATTACCTGTGGCAACTACACAAAACAAAACAAAATAACAATGTAAATACAATACAAATATCTGTGCAACTCCATCCAGAGAGAGGAGGAGGGAGCGAGCTGCTCCTCTGCACATCATTTGGCATTCAGCGGAAAAGTCATTAAGTGACACACCCGCCTACAACAAAAAACAAAAAAACAAAACATTCCAACCCCACAAAAATAGATGCCAGCAGCATATTTATCATCATCATCATCATCGGAGAACAATCATGATGTAAAGCCAATGGCGGGGGATTGGTGCAAAAACAACACACGGCAGGGGTAACTGGAACTCCAGTCTCCTCAAATCCAGTCTACCCCTACTACCACCACTTCTCTCTGTCATTGTTTAATCACGCATATCACCGACTTTCAGAGCACTTTTCTGATATTTTTTTTTGTTATTTTTTATTTTGTTTTTTAACTTGTTTTTTGGGCGTGTCTTTGAGCTACAACGACGCGCCTCATTGAAGGCGTTTTTCGATGTACGGAAGTTGCATACTCGTATCCCCCCATCCGCCCAAACGGAAATTGAGACATCGAATTTAATGAATAACCGAATAAATATTATGAATACTATATACGAGTACGTACACGAGTATGGTTGCGGATATTGGGATACGTTTTGGGCATGCAAATACGAGTATAACAGCTGCTGCTCGACTTTCGCTTTTGCTCTAAAAAAGAGTTGTAAAAAATACTTTACAACTCATTAAAAAAATTATTATTGTTTTTTTTGCGGCCATAAAAATGATGTTGGAAAAGGCAGCAGAAGATCCTTGCAACACTCCCAGGTAGAACTCAAGAGCATCCTGCCGGTACTCCCAGGTACAACTCATGTGTTTTTGGGGGGTGTCATTGGTGTATCCTTTTTGGGGTTTTTTTTGGGCTGCCGACTTTTAAAAATATTACACAAAAAAGCACAGAAATTTGCGTAAAATTTTGTGGTCGCAGCTCAGTTTTCTTTTTGGAAAATGGTTGGCTGCCTCAAGAGGAGGCAACAGCAGGCAGTGGCAGGTGGTAGGGTAGACATTTGCCATAAGGTGAGAAGATTGCAAAGGTTAAAACGCCTTTCATTCTGATTACAGTTGAAAAAGTTTTGCTCAAGGCTTCGGCTGCCTTGGCTGCCGCTGCTTATTTCCCACGAATTTTCCAGGGGGGGCGGGGCAGGGGCTGAAAAGGTTAAACAAAGTTTGATGTGCAAAAAGAGGGTCTGGCTTCGAGTGCTTCTCGGAATGTTTAATTCAATTTGTTGAACTAATATTTCCGTTGCCTCAAGAACCCGGTTTTAATCAAAGGTAACCAGAAAGAAAAAGAGACAAAGAGCGAAAAACAGAGCTGCTCGGCGATAAGTATTTGCTGATAGGCAGTTAAGTCTATCGATAGCTGGAGTTAATTTTAAATGATTTCCAATTCATTTTATTGATACAATTATCTGTCAGGCGGAAATGCAATACAAAATAAGAACTAAGATAAATACAAGTGATTGTTGTATCTTAAGGTAAGGGAAAAAATATAAATTCAGTTGATTGTTGTATCTTAAGTTAAGGTAAAAACATGATTGAAAGCTGTGCATCAATATAGGCAACATTTCCACATGTTTTTCTGATAGGTTTCCCATCTGCAGGTAGCACTCAGCGGAAGTATTCCATGCTAGCGATAAATATTGATAGATATCTTGGTAGTTGTGAAACTTTATCCATGGCTATTTGAACATCTGGTTTCCGCATAAATGCCATGGAAATTCTCAAGCATTCCAGCAGCTTCAAAATATGTCTAAGAATTTTTCTGTCGCCTTTTTGAAACCCATAAAAATAACTCTCTCTATATGGAAGCAGCTTTTCATTATGCGATATGTTTGTTCAACAATTTTCACTAAACGTTTTGGCAAGGGCAGGGGAGGGGAAAAGCCATTTCACTCGAGAAGGGAGGCAGCAGGGAGGCAGGCAGGCAGAAGCCAATTGAATGCATTTTATTAATGGCATCCATGACTTGGCCTCTGGCTGCTGGCTGCTGGCTTCTGCCACTTGTATACTGAGCTAAGGCTTTGGGGGGTGCTATGGGGTCTTGGCATCGATTGACAAAAGGCGACAATAAAGTCATCTTGCCTCCCATCTTTGCCTCTGCCTCCACTTTACCCCACTTTTTTGTGGCTGCTGTCTGCTGCAGTTGCACTTAATTTTATCTATTATCCTCCATTTTTGTCATTGTCTAAAGGAAAATGAAGATTCAGAAGACACACCACACACACATATATCCTTTGATGCTTTTGTTGTTTTTCTCGTGTTGGTGGTGGAGGGTGGAGAAGACATGTCTGGCTTTTTCGATAGAATCTACAGGAGAGCAGCATCCTGGCAGCAGGTGTGCCATTGAAAGTTTTAGATGCTCATCCGGGAATGGGATGCTGGTAGGTTGGTAGGTTCTGCCTGTCTGCTGGTGCTACCTCCACTGCTCTCAGGTGCTCCTCCTGCTGCTCCCTCAACTACTTCCATGTCCTGCCTCTGCTGCTCCTTCCACTGCTCTCAGGTGATGTCTCTGCTGCTCCCTCCTCTGCTACATCTGCTGCTGTTCCTGCTGCTCCTTCCACTCCTCTCAGGTGCTCCTCCTGCTGCTCCTTCGACTCTGCTGCTCCTTCGACTCTGCTGCTGCTCCTGCTGCTGCTGGCAGCTTTTTGCTGGCTCTGTTTGGAAAATGTGATAAAATGATTATAAAATAATTTTCACAAACAATGGAGGCGCAGCCACATGCACACGTACACTCACTCCGCTCTTCCTGTTCCCCCTTCCTGTTACCAGGGAAAACGTGCAAAATTCTACCCCTAATATTCAGCTCCTGCAGTTTCCTGTTCCTGCTGTTCCTTCTGTTCCTGCTCCTGCTCCTGCTGTGGTCATCGTGTGGCTCTCCTCTTCTAATTGAATAGATTACGGGGTCAGATCTTTAATGGCTGGCTCACAACTTTCAACTACTTTTGCACAGGGGTGGGGGGGGTGTCGTGTCATAACATTTTACTGGTTTTTCTCCAGCCCATTAAATATGCCCCAAAATTATTCCATCCATAAACATTTGCCACAGGAATCGCAGGAGGAGAGGAGTGGCAAGTGCCACCGAATGGGGTGTGTGGCATTTATTATTAATCCAAATGTCTGGGCCATAAAAATTCCACACTGAAAATTACGCTCTGCCTTGTTGAATTTTTTTTGGGATTGCATTTTAAAAGTGGAATCTCTGGATATAGAATTTAATTAGAAGTAGCGAAAATATAATATGCTGCAACTTTGATTATGTTAAATTAATACACCACCTAGACTCCATTGCCGGCACTTTCTCTTTCGCTTAAAGTCTGCCCCAAAAACTTCCCACTTGCCCACAGTTTTCCCCTGATGGAACACCACGCACAATCCCAGCACGAATTTTCCCATCAATTTGTTGTAAATTCAAAGACCACACACAGACAAGCAGAATCAGATGCAGATGGAGATGCAGATACACCAGTTACAGATACAGATTCAGCGTGGAAGGGAACGGCATCCACTTTTTGTTGGAGAGCTTTTGCCAAAAGAAACATTTAAATCTCGACTGCCAGGAAGCAGGGGGGTAGCAGCAGGCAATGTGCAATGGCCAATAAACATGTCTTAAAGCGCGCAGCTCCATGGCTCCATGGCTCGTGGCACACAGAATTTGAACCAGTTTTCAGCTTAAGCCACAGAGAGCCACAGAGCACCCAAAGAACACACACACAAAAAACACAAAGAAAGAACTCCTACCCTTTCCTTTCCTTTCTGCTCCTTTCTGCTGCTGCTCCTTCAATTTGTACAAATGCGTGGAGAAGGCAGGGGGAGTGGCAGCCACAGATGCAGTTCACATTTGCAACATTTGCAACTTTATTTATCGCATCGAAAACATCTTGTAAATTTTCCACGTTATTTTGCGCCTGAAGACATGCCGCCCCTCCGCTGCGTTTCCTTCAGTTCTGCTGAACAATTGAATCCAAAGGAGAGCTTTTCCACCCACTGTGGAAAATTTCGTTTTGGACCACGCCTCTGCCTCTGGCTTGGGGGCAGGGCTACAAGAGAGAGAGTGAGAGAGCCTTGTTTTGATCATTTGCCATGTGATAAATTGTGTTCCATGTCGCTTGGCACTCGCGCTAGACTTTTATTGCTCAAGGAATGTCCATGGCCCAAAGCCACACATCTAGTAGTACTTCTTTTGGGCCAAGTCCATAGTCATCGTTTGGCCATCAAAAAATACTCTTTTCTCCCCCTCTTCCCCCTTTTCCTCTGCTGCTGCCTGCCTGCCCCAAAAAAATGCAATTCTCGTCGTTTGAAGTTTATTTGCTCAGTTTTTTTTGTTGTTTGCTACAAATTTGATATCATTTTTCAACGCCACATACTAGAATGTGTGTTGTGTTGCATTCTACAGTCCGTTGGGTGCGGGGGCATGCCACATAGTGACATTTTTGGGGGCGTGTTTCGTCGTCTTGGGTAGTGACTTTTGTGGTTCTGTTCTGACGCATGACGCATGCAATTTTTGGGCGCTACTTTGAAGCCAAGCAAAATAATTCGAGATAAATGTTTTGGTGCATTTTTTATTGACTTAGAGAGGGGTTTGGGAAGGGGTAATGTATGGGTGATTTTTGCAAAAAATAATATAAGAATATAAACCATTGAAATTGGCTTCTAGCATGGATCAAATATATGTTGATTTATTCATTTAAAAATGACAAAAAAATGTCAGTATAAATATTTCCCCAAGCTTAAAGACTTTCCCCAAAAACCTTACCAAATTCATCTCCACTTAAAGCCCAATGAAACCTGCAATTAATTGTTCAACAAATGTTTGGTTTCCCATACGAGTATCACATATCCAGCGCTCTTTGGTAGTGACAATCCACTCCACTCTCCCAAACATTAGTTAGAGTTCGTAGAACCTTATCTCTGGGCTATCTAAAACATATCTACGACTATCTGTTGTTATATATTTGGAATAGTAATAGAAAACAGATATAGGTACCATTAAAGTGACTGAATGTTGCGCCCACGCAGCAGCAGCAGCAGACAAAAGATTTCCCTTTTTTTGTATGAGGATTTGACAATTCACAGAGTGGAAAATTATTCATGGTCGAGCCACTGGAGAACTCCAGACAGACCAAATAGTATGGGGACTTCCCCTCATGTGAAAAATGCAGTAAAACCAAACAGAGCGAAACGAGGGCTAAACAAAGGCCATGCCACACAGAGAGAGAGAGTGTGAGAGAGGGGATTCTCTCCCCCTAGAGGAGTGTCGCATAATGCACTTTTGCTTTTCTTTTTTTATTTTTTTTTACATTTGCTGAAATTTCCGGTTCTTTAATCCATCAGATACGAGGCTTTGGCATGATTCTTAGTCTGTTGTTTTTTTTTCCAGAATTTTTATTTGTATTCGAAAAAAGTTGAATGACTTTACGGGGCTTGGGGCTTTGGGTCTCGGGTCGCATTTACTCAGAAATTCACGACTGGAACAACCACGAGAGAGACTGAAGCGGGGGGGTTCAATCAAATTGCAATTATCTTAAGCACGTGTTTGAAGCGATTGAAGGGGAATGGAAGGGGGGTGGGTGAAAGGGTGCGGGACTGATCTACGATTCGTGACGTGGCTTTTGATTTATTGTTGCTTTGAAATGCACAGCCATTGGCATGACTCAGTTTTTTTTGGGGTTCCATATTCCACCATATTCTACAGATTTGTTTGGTAGCTCCAGCGGATTTCTTTTGTTCACGAGTATTTTTTTGGGGGGAACACAAAGTGTGACCGATTCTCAAGGGCTTTCTATTTCTACGCTTAAAGTATTGCTCTGTCTCTCTCGCTTAATTAGTTTGGTTTGTTGATAACCAAATAATGGATTATACTATGCGAAGATCTCTATAGGAATTATATATGGGTGAGGTTTACCAGCAGGTAAACGGATTTCTTTTTCAAGATGCCCCCCCGCCCCTTGCGGTTCCGCTTTGCTCTGTTAAGGTGATTTATTTGCTGTTTTTCTGTTCGGATACCCCCAACCGAATGTTAAATGTTAAGACCCCTCCGCATGTGTCTCGAATGGGAGATTAGAGTTGGGGTTTTTTTTTTCTTTTTTGGCAAACACTAGAGTTTGAAAGTGAAAAGATTTTGATTTGCTTTCAGCTGATAAAAAACAATTTAACATTCAATCGATGCTACGCTGTGCTGTTGTGCGAATCATTAAATATATTTTGTTTGATGGGTGCCCAAAGATAAGTAGAGAAATCCGACTAATGTGACTTAAGGCATGATGTTTACTTATCGAACATGATAGCTGGACATGATAGTTGATGAAATGATCGAAACAAATGAATGAAAGTAGTCGTGAGAGGGGTGGAATGATGAAATTATCGAAACAAATGAATGAAAATAGTCGTGAGAGGGGTGGAATGATGAAATTATCAAAACAAATGAATAAAAGTAGGTCGTAGGAGGTGTGAAAAGAATATAAAGGGGTAAGGGAAAACTTTTTTATAGTTTTTATAATTAATTGGGAAACTCTCGATTATGGTTCAATAATTTTTCATACAATTTCTATGCATTATGCATCATTATAATTATCTACATATACATATTTTTTTCTGCTTACATATCCCGTGCATATCCCTAATACCCAATTCAATGACCATGTAATCCCCACATATAATCCCACTTTCAATTATCCATTAAAACTGCTGCCTGAAATGCTCTCCGTACGTCGTTCTCGCTCTCATGTCAACTTGCTGTCCCTTTCAATCTGTTGCACATTTGAGTTATTATGAAATATCTGTATCTGTATCTGTATCTATGGTTATGGGTGGGGTGGGGGGCGAAAGCGGATACTTTGCATATCCAAAAGGGCAATAACAAATGCATTCCGCATACACATGAGTGGAGGGGGGCGACATTCTATCCAATATCAATACATATGCCATGAGAGGAAGGTACAATATGGTTGGATGGATTGGATGTATGGTTGGATGGATGGTTGGTATTCCGTATGCCAGTCAGCTATGAATGTAATCTCTGTGGAGGAACCCCCTCCAGGGGAGGAAGGGGTATATACCATAGAAGGGGGGATTGACGAGTTGAACACAAAAAAAAAGTGAAAATTATAATGAAATTCATTTGGGAATTTCGCTCACGTACAAAACAAAGTACATCAATCAAATTGAAATGCAACAACCATCATTTGCATATATCTCTCTCTCTCTCTTGCTCTCTCTTTCTCTTTTGATTCTCTCTCTCGCTCTTTTGCCATATTTCGTAATGCATTTAACAATAATAATCATTCACAGAAATAATGCAATAAATAATACGCTGATTTTTTTTTTGCTGCTCTGCTCTCGTGGCATAAATATTTTTCTGCATGCTGCGTTTCCAATTAGAGAGAAGCGAGAGACTACCGCAGAGATAGAAAGAGAGAGAGAGAGAGAGATAGAGAGGGGAGGGAAACATCAATGGAATTTTCAGAAAAACAAAATTTATGCAAAGCCAAACAGGGAGTGAGAGAGGGAGAGAACGAGAGCGACAGAAAGAGGGAGACAGAGGAAGAGGCAGGCAGACAGTCAGAGAGAGGGAGATAGAGAAAGAGACAGACAGTCAGACAGAGAGAGAGAGAGGATGAGTGAGAGGAAAGAGTAAGCAAAATGGGAATGTTGCAGCGGAATGGAGTGTGGAGTGTGGGGAGTGAAGTGTGAGGAGTGGAATGTTGCTTCTACTAATTAGACACTTGTCATTCGTCGTAATGTTGTAATAAATACCGTTACAATGTCATTACCGGCATTACCTTAGCGCTCTCTCTATCTCTCTCTCTTTTACTGAACCTCTCTTACACTCCTTTTTCCCCTCTCCACCCCTTCTTGTGCTGTGTATCGACTGCCTTCAGTCATCTTCTTCACGACCGCGGCGGCCGCTTGTCTGTCAATCGCTTGTTAGTTTTTTTTTGTTTTCCAACTCTCCTTCCATTCCATTCTCTCTTGTAACCCTCCCCTACTCACTCTCTCTCTTGTAAACCCTTCTTCTTCTTCTTGTTCGCTTTTGACTTTATTTAAAACTTTGTTTTTGCTTTACCGCTTAGAATTTTTAATGAGCTTTCGTCTGTCTCGTACTTCTCTTCTCTTCTCTGCCACAAAAGCAAACCAAAGCAAAGCAAAGCAAAGCCCTTCCTCTGCTTTTCTCTTTATTTCGTTGTTTTTGTTGTTTTTTTCCAGCTTTTCCGCTAGTTATTTTCTTTTGCTTCTGAAATGTCATCTATGTATTTTTTTGAGGCTTGTTCTTTGTTTTTCTTTGGGTTTTTGTCTCTCTCTCTCTCTCTCTCTCTCTGTTCTGCTGCCTTTTGCGGGGTCATTGCTTAGTATTACACTCTGGAGACTACTGTACGGAACTGGACTGTACTGGACTTGACTCTGGACTGTAGACTCGTTGGAACGGGGTCTCGGGCATTCTCCTTTGAACCCGAACAAACTAATCTAAAGTCTGGGGAGGTCTTTAAAGTTCTTGAGGGCTGCGCTGCAGGGCTGTGTTCTTATGGGAAAAGTGTGTGAAATTTGAGTATTTATAGAAGACTTTTTGGGGAAGACTTTTCATTAATAGAGATCTATAATCGATTGGGGAAATATGGTATTAGATGTTTACTTTTAATCATTTCCTTTATTTGTCTTCAAACACCTTTTTTCCGCCATCAAAACACCTGTTAATTTTCACAACTTCTCCCTTTTTTATTGCTTATTTGTACGAAGGGGAATCCCCCAACTCTTGTAGATCCCAAAAGCCTCTCATCGCCTCTCCAACTCTTGTAGCTTCTACCCATGCCCATTCCGTTCCCAAAGATCTCTCTATTTCACATAGTTCTGGAAAACAACTTCCCTTTCAGTCTGCTCTGCCAGATGACACTCTATAGGGTATATGTATAGGCACATTCGTTGTTCCACTAACCTATCCCACTTTTTTTTTATTAGCTTTTCCCAAACAAACAGCTCTATCCCTCCCTACCCACCTGTAACTGTTCCCATTCCCCTTATCGCACCTCATTCGCTAGATCATTGTCGGATGGATGGATGGTTATAGGTACCCTCACCAACAATGTCAGGGGCCTCTCTCGCGCTGTCTTTCTGGAAGAACAAAACAGAACAGAATGAAGACAAGACAAGACCATAAATATCTTAACTGAAACATTCGAGTGGTTCAAAGTGGAGAGTGGAGTTGGGGGGGAGGGTCTTATCTATAAGTAAATGTTGCCCAACATAATTTACACACTCCTACAAACAGAGAGAGAGTGGGAGTGAGAGAGGGACAGCTATGTAGATAGGGCACAAGTAATGCAAACAGAATGCAGTCAACCTTTTTGCTTGACAAACAATTTCCAAGATGTTGGGAGGATAATTAACGTATACACTGAGAAAAAAAACAAGCGAATATAATGATGCCTAAACTGTGGAATATAACTATTTAATAGTTTATTTCTCTCAGTGTATGTGCGCATATTTGTCAGGGGCTTGGGTTCCGCGTTAGGTAGAAATTAGGAGAGTTTCCCCTATGAAATTTTCGGCGTAATTGAGTGGCTTATTGACTCGCCGCGTCACACATTTGAAGTATTTGTTGTGTGGAGAGAACTCCTCGTATTTGTATGGGTATTTTGGTAGCTATTTATATACCCCGAGGTGTGTGGGTGATGCCTTACACTCGCGTCACTGCCACCGTCGTATGTCATATTTGCAAAACGAAAATTCAAAGTGGAAATCAAGTGAAAAACGTACTAAAAATAATGCTAAATGCTAAAGAGTGAAGAGTGTATTGAATCCTGTGTAACCGGTTCTCATACTACATAAATAGATAAAAGACACGAGAAGATCTGTGGAGAAGAAGAGTAGCGAAGAGCGAGGAGAATTGCTCTGCCTGCCCGTTCATTACGCAAGAATGTGCCCTAAAACGATGCTGAAGGAAAACCTGAAATCTGCATAAAGAAAGATTAATTAACTCCCAGCGAACAGCAAAGAGCCAAAAGCAGCAACATTCAGCTAGAAAAACAGCATAGGAGGAGGGAAGGAACACTTTTACAGGATGCGACTGTTTGCAGCAGCAGCAGCGACTGGCGCAGCAGCGACTGTTCCAGCGATCAGTTCCAGCGATGAGGCGGGCGAAATTATAGAGAACTCTCACATCAGCCGAGGAGAACGAGGAGGAGGCGGCACAGGAGGTGGAGCCCTCATCTACAGCAATGGCAAGAATGGCAAGTCAAGGTCATTGGAACGCTATGCTGGGGCACCGCGCATCGAACTGCTGCCCCCCTATGCCACGCCCACGGGCAGCACACGACGCCGCCTGCTGGCGCCCTTCCGCTCGATGAAGCGTCGCAGTCGCAGCAGCAGCAGCAGCGGGGATTCGCACATGATTGTCGTGAATCTAGGAGCAGGCGCGGGAGGAGGAGCAGCGACAGCTCCGACCAAAAACAAAGCGACGGCCAAAGCAAGTTCGCAGAGCGGCGACAGCGGCACTGGCGGCACTGAACTAGAACACGAACTCGAACGAGACGACGATGAGGATGACGAGGATGACGAAGAGGAGGATGATGGAGAGCTGGAGTTGGAGCAGCAGAGCAGCCAGCTAAGTCTCAGCTATTCGCAGTTGAGCAGCAGCAGCGGTTGCGCAGAGGAAGATCATACCGACGCAACAGCAGCAGCAGCAGCAACAGCGGATCATACGGCAGTCGCTGGGACTGCCGTCGAACATGTTGCCAACGAACGCCGGCGCAACATGTTGTCGCTGTACTCGTCTTCGTCCGAGGAGCAGCTACACTGTCGTCTCGGTGATATAACACTGGTGGACGATACCTATTCGAATTACGATCCACAGAACGATGCGGAACGCATGTTCCTTCAAGTTGTGGGCATATTGCGCGATGAAAATGAGGTTTGTGTCTTGGCTAAGTGTTATTTTACAGTGGTGGTATATAATATTAGTGCTGTATTTTAAATCTAAATGAATTTCCCCTTTTAAAGGCAGTGAAAGAATTAATTATCGTGATTTTAAATACAAATTTTATTCCTGTTTCTCTCTGACTGGCTTTGACCCCCCTTTCTCTTTGAGTTTCACTTGCAATTTCAATTAATTAATGACGCTCCTGCAAGGATTTCCATTTCCGTTTCCGTTGCGCGCTTCAATGGAGTCAAAGTGGGAGAGAGCACAGAGAGGGAAAGCCATGGAAAAAGAGAGCAGCGGTTGGTAGGGGTAGAGGTAGGGAGAGGGAGAATTAAAGCAGGAATCTCTGCTCTCCCCCACCATCCCCTAGGGGCATTCCTCCTCCCCGTTCCCCAAAATCGATCCTTAACCCTTCAAAGTGTCAATTAGGAATGAAAGCTCTCCATCAGCAGCGTTTTGCCACACACATAGAGCAACGCTTTTCCCCCCAAGAGTAGCCAGTGGTGGTGGCAGCGGCAGCGGCAGCGGAGGCATGCCACAAAAGCAGCATTTTTAATAAGCAACGCAGGCGGCGGTCGGTTGTCGTTTTCCTTCCCTACTTCCACATCCCCATCCCCACACACAGATGCCATAGAAAATATGGCGACAGCTTTTTTCTTTTATTTATTTTAACCAACTTTTTCTCCTTCTGGCTCGCACTCGAGGGGTGTGGTGCGGGGGCGTGGTGTAGCCAGGAATTGTTATGGGCGTCAAACGGAAAAAGGTATTACATTTCACAGTGTTGCACTTTTTAAGTAGAAACGAAAGGACGGACGGAGCCAGGGGGGGCCTTTTCCTCTCTCCCTCTTCTTTTGGCCATCCATATTGACTTTACAAGGATTCCCTGACTGCCTGCCTGCCACACACACACACATAGAGTGGCATGAATGAATGTTGCATGGACTTTTGCCTTCGTTGATTAAACTTTTTGCTTCTTGCCGCTGCTGCTGCTGCCATTTTCCAACGACTTTTCTTGTGAGTTTTTGTTCCCAAGGAGGCAGCTTTAAAAGTGCATTGGCCCCGCTTGTTATCAGTGGCATATCGCAGCCACACTGCCACACCCCCCACCCCTCTCATAATGACTTCGATGGCAAACAGCTTTCTTGTTGTCTCTGTGTTGCGGCATCCATCGTTGGCGGTGGCCACTTTGTTGGCTTTTTGCAGTCACTAATTAAAGGAGCTGCTGCTGCCGCTTCCTGCAACTGCAACAGAGAGAGGGGAGGGGGAGAGTGTTGCATATTTATTGTAAACATCAAATTATTGATTGCCACGATGGACGACAAATTGGGGCAGGCTGCAGGCTGCAGAGAGCAGCAGCCTTTGTGGTTGCTAATTAGAAAAAAATGAAGAGAAAATTTACACACACAAAAGTGGTGGAAACGAGGGGAGGGAGCCTATGAAGAATAGAAGTTGTGTACACAGTGAGGGGGGGGTGGGGGGGCAATTATGTGTACGCTTCATTAGCACAGGAATAATAAAAGTGCGGCAAGTAAAAGACAAAAGGCTGCAATCAACATCAAGTGAAACGGGGAGTTGGGAAGGGGAGTAGAAGGAAAGGGGAACTTACCTTCAAAAAATGTTCCTTTTGTTTGCTTTTGTATAGCATGAAAACATGAGATTTCTAATGCCAATTAATACCACAAATATATGAAAATATATAAAGCAGAAGAAAACATTTAAAGGAGACAATTTTTTGCTATGGGTTCAAGCCTAAAGGCAGTGGGAGCTGCAAAATCTTTTCAGATGAAACTTTAGTCAACAATTTCATTGGGGAAAAAATTCCTAGAAATTCTTCTAAATTCTATGACATTTTTAGAAATTTTTAGAAACTTTAGAATTTTTTAGAAATTTTTTAGAAGTTTTTAGAAATTTGTAGAAAATTTGTAGAATTTTTTAAAAATTTGTAGAATTTTCTAAAAATTTGTAGAATTTTTTTAAAATTTGTAGAATTTTCTAAAAATTTGTAGAATTTTCTAAAAAATGTTTAGAATTTTTAAGAAACTTGTAGAATTGTTTAGAAATTTGTAGAATTTTTTTTAGATATTTTTAGAATTTTTCAGAAATTTATAGAATTCTTTAGAAATTTGTAGGATTTTTAAGAAATTTGTAGATTTTTTTTTTTAAAATTTTGTAGAATTTTTTAGAAATTTGTAGAATTTATCTTAGCAATGTGTAGAATTTTTTAGAAATTTGTAGAAATTCCTAGAAATTCTTAAGATTATTTTAAAAGTATTTACGGGCAAACCTCAACAAACTAAATGAAGTATGCCTTTAGGCTTCAACTCATGTTGACTTCAAAAACAACTCAATCTGTGTGAAAATGTATGAAAATTCTCAAACTTCCCTGCCATCCCAAATACATGTCCGAGTGTATGCCCAGCCAACTTTATTCTAAGCCTGCCTAAATGAAAATCCCCTAAAAAAAAGAAAACAAGAAAATAGGATTTGCACCCGAAAAGAGCAGAAGAGTGGAGGAGGGGATGAGAAGAGTTGCACAGGAGAGGCAGAGAGGAAGAGTTGCCGAAGAAAACAATGAAACAATTGCCATCAGTGGAGCTCACTTGGGAGATGCCACAAAACAAGGACGAAAACATAAACAGAGAGAAGGGAAAACAAACGGAGAAAGGGAGACAGGGAGATGTGGAGACAGCAGACAGGAGGCATGTGGGGCGAGGGGATTTGGCATTATGAGGCATAAACGTTGTCCCAGTAGCCAGGAGACGAGCAGCCTGTAGCCTGAAGCTCAGCCCAGCCCAGACCAGCCGAGGAGGAGTGGCCAAGTCGGAGTTAAAGGCTGGAAAAGCTAAAGGAAAAGTTGCAAATCAAAAACACAAACTTGAAGAAAACTAAATTAAAAAACTACAACACAGAGAAGCAGAGAAGCACAGCAGCAGAAGGGAATGAAGGGAAAGCCAACTGCAGCTGGAGAAGGGAAGAGAGGGAAAGAGAGTTTGGCAAATGGAGGGAAAACTAAATGAAATAATAAAGTAAACGAAAGAACAGCAGAGGAGAGAGAGGGAGATGGGAAGGAGCGGGAGAGAAGCTCCTCCTTTTGGTGTAGTTTGAGGGGGTAAAACTTTTGCCTCTTTTTGCCGAAGGGAGGAAGGTACGAGGAGGAAAATGCATTTTGTGCTTGTTGCATGCAAAATGTGCCACGGCATGTGCCACGCCAGCAGGGCAATGAAAGTTTTCCCACCATCTGGTTGTTGTTCTTGTTGCTTTTGCTGCTTGCTGCTTGTTGCTCGACTTATGGAAATGGAAAATGCAGAGACGACAGACGGGCTGCGGAATGGAGTGCGAAAGGTAAAAATTGAAAAGCGAAAATTTCCCAAGCAGTGGCAGAAGCAGGAGGGGGAGGGTAGTAGCATAAAGAAAATGGGCTAAATGAAACGTGTGCAACATCTGGTGTGCACCTCTGCTGTGTACGACTCCTGTTGCACGTCTCATGGCATGCATGTGTCCCAGATGCTCCTGCTGCGGCTCCTTCTGTTGCAGCTCCTTCTGGTGGAGCTCCTTCTGTTCCTGCACCTTCTGCTGCTCCTCCTGCTACTCCTTCTGCTCCTGCTACTGCTCCTTTGGCCTTTTCCAGTTTAAAGTTACAAAGCACCAAATTGGCACAGCGGAAAAAGTGCTGAAAGAAAAGAGCAAAAAGGAGAGCAAAGAGATGAGCAAGGAGGGTAGCAAGGAGAGGAGCAAAGAGGTGATCAAGGAGGGTACCAAAGGAGCAAAGAGGTGAGCAACGAGGGTAGAGAGGTGCGCAAAGAGGGGAGCAAAGAGGTGCCCCATGGAGAGCAATAGTTCAGGGAAAACTCCCCACCTTCTCACCCTCCCAATGGGTACGGGGATGCATGCAAAGAGCATAAACGTTAAAAGGGAAATATATCCCCTGCCCTTTTACTGCTAATGAAGATGCAACTGCGTTGCAAGCAGCATGCAACAAATGCAGCATACAGATCCCTAAAGGATACATAGATAAAAAGCACAGGGAAAAGGCGGCAGTCAAATGGCTTGGCATTCTTTTTAATTTTCCATATGGAAATTCTTTTGTTGTTTAATTAATTTTTATCTCAAAATAACGCACAAAAGTGGGGCAAACTTTGAGGGGAAGTATGTGCTGGAATTTCCAACTAATATGCAATATAAATTCAAAACAATCAATCAGAAAGCTAGAAAAGAAAAGGAAATAATAAATATAGATACAACAAAGGTTGAAGAAAGTCTAGGAAATCAAATGGAAATTCTTTGATTAATTTTTCAGGCATTTATTTAAAGCTGGAAAATCCAAAAGGAACTGTGGAATGAATACATAAAATATATGAGTAATTCTAATGAATGGAAAAACATATACAATAGATCTATAGACAAAAGAAATATTTACTCCTTTTCTTTGGGAAATAAATTTCACAGAAATCCTACCATGGGATGATATATATTTTCAAATCCTTTGTGCATTTATTCTTTAATGAATCTTTTTAGTTTTAGCACAAAAATAAATCACAATCTCCCCCAACAGCTGTGGGCATCCTGCTGCATATCCCTGGCACACATCATTTACCCAGCCATAACAATATAATTAGCTTTTGTCACTTGTTTATTATGAACGACCAAAGACCCACACAGGAGACTCCTTCGTTCCTCCTTTGGCATCCTTTTGGCTGATTCTTTGCTTAATTTTCTTTTTGCTTTTCCCCCCCTTTGGTCATGTGCATAAAACTTAATTTGCCGCCGTAGACAATGGAACGCCAAGAAGCAGCCAAGAAAATGCATTTCATTTACATATATATACAAACACACACACACACACACACATTTAGCCACTGGGCCTGAGACTGAGACGAAGACTTGCCCCCAAAGGATAAACGTGGCTGGGATTTTGTTGCCTACTTTTCTGGGAGGCATAACCCTCGCTCCCTGCTCCTCCTTCTGCCTGGCAGGAGCCTTCTTGCTGGTAGAACTTTAATTACGATTATGAAGCTTACAGTTACACCAGCTGCGGTTGGGGGGGGAGGATGCGAGGTGCAGGGTACTGCTGTAACGGCTTATTATGGCCACCGTCAAGGGGATTATAATGTTGGCCCAGACGCAGGAAGGGAAGGGTATGGGTTGGGTAGCTCTATGCTCTAATGCAAAAGCAGGAAGCAATTTATGGGGTAGGTGCAAAGGATATAGCGACTGATCCACACGCAACAAGCAAGTGCTCGGAATAGAAAGCAGAGAAGAGAAGAGAAAGTAAAGAGAAAGCATAGGAAAGGCAGAACAAAAGATAAGCCCCTATTCGCAGGCATAATAAATATGTTTTTTTTTAGTGGATTTAAAAAGAGTTTTATGCTCGAGCAATATTATTTTCTAAAGAAAACTTGATTAAGAAAAAAGTGCAATAATTACAGAAATATTACAGAAATAAATATTAAGTAAATTAAGCACAAAATGAAGGTAGTTCTTGGCTGAAAATTACACTGTAACTCTTGGAGTATTTTTGGCAATATAATTGATTACCCAATAAAGTAGTGGAAGAGTGTTAAAGTGCACTCAAAAAAGGCTCCAAGTCTCATAGCTGCAGCCTTCATTGCTGCCTCATATCTGCCTCATTCCAGCTAAATATATTTATACCCCATTTAAACGCCTCCATAAATCTCAGCCACTTACCTAACCTTACCTATATCTATAGTAATTCCCAAACTAATGCTAAACTCTTCCTCTTTGTATTCATCTTCTTTCAAATAGAAAATGCGTCAATTCCAGAAGATACTCGAGGATCTGAGCTCCCGTGTGGCATTGGCCGAACAGACAAAGAACTCATGGCTGGCGCCCGTGTCCGTGGGTGAGGCCCAGGAGCAGATGCAGCAGCTGCAGCGATTGCGTGACAAGATGACAACGGCCAGTGCCCTGCTGGACGATTGTAATGAGCAGCAATCCTTTTTCACAGCAAATCAAGTGCTAGTGCCCACGCCCTGTCTATCCAAGTTGGAGGATTTGAATACACGGTGAGTGTCCTTTGTGTCTTTGTTCATTGAGGGGATAATGATTGGTGTTTTGTGTTCGTGCAGCATGAAACTCCTGCAAATTGCCATGGATGAGCGCCAGAAGGTGCTCTGTGCGGCCGGGGCACAGCAGACGCATGAGAATGGGGACGATGGAAGGAATACATCGAACAGTGGAACCATTGGACCGCTGCCGAATCTGGGCCAGAGCGTTAAGCCACCCTGGGAGAGGGCCACAACGGCAGCCAATGTGCCTTACTATATCGAGTGAGTATTAGGGGAAGGTATTGTCCCTTTCAGATTGAGTAGCCTAAATCGGCTCTTCCCTTTTAGTCATGAACGTGAGACGACACACTGGGACCATCCCGATATGATTGAGCTAATGAAGGGTCTGGCGGATCTGAATGAGATACGCTTCTCGGCCTACAGGACGGCCATGAAGTTGCGCTCTGTGCAAAAGAGATTGGGTAGGTCCCCCCCAGACTGGACAGAGATTCTATAGCCTAAGAGTACTCCAATTACAGCTCTCGATAGGATTACAATGGCCACGGCCTGTGAGTCTTTTGATCGCCATGGACTGCGAGCACAGAACGACAAGCTAATCGATATACCCGACATGACCACGGTGCTGCATTCGCTCTATGTGACAATCGATAAAATTGATTTGACGCTGATGCTGGACCTGGCCATCAACTGGATCCTCAATGTCTATGACTCGCAGCGCACAGGCCAGATTCGTGTGCTCAGCTTCAAGGTGGGTCTGGTGCTGCTCTGCAAGGGGCATCTCGAGGAGAAGTATCGCTACTTGTTCCGCCTGGTGGCAGACACCGAACGGAGAGCAGATCAACGAAGATTGGGACTATTGCTGCACGATTGCATACAGGTAAGCCGAGTAGCAGATCCTCTGACAGAGACACAGATGAATAACAATCCCTGCTTTTAGGTGCCTCGACAACTGGGCGAAGTGGCCGCCTTTGGTGGCTCCAACATTGAGCCTTCGGTGCGCTCATGCCTCGAGCAGGCTGGCATCTCGCAGGAGGCCATCGATGGCAATCAGGAGATCTCCATTGAGCTGCAGCACTTCCTCGGCTGGCTGCAGCACGAGCCACAGTCGCTGGTGTGGCTGCCCGTGCTGCATCGCCTGGCTGCCGCCGAGGCGGCCAAGCATCAGGCCAAGTGCAACATTTGCAAGGAGTATCCGATAGTGGGCTTCCGGTATCGCTGCCTCAAGTGCTTCAACTTTGACATGTGCCAAAAGTGTTTCTTCTTTGGCCGCAATGCCAAGAATCACAAGCTAACGCATCCCATGCATGAATACTGCACAACGGTAAGGATATATACACCCGGTTATACCTGAACTGAACTGATTTATAATCTCTTATTTGTAGACAACTTCCACGGAGGATGTGCGCGACTTTACGCGCGCTTTGAAGAACAAATTCAAGAGTCGCAAATACTTTAAGAAGCATCCACGTGTCGGCTATCTGCCTGTACAGAGTGTACTCGAAGGTGAGTCCAGACAGGAAGCTACAATAGAGCGGAGATCTCTTAATGCCTGATTTTGTATCCGCCCCCTTAGGTGATGCCCTGGAGAGTCCTGCACCCAGTCCGCAGCATACCACACATCAGCTGCAGAGCGACATGCACACACGCCTCGAGATGTATGCCTCGCGACTGGCGCAGGTCGAGTATGGCGGCACGGGCTCCAATTCGACGCCGGATAGCGACGATGAGCACCAGCTGATAGCACAGTATTGCCAGGCGCTGCCAGGGACCAGCAATGGCAGCAGCAGCACCGCACCCAAGTCGCCCGTCCAGGTGATGGCCGCCATGGATGCCGAGCAGCGGGAGGAGCTGGAGGCCATCATACGGGATCTCGAGGAGGAGAATGCCAATCTGCAGGCGGAGTACCAGCAGCTGTGCACCAAGCAGCAGAGCGGCGGCACCCCAGACGACTCGAATGGCATGCAGCATTCCAGCAGCAGCAGCATGACGGGCCTGGGCAGCGGCCAAGGCGAACAGGGACAGGTGCGACACAGTCTGCTCCCTCTAAGAGCTCTTAGTAATTGTTTCTTTTACCGCGTGCAGGACATGATGGCGGAGGCTAAACTCTTGCGCCAGCACAAGGGTCGCCTGGAGCAACGCATGCAAATTCTCGAGGATCACAATCGGCAGCTGGAGGCACAGCTGCAGCGTCTGCGACAGCTGCTGGATGAGCCCAATGGCGGCAGCAGCGCGACCAGCAGCGGCCTGCCCAGTGCCCCAGGCTCGGCGCTCAACTCGAAGCCGAATACCCTGCAAACGCGTTCGGTTACCGCCTCGCAGCTCAACACAGATTCGCCGGCCAAAATGAACCAACAGAATGGACACTACGATCACAATTCAAGTGAGTTTTTAGGCTAGTCTAATAGGAATTAGGACTAGGATTAGAGGAGTAGCCTCCCCCCTTGACTGTGACTAACCTTTCGATTGCTATAATACACGCACCCTCAGAGGGTATCATGCTGCCAGGACTACAGAATGATTTGCAACAGCATTTGGCGGCCAAGCATCATCAGCATCAGCTCAGTGGGGCACTGAATGCGTTGCATCAACAGCAGCAACAGCAGCAGCAACAACAGCAGCAGCACTCTCAAAGAGGTGTTGCACTTACGGGAAATGGTGGCATGGACATGTCCGGCGGATATTTGGGCGACGATGGACGTCCGCCGCCGCCACCGCACTCGAGTCTGATGCAACATCAGCAGCAGCAACAGCAGCAGCACTTGAATGGTGTGGAACTTTTTCTTTGAGTTTTTCTTCTTTTGGTTTCCTAGAACTTTGATTGATTGTTTGATTGTTGTCTTGTGATTGATGTTGCTTTTGGATTGTGATGAATTCTAATCTGGAATATATATATTTCTCTTGCTTTTTGCATTCTCATGCTCTCATTTGGTCAGATCTCACCTAAATATGTGTTCAAAATGGAACGAAAGAAACTGCGAAAGCGAATGCACGGTAATGCCCCAAAAGAACCCAATGAGTGTTGTCTTTTCTTTCATATTTCACAGCAGCAGCAGGAGCAGGATAAACTTTTTAAAGATAAACCTTACTAATAACAGTATATGGTTTGTTTTGTTCTCTGTAGAGAAAGTCAGTGGCCTGGTGACTATTATAACCGAGCAGGAAATGGAGAGCAGCAGTCGCAACAAGCAGGAGCACGAGCTGGAGGAGGAGACTTCCAGCAGCAGCAGCAACACCACCAACACAACAGCAACAACAGCAACAACAACAACGACGACGGAGAAGACCTGCGTGGAGAGGCAGAGCAAAAATCCCTTTGATACTTAACTGAAAATCAATCCAATCAAATCTAAATCTAAAGATAAAGATACTGATACAGCCCCCTAATTTATACACAATATGCATGCGGATAGAGTATCCAATTTTAGTAGTTATGGAATAAAAGATGCAACAGAAATCTACTATATATAGTATATATACAATATTATATCGAGAGAGAAGAAGCGAGCGTACGATTAAAAACAAAAAACAACTTATACATATTGAAAGCTGGAAATAATGCAGAAAATATTAAGGTTTAAGCAGATAACTATATGTAACCCACAAAAAACTATGCCCAATACCCCCCCAACCCCCACTACATATATTATCTATAAATATTAATGGAAGTACGGGGCACGAGCAACCTATATCATAGCTGAAGCATAATCATAAAAATTGTTAAAAGAATATCAAATTTTCATATATTTCCACACCTCTCCCAACCATATCGTAACATCTTTGAGAAGCTTATGTAATAAGACTTTTCGAAATGGTACAATCCAAATCTAAATCCAATTCAGAGTTTTATGCATAATAATAATTTGTATTCTTATACCTATTTATTATTATTACTGCGAGTCGAGTTCTTTTTATTGTATTATTTCGCTTAATATTATTTAATATTAATATTCATATTCTGTGCTAACTGAAAGTGTGTGCTGCAAAAATGTTTTTTAATTAAAGAAAACTTATTATTGAACCCGCCCTTTCTGAGTTTTAATTTTCTTATAGATACGTATATACCTACCTAAATCATATGCTGACACGAATACGATTACCAAATGGACCACCTTTTTCTTATAACTAAATACTAAAACTCTAAACCTCTAACAGAAGAATACAAACTAAAAGAATAAATGAAAATCATTCCAATTGCAAACTAGTCAAATTATGTACACAAATCATCATACAAAAACAAAAAGAACTTAAATATGAACTGCTTTAAAAATACCTTACGATAAATACCACAAATGAAATAAATTACCAAACTCTTTAGATGTCTATTCAAAAAAAGTATCGCAACATATAACCACAAATAAGAGAGTGAAGAGTAAAGTTTTTAAACCACAAAATCAACATATAAAATATATAGTATACTAAATATTGTAATACCAATAATATTTAGTTGAACTTCTCTTGAAATATTTACAAAATGTGTTTAGTTAACGAAATTAAGTACGAAAATATGGACAATATGAAACTGGATTTAGGAATGAAACTTTTCTTTTCTTTTTTCTGACGTCGTGTATCGAACATTTGGTTTCAAAACATTTTCCACAAAAAGCAGACTATAAATCTAGAATGAATTATAACATAGATATACCGAAAAAGAATAGATGTAGATGCAGTTAGCTAAATTTTCGAATCCCACTAAAGAAAATACCAAACCGAAATGGAGAGTGTCCTACCAAAGTAACCAACAAATAAAACAATTACCAATCACAAACTTTAATAAATGAAAACCCTCCGTTTCTAGTTATAAACAAATGAACCAAAAAAAAATCCCAAAACTCAACAATGAATGGCTTAATCTATGTATCTAATCGAATTATTAGTGAAAGACATATCCCCAGTAAAAAAAAAACTAACGAACAAAAAATATACCAAAATATTTCTAGATCGAAATACAATTTGTAGGAGTAAATCGTACGAATTTAAGAGTTGGAGAATATACTATACATACAATACATAGCCAAAAAGCTGCCAGATGAACGACAAAAACTGCTAATACATTTTTTGAATACAACTTTTATAATTTAGTTTGCCCAGTGTTTCAGTTTTTTTTTTGATACGGATAAAAACAAAACTAAAAAAAAAATAAAATATATATCAGAAGCAAAAGCAATTCAAGCATATCCCAAAATAGTCTTCAGTGGAATCATCATCAAGTGGTTGTCTATGAATAAAACAATTTATACGAATACGATATATACGCGATATATACTAGTTATGCATTAACCCCCCCGTAAAGAAGAGAGCAACTGGGATGGAAGCCAAACAATCAACGAAGAAATTATGAATTATATGTAACAGTAACAGTATATTGTGAGCTATATTAGCCGCTTATTTAATATCATATTAAATAGTAACTTATTCTAAGCAGCAAAATACAACTAACAAAAAAAAAATACCAAAAGAACTTAGTTAAATTGTGTCCAAATGCAAGTCCCTCCTCCATAACACCCCCCTCTAAAGAGCACAGCACTTTCCATGGTATGTATCTCAGCCTAAAGACCTAAATGAACCCTTAGTTGAAGTATCTTATAGATCAGCAAATCAATCAGATATTATAGTACAGATAGACAAACAAGAGAGAGAGAGCCCCCGGAGAGCTTGGCGTACTAAATGCAATTTCCGTTGATTCGAAATTAATTTTAGTGGGTAGCAGGCATATATGTATGACTCAATTGTACCTATCTTTTGATACCGTTTATTACAAAACTAAGGACTATAATCGTATTTAAATTGTATACCTAATAGAGAGAGAGAGAGAGTGGAAGGGAGTGCAAGTGTAAGACCAACTGAAGAAAGAGATCCCACTCTAGGGTTAGAACTTTTTGAAGTCAGATATCGTATCACACATTTCAAATCTGTTCTAGAACTATATGCATACCGAAAAAAAAAAACATACATAAATGATATGATACTACATTTATATATACATATATATTATATAACAAAAAAAACATATTGTATGGTGACGTTTATATACAACACATAATCAGAAATAATTATACATACCATATATAGTACCATAATATACCATCAACATATACATATACATATATACGGATATCATATAACATATACATATATGAAAATAAAAACCATTGCGATACAATAAATAAATAAATAAAAAACACACACAACAATTGCGTTAAAAAAGAAAACTGAAGGGGGGAGTCGTTTTTTTAATGGATCTCTTGTTCTATTCGATTATTATTTCTCTATCGCTAGTTATCGCTATCTAGTATATACATATACATATAGTATAGATCTAGTGTGGATAAACCTTATAGACAATCTAGTACACCACAAAGAACACAGCAAAGCGTCAAAGGATTGAGAGAGAGAGTGAGAGTGAGAGAGAGAGAGGCACAGCAGGGTGGAGTGTTGGAAAAGTCGATAGAAAATCAAGTCAGATCAGTACAGTCGCCTCCTTCGTTCGCATTAGTGATGATAGTAGGCATGGGGATCCACAGGAGCGGGTGCCGGATAGTGGGCATAGGGACTGTGTGCCAGGGCAGGATATGCGGGATGGAAGTGATGTGCGGGAGCAGCCACGGGTACAGGCACAGGAGCGGGTGCTGGGGCCGGGGCAGGACCATGACCAAGATGACCATAGGCCAGGGGATAGGAGAGCAGCGGTGCGGGGGCCTTGGGCACTGGCGGCAGAGGCGGTGCTGGCGCAGGTCCCGCCAGATGGAGTGGTCCCGGTGCAGGTCCGGCCAGATGCAGTGGGGCAGGTGCTGGGGCAGGCTTGTAGGCCAGCGGCTCCTTGCGCACCACCGCATTGAAGCCATGATGCGGATCCGCTGTGTAGTCCACGGTGCGCTTGGTGCCGTCCGGATCCACCACGGAGTAGCTGCCCTTCACCACATCCCCATGGCGCGTCTCGTGCTGGCTCTTCAGATCGCCCGTGTAGCCGTCGTGGATGTCATAGCCGAAGGAGTACTTGGGATCGGGATCGTAGGGCTCTGGTGCGGGAGCGGGCGCAGGCTTGGGCGCTGCATAGGGGCCAGGATGTGGGGCATAGCCGCCATACGACAGCAGGGCGGCTCCAGGATGTCCGCCATAGTACGGACCAGGCCCTGGTCCAGGTCCAGGTCCGGGGCCAATGATACCAGCACAGGCAATGCCGAGCACGGCGCTCAGCAGGAATATCTAATGGGAGGAACAGAGCCAAAGAAGGGTTCAGAGTGTGTCAGCGTAATCCACAGTGTACGGGAGGAGCCCACCTTCAGCATAACGTTGTGTTGTCCAGTGGGTAGTAGTATCCTCTATCCTTTAGCCACTCTCACTCGCAGTTAACTCTCGGACTCTACGCGACGCAGAGAGCAGAGCAGATCAGAGACGAACAATCGCTTTAGAAGAAGTAACCGAAACTGCAGACAATCGGCTGGCGTTCTGGCCATTTATAGTCAACTGCCAGTTGGCGCCGGCAAATGTCGCCTGCTTCACATGGCGCAGCCAGCAATAAACTAATTTCAGATCAAGAGAGACGAGACCTGGCCAAAACAGAGACCCACACAGACTAAGTTCAGCGATCAGCCACATGGCGTAGATACACAAACACAGACACAAACACAGAGTCGAGGAGTCAGTCGACTGGTGTAGAGGTGCCACCAGCTGGCACTGGCAAATCGTGTGGCACACAGTTATCGTGTCGACTTAGAAAGGTTATTCTTCCGCTTAAACCATTTAAAGGGACCTCTGAGCCACCACTTGCCCTTTCACTTTTGTTCGCTGTTTCTGCATTTTCGATTTCGATGCCCCCCCCCCAACTTTGGACCTCAACTTTTGTGGCAATTATGTGAAAATTTATTTCGCTTAAGACAATTGAAATGTTAAATTATCATACAGCTGCCTAGGACTTTTTTGTGTAATTAGTGGAGTGGCCACCACACACAGAAGAACAGGCTCTAGGGGGCGGGGGTTACCATATGAAATGGCAGTTGCTGGCTGTGCTGTGCGCTGGCGCAAAAGGTCAGACAGTCCGCAATTGAATTAAGAGTGTGCCCAGAGAGAGAGAGAGAGAGAGACAGGGTTCGGTAGGGGTCTGCCTGTATAGCTTAGCCGCCTAATAAAGCGAAAGGTCAACGTGCTGTTGTCGGCACATTAGTGGCCCAAAAAAACACTCGAGCATCTAAGCAAATAATGTCATTAATAATACACTTTAATTGCGGGGAGGTACAGATAAATGATAAAGCAGCAGAGGAAAACAGTAGCAAAGAGGAGTGAAAGTATATTCAAAGAAGCTGCTACTAGTACCCATAGATACTTTATCTATGCTACCCAGAGGTACCCGGGGAGGTACAAATAAATGCAAAAGAAACTTGAAAGCAGCAGAGAAAAGGAGTAATATTGGGAGTAAAAAAAGTATTAAGAGAAGATTCTGCAGGTGCTGTAATACCACTTTTGGTACTAGCACCCATAGATACTTTATCTATGCTACCCATTTAATTAATGTGGATTTAAAGTGCACTCCATATTCTGCTCTAACCATCATACCCTTTACCCCTACTACATACTACTGCTAACAGAGCCAACTGTTTGTCTTTGTGACAATTCCACGTAATATTTACCGTTTTGTGCGCTTAATTTATGGCCACAAATTTGTATCTGCAATCGGTTAAGCCATTGACAGCTGCATGCATTGTTTTTTTTGCGCCATTACGGATCTGCAGATTGCTTTGGGGGAAGTGTAGCAGGGGGGGCCTGTAGCCTGCCTCAAAGTCGTGCCTCTGGCTGGGGCCCCCATGTCTCATATGTATGTTTCAACTATTTTTAGCCAGAAGATCAAAGCAATTGATCAACAGGAATGTCAGGCTAATGCAACATTGTCTTGACTCTAGATTAACAGAAAACCTTTGAGGGGAAATGTGTGTTTTTTGCGTTTGCCACAAAGTTACTCGCTGGAGCAGCTGTTTTTCGCACGTACCTTGCACGAGAAATCGCCCGGCAGAAGAATCAATTTGGTAGCTTCTGGTTGGGCCCTTCACTCCAGTTGGACATTGCATTCGGCCAGTTTCGGTAGCGGTAGTACCCATGGACTTTATTTCAATGCTGGATAAGTGCGGAAACTATGGAAAATTCCAGGTGGTGATCCTTCTACTCTATGGCTATACGAATATACTCGGATCGTTGCATTACTTCTCGCAAACTCTGATCACCTTTACGCCCGAGCATTGGTTAGTCCCCGCACCACCCAGACTTACCCAAGTGCAAAGTGTATCTCAGAGTTTCCCTCAGGTGCGCCCACGAAGATCTCAAGGGTCTTGATGTGCAGGAGCTACGCTCGGTATACTCGAATATCTCGCAGCCAGGCTGCACACTCCTCGCGGCTGTCATCAATGGCACGGGCATTGCAGCCGTGGATGGTGTCTGCAACGACTGGATATTCATGCGGGAGAGTGGCTACGAGAGCATCACCACAGAGGTGGGTGACTGACTAATCATCGTAGGTTTTGGTTTTGTGGATCATCTTCTCTCCTGCCTTTCACTGATTTTAGCTAAATTGGGTGTGTGACAAATCGCATCAGCCTGCGCTGGGCCAGTCGCTGTTCTTTCTGGGCTCTGTGGTGGGCACCATGACCTTTGGCTTCCTCTCGGATCACATTGGTCGTCTGCCCTCGCTGCTGCTGGCCACGCTATGCGGTGCGACGGGTGACTTTATGACCTCCTTTGTCTACAGCTTGCCCTGGTTTGCTGTTGCCAGATTCGTTTCGGGTCTATCCACCGATACGATGTACTATCTGATGTACATTTTGGGTAAGTGCGAGCAGCAACACATGCCTATGTACAATCTTTTTTCGGACTCTTCCATTTTTTGGCACTTCAAATGAAGTAAAATGCCTCCAAATGGTAGAAACACTTTAGTTTTAAATCATAGCATACTTTTGGGGCTGCTAATGTACCACAATAGCTAGTTAGAAATTATAATTTCAGCATAGCATACTTTTGGGGGGGCTGATAAAATTTCTCAACAAAAATCCAGCGACCTTCTGCTGATTTCTGTTCGCCTGGTATCCCAGATTTGAAAATTTCACTTTTCTGCCATTTTTGGTGGTCGCAATTTCAAAGTTGTTGTTGTACAACAATTCCTTGTTGTTGTTGTTGTTGTAAATTGTTGTACAACAACAACCAATTTGTTGTACAACAACAACTTTGAATTTGTTGCCGCTCAAGTGGCAGAAAAATGAAATTTTCAAATCTGGGTTAACAGGCGAACAGAAATCAGCAGAGGGACGCTGGGTTTTCTTTGTTTATTCATTGTGTCAAAAGCTGGCCGCTATGAAACTGAGCGCGTAATTCAAATTCGCGGACTAAGTGCTTTTTTAGCGTTACTTAAATCGATTGAGCTGCGTCATTTCACGTCCGATCAGGATACGTGTCTTCGTGATCGGAAGAAAATCGAGTCCTTATAAAGGACCATGACCAAGGATATTTCACCCAGGGACAAATGTTTACCTTTTTCCGCCAATTCTCATCAGAACAGGACGTGCGCCGTCTCTCGTGTTTGGGGAAAACATTCTTGATTTTTCCCATTCACACATACTTATATTTTTCCGCCATTTCATGACCGACCGGGCGTGCGACGCCTTCTGGGTATCCGAGAAATATCCTTGATTTAATGGAGACCTTTTATAAGGACACTCGATGATAGCTTCTATAATGCCACATCTACTATTCCCTACTTTTCTAGTCTTTGAGTATCTGAGTCCCAAAAGTCGTACCTTCGGCCTGAACATCATTCTCGCTGTCTTCTACTGCTTTGGCCTGATGACCTCGCCCTGGGCGGCCATTTGGATTGGCAACTGGCGTCGCTACCTCTGGCTGGCCTCGCTGCCCGCTCTGGGCGTCTTGGGGTATCCCCTGCTCATCTGCGAGAGCGCCCAGTGGCTGCTGACCAAAAAGAAATACGACGAGGCGGTGGCCTGCCTCAAGCGAGTGGCCAAATTCAATGGCAGACAGGTGGAGGACTCTGTCTTCGATGAGTTCGTGAAGCACTACAGAGAGAAGACCAGCGAGGAGGAGAAAACGAACAGCCAGGAGGACACTTTCCTGGGCATGTTCAGGACTCCACGTCTGCGTCGGTTCACGCTGACGTTGCTGCTCAAGTCGTGAGTGATTTGGATCGGGGATCAGATCAGAGTACTATATATCCCCAAGAAACATTAACAATAAAAGCTCCGTTTACAGGGTCATCATTACACTCTCCTGCGATGTGATCAACCGCAACATGGAGGGCATGGGCACATCGCCCTTCAAGCTCTTCTCCCTCACATCGATTGCCTATCTGCCCGCTGGGGTGGCAATCCTGCTGCTGCAGAACAAGATCGGACGCAAGGGCATGGCCTGTGCGGCGCTCTTTGGCGGTGGCATCATCACCACGACGACGGGCCTGCTCATTGCCCACCTCGATCCGCAGCAGCATGCCATCCTGCTGGCCATCATGGTGGCCCTGGGACGCTTCGGCGCGACCGTTTCCTACGATGCGGAGATCCAGTATGCGGCAGAGATCATCCCGACGAGCGTGCGGGGCAGGGCCCTCTCCAATATCCATGTGGCGGGTCTGGCCTCCAGCTCCCTGGCCTTCTATGTGATCTATCTGGCGCAGTACTACAAACCGCTGCCCTCGATCTTCATCAGTTGTCTGATGTTCTTTGGCGCTGGCCTGTGCCTCACTCTGCCCGAGACCTTGGATAAGTAAGTCCATGAATATATCTTTCAATATACAACCCTTCATCATCTATTCTTGTAGGAAACTTCCAGAGACTCTAGCAGATGGCGAGTGCTTTGCGGCGAATGAAAGTTTCCTGTACTTTCCCTGCTTTCACAGACGACAAAAGGTCGAACAAAATGCCTAAAATATGTGACAGAACGATGACTTGTTGGTTTTTCTTTGTAATATTTATAATAGAGAATAAAGTGGCGGGGGTGTACGAGTGTTATTATAATCCGATAACTGCTGATTGCATTTGCATGATTACACACATTTTTCACAGCCCCAAAATAAGTTTAGAGCTATAGCATCTATCCACTTACTACAATGAAAAGCTGCCTACTGTGACGTCACACACTGTTGCTATAATAATAATAATAATACGAGAGTATGTAGGTAGGGGTTACGTAGGGGTAGAGTGTGGGAGGGTAGGGTGAACAAATTGCATTGCATGCTAAAAATCGACGAACCCAAAAATCTATATTTATCTCCTCATTCCAGCGTACAGCAAGCATTAGCATCGTGTGTGTCAACATCTTCCTGATTTTATATATACTACTGCTACCCATTAAATGGGGGTAGGATATATGTACTATATATACAAGTAGAATGGATCTTTTTATACCCGTACTTGAAGAGTAAAAGTGTAAATTGTATTTGTGTTAAAAGTGAATGTGTGTAACATAGAGAAGGAATCGTTTCCAACCCCATAAAGTATAGCCGAGTCGATATAGCCATGTCTGTCCATCCGTCCTTTTTGTTGGTTATACTTTATACAGCTAAGATTTAGGATACTTTCTTCTCAGATTTATCATCCTTGAATCCATAACACTGGCAGGCAGTGGGATTTGTGCTTTATTTGGTACAGATAATTTAAAGTTTTTTTGACATTTAATTTGAAGTCAAGTAATCCATGATCTATTCCCAGTTCCAACCGTAGAATTTGATCGCTTTCAACAGACATATAATGTGCACAACTGAAAGCCGATCGAGAATGTATTATAAGAGCATAGCAATATAAAATC
Organism: Drosophila bifasciata; assembly: GCA_009664405.1. NCBI lineage: Eukaryota > Metazoa > Arthropoda > Insecta > Diptera > Drosophilidae > Drosophila > Drosophila bifasciata. The sequence goes on along the minus strand of CM019044.1, from coordinate 43,361,469 downwards.
GAACAACCTACCTGGCATAAATATGGTTAAGATCGTGGCAATGGGCAGAAAATTGCTGAGTATCAATCCCACCAAGAAAATCAATTTAATATCCTGCAATAACGATAAACAACAAAATTATTCAAGGATTAGCTACGAGACTGACTCACCATAAATATGCCCACCAATATCGCTGCACCGCTCAGAATATGTATTACGGCTGTAATCAACACACTTATTTTCAAAATATACTCAAAGTCTATATGCCCATCCATGGTTCCATTCCAGTCCCGTGCTTCCAGAAAGAATGCAGAAAAACTAACAAACCCTATGCCGGTAATAATGTTCCATATTCCGAAAAAAATGGAAACGCATTTCCAATCCTCACAACATTCACAACACATTTTTGTATAATTTTTTGATTAGTATTTATTTCTAAATATAAGCTAGGTATATATGATCAATGAGAGATTTTTTGTACAGATAATTTTTGGTTGCTTCGATAAACAAATTTTGACATTTAATGAATACATTTTAGATGAAGTTTTCCGTTTCCATGATCTAATCCAAGTTCGATTTGTGGTATCTGAGAGCGGCAACTAGGCAAAACATTTGTATAACTGAAAGCATAGAAAATAAGCAACAGCAGAGTGAATATAGAACTAGCTAAGAAACTGTATAATACCTGGTATAATGATGGTAAAGATCAGCACAAAAGGCAATATATTGCTCAGAATTATACCCACAAAGAACATTTTGTGATTCTCCTGCAAAGACAAATGAGAGTATAAGAAATACTTAACTACGCTTGCAAAACTCACCCGAAATAAGCCAAAGAGTATCAATACACCGCTCAGTGTGTGTATTATTGAGCTAATAAACAAAACACAACAATACAGGAACCAGGCATAGTCAGGATCATAGACGCGCAGTCCTTTGATCGATCTGCGTCTGCTGATGCAGACCAGCGATAGAAGCAGACAGCATGGCCCCAACAATAAGCTCCAAGCGCCAAGGAATATGGAAATAAGTCTATCATCTTTACACATCTTTTGTGTGTGTTTTGAATTTGGAAAACTTTAGAAATAAAAATGTTATATAAATCTGTTCAATATGTCTGACTTTTTTACTTATTTCCTAAAGTTTACTATGTTCAATCAGAACTAGGGGGCATTCCCTATTCGTTACACTCTCTCTCTCTCTGGCTATAGCCCTGCCACATGCTTTTGTGCATCTGTATCGGTATCAGAATCGGAATCGAGACGAGAGCCACTCAAATCCAACTCTACTTTCGTTCCGTGCGGTTGACATTCGCAATTTCGCGGCATACACAAAACGGCGGGAAATAAACGACAAAGCCCTCAGCCCAGCCCAGCCCAGCCCAGCGGTCACTGACTGAGCTTGCGACATTCATACTATATAAGACACCCGACTTCTATATAGACAGTTGCAGTCTGCACACCGAAAGAAAGTCTATTTCTTATCGCCAACAAAAATATTGAGCAATTTTTTTGGCGACACCTTTTGTGGAGAATTGTGAGCGGGAGATTAGAGGAGGTGGACTGGCTGGCAGTTGAAAGCTGCGGCTCGTATGTGTAAGTTCGCCTTACGCGGAGTGGAGTGTATCATTGATTGATTCTAGCTAATTGTTACTTGGTTATTTGGCCCATAAATAATATAGTTTTGTTGTTGCACTCAAATGGTGTTACGTATAAGCCAAAAAGCCCCTTGTTCTGCATCTGTTTTCCATTTTTCTCTGATGAATTGTTTCAGCTGTCAAACATAATTTATCCAAATTGTTTCACAGCTGAAAATTGAAACTAAAATCTGAAGCAGGCTGCTCTCCAGTTGCTCAGAGCTCTGCTCTGCTCAGCCTCAGCTACTAATTGGCTTTAGTTAATTAAAAGCTGCAAAAAGATGAGCAGAGATTCTTCATACAGTGCATTTCTTTCCATTTCATCGCAGAGCAGTGTAAGCTGAGGTGCGGTGAAGTGAATGCTAGTGGTGCGAGTGCGAAGGAATACAATGCTGGAGGTGGACAAAATACTGGAGAAATGCGGCGATTGCAATCGACTGCAGCTGCTGATGCTGCTGCTCTTCTGTCTGATCAATATGCTGTCTGCCCTGCACTACTACTCCCAGACGATCATCAGTTTTGTGCCGAAATACTGGTAATCAAATCACACTTCCCTCCACCATGACGTATACTTGATTATTACTCATACGCCTAGGTGTGCGGATGGTGGGGGCCAACAGCCACCGAGTGAGTCAAGCTGCCATTCCTTGGCCCAGAATGCATCTACCGGTACCTGCCCGGGCTATGACTACGAGCTCTTCATGGGCTACGAGAGCTTCACCTCGGACATGAACTGGATCTGTGCGGACGCCTGGAAGCTGACGCTCGGCCAGTCGATGTTCTTTGTGGGCTCCGTGGTGGGCACTCTGGTGCTGGGCTTTCTCGCCGATGTGGTGGGCCGTCTGCCCATACTGGTGGCGGCCAATATGATTGCCATGGTGGGCAATCTGCTGACCATTTGGGGCACCAATCTGACGCTCTTCTGTGTGTTTCGCTTGATCTCTGGCTTTGCCACGGACAGTAACTTTGTGATGATGTATATATTGGGTGAGTCTTGCATTATCTTTCCGCTATATAATTGCTCCTATTGTTCCTTTAGTTATGGAATATATGCGTCCCTCGTTGCGCACAGTGGGCCTCAGTCTGTGCATTGGTTTCTTCTATTGCCTGGGCTCCATGGCTGCTCCCTGGATTGCTGTGCTCATGCGCAGCTGGCAGGGCTTCCTCTTGGCCACCTCGCTGCCCTTCCTGCTGGTGCCGTTCTTCTATCTGATTGTGCCCGAGAGCATTCAGTGGCTGATCGCCAAGCAGCAGTATGAGCGAGCCGTGGTCTGCCTGAAGCGCGTGGCCAAGATCAATGGGCGGCAGGTGGACGAGAGCAGCTACCAGGAGTTCATCGAGGAGTGTAAATTCAGTCAGCAGCATACCAAAGCCAAGCCCAATCTGCTGGATCTCTTCAAGACTCCACGTCTGCGCAGGAACACGCTCATTTTGTTCTTCAAATCGTAAGTAGCTGCCAGCTGCTATATAGCCTATATCTATATCTGATTATTGTTTTGGATTCTCCAATTTAGTATGGTCATTACCCTCTGCTATGATGCCGTCTCGCGGAATGTTCAAGGCCTTGGCATTTCGCCATTTGTGATGTTCTCGCTGAGCGCCACAACCATTCTGCCCGCCTGCCTGCTGATCATCGCCCTGCAAGATCGCATCGGACGCAAGGCCATGGCCTCCATATCGCTGCTGCTCAGCGGCATATTCATCTCGGTGACGGGTGGAATACTCTTTGCTGCCACAGCGACAGATAAGAGTAAGCATAGCTCTACTCTCCATAGATATATCCCTAAGGATTCCTCTTTTTCTTTTAGCCACAACTTTGCTGGTCACTCTCTCTGTGGTGGGTCGCTTTGGTGTGACGGTTGCCTACAATTCGGGCGCCCAATATGCCACCGAATTGATACCCACCTGTGTGCGGGGTCAGGGCGTGGCTGCCGTCCATGTGGCTGGCTATGCCTTCACCTTCTTCAGCGCCTTTATACTCTACACGCGCAGCATCTTCTCTCCGCTGCCGGAGATCATTCTGGGTCTGATCTCGCTGCTGGGGGCGTGTCTGTGTCTGCTGCTGCCAGAGACGCTGCATCGGACGCTGCCCACCTCCCTGGAGGATGGCGAGAACTTTGGCAAGATGGATCGCTGGTTCTCCTTTAGCTTTACGGAGCAGCGCACCCAATCGGCCACCACATTGGCATCGGCACACCAGAGCACGAAGAATCATTCGAATTCCACGGATTCAGCGGTTTACTTTTGAGTAGTTTCTAAGCTAAGGGGATGCAAGTACAATTAAAGTAGACTTAGAACTGTCTTTAGAAGATGTCACTGTATATAGTTGAGAAGGTATTATATACCCCACCCACCACACCATTGAATAAATACAATAGACACCTATAATCAATGTTTTATGTAGTTCTTAGGCATGCAAAACATCTGTGATTATATAGCAAAAATAATCTAGACTGGTCTGGTCTGGTCTGTCTTTGGGTGTGACTCGTGTGTCCATTTGTTTGGACAGCTCAAGCATGCCCCCCTTCTGTTTCTATTTGGATAGCAGCTCGGGTTTCGGCCCATAAAACAAAACACCTTTAAAGATAGGAACTACTACTTTTTGTTATGACTTTGGTTTATGGTTTGCAGAAGCACTCGTCCACTGCTCCCACACAGAAACTCTCCAGTCGGCAAACACAGCAGGTCGTCTCTTAGTCTCTCTTTCTCTGTCTCATCTCAAACACTTTCTTCCGCATCATCGCACAGATAAAGATACCTGTGATTATAGATAGATAGCCAGCCCACCCCCTGCTACGATAGTATATATTTTAGCTGCTTAGATGCCCCGTGGCAGCATCAGTCGTTGTTGGCCAGCGATCGAGGCTGCAGCTACAGCCATGGATGTGGAACGTGTCCTCGAGAAGTGTGGCAACTTTGGCCGCTATCAGATCCTGCTGCTGGGACTCTATGGATATACGAATATAGTGTCATCGTTGCATTACTTTTCACAGACACTCATCAGTTTTACGCCCACGCACAGGTAACCAACCCCTCTATAATAAGTAGATTCTGTAATACATTTCCCTCTCTCCTGCCCAGCTGCTCTCTGCCCATTGAGGACTTCTCTGGCAATGCCAGCTCCCTGGTAGATTCCTGCAGCTATCTCCATTGGGACACAGATCTCTCCACGCATCGTTCAGCCAAGTGCCAGTCGTGGCAATTCGAAAGGGAGAGCGGCTACGAGAGCATCACCACAGAGGTGAGTATCCCCAAAAGTAGAAAATATTTTCTCGCTAACAGTCGCCTCCATAATTGTGTGACAGCTCGAGTGGGTCTGTGACGATGCCTACAAGCTGGCCGTGGGTCAGTCCTTCTTCTTTGTGGGCTCCGTGCTGGGCACAATCTTCTTTGGCTATCTGGCGGATCGCATAGGACGGCTCCCGGCCTGTGTCATAACCACACTGACGGGTGCTCTGGGTGACTTTTTGACCTCTTTTGTGTCATCTTTGCCCTGGTTTTGTGCCACTCGTTTCGTGTCTGGCCTCTCCACAGACACTCAATATGTGTTGATGTATATTTTGGGTAAGTATTTGGGTCAAAATTCATCCCGGAATCAATCTGTAAACTCTGCTCTTTCAGTCTTTGAGTATCTCAGTCCTAAGCATCGCACCTTTGGCCTGAACATCATTCTGGCAGTCTTCTACTGCTTTGGCCTGATGATCTCCCCCTGGCTGGCCATTTGGCTGGGCAATTGGCGTTCGTATCTGTGGGCTGCATCCCTGCCTGCCTTGGGTGTGCTCGTGTATCCCTTTTGCCTGTTCGAGAGCGTCGAGTGGCTGCTGACGAAGCACAAATTCGATCGAGCTGTCCACTGCCTGAAGCGAATTGCCAAATTCAATGGCCGGCAGGTGGAGGACTCCGTTTTCGATGAGTTCGTTAAGCACTACAGGGAGAAGAAGAACCGCGTGGAGACAACATCCTCGGACACGTTTATGGGAATGCTGAGAACGCCTCGATTGAGAAAGTTCACCATTATTTTGTTCCTTAAATCGTAAGTGAATTGAGTCCTCTTCTCTTCCTCCTATTATCTATCATCTCTCTCCTTAGAATGATCATCACGGTGGCCTTTGATATCCTCAGTCGCAATGTCGAAGGCGTTGGCACCTCCCCCTTTCTGCTGTTCTCCTACACGGGCTTCTGCTACCTGCCCGCCGGCCTCACCATCATCTTCTTTCAGAACATCATCGGACGCAAGGGCATGGCCTGTGCCTCGCTCTTTGTGGGCGCCATCATCACAGCCGCCACGGGCTATCTGGTGGCCACTCTCGATCCCTCGGAATACGCTCTGATCCTGGCCTTCATGGTGGGCCTGGGCAGATATGGCGCTGTTGTCGCCTACGATGCGGAGGCTCAGTATGCGGCGGAGATTATACCCACGAGTGTCCGGGGTCGCGGTGTGGCCAACATCCATGTGGTGGGCTATGCCTTTGGCTTCTTCAGCTCGTACATTATCTTTCTGGGCACCATATTTAAGCCGCTGCCATCGTTGTTCATCAGTGTGTTGCTTTTTATAGGGGCTGCCCTGTGTCTGACGCTGCCAGAGACGCTGCACAAGTGAGTTGTGCACCTCCAAGGATCATCTTTCCTTAGTTTTATAACTTTCTTTTATTGCAGAACCCTTCCACAAACACTCCAGGAGGGTGAAATCTTTGCCAAGGATGAGAAATGGTATTTCTTTCCCTGCTTTCAACGTCGAGAAAGTCTCAAAAGCGCAGCTCAATTGGAGGCAGCCAAATAGTTGTAATAAATATTTAAATAAATAAAAAATATATATAAAAGAAATATTTACTTTGTGTTTATGAAAGCTTTAAAGGGGGGGCTGAGATCTGTTGGATCTTTTTGGTAGAAAACTGCACTTTTTATATGCGATTTTTTCGCTGCTCTAAAATATAATCCCCAACCCAGACAGACAGTGTGTATTCTATGCCCATAAAACAATTATCCCACACCCTTAAGATAGTAGTAGATCTTAAGGCGTCTGCCCTGGGGGATTAGCTATCGGTTGTGTGTATCACGCCCCTGGTTCCGGAACTTTTTATTGCCACTCTCTCTCCGTAGATACTGCCAACGAGAGGCTTCGTTTCGGCGCACGTCACCTCTGTCGTCGCTTTGTAATCTATACTATATATAATCTATATCTCTGGATCTCTATATCCTATAAAAATGTCAGCATACTGGGCTAATCCTGAAAAAAAAACAACAAATGACGAGGCTGAGGCGTGACTTACAGCATGCCGGCATGGTGCCGGGCAGGTACTCAGCTCGGATAAATCTATTATAAATCTAAGACAAAGACAACAAGAGCCGAAATTTGCATGAAAGTTGATAGGCATTTGACCAAGTTAAATGCCTGATAAGCGGACGGGGGCAAAAACATGACACAAAAGACGCATTTTAACAAAGCCACAAGAGTCAAGGCCAAAAAGGGATAAGAATGAATGAATGAATGAATGAATGAATGTTTGTAATATTACATTACATAGAGATCTATAAAGATTCTCATAGTTACCCTTAGTTTCCTTGCTTCTCCTTTGCACATTTGTGGGCGTGTTCGTTCAGCTTTGGAATGTCTCCTCTGGAGACTCGCGAGTCTCTTAATCTCTTGACAAACATCACACACCCCACAGCGCCAAACAGAAACAGCTAGCAGATAGCCAGCAATCTCTAGTAGCTGTTACTAATTACACATCCTAATCAGAGAACGTACGCTTTATACTAAGTATAAAAGGCTCTGGCAGGCAGAAGCCAAGCGTCAAATTACTGCACGCCCCTGAGGCAGAATGTAGTTGCCTCACCCTCAACAGAGAGAGACAGACAACCCATCCACCCACCAGAGACTCTGCTGCACTTGAATTCTGATTCCAAAAGTGTGTTTTTTATTCAAAGTGAAACAAAGGCAACATGGATTTCGATCGTGTGCTGGAAAAGTGCGGAAACTTTGGTAGATTCCAATTTGTAATACTCATCCTCTATGGCTATACGAATATACTCAGTTCGCTGCATTATTTCTCGCAAACTCTCATCACATTTACGCCAGAGCATTGGTAAGTCGCCAGAGAGTCACCACCCTCCTCCTTGGATCTCCTTTAATCTCTGCCCTCCCTTAGGTGCTCTCATGATGATCTTATGGGCCTCAGTGCCGAGGATCTGCGCTCTGTGTACTCCAATGTCTCCCATTCGTCGTGTACTCCGCTTCAGGGCGTGATCAATGGCACTGGCATACCCGCAGACTCCTCGGAGCTCTGCCAGGATTGGATCTTTGAGCGGGAAAGTGGCTACGAGAGTCTCACCACGGAACTGAAGTGGGTCTGTGAGAAGTCCCATCAGCCGGCAGTGGGTCAATCCTTCTTCTTTCTGGGCTCTGTTGTGGGCACCCTTACCTTTGGCTTTCTATCGGATCACATTGGACGGCTGCCAGCCATGCTGATGGCCTCTCTTTCCGGTGCCACGGGGGACTTTATGACCTCCTTTGTGCACACCCTGCCATGGTTTGCCTTCTCGAGATTTGTGTCTGGCCTATCCACGGATACTATGTACTATTTGATGTACATTTTGGGTAAGAGCAGAGACAGATCTTTATCACTCCTTAGATTCATCTTTGTTCTCCCTCAGTCTTTGAGTACTTGAGCCCCAAGCGCCGTACCTTCGGCCTGAACATCATTCTGGCTGTCTTCTACTGCTTTGGCCTGATGACCTCGCCCTGGGCGGCCATTTGGATTGGCAACTGGCGTCGCTACCTCTGGCTGGCCTCGCTGCCCGCTCTGGGCGTCTTGGGGTATCCGCTGCTCATCTGTGAGAGCGCCCAGTGGCTGCTGACCAAAAAGAAATACGACGAGGCGGTGGCCTGCCTCAAGCGAGTGGCCAAATTCAATGGCAGACAGGTCGAGGACTCTGTCTTCGATGAGTTCGTGAAGCACTATCGCGAGAAGATGAACCAGCAGACGCAGGTGAACAAGCAGAGGGACACTTTCTGGGGCATGTTTAGGACTCCACGTCTGCGTCGCTTTACGCTGACTTTGCTGCTGAAATCGTAAGTGATTTGAGGATATCTCAGTGGTAAATTACTCACCACATTCCTTTGGTTCCCCCCTCAGTGTCATCATTACGCTCTCGTACGATGTGATCAACCGCAATATGGAGGGTCTGGGCACGTCCCCCTTCAAGCTGTTCTCCCTCACATCCAGCGTGTACCTACCCGCGGGCTTCACCATCCTTCTGCTGCAGAACCGCATCGGCCGCAAGGGCATGGCCTGTGGGGCGCTCTTTGTGGGTGGCATCATCACAGCAGTCACGGGCTTCCTCATTGCCTTCCTTGATCCCAAGGAGAATGCCATCCTGCTGGCGTGCATGGTGGCCCTGGGACGCTTTGGCAGCACCGTTTCCTACGATGCGGAGATCCAGTATGCGGCAGAGATCATCCCGACGAGCGTGCGCGGCCAGGCAGTGTCCAATATCCATGTGGTGGGCCTGGCCTCCAGTTCCCTGGCCTTCTATGTGATCTATCTGGCGCAGTACTACAAACCGCTGCCATCGATCTTCATCAGTGTCCTGATGTTCTTTGGCGCTGCTTTGTGTCTGTCGCTGCCTGAAACTCTGCACAAGTAAGTCTGAGTCCTGGAGATCCTTTGGCACTGTTAGATAATACTTTTTTCCTTAGAAAACTTCCCGAAAGCCTGGCCGATGGCGAGGTATTTGCCATGAACGAGAGCTGCTTTTACTTTCCCTGCTTCCACAAGCGCCGCAATGGCCTCACAAAGCATGCGGATCTTAAGTCTGAACCCTAGAGAGAGCACTCCTCAACTGATCGAAACTGATTGAAACTGATTGAAACTGATCGAAACTGAATGTTAAACGAATAACCTGATGATGAGCCCAACATATACATAGTAATGTTGGGTTTCGCCCGTAACTGAATGGTCTGATAGGTAGTATTACTCATGTGAAGGATGCATAGTAATAGTGAACCATAACCGTTGTTTAGAATGCACTCTTATACATACATATGTATCTTATATATCTATTCCAAATATTGTAACCACAAAACAGAACTGCTGATAGAAAATATCTATCTACTATGTGTACTAATTCTTCTTCACATTTTCTATAATTATAACTACAAATATTATGTTAAATAAAATATTACTACTATGTAACCTTGAAAACAGAATCATAATGAAGTATTTAAACTACCAGGCATTATCCTAACAATTATCCGAAATATATACTATAAATTTGTAAACAAATATCTATGTTTATGCATCTATCTCCGCAACGCGTGCATCAAATTGCATGCCGTACATCATCTTCTATCCCAATAAGCAAACTCTTGTCTTCAAAATTTTCTTTTAAATTATTTTATACGATTTTTTATAGGCTTTTGTTTTTGTTTCTCTATAAGTATAGTACATAGGTAGATAGCATATAGTATGTATATAATTATTATCAGTTTTCTTTAGACGATACTTTTTGTTTCATTTTTTGTTTGATTAAAGATCGAAATCAAATCCAATCGAAATAATGAAGTGAGAATAGTCAGTATAGGCGTAATGGGTGAAGGAGGAAGAAAGGAAGAAAGGAAGTAGAAGTCTTATATAATTATTTACATATGAAAAACTCTTAGGATTTAGGTATTCAAAAATGTTGTTTTCAATTGATTTTAAGTGATCTTTGTGCCGCTTAAGTGTTAACTATACGTTGCCGTTCTTATACACAATGGGAGCTTTTGGAAAAACAAACACACACAATTTCTATATGCTAGAAAAATTACATGCTAGAGGGTTTTTATAGATTAAAGATACAGTATCTATGTATTAGAAAAGGCTGAGCACACAATGCAGCATTTGTGTAGGCAATTAATTGTTGGGGGGGGAGGAGGTTTGTAGGATTTAGAGGCAAATACAATTGTTTAGCTAGACTATAAACTAAATTGAAACGTCAATCCGTCATTTGCTGTGCTCTTTCAGTGCTTGGCATCCTTGAGGGCCTGCTCCTCGCGATCGGCATCGATGAGCGACTGCTTGCGCTTGCCATTCGATGAGGATTCCATTTGCTTGGCATCGATCAGCGAATGCTTTCGCTTGTACTTCTCCAGCTCCGAGTCGGACTCCTCGTCATCGTCGTGGCTGTGCTGGAGACAAGGGAAATCGAACATGCGCTCGCCCTTGCCAAAGACCTCACCCTCCTCAATGGTGGTGGGTAGGCTCCTACAAAAAGTAAAGAAGTTTAGATATATTTATTCCTACTATACACTGTAGTAATTCCACTCACCTATTCAATGTCTCTGGCAGCAGAAGGCACACAAAGGAGCCCGCAAAGAACAGCACTCCCAGAATGATCGATGGCGCCGCCTTGAAGAAGGTGCCCAGCCAGAGGATGTAGGGTGCCAAGAAGGATGCCGCAAAGCCTGCCACATGCACAGCGGCCACACCCTGTCCCCGCACACATGTGGGAATCAGCTCCGTGGCATACTGGGAGCCCGATTCGTAGGAGATGGCCACACCAAACCTCGCAGCAATCGTGAGGCAGGCCAGCAAGATGGCATTATGATTGTGCTGCTGATAGGCGATGGCTATGCCAGCGGCGGCGGTGAAGAGGCCACCCACCAGCAGGGAGCCCGAGGCCATGCCCTTGCGACCAATGCGATCCTGCAGCAGGACGAGCAGTATGCTAGAAGGCAGCACGGCCAAGGCACTTAGCGAGAACATGATGAACGGAGAGATGCCCATGCCCTCGACATTACGCGAGACGGCATCATAGCAGAGAGTGATGACCATGCTAAAAGGATAGAGGGGTGAATCGCTGGGATAAATGGGGATTGTATCTGTGAGCCTACCTCTTGAAGAAAAGTATAAGCGTATTCTTGCGCATTCGCGGTGTGCGGAACATGTCCAGCAGCGTTGCAGTCTTCTTCTCATCACCGCCCTGCATCTCGCGCGTCATCTGGCAGTGGCGCCGGAACTCATCGAACTCCGCCTGGGTCACGCGACAGCCATTGAACTTTGCCACACGCTTCAGTCGCACAATGGCGCCATCGATGTCGTTGCGCGTCACCAGCCACTGGGCGCTCTCCTGCACCACAAAATAGTACAGCACCACCAGCAGAATGGGCAGCGAGGTGCACGCCAGATAGATCTGCCAATGGCCCGCGAGCACCGCCAGCCAGGGGGTGAACACAAGACCCATGCAGTAGAACAGACCCACGGCCATATTGAGACCCAATGTCCTCATGCTGGGCCGTATATATTCGAGCACTAAACAAGGTAAAGAATTCACTTTATAGTTGGGATTCATTAATTCAATCAGCTTTGATGCCTACCTATAATATACATGAGATAGAAGTTTGTGTCTGCTGCCAGTCCGGATATGAATCTGCAGAGTGTAAATGTGCCCACACTCTTTGTGAAAATTGTGGAAAAATCACCGGCAAAGCCACAGAAATTTGAGAGTATCAGCGCTGGCACACGTCCTATTTTGTCCGAGAGCAGGCCATAGAACAGAGTTCCCACAACAGAGCCAATAAAGAACAGCGACTGTCCAATGCGTGCCTTATAGGCGGAATCACAAACCCAATTTAACTAAGGGAAAGATGAAAGAATACATTAATATACAGCTAGAATCAATATAAGATTAGTTTAAGTTCAAGTTAATCCCTGCCTTACCTCTGTATTCATTGATCTATAACCAAAATCATAATTATATATCCATTTCTCGCACTTCTCCTTGCTAACGGTGACATTGTGTCCATTGATATCGTCCAGCCGGGTGCACGAGGCTTCCTTATCGAACTGCGCATAGATCTCGCCAATCTCCTTATAGGTCATATTCACCAACTTATCGTGATAGCACCAATGATCTGGCACAAAACTAATGACTGTCTGGGTAAAGTAATGCTGCAAACCAAACAAAATATTATCAAAAATGATCTATAAAGATCATAGATCGTACTTACCATCGATACGATGATATTGATAAAGCCAAAAAGGGCAAGAATCATGAATTGATAGCGATTAAAATCGCCACATTTGGCCAGAATCTGATCGAAATCCATTGTGAAAATTCAATTAAATCGGGGGGAAATCCAAGTGAGTTTAAAGTAGTTTCTTGGGCTTTTCTTTGTACTCTTAATGATGATGGGAGGAGGGTGTCTGAGGTGTTGTTGTGGCTGGCTGTCTGTTGGTTGTTTATTTTTTTGTGGGCGGGGAAATGCCAACGGTCTTCACATTGGTTTTTCTATCACAAATCACATTTGTTCCTTTGGCTTTGTCTGTTGAAACAAAATGGAAAATATATATAGAATATTTAGACATCAGAAATAAAGTTCATTGAACGGCCATATTTATTTAGATATATTCTACACATACAAATAATATTTATTTTGTTTATTTTGCGACTGCATCTAGATAAGATAATTGCTTAAAAACAAACAGAATTAATTAAAAATTCTACCAAAAAATAAACAAATAAAATATAAGCTAAATTTTAAATGAAATAAATTGCATTTGATATTCTAAAGTTTATATCTAGCAACAAGTAAAAGGAAACATTAGAGAATAAATTATTTTCTCCATTATGAGAAACCCTCAGAAATTATGGAAAAAGAAGACAAAAACGACAAAGAACGTACGGAGTCGCTTTGAACGCGACTCTACTTTTATACCCGTACTCAGTCTGTACACCTGTGATTTATGTGGAATTTTCAAATGTTTTATAAGTTTAAGGGCTACAAAAATCACTTCAACTCCAAGTAACAATGATCTAATAACCCATTTTCAGACTCAGTAATTGTTTTCCTGTTATGGAGTCCACGTTTTCCCCTCGCTAATTGCTCTGATATGACACTAGAGAACTTGTTGTCATCCCACCAAATAAATAGTTTTATTTAGCACATCGATCGTCACACATTAGCGAGCAAAAAACGCAATTGGGGAAAACAATTGGTAACGCATTTCCCATTCGTTACGTAGAAAACATATGGCCACAACGATTAGAACTAATCTGGTATGTATGATTGAGTTAATCAATGACTACCGTATGCTAATCCCAACGATAACAAACATCCAACCCCAAAGATAACCCATATCCGATCATCATCAGTTACAGAGGCACAAACAGGCGTGTGGCATAAACTGAAATTAAGGTCAAAACTGCCCCGACTGGGCGGCTGGGCTGGCTGGCTTATCACTAGGCACACAAATATTTATATAGACGTTCGTTTAGATAAAACTAAAAAAAAGGCACACACAAAAAACCACTAAAAATGTATAGTAGTAGTTCGCTGACTAATGGCAGAAACTGTTCTGGAGGGGGGGGCGGGGCGGTTACTAATCTGAAAGACTGTTGTCAAGTGGGCAACAATCGACTTTCAATTGCGAGCACCAGAGCACGTGTCAATAGAAATGGAAATGGATTCGAAGGCGGATTCACATATTTCCTTTATTTTTTTTTCCAGGAATACATTTGGATTTTTTTTAACCATTCGGTTTGGCTTTATTTTTACAACTAAAAATAAATAAATACAAATTTTCGAAAGCTTTATATATGCATATATGTATATTTTTTTCGGTTTAATGCAACTGGTTTGCCAGTCTCCATTCTGGTAACCATTTGTTGGAGTTCTTTCCCAAGAACTGAAACAACATTTACGTTGTTTGTATGTATGAAAACATTTCCAAGGTTTCAACTGATTACACAAAACAAAATCTCGTTTAATGTTGGACTTTGCCAAGGCTTCCACCAAAAAAGCATAAACTAATTGCTTTACATTGCGATTGAAGTCAACTTTTTAGTATATTTTTGTACAACATTTACGCAGAAAAATTGCTATAGAAATTTGCTTCAACTTTGTTTCAGTTTCAACCACAATTAGTTGCACATTTAATCATTTATTGGACCCCCCCAGACAAAGTGTTGTGTAAACTGGCAAGCTTCAAGATAAGAATTACACAAAGAGCATTCATAATTTATCATACCTCAACGAAGACTCGTTCTATTGCCCCATAGGATAAACTTAATCTTAAAGTTTCGAAAGATTTTTATCACTTATCAAAAAGTAAATTAAGCGGAAACTTTAATATTTACATTAAACACCTTTTAGTTACCTTAATGTTCTAGGGAAAAACTCTTCGCTTCCATTTGGCTGTGTTTTCCAATTTGGAAAATGTTGAAATGTTGTTTGTTGTTTACGAACGTTGCGAACAAAGCGAAGCAGCCAAAAAACAAAATTCTTGCAGCGTAGAAACAAGATTCGAATATCCCCACTTGATGTTTATCTTTCCAAATACAATACACATATATGTATCTGCAGAGATTCTCTATATATATTATCTATTATATGTTGAAGAGAAAAGTTCAAGGAACGCACGGCACACGCGCCTCAAAAAACTGTTGAAAAACTCTAATGTTTGTTCTGATATTTTCGAAAAATTATTCAGCGTATTTGTTTGTACCGGAAAAAACACTACACAGAAAACACACTCACAACCGCGAATGGCTATAGTTTTTATAGTTTTTGTTTTTTTTGTTTTTGGTTAACTTTTTGCCGAATTATGTGAGGCGCCCGTTTAGGCCCGTTTGGTCGGCGGCCGACGACGGTATTATCTAGAGCGTGGTAGTATGTATGTGCGATGGTGCGTTGTGTATCCACCGAATGCTCCTCACAGACTGAACTGCCAAATGCCAACGATTGTTTATTAAAAAATGCCAAACAGCTGTTCTCGAACAGCTCTCAGAGAGCGTTCAGCAGCGTGTTCGAGGAACTGAGTGCTGGGAGGGGGGTACAGCGCTGACAAGACACACGGGTAATAATTAAATTCAAAAGCTGTGAAAAAGCAAACTCGAGTCGTGATTTTTACGAGCACCACCACCACCACACACACCGGGGCAAGGTGAGGCGGCGGCGTATACTTGATTGGATTCGATACGATTTCGATTTGATTTACATCCCCATATCCCCGGATAATCCCAGCGAATCGAACCCTTGTGATCTCTAAATCTCTTGAATATCTCTCGGATACGAATGCGCATACGCCATGAAGGAAATTGCCCTGCTAATTGTTTAAACAAATTCCGAGTACAAATCGATGAGTCTCTTTTTTATTTAGTTGCCCTATAAATAAGTTACGTTTTACCTTACTTGCGGTTTATCTTTTAGTTCGATTTTTTGGCAGTAGTAGCTTGAAGCTTGAAGATTAGGCAATTTCCATAACAAATCTATACCAGATATTATATCTATATAGGTATATATCTTTTCGAAAGCGGAAATTCCTGGACTGATTCATAATCTTATTATTTTGCTAATTATTTATACTAAATATTTCATTAGCTGGCCATTTTGTAATATGTATTAATTTGTTGCTCTCTTTTTTTTATTTTGGGGATTTTTTTGATCTCTTTTTCTTTTTTTTTGGGGTCGCTTTCTTTTTTGCTGTGCGGTTTTTTTGGGGGCAGCAAGCGCCACCAAAAAAGATGACAAATTGGCAGTCATAAAACCACAAAAGCTACTGGCCATGAGCAAAGTAAAGGGTAAATAAACCAACTTTATTTGGTTAGATACTAAAGATAGACAGACCTCTTTATTGTGGGTTGAGAGAATCTATCTTGGGCTTGAATAAATATTTTGAAACATTTTGTTATCTACAAATTTAAATAAGAAGAAATTCAAGTGTATGAGATCCTCTTTTAGGATGCAATTGAAAAAAGAGATTAAAGCTGCATAAAGATATATGTATGTAGGGATATCTAGCTAGAAACTAACATAAAGCGAACCTTTAGCTGTATTTAAGGTAATCATAAAGAAAGGTAAGGTATGCGGTTATTTAATAACATTTAAAAGATTACAGAAATACAACGAGAACTTACTTTCCTTAAAGAAATTATTTGTTTATGCTCCAAGAAGCTCAATAAGGAATCGAGCTAATTTATAAGACACTTCAAATACTGGCAGTTAAATAACATTAAGACATAAATAACGTACAAAATAATCAGAAATCAAAGCTCATGGCTAATGTTCTAATACCAATTATAATCCAATAAAACTTTGGTAAGGCAACAGAAAGAGGTAAGGAAAAGCTACTACTCGTACTAGTACTGCGATTAGATAATGGCTAGAAGGCGGCAGACATCGAAGCAGCGACACACTTGAGCAGCAGACATGCTAGGGCACATATTTTGGGGGTCTGTGGCTTAGGTGGGGGGAGGGAACGTGCTAACGAAGGAGTGGTACTCGAACGTATGCGAATACGACTACGATCATGACTACGAGTAGTGCGTAGTGGATCCAAAAGTCAATGCCATATCGTGCTTTCCCCCCACCCAACCCCCCTTAATAAGCAAACACGTGCGTTGCTCTTTGCTGCGGCAACTGTACTTATTAATGGATCAGCAAGGGGAAAATAAATACATATGGGTACGTATGTATATAAACATTAGCATTGCATTTTCCTTTGTGTGTTGTCAAGAGACAACAAAAGAACAAAGAAAAGCCCTAGCAGCTAGCCAACTCTTTTCTTGTATCCAATTTCTAGGGAAATTTTCAATATTACTCATGCGACATGTTATCCGAAGCTTATACTGAAGGGGGATTTTCACTGAATTACGCGTAGATGACTAATATTTGGGCTCTTGGCTGATCCGGCAATCATTGTATTTACACTCTCTATCTAACTTTTACACCTACTTGAAGAAACAACAACAAAGAGTCCAGAAAGGCGTTAACTCGCAAAAAGTCGAGAATTTCGACCATCTTTGGATGTTCATGTTCATTAATTAAATAAATCAATAAAAATCACGCCTGGATTATGCTTATGCAAAGGTGTTAGACGTTTCGCATGGTAGTTTAAGATAGATTTTTGCTTATACAAAGTATATTTTAAGGTCAAACAAAGAAGGAAAGATCTCCTTGTATCTTTCTCTGTGACTCACTTTTCTGACCAAAAAACACTTTTAGGAACTATCATTTTGGGGTCCTTGAATCGCGGTTTATCTTTTTTTAGCACTCGAAATCTTCCAAAAATTCACAAAAAACTTTAATTTCGATCCACAAATATATTTTTGTTGTGCCTCTGCCGCTGTTTTATTTTCACACAAACTTGCGAAATATTTCGAAAATGGTGTTTTTTTTTTTATAATAATAGTAATCAAAGATTGAACTTACTAATTATAGTATAATATTTTAGTATCTATTATGAACAATCACATTTTGCGTTGATTTTTGAGGTGGATTTTATGGGTTGTTGATTTTTCGCAGCTGAAATTGCAGCTGTTTCTGCTGCCGATGTGGCGCAGCGGTTCCTGTCGCGAGGCGAAAGCTTGCGAGAGCAAAAGCAACAACTCTCTCTCTCTCTCGGGAACAGCTGTTCCTGCGCGCTTGATCTTGCTGCTGCTGCGCTCGCGTGACGACAATTGACAACGCTTTGACTTCAAGTTCAACGAATGTGTGCCGTTTTAAACGCTTTCGCGTGTGCAGCAGCAGCGCAGCAGCAGCAGCAGCAGCGACCCACTCTGTCTGTTCTCTGCCTGAATGCAGTAACTGTAACTGTAAATGGTAGTAATGAGCGCGCTCTCTCATTAAAGAAGAACGAACCATCGACACTCACGCTCTCTCGCAATGCATGCGACAGAACAAATGTAAACGGTACTCGCTCTCTCGCTCTCATTGCAAAAGAACAAATGTAAACGGTGCTCGCTCTCTCAAATGTTATCCCTTTCGCTCGCATCCATTAACCCTACTCTCTCTCTCTACTTCTTTGTTGCGACTCCCTCTCTCTCCTTCATTATGGATGTGCACATGCATGTCTGTTTTCCTTGGTTATTGTGGAGTGGGGTGACTCTTCCCCACAGATAAGAAATAGCAGATCCAATTTCTCAATTGATTCAAATGTTTGCTGATTAATCTTTTATGACACAATTTCTTTTGTTTGTTCGTTTTGCGGGGGAATTATTATTCATTATAAATAGATATGTATGTATGAGTGCATACAGAACTGTTGGCATCAATTAAGGCGCAATGGAAACATAAATGAAAGCGACAAACACAATTATTAGAAGGGGAATATCATAGAGGAGAGGCCTGCCAGATGGAATTGAAATGCGATTCAAATGCGGGTCCACATATCGTATAAAGAACCAATATATAAAGCACTCAAAGTACAGCTATGCATAAACAATATTATCTACAGAAATCTTATGGCCCATCTGCGTCGCAGAATAAAAAAAAATCCACATGGCCTACGGCTCCATATAATTCCACAGACCAAGATCCAACATTCCAACATGGACTGTTTCCATGGGCAACATAATGCCCCCCCAAATATCACACACATGTTTTAGAAATTACGCTTAGATTAGATATAGCATACACACACCCCATAAACCCCGTAAACCCTTAACCGGAACAAAGTTCTCCCCACAGAAAAGCGTTGGCAACAATGAGAAATCCGCCCGTAAAAGATCCCTCCCACTGATAAGAGGACAACACGGCAAGCAAAAAACATTGATAAAGCACTCTCTGTACTCCCTCTTTCTCTACATGGCCCTCGTTCGCTCTCTTAGCTCTCTCAAAGTCATCGTCGAACTGAGTTGAGTTGAGTTGAGTATTGGCCCATCCGAACCAGACTGGTTTGTGTCAGTTGTAACCAATTACGAGCCCCATTCGAGGCATTCGTGGCATTCGCATTCAAGCATCGTACAATCAGCCATACAACGTACAAAATATTCGTACATATGCTCGCTCGCAATGCTCGACAAATGGCGTCAGCAATTCTCCTCCTCGTTCTTCTTCAGATTCTTTCGGTCTATAAAAGCACTAAATATAATTTCTCTAGAAAAATCACCCCCATCTGCGGCAAGGGGCATTCCCCACAAACATTGTTCCTATAATCAGCAAAAACCAGTGGCGGGGTTATCAGTTGTTGGGTGTTCTTCACGCTTGGGCTTATTAGTGCTCTAATATGTTTCAAGGAACATAAGACTCAAGTTCAAATTTCGATATAAAGAGTAATAAAAATATCAAGGAAAATTCTTGTAAATATTCTACATAATCCGGAAATTCTATCATGTAATTCTTAATTCTTCGATCATTTCCTGAAAACTTTCCATCCAAAGTTTCATTGACCCAACGGCAAACACACACTCACTTGAAGAATGAATACTCGTAACCCATTCGATTCTCCTTGCAAGCCTTGAAAATTAATTCGCTAGAAAAAGAAAGAAAGCCGCAGACTCAAACAACAACAAAAAACAACCAAGAAACAATTAATTATTGCATAAACAAATCAATGAATGAAAGTGTCGAGTCCGGAGACAATTGAGACGGTTTGTATCCCCCCAACGAACAGGGCACTATGTATGCAAATGATGTCATATACGTAAGAGACAGCGCACACCCAACCCTTTGACAATCGATGGCGATGCTGTACCGCCAGCATAAACATTGGAAATATTCCACACAACAAATTAATCAGATGGTGGAGTACCCCTACCCGTACCCCTATTAAAACAGAGAACTTCCGAAACTGGTATGAATCGGTTCGAAATAAACAAAAGGTTTACCTTTTGAATCACGATCGTGTGTGCATAACAGCTGATTGTCAGGCAACAAACAGACAACAGAGGCGCCCCTCCCCCTACATAGTGACTGGCGCACACCCAGACCAGACCAGACCAGACCCAGACCCCCATTAACATTTTTTTATAGTCGGTGGAGGCACTTTCGATCGTTTCTGGGGAGGGGGCGGGGGGCAAACACGTTGGACAACTCTTTTGTAAAAATAGTGCAAAATGGGCGACCCTCCAAATCAAAAACCGAAACGAGCAACGTACGTCTCTGGCATTAAAAATTTATATAATATATATTTGTTTATCGTTTTTTGCAGAAAAAAAGTGTGCGCCACACGCACACATGGAAATTTATGTATTTTTATCATTGAACAAAAATGAGTCAAAAACGTGACTAAACTTTTTTGTTTTTTTGATTCAATTTTTTTGTTTGTTCCATAAGCTATGCGCATAATTGGTGGATCTGGAAAAAACAAGTTCAGTGCACACTTTAGGCATCAATCATGCGCTACCCCCCGGACACTCCACTGAATTAGAGTTCGGCAACGGTCAAATGTCATTAGTCCATGGAGATCTGGGGCTTAGTCTGCTGCTGGCGCTGGGACTGGGGGGCTGTCTAGGAAACCAGTTACAAATCTCAGCGATTCCGAAACGAGTTATGCGATCCATCCAAGGAGATTGCTTCCACGAAAGCAATCGAGATTATCATCTGTGTATAGTATGCTTATAAAATAATATACCAGATCCAACTGGTTCCCCAGACGTACCCAAGATAATAGTTCTCCGTCGATCACTGTGTTTCCTTTCCCTTTAGCTGCAACAATTGACAGTGCAAAAAAAACGTAGCTATAATTGCTTGGGGAGGCACTCTAAACAACCCAGACTGTTCTTCTCTGTTGGAAGTTCAAGCAATAGTTGATTAATGATTGGGAAGAGCCTTCATTTAATCTAATCGAATGCTTTGACTTCCTGTTAAAGCAAAACTATCCATATATTAATTTCCAGTCCTTTTCCTTTCTGTCAGCTCCTTGTCCCATAATAAACTTTCCCCTATTACGAGTCTTTAAAGTCTCTTCTCTTCGCTGTGTAAACTATGCAACACCCACACAGAATCCCCCCACAAAGCAGCGGAACGGAACCCCCCATTGACATTTCAAAGTGTACGCGAGTGGCTGCTCCTTCGTCGCCTCCCTAGAGCGCCACTTTTACCACTTTGTGGAACAACATTGGTATTATAATATTGGCCAAGGCCAGAGAAACGTTTGTGTGTGTTTGTCTTGGTCGTGATCCAGAAAACTAATTCGAAACCAGTTGGCGGGGGTACAAGGAAGAAGTGTAGCTGGGAAAGTGGGGGAAAACCAAATAGAAAACGTTTCCTCGATACGCGTGCATTTTCACATAGGATAGACAGCACAGACGATTGCATAAATTTGTTTAATTGCTATTTTTAAGACCAGCCCAACTTGGCGACAAAATAAATATATGTAAAATAAATAAATAAATCGAAACGGTAACAGAGAAACGGAAACTTTCCACTTGCCTGTGCAAAACCATTTGCATGTTGTTGCTGCTGCTGTCTGACTGTCGCCTCCTGCTCGAACTGCACTTCAATTGTCGTCAATTAATTGTTGTTAATTTACACACACACACAGAACCAGAGACTCTCATGGCACTGCACTTTGGGATATTGTTTAAATATAGAATGATTTTTTCGTCTTACTATTCCTTCGCTGCACTCCTCATCGCCCATCAATTTGCCGTTAGTTTGTTGTCTCTTATACAATGCTGCACTGCGATTTAGTACCATTCGTCCCGTACCGTGGCGATACTTGCATTCAACTGCAGCAACAGTTTACGGTTCTTTCCGTTCCGTTTCGATGTCGCGTGTGCTATATGCTTTTTACATACATAAGTACATACATACATATATGCTCATCTATTTTCTATTTTCTTTAGCCTGCTGCCCGAGTAAGCGCCGTCCGTTGTACGACTGACTGACTGTTCCTCGAATGCTCGCGCCGCGCGTCAGGTATTCAAAATATCGGCCATGACTTTGGCAAAGAAAAACTAAAAACAAGTACCAATGGCAAGGCAAGTGTAACGACAGCCAGATGACCTGTAATGGGTTTGGCGGTGAAAATATCATTCCGCAAGTAAAGAGTGGCTCACTCTCTCTCCTCAACCTAACTCTCCCTCTTCTCTGAATGTTACACATTCGCGTCTGATCAACATAACCCTCCTCGCAAGCAATGTGTAAGTGCTAGGTACCATCAGATTCTAATTTATTTTGTAATGCTCTCTCACGTTCCTTGACGCTCACTTACTCTCCCTCTGCCTCTGCTTGCGTCTTCTGCTCAGCTGTCTGCTGCTGCGGCGCCTTTGTTGTTGCTTTCCTTTGATGCAAAAGGAGAGACAGAGAGTGCAGCTTAACTGCGTTTTAGATCGCCTAAGGAGCGATGTGGTGGTTGGTAATCCAGCAGAGAGGGAGTAAGAGCGACAAAAAGGAACTGAAAGTAAGTTGGCAAGGTTAATTCAATTAAGGTGAGGCATCATCAGACATCTCTCCTACAAAGAAGAGTTCACCTCACCTTTGTGCATTAATAAGAGATTTACCCACCCCGTTTTGGAGTTCGACAAACTACGCAACAAGAATTTGGGCAATGCGTTTACCCTGCTGCATCAAACAACGCAATAACCTGTGGTAGGGGGAAAGGTAGGTAAGAAAGAGGCTACTAGGATTAACCCTCCCCTCTATCACTCCACAGACACAATCAAAGACAGAGATGAGACAGAGATGGAGTGTAGTTTATGCAGTTCTTTGTTAATTATTTATGTGCTATATTTGTTCGAATTAACCAAACGGAACCGGTTCAATTTGCGCTTGATTTTTATGTTTTTCTTTTGTTGTTGTTGTTGTTTCCCCCCACCGATGACGTCAGCAGTTGTATAGTCTTTACACAAAAATCAAAATACAATTTTTGATTTAATTATTTGTGCGGCGCGCCGTTTTGTTTGAGAGCATTCACCGCATATTCATTTGCAAAAGAGCGTAACTCTGATAAACACACACTCAAAGCAACGGGACTATCGGCAGAGACGTCGCTGTGCACTGTGACTAGAGGTGGGCGCGTGAGTCCGTTAATTAGAGCGTGAGTGGCTGTGGCTACCTCACAGCTGACTTTGCATATTCTAAGAATATCTGGTAGGAATGCGTTTACAACAAGGAGAGCTCTAATGAATTTTCTCTCAAATATGTTGCTTCCTAATCAGTGATCACTCACGCTGTCAGCTCTAGCGACGACCTTCACATTGAGCTTCAGAAATGTTTTATTTTCGTGGGATTTTCAATTTCTTGGCAACGTCCAATGAATCTGCTTACTCATTTGTTGACTCTCGGGCAGTTGCTGCCACCTCTAATATACACACCTACCTATAATTAGGCACCCACGTTTCTATATTTGCACTTTAGATCCTTTTAGACAATTTAACTCAGGGTTTTTATACGACTACTGGTATATCATCTAAAGACTGATAATAAAGTTATACAGAGATGATCTGGCTTAGATATCGTAATATTTCCATTGATTTGATTAATTCAAGGTCTCCAGCAATATATGTAAATAATGTTTTTACTGTTTGTACGATATTAATCAAATAAGACAGCTTCAATTGTCAACAATATTTTAAATTGATCTAGAAAATTAATTGTAGATTTACTACTACTTATAGATTTCCCTGTATCTCATACGCTTCTACTATGTTCCATTCATTAATTAAGTGTTCAAACAAACTGTCAACTGATAAGAAATGTTCCTTGTTTGCCATCAAAAGTGTGACACTTATCAGTTTAATTTGTTTAACAATCCAACACAGTATCAATTTGGTATTAAATGTAGCTTTAAAAGTGATTTGTGGCTAGCAAGAGGGGGCCGATGGCTGAAGGTTTCAGGAGGTGTAGAAATAAGTGAATTTTCAGAGGATTAAAGAGGATTTTTGCGGATTCAAAGAGATAATTGATTGGAGAAATGATTTACAAAATGGGTGGAGAGCAAAAGAAATGAGCCAGAGATTTGGAATAAGATGAGAAATGGGAAATACTTCTGTTTAATGTTGAATGTTCCCATTTCGACCTGGTTCGAAATTATCTTTCCTAATGCCACTAATTTAATCCTGATGTTGATTTGAATCACCCCCACAAACTCTTCTGGATAATTCGGTCTGAATTATTCGTGTGATTTAAATTAAAATTAGTTATGCTTATGCTTGAGTGGGTTTTTTTGTTTATCGGCTTGGGATTTATGTCTCCGCTAATTTGGATGCGCGAATGCGATGCAAAACAACAAATTAATTAAACGCTCGAATGACGCAGATTTTAGCAGGCGGCCTGGCCTGTATTGTACCGCAACTGGATCGGCTTTCACCCAGGCAATCAAAAATCAGAGGAG
The DNA here is from genome assembly GCA_009664405.1 of Drosophila bifasciata. Lineage (NCBI taxonomy): Eukaryota > Metazoa > Arthropoda > Insecta > Diptera > Drosophilidae > Drosophila > Drosophila bifasciata. The sequence goes on along the minus strand of CM019044.1, from coordinate 43,336,815 downwards.
TCCCAGTCCCTGACCATAAATCAGCAGAGAGCATTGTGCGTGGTGTTGCTCAAATCTACATAAGAAGTGAAAATTACTATCTAATTGTAGTTAGTTTACAATTGTGCTAACGAAACGGACACATAGCGGTATCCAAAGTGGCATCCAAGGGGGTAGCTAGAGGGTCGCTCCTGTCGTGTGTCCATACAACTTGACATCGTTGTCTTCGCGGGGGGCGTTCGCCAGGGGCGGCATTCTATTTATAGTGTAACTCAAGGACATTCTGAATATACATAATATATATATATAGCAAGAGCAGACATTGCTATAATTTATAAGCAAGAAAATCGCGTGTGGCACGGTGATATATACGCAAAAAATTTTGGGTAGGAAATTGCATACAAAGAAAGACCCCCCACAAAAATATTATAAGAAAATTTTCCACGCATCAGCCGTTTCTATGGATTCCGGCTTTTATGATTCTCCCCCATGTTGAAAGGAAATTCCATTTATTCAGCCTCCACTTGTTGGTTCCTGTTTGTGTGGTTGGTTTGGCTTCTGTTTTTCCTATCGAAGCAATTAGTTTTGATTTCTGAAGGACGCCGTTTTGGTACATAAAATTTTCAAGTAATGGGCATAAAATGTGGGAATCTACAGAGTAGAAAATACCATACAAAAACATGTAAGAAATATAAATGAAATTAGCAAATTTGTTCCCGGAAATGTTCGTGTCAAACAGCACGGCGTATACGTAATTTTTTCTGAAATTATTTGCTAAATATTTAGATGTAAGCGAGATTGTGGGGATGCTAAGTGGCATTTGGAAAGGTGAAATGTGATGTATTAATTGATGATTAATCCCCGAAAATAATATATATGCAAAGCTTAAAGATACCTTTGGGGTGTAGAACCCCTGCAAGGAGTAAACCTTTACCCGCGTCACCTGTCGTATGAGTGATTTTTCTCAACAGAATTCATTGAATAAAAGAGGTTATCCCCACTGGATATGCCCATTCCTGCACAAAGGTTGTCAAAATGTATTTCATTTAATATTCATGCTGCCAAAAGCATTAACATCAGCTGCACAAGCAGCAGCAGGCACATCATTATTCAATGTCAGAACGGTAGATCTCTCACTGAATAAACAAAACAACACGAATACCATGAACCAGGAACCTAGACTCCTACGACTAGAGCATGGTTTTGCATTATTTAGCACTCTTTTAAGGGTAGGGTGGTGTGGGTCCGACTCCATGTGTGTACAGAGTGTCAGAGAGGTGTAATTAAAGCCCACGGACCCACACGACAGCTGGCTGGCAACCCAAATCCCAAGTAAATAATTGAAACGACTTTGCTTAAGCGTTTCCAGAGCGGCTGGCACTACACTTGTGCAATTATTGAATTAATATTATATTTCCCAGCAAAACAGAGAGCGAGTGGAGTGGGACACCTAGAAGCTTCTTCTATTAGATCAATAAAATAATCAACATTATTAACATAAAGGCAGAGGCGCCCCCCTAAAAAGTTGCTCCTTTAATCGTGTTCTTTTGTTTTGGCAGTTTTTTAGCTTGCGGAAGGTCAAGGAACCTTTTACTGCTGATGGGAATCAAACGCTATCGTTTTTCCCTTAGTTGGATTTCCATGGCTGTCACACAACAAAGAACTACTCTACCTCCTGCCACTCTCAGCATACAAAGGAGACACTGCAACTGTCGCAAATCCCATACTCAGGATCTACCCTCGACAGCGGGGGCCAACGACACGTTTTTTTCGCTTTATGCTCGAATATTTATGCCGGCTATCCAAAAATCGATAGCTGGGAGGAAACCACAAAAAAAACCAAAACCTTATGACTTAAGCCGCTTTCAAATGTTTTCCATGACCATTTAATTATGATTATAATAAAATTAAATTAGCAGCTGAAACTTTTTGCATTCATAACTCACCCAAAAGATTGCGCGTTGACACCACATGGACAGCGCGCTGGGAAAGTTGCCAGGACAACGAAGGAACCGCGTCCACTAGTCAGTTCTAGTCAGGGAAAAGGCACTGCACTGGCCGGTGGCCACAACACAACCGGAAAAACGAGGAAAACTGCAATGGAAACGGCAACGGCAACGGGTACGGCAAACGGCCATCGAACCCCACATGGCGTTGGTCCTGCGTTGCTTTGCTTTTTGCGTTGTTGACTCGGAAAATCCGTAAAGTAAACTGAAAGCCAATCTCCCAAAACAGGAATCGAATCAGCAGCAGTAGCAGAAGCAGCAGCCAAATGCCGCGTTTCGCTCTCGGGCGCTTTTCTCTGCGGCGTCGGCACTCTGCACTGTGGAAAACGAGGCAAACGAATGAAAATTTATTATTTTTATCGCCCGCCATGTGCTTGCGCGCCAGCCAGGGGGGCAAAAACAGCTGAAACGGCGTCGTGCCGCCATCGACGTGAACACGCTTTTCTCTCGTGACGTCATTAATGCGACTCATGCGCAACCAAAGAGAGAGACAGCGACAGACAGAGAGAGCGAGCGCGCACTCTTTTGGGTAACTTTTGTCATGCTTTGGGGGGCTACACAAATGCATGCTTGTTGCGCCACTTGCCATTGCCCCCTGACGCTCGTTGGCAAACAAAAAATAAGTAGAAATAAAAGGGTGGGTGGGGGGTCACAAATGGGCTGGGGGGTAGGCTGGTAGCACCAGGGCTGGTCGATGGCGTCACAGAGCGCTACTATGAGAATGGTAGGGCATATCTATACAGGCTAAAGCTAAGTAATCTATAAACCACTTTGGGAATCTGCTTAAAACTTATTTAATACATCGAATACAGATTTAATTTAATTTTAAAAATATTCTTCAATCGATTTGGAAACTAAAACAATGCTAGAAAATCAGTTTAAAGACCTAACTTCCTATATATATAATTTATAAATTTGAATTATCAATTACTTCCAAGTTCAGTACCTCCAAAAAGGTTTCCATTGAATCATTTCATTTAAAATACATTTATTATTATGATCATTGTATCATATGATCCAACATTAAATAGAGATTTCAATATATACCAACATCAATATACAATAAATAGTACTATGTATGAGTACAATGCGATGAATGCCATAAATATATATTATATATATATTTCTATCATATAAAATGTATATAGAGAGAGAGCCTGAGAGAGTCCTATAACATTTGATGAGATTTCTGCACTAAGGAAATTATTTGCCAATTATTTGGCACTCACTGAGGGGGGGGGCACTCCTTATACTACTTTTGAGTCTGTGCTAAAGCATTTGCAGTAAAACAAAAGGATGCACCATGAGTAAAGCTTTCAACCAAAATCAACAATTGAGTCGAGAAATTAAAGGCTAATTAATTAAGTGACTGAAAGGAACATTCATTCATAACACAATGAATCACTTTTGAACGTAACTTAAAGCTAGAGATTCAGTTTGAGTTGCATTTGCATTTGTGCCACATAAATGGGGATCGGGGAGTTTTTTCGCTTAAGCGTTGGATCCCGCAATGCCTGTGAGGGGATCCTTGAGGTGAATGATGGCATCGAGTTCCACTTGTGTGAGATTCTCGGTGAGCAGCTTCTCAATGCTAATGAACTTGGCATTGGGCTCCTGAATCGAAGAGGCATCCATTTCCTGGTCGGGAGAGGTCTGCAGAACCGAACTGCTGCGTTTGGCGCGCTCTAAAAAAGGGATGCACACTTTTAGTATAAGAAAAAGGATATAAGAAAGGATAAGTTTCTTACCAAATCGTGCACGATGTGCCTCCTGTTCGATGATTATCTCATTGGTGACATAGACCTCGCGACGGATTTGATCCCTTAGCTCCACACTCATGTCCGGTATGCACCAGCGCACCAGAATCATCACCAGTGCGACAAAGTTCTGCAAGCGAGAATCATATTTCATCAGCGTGTCAACATTTTGTCCATGATTTGTCCATCATTTGTGGGTCACTTCCCCCCCGCCCAGAACAAGAAGAAGAAGCCGTATTGTTGTCCACTCAAGCGACAGTAAATGCAATTGGCTAAGACGGGCTAAGACAGGTGTTAGCCTCAACCCTAATATTTTCGGGGGAATTGAGAACACTGCCCCCATACGCAACCCCATGGAATGAAACCAGCACAGCCAGCACCCCCCCAACATAGATCGGAACGGACTTTGGCAGCAGCATAAGCGCAGAGTGCGAGAGAAGCAGCAAATAAAATGTCAAGAAACTGAAAATAGAATAAAATGAAATGCCAACTAAATGGATAATTAGCGTTCGGCAGGGCAGTTGCACACGAAAGTTGCAACATTGCAGACAGTAGCTTTGAATACATCGAGACGAGTGGACGTGTGGTGTGTGTGAGAGCAAAGGATACCCAAAGGATAAGACAGGATTATAAACTAACAAAATTAAGGATTAAAGAGGACGCTCTACAATGAAATACTTTGAATTCCTAAGCCTCTCCTCAGTGGGTCTTAGCATAGCCGTACTGGACATCCTTATAGCCCTAAGCATACTCTGCCCCTCTACGTATTATCTGTACTTTGATTACTTGGATATCGAGAGATGGGAACAGACCAACGATGCGGAGGCTCTGAGTGCCTTTGGCACATTCGTTTCCACTTTGGGTAAATCATAAAGAAAACTAATTGAAAATGCCTGCTGAAAAGTAAAACCCTCCTCTTCCAGTGGATTATCTTTGGGTGCGTGAATTCTCACAGGTCTTTTACATGACTGCCACACTCATAATTTGGGTCAAGGCTTTGATAAATTTGGCTGTGGCGAGCCTACTAGTCGATGGCATTAAGCAGGTGATGAAATTGCTATTAAAATATGAAATATTCCTCGTTTAAATCTTTCATTTCTTCTACAGAAACGACTGATTTGCATTGCCCCTTGGCTGATCAACACCTATCTATCGATGGCTGTGGAAACTGGCATATTTGTGAGCCTAGAACTACGAATTGATGAAGTGGATGCCGCAGTGGATCGTCGAATAGCGCGTAGTCTCATCTTTGGCGTATTTTTAGGTGCGTTTCCCTTTAATTTATATCCCTAACTTGTCATTTTAATTGATTTTTCTGTATGCAGTGCTCAATGCATTGCTTTCCTATGGCATCTATGCGCTCTATCGGAAGCTAAAGTCTACACCAAATGAAAATATCGAAGTCATTCAACAGAATCCTCATACATTCAATGCCTGAAACTAAGCATCCTTAAGGGATTTGATTTTGAAACTATGTCTTAAAGCATTTATAGGTAAATAAAATGAAATGTCCTCCTTCAACTCACTTCAAAGACCACCACAAAGCCTAAACGACAGGCCAAAATGATGTAAAACATGCTGCTTAAATCGTATTTATCCGGCGATGAGGGCGGCAACCGAAAGTCTGTGTATCTGCAAGAGAAAAACTCTTTTAAAATATATCCCATAAAGCATATCCTCCTGCATGCCATACTTGCACGATGTTATGTTGGAGAGATCGCCTGCCAGGCTGTATAAGGTGGGTGAATCGGAGACTTTGAATTCGGAGAGTGTGAAATCCAGATAGCCATTCAAGGTGCCATCTTTGGAGACATAATTGCGGTAGACCAGTCGTGGAATCATATCCGATGTAAAGGCAATGATGAAGCCCTACAAAAATACAGCATTTAGAGATGCTATCTTATGGTTCTTATCCCTGTTCCACTCACATTTGTAATCACACTTAGCTTGCCAATACAATCCAGTATTCTATACCACACGCCAATATCCCTTACACGCTGCGACACGGGACGCTTGTGGTGTGTGAGCAGTTTCTTGGCATCCAAACGCATTTCCAGTATATTATTGAGCAACGCAAAGAACGGAGCCAGCGGAAAGGCAGCCACAAAGATGGTCACAAATCCGTATTGCAAGACCATCTCCAAGTATTCGGGAAACAAACCGCGTGCGCCCCAATCCAGCAGCTTAAAGTCGCGCATCCAACGCTCGTCTTTGGTTTTGTCGGGATTTGGCGTGTTGCGGAACAGGCGCGACAATCCCACCTGAATGGCCAGCACTTTGCGCCAGAACATGGGCAGATATACCTCCAAAATGGTGTTGAATGCCTGCTTGCCCACCATTATAATGGCCAGCTGGATGCACAGCTCAGTCAGACAGCCACCAGATGAGCACTGGAAAAGAATTGAGGGAACGATTAGCTATAGGAAGGTTACTTTTAGTGGTAAGGCACCTACCTCCTCCTGTCGATAGTCAAACAGTTTGTTATACTGCCCCGGATGACCCACAAATTTGCCTTTGAAGAATGCTATATAGAATATTGAAGCATAATAGTTGACAAACTGCAGCAGATAGATCTTGAGAGTCAGCGAATCATCGAATTGTGTCTGTGTGCGCCACATTTCCAGCTCTGTGAGATACTCCGCCAAGTGGCTGTACATCTAAAATGAAAGATTAAACACAAATAAATAAGCTTGAATAAGATTTACAAAAGCAACACTCACATAATTCAGTATAAAGAGCAAGCACAGATTCACAAACGCCGCCGAGGCAGTGGCCAAAACAATGGCACTCGAGGTGGTCAGGGGACTGGCGCCCACTTTTAGTGCAGCCAGCATGGACATGCGGTACACCACCACAGCCAAAAGAGCCACAAAAGCCAAGGCAATGAGCAGCAGCACCACCGAAAAGCTAAAAACAGTCGCTGGCAGCTTCATGCGCCAAAAGGGAACCGTTGGCTCCTTGATGTTCGTCACATAGTCCACTCTGGTGGGTGGTATGTGCTCCAACTTGGCCAAATACTGCGGCCTGGGGTGCTCTTCGTGTACATCAAACCCAGTCAGATCCCAGCGATGGGTTATCTCTGCGGAGTAGCGCTTCCACAGCTCCAGAAAGAGGGTGGCCCAAAAGGACATAAAGACGGCAAAGAACACCGTGCTGGGATTGTCGATGAGATACGTGACCTTGGCATAATTGCAGGTCTCCTTGAGGTCCCAAAAGTTGCACCAATCACAGAGCGGACACATGGTTATATTTGCATTAGAACGCAGACAAATATCTTTGCTAAAAACAAGAGTTTCCCATTAGTTAAGGTACGAATGGATGGCAGAAATGCAAAGCTTACACAGGTACATAGTTCTTGAGGGAGAACCAGGAGTATAGAAAGCATATCAGACCCACAATGGAGGCTAGCAGCAACATGTAGGTGTAGTAGCCCAGCCAGGCAAAGTACAGACCTAAGGGAGAGAATTAAGTAGAACAGCCTCTCTTGGGATAAAGTTTCTCCATTCTAACCAATTTTAACGCCAAAGTACTCCTTGATGTCATCCAGTGGCTGATAGCGATACCATTTCTTGACAGAAGCCCAATGTTTATAGAGCAAACCTCTCATGGTGCCCGATTCGGATATTTCGCCCTAAAAATTGAAGCATTAGTCAGGCTATAAAATATATCTTTGGTTAACTCACATCATGCAATGGATATGCCGCACAGTAACCGCCCTCTGCTATCAAACGTTCAATGCCAAAGGCCACATCATGTGGATTTTTGGCTGGAAAACGCTGACGATCCAATATAAACTCCACAATGCGCGACCTCACGGCGGTGGTAAAGAAGCAATCTTGTCGTATATCAAAGCTAAACAAAAAATATTAAATTAAACAGTGCTTATACAGGATTTTCTCTTGACTTACAGATACTCCTTATCGCGACTGTAAATGGCAGTAAAACGATGCGCTCTCTTGGGGAATATATGCTCATCCACATGGATATTCCGTAGAAAGAATTGGCAAACGGTTTTCAGACTAGAAAAGATGCTTTTTGTCGAACGATTGACAACAGACATGCCAGGAATCTGTAAGAGTTATCAGCATATAGATTAATCCATAAGAAATGGTACATTTAAATGAAGATAATCAAAGCAATGGCTTACTAAAAAAGGGTAAACAAAACTATTTACAATTGATAATTCTACAACAATGTTAGGCTCGGGATTAGGTTTGTCTTTTCTTTCATACATCAACTCACAGCTGCACAGATCAAACAAGATTTAAGGCTAGGTTTTTAGAGGTTTTAGAATTAAGTAAAATATTTAACTGATTCAACAACGTCTGGGCCAACCTTCTTCAAGTATTTAGCCGCACTCTGTAGACGATTCGTTCTTTCATATATACGCAAATTACACAAGGACTAAACACAAAGAAACATAAAGAAACATACAAGAAATCATACATTTAGAACGCTCTAAAAAGAACAATGAAAATTTTCAACTCAGGGCCTAAAAGTTCTTCAATCTTAATAGCAAAAGATAGCGAACTAAACGAACCTCCTTCATGGGCATTCGTAGCTTAAGTATCTCCGCATAGCGACGCAGCACCTCCAAAGGGGCATGGATCTGCCAAGTACAAAAACACACACATTAATGGGGTTTCTTTTTGGGTGGAAATTCTAGCCTCTCACCTTGACAAAGCATATTTGATCCTTTTGGCTTTTCTCCACCTCGAGGCCCTGGCTCACGAGATTCGCCTCGAACACGCGTCGCTTCTCGGTGTTCTCCGCCTCGGTGGGCTCATGGGCATTGATGCGATAGGCCAGCACAAAGTCAATGGAACGCGTGCAGTCTGCGAAGAACAGCGATGTGTTGATCTCGTCCCGCTGGTAGAACTCCATGGGGCAGCTGCATTCGCGTTCATCGTAGCCATCATTATTCCCCAAAGTGGGTTCAGTCATTGGCGGCAGCAAGGGGCTTGAGAGATGATTATGATGATGTTGATGGTGCCTAGGATCGGAGGACTTCTTTTTGCCATTGGCCAGTGGGACGGCAGCAGCAGCAGCTTCTGGCAGTTGAAGCGTAGAGGCGTTGCTGTAATAAAGAATGAAAGTTTCAGCATTGGGTAAAACAGTTTGATGTTCATTAATGTCCCTATAGGACACCCCCCGACCCCGCTTAGCGTGTTAATGTTACACACCCTCAACTTATTTAGGTCACTCCCGTAGGTTGAACCCCCAAAGCTGATATAATTTAATGTGCCCCCACACACACACACATGACATCAGTTAATAATTTCTCTATTTTTCCTACAGCATTTTTATTTGTTTATTATTTTAAGAGCCAAGTGCAGTGTGTGCCGCCTCACATTCAGTTGATAATGTGGCAAAAAATATTTGTAAATAATATATGCAAACACTGGGATATTTGAGCGCTAGAAAAGCAGCTTCTCATGTGTAAAGACTGAGAAATCTCCTATGATTCACGTTTATATCTGATCTGATAAATAATACAATACAAAATGTACCTTAACTGTGCAAAAGTGCAGTCGAATGACTAATTGAAGTTATTCATAAATGGCGAATAATTTAATACGATGCTGAGGTGGCATTTAATGGGGCTGTGGGTAATACAGGGCACAAGTTCTTATCAGCTATAAATAGGGAAAAACTGATAAGCTATTACATGAAGCGGAGGCTGTCAATAACATTATGTTTAATGGTTACATACATATACATATAAGAGATATGGTTCAGAGATATACATACTATATGTAAACTTGTTGTTGATTCAAGCTTCATTGAGAAAGTACTTTTATAAAATTTTCCCTAGTATTAAGGACTTATCAAGTGTCCGTAGAAGTAATATGAGAAGGGGCACAAATTATTTCCCGCAGAGTAAAGACTTATCAAATGTCCGTATAAGTAATATGAGAATGGAAAAAAATGATTTCCCGCACAGTTTCATGGTATACATACATATATAGTACATATAAGAGATATGGTTCATTCAGAGATTTAACTTGTTGATGCAATCCTCATTGAGAAAGTACTTTAATAATATTTTCCCTAGTATCAAGGACTTATCAAGTTTCCGTATATGTAATATGAGAAGGGGAACAAATTATTTCCCGCAGAGTAAGGACTTGGAACGTGGAACGTGTCCGTATAAGTAATATGAGAAGTGGAACAAATTATTTCCCGCAGAGTTTCATGGTATAAATGCATATATAGTATATACATATGTATAAGAGATATGGTTCAGAGATATAAGTAACTTGTTGATGCAAGCCTCATTGAGAAAGTACTTTAATAATATTTTCCCTAGTATCAAGGACTTATCAAGTGTCCGTAGAAGTAATATGAGAAGGGACAAAAATGATTTCCCGCAGCTTGTGGCATGAATAACTGCATTTTATAAGTACGCAAAATATTTATTGGCCGTGACTAGAAATAGAACAGCCACCGGAGAAAAACGAGACTGCAAAATCATGAATAGAAGGCGCCTGGTGCCGGTGATCGACGCTTTAGATACCCTTATAATATAAGACTGTAAGAATACAGAATACAATATAAGAATACTACTTATATAGAGGTGAACTTTGTCGTTATTTCCCCTCTTCCTATTACCATAAATCTCGCGTTAAGCTTTAAGTTTCCCTTTGTTTCCTCCATTCTCTTTTGTACTCTTTTTACGTGCGTGTGGCTCGGGCTCATCGAGTAGTATTCGTATTCATATTCATATTTTACACACTTTTCAGCCTTGGCTTGCGGCGATTCATAATTATCTTTCAACTTCTTTCGAATAAAAAACTCAAGTATGAAAATTTACACACAATTTGTTATTGTTATTTTGTAGGCCCACACATTGAACATTTTTTTGGCATTTATTTAGCTTTAATCAAGGCCAAGAGAGACAACAGAGCCAGGCATAGAGAGAGAGCGGCACTAATTTATTAAACATTTCGTTGATATTCGTTTTCAAATATTTGTCACCCAAGGAAGCAGAGCAGCGAAAATAATTTCCCCCGAAATTTTCTTATATAATTTATGTAGATTTTATGCTATATGCTATTTGCTATATATGCATGATCTGGTTTAATCATCCAACCGACAAGATCCGCAATATCTCAAGAGATGCACAAACACACACACACACACACGTACACAAGTTCACCGTTGTCTTTTACTTTACTCCCGCAAAACAGATGATTAATCCACAGGCAACAATAAAAAAGGGGAAATACTACGGTAAACCCGTTTCTGCGAAAGGTGATCGGGCGTATATATTATATATACATAACTAAAGGTATTAATTGACCCACCAGCGAATGTAATATCACATTTAGCACACGGAAAAATCTTTCCTTGCTTCTGGTTCGCCCGATGTTTGAAAATTGAGTGTTTCAGAAAATTGAAATTATAATCCAACAAAACGTTGGCACTGACAACCGAGAGAGAGCGCCAAAGAGCGCGAGAGGTGTCCAATGCGCAGCAGTAACAACAAGCAGAAGCAAGATAGAGAGAGAGAGAGAGAGAGAGAGAGCGGTGTCAGCTGGGCAAAGAGCAAGACACAGACAAGCCGGCATATGATAATCCCCCCCCACTCCACACACTCTTGGGATGACTTAAGTACCGGTTTAACAAAGCAGCAGGTTACATAATTGCTTGATACAATTTAAGCTGCACTTGTTATTATTTTATTTAAATAAAAAACTGCACTACATTTGTATAAAGAATGTGCAGTGCGAATGTGTGCATCCCTTAAAAATCCACCTGTTGCCAAGCAACACTTGTCTCGTTTAGACAGTACTTCAATCAGCTGGCATCTGAGAGAGAGAGAGTGAACTCTAAGCACATGTTTTCCCAGTCCACAGATCAAACGCAGGTACATGTGTACGGTATATGTGTGTTCCCCCCTCTCTTCTTATATTTCCCATTTCGAATACAAAGGGAAATTGATGTGCTATTTATGATAGGAAATTAGTTCATTGGGTAATTACTGTGTAAATTGTAGATTAATATTCAGAGAAGGTCGCCGGCACAGGGGGGGATGTCTGATACAAGGTGCTCTCTGCTCTGAGTCACTGAATTATGAAGAATCCACACTGACATTCCACATTCGAATGAGGAAGCAAAAGTTTAAGAGAATCGCACTTGCTGCTGCTTGTGTGCCTAATGCATATAGCAACAAGTGCGAATGATCAACATAAAAGATAGCTAAAAGATATACAGGGTGATCTTGAAAGTGAAAAGAGAACATGCCAGATTTATATTTCCCTCAAAACTACCACCTAAACCACCCTGTATCTACCAACCAATAACAAAGCCCAACTCAATTACAGAAAACGACAACAGTCCAAAAAAACCAACCAACCGCAATTATCTTTAATGGATATTTCCTCTATATAGTCTCAGCTCCTCCATGCCATTGTACGTACCTTGCAGCGAATCTGGCTCTCTTATCAGAGAGTGAATCACTTGATGAGTTTCGGTTCTCTCCGAAATCTCGCTCTTGGTCCATAAAATCCGTCATTGGATTGGCTGTCAGGTGGCCCCTGTAGCTGCCCTCCCAGAGGCTTTCGCTGCCCTTCAGCTTATCGCTGAGGCCGACGCGCTGCATCAGCTCCATATCGAAGGGGGCCAGCGGGGTGCTGTATGGCGGTTCCAGATGGACAGGCGGCGTCGCGGGTGTCCCCTGCTCCTCCGCCGCCAGCAGCAGCTGCGAGCTCTCCGGCGGCGGAGCGGCAGCGGCAGAGTCTAAATTTAGCATTTTGCTTAGTGGCAACTTTTAAATTTAGCCAATTGCTCCCCCCACCACTTCTTTTCTACTTTCACACCGCATCTGTGTGTGTGTGTGTGTTGTGTGCGCGCGCGGCCTGCGTGTGTGTGTGTGTGTTTGTTGCCAAAAATATTGATGACCGAGGGGGTCAACTTTCATCTATGCCGCTGCATTACTGCCTTGCACTAAATTCTAATATCACAATTCAATTTGTGCACTTTGCGCCGCTGTAGGAGTAGATTTCGAGTAGATTTAAATAATTATTGTGCATGCAAGAAGCGCGCGCGCGGAGTGAATGTGGGAGGAAAAAAAACCGTTTTCCAATTTATAGGGATGAGAAATAAATCAAAACAGCGATATATTAATCGTTGCAATCTCCTAGAGATGGTAAGGAAATATCGATTACGTTTGGTGATGTGTGCAAAGATAAATTTATCTTAGATAAAGTCACGAAAAATTAAATGAAAATTTGCACCCTGTACGAGGCGAGACTGTGTGTGTGAGCTGCCCGTTCACGAGCTTGTACGAGGATACACAACAGAGACACAAACACTGACACATTTCTTATCAGAAAAAAGCAGCTGACTCTATGTATGCATGTGTAAAGGTATGAAATAATTAAGAATTTAATTAATCAACAAAAAAACATGAATTTTCAAATAAAAATTAACAAGTGTGTATATTGGAACAAAACATTTTAACAGAATAATTAATACATATTTTGAACTCTCAATTTTGAAGGGTGAGGGGGGAACAACAACAAATTTTTTCACTTTAATATATTGGAATAATAATACAGCAGCATATTTCATATTCATATCCACTAATTATGGTTTAGAGTTGAACTAGGGACATTTTAATTTACATCAGATACAGATGCGAATGCGATTACGGGATAATGGAGAGGCATTATTTCCCATTATTTCCCCTACTTGGCATTGTAGTTCTTGTGCACCTCGGGCGAGATGTTGTAGACAAACTGTAAAATCTCCTGAATAACGGGCTCCTTGCGCGTCACAATGGCACGGTCCATGTCGGCCAGTTTCACGCGAGTGTCCGCATCGATTTTAGCAGCAACGCCCTCCCGGCTGCCCATGTGCTATAGGGGGAATCGTAGGGTATTAGCTTGGGTTTCGAAGTGGAGATGGAGAAAAACTAACCTTGGCCTCGAACTCTTTGAATGCGCGCTCACGCTCCTGACGGAACTTCTCAATCTCCTCGGTGGCCTCATCCTTGGCCTGCTTCAATCTCCTTGCCTTGCCTAAGTGTGTGTGTGTGTGTGTGTGGAAAAAAAATACAGTTATTCTTCTATTTGCACATTATTTACTGTTTTCCAAGCGAGTCATGTGACCCGACACGAACGTAACGTTCGATAAGTGGGCGAGGGGGTGGTTGGTGAAAAAAAAACACAGTTGCTTTTGCTTACTGTATCTCTGTTTCTCCAATTGGGGGAAAAAAAATGAATATTCCACTTACGTTTTCTTGCCTCTGCCACCTTCTCGGCAGCCTTCTTTTCAGCAGCGAGCAACTGCTGGATTCCCTGCGTTTGGCTGGCCATCTTTTTCAGTACGCTTTACGTTTTTGGACTCAATGAACAGTTCGCTGACCAAGAAGAAAAAGGCAAGTGGTGGACTGAGCACAGAAAATTGTCTAATGAAACTTTGTCATATGACGAAGTTACACACATGCAGAATCAACTCTGCGCGTAGTAGTATGCGTGAACCAGGGATGGACAAATGATTATGCCAGTTTTACTATGTATGTATGTACATGTAAAATTTTAATTTATTACTCAACTTATTACTCAAGTGCCATAACTTGTATTTATAAATTTATGATTTTATTTAGATTAATAATACTGTAAACAGGGTGAGATTTGCTAACATTAATGTATATACCCCGCAAAAACATATCGATACATCGTTGCATATCGATATTCTGTTGCATTCCCACAGACGCACGCACATTTTTGTTTATAATTATTTAAATTAGTTAAAATCATTTAAAATTCGTTGTGAAATTAGTTGAATCTGTGCCGAGGGAGAGATGTCCTTTTCGTTTACGCCCACAACCAATGCCGGAATTGGAGGCGCAGCGCCCGCAGCCGGTGGCTTCGGTGGTTTTGGCGCGCGTCCGGCGACCACAACGGCCCCGCCTCCGGCATTTGGTGCCACTGCAACGCCAGCCTTTGGACAAGCAGCAGCAGGAGTATCCCCATTCGGACAAGCCCCAGCAACATCAGCCTTTGGGCAAGCGCCCACATCGTTGGGTTTCGCAGCGGCCACAGCAGCACAGCCAGGATTTGGAGCACCTGCGGCACAGCCCGGATTTGGAGCACCCACGGCACAGCCTGGATTTGGAGCACCGGCAGCAGCTCCAGCATTCGGAGCACCTGCGGCACAGCCTGGATTTGGAGCCCCTGCAGCACAGCCTGGATTCGGAGCACCCACGGCACAGTCAGGCTTTGGAGCACCAGCAGCAGCGCCAGCATTCGGCGCACCAGCAGCCGCTCCAGCATTCGGAGCAGCAACAACAGCAACGCCATTCGGCCAAGCAGCTCCTGCCGTCGTCACCGTGGCGCCCACATTCGCCTTTGCGCCGCCCGCCACGAGTGCACCGACCACAGCGCCGCCCGCCTTTGGCTTTGGCAGCACAGCCACCACGGCCGCTGCGGCCAGCTCAGCGCCAGCTCTGTCGGCAGGCATTGGATCGTTTGCCTTCGCCAAGCCCCAGGCCACGACGGCGGCGAGTCTGAACTTCAACACGAACACCACGACGGCCACGTCGCAGCCATTCAATACGGGCCTGCGGCTGGGCGGGGGCACCACCACATCAGCCGTGGGCAGTGGAATCTTTGGCAAGCCGACTGGCCAGCAGAGCACAGCACCCGCCACATTTGCGGGCCTGGGCGGCATCGATGTGAGCGCCACGCAGCCAAAGCTGGGGGACAACAAGAAGGATGGCATTAAGGTGAGTTGCGCACGCACAGCCATGGCTATTGAATCATCTTACATTCCCTTTTGGGACAGATCAAGGAAACCCAAGTGCCGGATGAGATAGCCAAGACAGTGGAGGCCCTGAAGGTGTACATTAAGCAGCAGAAGACCACCTCCTCGGACATTGGGCGCACATCCACCTCGAAGTTCTCGAATGTGACGCACGAGATCACGAGCCTTGCGTGGGCGCTTCAGAACATGGCCAATGCGGTGGACACCAACAATCAGCAGATCAAGCTGCTGCGCCTGGAGACGGCCAAGGCCATACAGTCGCTGGAGATGGCGCAGCGCACCCAGGACACGCCCATCGGGCTGCAGTACGAGAACAATGCGCCGTTCCAGTACTTTCAGTGTCTGGTGGTCAAGTACGAGCAGGATTTGATTGCCTTCCGGCAGCAGATCACGCTCACCGAGCGCCACATGCACGCCCTGGCCAATCCGCAGAGCGTGGCGCCCGAGGATCTGAAGCGCGGCTTTCGGCAGCTCAACGAGGCCTTCATCTCGCTCGCCGGCCGCATGCACGAGCTGCATCAGCGCGTCGAGGAGCAGAAGGAGCTGTATCTGAATCTGCGACGCTACAAGCTGCGCGATGCCAGCAATGTCTTTGAGAAGATCGACAATCCTCCACCGCCGGCAGTCGAGCCGCAGAGAATCAGCAGCGGGCCGACGCCGTTCTCCAATATTTCGGCCATTAGCAGCCTGAACAAATCGTATGCCTCGGCGGTGGCAGCTTCCTCCAGCAATGCGGCAGCCAAGTGAAGGTTCCGCGATCCGCGTTATGCATGAAGTAAAGCAAAAAGTAAAAGTAAATATAGCATAGAATATATATTTCATTTCCAACCGGGCCAGAGACAAAAAGATCAACAATCTGGTTATACCCAAAACGAATCCCGAGCCTACTTCTTGACCACCTGTATGACATCCTCGTCGCCCATCACATGGGCAATGCCCACACGCTGTGGCGAGTACTTTGTGGATGTGCCCCAGACCAGGGCATACTTGAATTGCGCGGCCAGCGTGCGATGAATGGCATGACAGACATGCTCCACACTGACACCCTACAGGCAGGAGGAAGAATCAAGGATTAGTGAGGGATTAGAGCAGTTTTTGGGTGTACCTGTTTACCTTTCTCAATATCAAACCATCATCAAAGTCTGGCGGTGCGCCCGGCTTCTTGGTGTATACCCTAATCAGTTGTAGCGCCTCCCAGAGTGCCTCCAGCATGTAGTCCAAGTTCAGCTTCATGTTGCAGCTCACGACAATGGAGTTGGGCTGGCGGGCCAGCCGATCCACCTCCTCAATGGAGATCTGATCGATTTTATTGTACACATAGAGGCAAGGCAGATACACACGATTCGCCGTGACCACATCGATGAACTCATCCTCGGTGCAGTCCTCGCGGAACAGCACCTCCGCATTGAAGATCTTGAAGGAGTGGAGGATCATTTGGACCATTTTCTCGCTGCAACGCGTCAGCGTGCAGGTCGAATTGAAGCTCAGGCCGCCGCCCTTTTTCTGCTTAAAGTATATATTCGGCTTGCGCTTGTTCAGCCTAATGCCCACGGATTCCAGCTCCCGCTCCAGCAACTCCCTGTGCACATTCGGCTTCGTGGCATCGAGCATCATTAGCACCAGATCGGCTGTGCGTGCCACGGCTATGACCTGACGACCACGACCCTTGCCCTGGGCGGCACCCTCAATGATGCCGGGCAGATCGAGCAGCTGGATATTGGCGCCCTGATACTCAATGACGCCCGGAATGCAGGTCAGCGTGGTGAACTCGTAGTTAGCTGGGGGGCGGGAAGAACCAAATGGGTTTGGTTATGGAATATATAGCAGCTCGTACATACCCGCCTCCGACTCTGTCTTGGTTAGGGTGGACAACATTGTGGACTTTCCCACAGAGGGAAATCCAATGAGCGCCACTCTGGCATCGCCGCTTTTGAGCACATCAAAGCCCTCGCCCTTTTCGCCCTTCTTTGTCGGCTCCAGCAGCTGGGAGCGATACTTGGCTAGCTTCGCCTTCAGCAGACCCAAATGGTATTCGGTGGCTGCAAAAACAAAGCGAAATCAGATGAAATCCTAACCTAAATTCCAATGCGGCGGCGGCTGCCCCAGACGCTGCCACAGAGTCGAAGTTGGGCTCTTACCCTTATTCTTTTGCGTGCGCGCAATCTCACGCTCGATTTCAGCAATCTTCTCTAGGATGCCCATGGTGTTGCTGCTGTGGCGAGTGTCTGTGGGCCGGGCATTCAATTAACACACAAAAAACAGAATTTATTTTAGCCAACAGAGCGGGCCCACCAGGGATGCAGAGTGAGTGTGTTCAGCCCTAGCAGCCAGCACAGCTGTTTGTTGGTTGCAACATCTGGCAGCACTGTGCAACCATCGATAGTAGCACTTATCGATAGTACTTTTTAAATTTGGATTAATTTTATTTTTGCGGCCCCCCAGGGATGCAGAGTGATTGTGTGGGTGTGTGTGCAGCCATAGCAGCACAGCTGTTTGTTGGTTGCAACATCTGGCAACACTGTGCGTTATCGCGAAACCATCGATAGTAGCAGCTAGCCAGTAGCACTTATCGATAGTATAGCGCACTTTTTAAATTTGGATTAATTTTATTTTTTGTTTGTTTAAAAAAAAACTCATAAAATATACACAAATGTAAATACTGTTTTACCATTACAAGAAACCCCACAACACGCAAATTACAATAAATTACAATAGTGACATCGAGACAAAGAGAGAGAGAGATAGTTACTAAGAGAGAGAGAGAGAGGAGAGAGGAGTGTTTGCAGGCGGCGGCCAAAAAAACCAAAACCGCTGCTCCAGCTACCCCCTGGTTGTGCCTCCTCCCATTGCGATTAGAGCGATTAGCGATTAGCATAGTAACCATGTCCATGGTTGCCCATGAACTCCGTCCAATGTTGTGCGTCCAGGGGATCCAGCTCGGAGCATACCTCGCCCGGCTGCAGCGACCGGCAGCTGCAGGTGATCCCAATGCGCGTCACAATCAACTGCGACTCGTACTTGGGCAGAGCGGGCTCCGAGTCCACCAGCCGCTCGCTGAGGCACTGCTTGAGGAACTGTTTGCGCAAAACGCGCAAATTATCGATGGTGTAGCCTGCAAGGGAAAGCCCAGCATTAAGATTCAGCCAAGGATTGGGCCGTGTCTCTTTTTTGGCACTCACTCTTGTAGGCGCTGATCTTCTCCTCCACGCAGCTGAGATCCTGGGGGGAGAACAGCGGCGGATAGGCCTCCGATTCGCGTATGTTGAGCACAAAGGCAAAGTCCAGCGAGGAGCTGGCATTGCCCAGGGCCTTGAGCAGCACCCCAGTGGAGGAAATGGAGGCCAAGTACCAATCGGTGGCATCCTCCTCGCCTGCCGCTGTGGTGATGGTGGCCCTGGAGGAGGTCTCCTCGCGACGCTGTCGCTTGCGTCGCCGGCGGCTCTTCTGTGCGGCCACCGCAGCTGCAGCCTCCACTGCCTGCTCCCGGGCCTCGTTGTCCAGCTCCAGATCCCACAGGCTGAGTGGGCTCTGGGCGGACAGCGGCTGGCTGGTGGTGCTGCTCGTGGTGGTGCTATCGAGGCTGCCGCTGCGCACATCCCGATTGCTGTTGCTGGGATATTTGCTGCGCAAATGGATGGGCCGTTCGTTCTCCATCAGCTGAGGCACTTCGTCGTTGTACACCATCTCGTACTCCTCCGGCACGCGCATAGGATTGGGCCCATCTGGCGGCAGTGCTGGCCCCTGTTCGTAGTCCTTGGGATAGACACTGCCACCGCCGAATGGTGGAATCTCGTTGGGTAGCAGCTCCTGCAGCTGCTGCTCCATCAGGGGATTGTGCTTGTGATGCTTCCGCTTCACCGTCTGCTCCGCCTCGGCCACCTGGCGCAGCAGCTGCTCCCGATTGGCCAGCAGCTTCTTGAGCAGCTTGGGGTGCTTCAGCGGCGACTGCTTGCCGGCCGGAGCCGGTCGCCGTGTGCGATTCAGCTGCACCTCCAGGTCGTCGGTGCTGAAGAGCACCGCGCCGGGCGGCTCAATGTGCCTGGCAATCGCGTAGAGCTTCAGCACCGTGGACTCGTTGTAGCGAAGGCGACAGGTGTCCGCGCGGGCCTGCAGTATGATGTCGCTGTCCGGCACAAACTCGTAGGCATCCCGGGCATTGGGTTTATTGCGGCACTGGATCTGCCAGTGCAGGAAGAAGTCGCCACCGAAGCTCTGCGAAATGGAGACGCCCCCGAGGAGACTATTGGCCCCACCGGCATCCGTCATCATGGCATTGAGCAGCGGCTGTCCTGTGCGTCCGTCCAGAATGGTGGTCTGCGAGTAGTAGTAGACGGGGAAGCCCGGCCCGGAGTTGTATTTTACCATGAAATCGGTGACGTTGTCGTGGTTGAAGTGGCCCGGCACAATGGCGCTGACGCACTCGCTGGCCGGGAACGAGTAGTTCCACATGACGCTGTAGTTGGCCCCGTCGAAGGCGTAGACGGTGCTGTTGAAGGCGGCCACCACCACATCGGAGACGGAGTCCCCATTGAGATCGGTGAGCACGGCAGGCACCATCAGACCCGATCCCGGCTGCTGGTACAGCGGCGTGAAATGCTTCTCGCTCGTGTGTGTCATCAGCGAGTGCAGGCGCAGCGAGTAGACGCCGCCCGGCGTGTTCTGGCCGCCCGTGAGAATCAGCAGCACTTCGGTGCCGTCCGCCTGGGTGAGCAGCTGGATGGGCACGAACATCTCCTCGCGATAGGGCGTGGGTATGCTGCGGATCACCTTGCCCGTCCTGCCAGAGATCAGCTTGATGTGCCCCGCCTTGGACTCCTCGCGCTCCTCCAGATGGGCGGCAATCAGCTCGGGCACGGCATCCCCATCCAGATCCCGCAGCACATTGATCGTATACAGATCCATGACAATGGGCGAGTTGGTCTCCACCTCCAGCTCGCGGAAGTGCCAGATAACCGAACCAGTGCGTCCATTGATGGCATAAATCATCTAAAGTAGAGAATTTCTGTTTAGGATTCAGCCATCAGAAAGGTTTAGTAATGCTCACCCCAAGTCTGCCAGCTGCCACACAATCCATGCCACCGTCCCCGTCCACATCTGCGCTGCAGTGCAGCGAGAAGACATTGGCCACGCTCCACGACTGCCACAGGATGGAGCCATCCCTGCCATTGAGCGCCACCACACCGCCCTCGCAGGGCACCTCGTCCTCGCCCTGGGAGGACTTGCAGCGTGGCAGCGGTATGCCCTCGTAGTGGATGTTATCGTCCACGCCATAGCCAAAGATCACGTCCTGCACGCCATCCCCATTCAGATCCGCCGCTCGCAGCGGACTCTCGCTGTTCATGCGCGCCAGGCTGCGTGTCCAGCGCTTCTGGACGCTGATCTGGGTGCAGGGCACAAACTCGCTGCCCAAACTGCTGCCATATCCAATGCTGGAAGTGGAGGTGGCGCCGCCGGCGGCAGAGTTGCCCGCCAGCTGGCTGGGATCCTCGCGCCACCAGTGACGGATGCGCTGCAGCGGCAGGGGGAAAAGCGTCAGCATGAGGGCGGCGAGGCTGAGCAGCGCGCAGACCACGGTGAAGGCGGCCAAGGCATAGCAGAAGGGCTCGCAGCAGCGACCGCAGCGACGTCGCTGGTGCAGCTTCATAATGGGCGCCGAGGAGCCCGAGCTGGAAATGGAACCCGAACTGTGTTTGCGTCGTGGCGCCATCAATGGGCGCTTCAGGCCCTGCTCCTCGCTGCGCTATAGGTGGAAGGAAGGGTTATTTAATGGCCGAAAGTTATCCCTGCCCTGCACTCACCTTGGCCGAGCGCGCATCCTTGATGAACACCTCATCGTCCACATCGTCGCTGATGTCCTCGTCGATGGAGGAGTCCCGTATGGCAATACGCTTCGAGGGCACATATGGTCGCAGTTTGATCATCTTGTCGATCGCGTTTGAAGACTCGCGCTGTGCCTGCAATTAGTATGGGCAGGGTTGGGCGCCGATTAGTGGATTTTTCCGTTTGTTTTTTAATGCATTTTGTCTGGACTCTGAAGCGTAAGCAGCCAGCAGGAAAAACTGCAGTCTGTGCGCGTCCTGTGGGTCGTGTAAAAATCGATAGCGAAACGTCACCAGCTTGTGCTTCAGGCCTCAGCTGGTTATCGACGCAGGCGCAGTAGCCAATTAACGGGACATGCCACTTGCTCACTCTCTCAACCAAGCGCACGAACACACCACACACAGGCACTCGCACAGCCACACACACAGCCACTCACACTTCTACGCAGCCATGAGAGAGAGAGAGAGACTGCAAAAGCAAGGTAAGCTATGGGTAGGGTAAGGCAGTCAAGCTACCGAGGGACCTATTTTGTTGCTTATCTTTGCCGCACTCTAAGGGAACTTCGTAACGAAATTTAGGTACTTTTCGCTGCTAAAAGGCGAACTACACCCCAGAGTGCACCTCACCTTGCCCTCGTTTGTAACTTGGAACCACACACGTGTTGGCCAACGGCTACAGGTTTTGTTTGTCAACATTGCTGCCGCCGCCCACCTGAACGACGCGCGCCCTCTCTCAAGAGAGAGAGGGAGAGTGCCACCCATTACACACACTCTCTCTCTCTCCGTTGGCAACTGTTGCTTGATTAGGGCCACCCCACCACAGCCCTAGCCGACCACCCCTCCTGGCAACTCCCTTATTAACATTGTCAAAGCGGTTCAATGTCCTCCGCTTTGGGGGCCTTTTCATGAATGAAGTAAAGGGTGGCACAGACAGGAGTTGAAGAGGGAGGAAGTGAGAGAGAGACTCCTCCCAAAGAGAGTGAGAGCGAGTGGAAGTGGTGGGTGGGTGGGGTTTTTCCATTCAGAGAAACTTCCGCATATTGGGGGCTAAATGTGGGTCACAGGCTTCCTCTCTGTCTGTGTGTTTGCTCCCCCGCAAGTTGCTTATTAATTTTTAATGCCATTTTGTCTGCGATTCTATGGCCCAGGAAGTGCGATGAAAGCGAGAGATTGTAAAGGTAACAACGGTATGCAGCAATCGTTGATCGATAGATCAATTGATCGATTGGGTTTTAATTACCTCTACCTTGATTAAAACCACACAATCTTGCTCCTCCTTGCCATACTTGCACCACATCTTCAGATTTTGCATCCTTTGACTCTTCGCTTGAGTGAAGGAGTTGAATCGCCCTTGTCACAGGCCTTGGGCACTGTCCTCCTTGTCTAATTTCTTCTCTATAATACATTCACGACCTTGCCGCAATTGACGTCACATAAAATACATTTACATTTACATTAGATCCCAAGCAGCTATCTATTTCCATTTCTTCTATGTATTTTCCTGCTTTTCTGTTATAATTTATTTTACAAATTTCTTCTATGACGTAGCCGCTTGTCAAAAGCCAAAAAGCCAAGTCTAAAACAAAATTGTTCCCGCTCTTTTCAAATTGAAAGTGCAGCCAAAACCTATAACTGGTGGCTTCTGCTGCTGCCCTCAGCAGAAACTTAAGAGCACCACTTAGTGGTGCAGCAGCAGCAGCTGGAAGCCCGGGGCAACGTCTCTGTGAAAAGCGTGTGCACGAGCACTCAGGTCGTCGGTTCGGTGCGGTTGGGTCCAAGCTTGACTGCATTCGAATAAACTATAGAAAAATCAGCGGCTTTTTATAGCCATTCCATTCCCTCCCCCCGTCAGAGCCAGCTATAGAGAGCAGTGGGTGGGTGGGTTGGTAGGTGCTTAAGTGTGTTATTATCGCATCAGAGATAATTTAATAACGACCGAGTCCTTCTTCTTCTGTGTCGGAGGCCAGAAACACAAAAAGGAAAGGCATGGCAAGGATATGATGATGATGATGTGTAGCTATGCCGTTTTGAAGAGTGTTGCGGCAAGGCGTTGAGTGTTTGGCAAAGCCCCATGGCAGGCGGCAGGGTTCTCTATAGGCTGTATTCGTATAGAAAAGAAAAACAGTAGAGGGGGTAGCTTCCCTTCACACATGTCTCTAGTGGGGCGACAACTGCTTCAAGGTTAGGGCAGGCAGGCCCCCTAACAGGTATATATTCCCAGGGTGAAGAGTATCTATTTATCTGCATATAATTTGTCTTTCGTTATAAATAAAAAGAAATATATAATTATATAATGTGATGAGGAATGGTAGCTATTTTCTATTGAGAGATATCCAAATGGGACATCCAGTGGGACATCCAAAGAGAGCGCTACGAACGGAGATAGGGAAGAACTATCCTATAGAAAGAAGGTCTGAAAGATTCATCATCCATTGTATGGCAATTTTTTACTCATGTACTCTATAATTTATAGTTGAAAAGGCTGTTCCTCTTAGCTCTTTTAATCATAGATCTATCTCCAGATCTTTTCTCTTACTCTTCTTCAGTAGTTTCTCTTTAAATGTATAAATATTTCAATTAAAAACTCTATAAGAACCGACTCTTGAATCTGCTTTAAATGCTATGCGATGTTCCTCCTTTTATTCTGCACCCCTCTGCTGCAGAATATCCTCTAACAAAACTCCCATCAGCTATGCTTTTCTCACTCCCCCCACCCCTGCTTTGGCCACTCAGCCAAAGCTCTTTTGTCATCTCATTAAACTTGATTTTCCAGGCTCTCTCTCCCGCTCTCTCTCCCCAGTTGGCTGTTTTATTTTCCCTTTTGATTTGTGCATGCCGTGTGACGTCAGGCGTCGGTGGGGGGTGACTGGAGGGTTCATTGGATTACCGTAGTGCCGTTGTACCGTTGCATTCATTAGCCGCCATGTGGACAGGGGTCCCAAAGTGTCTGCTCACTTAGGCCCCATCACCATCCCTTTTGGTGCAACTTTTGCTGCGACAAATGGGCCACTCCTTGGGGCTTGGGGCAGCCACTTGACAAGTTGCGGAAGGACCCCTAACAAGCCTCCAATTGATTGGAAAAAAAAATCACAAAAAACCTAAAGAACCAAAAGAACGAAACAAAGATTCAAACTAGAGACGGGACATGTGGAGGGGTGGGGCACAGGAAACTGCAAGAATTTCCACGAATTAAATATAACATCAAATCGATAGACAAATGTGTCGCATCATGATGAAGGTCCTGGCAATGCATCAGGCGCGGTATGTGGCAACAATGTCGATGACGACAGAGCACAGAGCACCCCAGAGCATCCAAGATTATGTGGCAAAAGGAGGCAATGCCAAAGCACTCGTGGAAATTATGTTAAGTGACTGAGGCAAGACAAACAGACAACGACGACGAGGCACAAGACTACAAGGCAGAAGGATATTTGCCCGTGTCCTATATATATCATAGTCATAGTCGCATCCATTGTCACACACATATATACACAGAGCATCTGCCTTTAGTTCCTTGTTTTCCTGCCGATATTAAAGTCTACACACAATTTTTTTTCAGGGGGCTTTCACTTTTGTTTTTCGCGACCAAACCGCAGTGCTCCCCTCCCTACCCCCACCCGAGCGAGCGAGCACACACAGAGACACATCAGCGTCAAGCGTCAAGCATCCTGCTGCCTGCTGCCTGACATCCTTCGGTTGCTTCGGGTTAGCCGTGTGCAACGCTTTTAAATTCAAATCGGAGGCGCCTCCAACTGTCAGTTGCCAGCGAAAGTTCGAACAGCAAAGACGTTCAGATCGGAAAAACTAAAACAGAAAACCAAAAAAAAAGGGTGAAATCTTCCTTTCACCCCACAAAATCTTAAAGTTCTCTTAAATTAAATAAATATAAATATTTCTCAATATTTATTAGTGCAATAAATTATATTCGGAAAGTGTTAAATTAATGGCTAAAATTTGGTGTTTCAAATGTATCCTCCATGAGATT
Organism: Drosophila bifasciata; assembly: GCA_009664405.1. Taxonomy (NCBI): domain Eukaryota; kingdom Metazoa; phylum Arthropoda; class Insecta; order Diptera; family Drosophilidae; genus Drosophila; species Drosophila bifasciata. The sequence goes on along the minus strand of CM019044.1, from coordinate 43,311,497 downwards.
GTCGAGCTGATGGTTATGCAATCGCTCGAAAGATTCGAAAGATTCTAGAAATCTAACAAGAATTAAGTGCTGCAGAAACGGAGAAGGTGCTTAAATCTGATTCCAACTCTAACTATTGATTGTGTAAGAAAAATGTTGATCAATGTTTAAAATTTTGAAACTACAAGAGAATTTTTAAGGATTTTCAAGTTTTGAATTTAATCTATTTTAAGCCCTATTTTCTGAGATTATAAAACTATTAAAATAATAAATAGACACCAGAAAATGGAGTACTCGCCGCTTAAGAATTATATTTTTATAATTTTTGTAAAGATTTTTGATTTTATATTCAGAAAATTTAAGAAATGATAAAAACTATATTGATTAGGAAACAGTTCTATATTTAAAGATATTTACTTATATTTATATTTATATTATATTTATATCTATATTTATTTTTAAAGAATCTCAAGCTCTGAAAAGAAATTTCAAATTAATTAAAAGAAATTTAATTTCTTAAAAATCTACGAATTTTCCACATTTTCCTGTATTTCAATACTTATTCAACCTAGAGTTTTCTTTTTGTTAATATTTTCTACTTAAGTACCTTTTTTTCTTAAATAAATAACTCTACTTTTGTTAAGGAATATTTTCCATAAGACTTTTCGTAGATTTTTCAACAATTAAAAGATCAAAATCTGTACAAAAATTCTAAGAAAATTCTATTAAAATCTCTCAAAATTTCGAATAATTCTATTTATGATTCTTTAAGTTGTCCCCAATTTCCCGCAATAAAAAAAAAACTACAAGAAAAAACCCACGTACCCAAAAGCAAAGTTCTACCTCCGACAATTGTCCTTGTCTAGTGGGGGGGCTGCTGCTGCATTGGCGGTGATTCCTCTTTCATTGCTTCCCGCTTGTTCTCTCTCTGCTCCGCCCCTCCCTCCGCATCATCGTCGAGGGGGCGAGGCGAGGCGCATAAAAAAAAGGCGCATGGGCCACTTAAGGAGCGGCGGCAGTGCACCCCCCAGTGTACCCCCCCTGGTTAGCCTTCGAGTGGCTTTAATTGTGAATTAAGACGGGTATTGTGCGGCAAGAGAGCGAGACAGGTAACGCCTGCCAGGGTTGCCAGAGTCCAACGCAGCCAATGCCGAGGCCGATTTACTGTCCTTTGTTATATATATTTTTTTTTTATTTACTATACTTGGGCAAGCAGCATAATTGTTGCTACTTTTGACGTGTCAATCGCTCTCGAATCTCTCGAATGTCGAATGTCGATTGTCAAGGACGCAAGGCGATAGGCTTTGATCCTTTTGGCGAAGGCTAAGGTCATGGAAATATGTCCGACTTATGTATCAATATCTTTTGTCACCTACTGTACACACAGGAAGTACCCTGAGAGAGGCTCAGCGAGAAGCCACCCTGCGAAATGGTGGCACAAATATTTCTGCTAGTGATTTGCTTCATCTGCCTAAAGCAATATGCCAAGGGGGAATTTCAGTAAGTAAATGGTATAGGGTATATATACACATAATATATATCTGGAATCCCCCTACTTTAGACAAAGTTTAGCCATCACAGACATTCTGCCGGAGGATATTAAGCGCTATGACAAAATGCGACCACCCAAAAAGGAGGGACAACCCACGATAGTCTATTTCCATGTGACAGTAATGGGCTTGGACTCCATCGATGAGAACTCCATGACGTATGTGGCGGATGTGTTCTTTGCACAGACCTGGAAGGATCATCGGCTGCGTCTGCCCGAGAATATGACCCAAGAGTATCGGCTGCTGGAGGTCGATTGGCTGAAGAATATGTGGCGTCCGGATTCGTTTTTCAAGAATGCCAAATCGGTCACATTCCAAACAATGACCATTCCGAATCACTACATGTGGCTGTACAAGGATAAGACGATCCTCTATATGGTTAAGCTGACCCTCAAGCTGTCGTGCATCATGAACTTTGCCATCTATCCGCATGACACACAGGAATGCAAGCTGCAAATGGAGAGCTGTAAGTTTGAGGCATTCTGCCAGAGAATATCTTCATCTGAGAGTTCCTTTTTGTCCCTCCTTAGTATCCCACACCACAGATGATTTAATCTTTCAATGGGATCCCACCACACCTCTCGTGGTGGATGAGAACATTGAGCTGCCCCAAGTGGCACTTATACGCAACGAAACGGCGGACTGTACGCAGGTCTATTCCACGGGTAACTTCACCTGCCTGGAGGTGGTCTTCACCCTGAAGCGACGTCTCGTCTACTACGTTTTCAACACCTACATACCCACCTGCATGATTGTGATCATGTCGTGGGTGTCCTTCTGGATCAAGCCAGAGGCAGCTCCGGCCAGGGTCACCCTCGGTGTCACCTCCCTTCTCACACTCTCCACGCAGCATGCCAAGTCGCAGTCCTCGCTGCCGCCTGTCTCCTACCTCAAGGCGGTGGATGCCTTCATGTCCGTCTGCACGGTGTTCGTGTTCATGGCCCTCATGGAGTACTGCCTGATCAACATTGTGCTCAGCGATACGCCCATACCCAAGCCCATTGCCTATCCGCCCAAGCCAGTGGCCGGCGAGGGAGCGGCCAAAAAGGATCCCGAATCGGGTGGGGGTGCAAGTGCTGGCAATCCAGCGGGCAGTAAGCCCACAATGCTGCCACTGGCCGATGAGAAAATGGAGAAAATTGAAAAGATATTCGATGAGATGACCAAAAATAAGAGGGTAAATTACTCACCAATGAACTTCCCTTTGAAGATCTCTCTTAGATCTCTTTCCATTCCTTAGATTGTGACCACCACACGACGTGTGGTACGACCGCCACTGGATGCCGATGGTCCCTGGATACCACGCCAGGAGTCGCGTATCATACTCACCCCGGGCATTGCTCCCCCTCCGCCGCCACCACCCCCACCGCCAGTGGAGCCGGAATTGCCCAAGCCCAAGCTGACGCCCGCCCAGGAGCGGCTCAAGCGGGCCATCTACATCGATCGAACATCGCGGGTGCTCTTCCCCGCGCTCTTTGCCAGCCTCAATGGCATCTATTGGTGTGTGTTCTACGAGTATCTGTAGTGTGTGCAACCCACTGCGTTCCCTCTCTGTACATATGCTCGCTCTTAAACGTTGATTGTTCGCATTATGTATCGCATGTATATCACAGTATATATATATCTTAACTCTTAAGCTTTCAGGCGCACCGAAGCTTTAAGTCGTATGAATTTTAAAAACATAGACAAATATTGTTGAAAATATCTCTAAAATTATGATTACTAATTATTAATTATTATTATAATCGATAATTAAAACAAAAACAACAAATTCCTGCAACAAGCTTAAAGGTTCAGAGATTCCAGTTCCAGTGATGTTGTTGTAGCTGCTGTAGCATTAACTCGGCTAAATCGATCAATTGTAATTTAATTAATTAATATGTCTCAACAAAAACAAATGCTTTTAATTGTAAATAAATAGTGAGAAAAATTATACTCCAGCAGAGTTTTACTGGGTTAGAGTTAGAGCGATGAATAGAAAGAGAGAGTAAAGACTGCTAAGCTGCAATGTGAGAGAGAAAATAGAGAGCAAATTATACCCAAGCAGAGTTTTACTGGTATAGAGCTGTCAATGAATAGAGAGAGAGAATATTGACTGCTAAGCTGCACAGTGAGAGAGAGAAAGCTTACTTTATTCGTACTAGCCGTTACTTGCATTTGAAATTACAAAATTAAGCTTTGAAGCAAGCTTTTGCTGTGCTTTCTATGTAACGGTAAAGAAAGCTGTTAAAAACAGCTGTTTTTCAAGCATTTCTTAGCTTAAAGCTTTGGCGGTTTTTAATGTACCTACAGACACAGTCCATGCAATGAACTCTAAAGTTTCTATGTGTATCTCTACCCTTTTATAGACTCTTTTTTTATGGAACATTTGCATTATATTTTTCAGCAACATTTTCTCAGCCATTAGGCCCATCCTCCTCATACCCCATACCCCATACCCATTCATTTATTAACACTCTTTTGCATTAGACTGTTTTTTCTTTTTTTTACCAAAAAGGTGTCAACATTTTGGACAAACAATGGAACTTGCTCGGGTTTCTACTGGGGCTGGCTAGCTGCCTGCCTGACTTTATGAATACCCAATTAATTATGTTGGTCACACGCTCTACACTTTTACACACTTTTGCCTTTTCACGGTCGTTAGTGACGAATGCAGAGCAAAAAAACCATTAACAAAATCCAACAAATGAGACAAAGATAAGAGGATGAAAGGCAAAGATTCAAAGATATTGAAAACTTCAACGAATCTTCCAGTTTCCTTGGGTTCGCTCTGCAGCCCAAGGATTTCCATTGAACTTGTTTGGGTTTCTCCTTTTTCATCGATTATACATACGAGTATATATAGTTTTGGTCTCTAGCTTTATTTTCGCTTGAAATTATTAGCATTTTAAGTAGGCCAACCGAAGAGACCCAAGAGTGTTTTTTGTTTTGGGGAAACCACAGTCAAAATATGATTCACTGTCTGTACTCGATCGTTCGACTGACTGCCTGCCTGTTCGACTCTATGGAGAGGTTGTTTCAAGAGAGAGGGAGTAGAAAAAAACAACCTATAGGAAGGTTGCGCAAACCGGGGAATACCTGAGGTTGAGCCTCCTCCCAATAGTGATCGCGAGTACGAGTGTATTTTATGTGGGTGTGTGCTCAATGTAAATTTGCTTAGCCCAAAAGAGACGATGGGTTCAAAGCGGTTTGTTGTTCAAGGTGCGTTTTGGTTAAGCAAATTTTCATTTACTGAGTAAGGAAAGATCCAGATTTATGGCTGAGAAATCAATGAAAATATTGTACAAAATTATTCAGATTTCGAGCTAGGAAATCTGAAAATTTAGTAAATTTTTTGGGAGAGTTTTTATGAGAGTACTTTTAATAGCAATTTACTTCCCATTCTTTTAAAGAATTAATACAAATTTTTGGCCATAAAACTTACCAAAAAACATGTGAATTCTCTTCATTTTTTGTTGCTATATTTTGGCATCGTTTTATCGCCATTTCTGTTACAGAAATTCCTTAAATTTCTGCCAAAAAATAGTTGGTAATCTACAGATCTGCAATCAAATTAAAAATCTCTTCTTTCTTTGCCTTCTGGAACTCTGCTGCTGTCTCTCAGGTGTGAGGCTCTTCAGTTGCCTTTTGGCATCCAGAGAGAGAGAAACAATGAGAGAGAGAGAGAAAGACAGTGACTGCCAGACAATGCCCAAAAGTCTGAAGAAAGTAAAAATCGAGGCGCTACCGTTGCGGCGCTTAAGTCTCTTTCTGCACAGCAATCCCCCAGGCCCCACTAGTCCACCACTTCACCACTCTGCACTCTGCACTCTCTTCCACTTACGCTCCATGTCGCTAACTCCTCTCTCCATGCCGCTAACTCCTCTCTCCATGCCGCTACCTCCACTCTCCTCTCTACACTTCACTCCAACCAAACGAAAACGAAACGAAACGATCTGCAACAGCCCAGACACACAAAAGCTAAAGCCAAAGCTGCCTTCCATTCCCCCATAAAAAAAAAAAAAAAAAAAAAAAAAAAAAAAAGATTGTTGTACGATTGTTAAGCTCCCCCCGAAGACAGTCTTCGTTTTGGTTTCGTGTGTTTTGTCTTTTACCGTTTTTTTCAGTTTCAATTTCAGTCGAATTCGGGCAGCAACGGCACACGGAAGCAGGAGCCGCAACAACCCCACCACCAAAATTGGAATAATACTTAACAAAATAAATAAATAAATAAATGTATAAAAACTGATATTTTAGTGTGCAATTTTAAAGCAGAAATCTCAAACATATTGAAGGGAAATTTCGCAAAAATAAATATTACAAAATTCAATTAAAGCCAATTGGCAGCAAATCGTAAACGGCAACAAAACCAACAATAAATTGAGACACTTTCGGGCTGGTCTGAAACAATTTCCATATAAAAAAAAGCACCAACGACGCTCCGCTTCAAGTTGAAATTTTTTAACACTTTCATTTTCGTTTCATTTCAATTTCGTTTTCGTTTCGTTGTGTTGTGTTGTTGTTGTGTTTCGTTGAGTTCGTCGCAGACGTGCGCTGTTTCGTTAAGTGTGTTAAATAATAGTAAACAAAAAAAGAAGGCAAAAGTGAACGAAAGAAACTCTGGCAAATGTTGAAAAACTAAACGGGAAAAACGTTTCAAAGATGTTTGGCAAGATGCATTTTTCGAATGCATTTCTACTGTGTTTGGGTGCGTATTTTCTACACAAACAAACCCATTCAAAAATTAACAAATAATTAACCCAAATAGCAATGGGGACAACATCATCATGTGACATTTTGTAATAATTAATGCAGTGATTTAGATTATTTGTTAATTTGTGCCAAAAAAAACGATAACAAAAGACTTAAGCAACAAACCTGAGACATTTGATGGGGTAGGGTGGGCGGGGGGGTGAATGGTATCTGAATGAAAGTCTGAATGCACTTCGGATGATTCGTTTTGTGTTGTTGCGGCAACTTTCGTTTGCAAAGCAATAAAAACTTCCGGCCAACACCAGCGCCACCTGACGTCACAGCCAAATGGCAAATGCAAATCGAAAAGAGAGCTAGAGAGAGAGCGAAAGAGAGAGAGAGACCAAGGCCAATCTGTTGGCCGTAGAGTACGTGTTTTTTTTTGTATTTCTTTCTTGGTATTACCGCAACAGCAGGCCTCTGACCATCTATTATGCAACGCATTAAAAAAAAAATACCGAGCGGCACTCACCCCCCTCCTCTAAGCGCCAACAGCTGGTGTGATTGCTGCTGCTATTGCCGGTTCCCCCCCCCAAACTTCCAGGCGACAGGTTTATTTTTATGGCCTGACCATGAAGTGCATACCCTCCTCCCTCGCTCTCTTCCCCCCCCAGTGACTGCATTTGTGGCTTTCGGAAGTCACAGCAGGCAGCTGTTTTGTTGCACATTGCCCCCTGCCACTGCCACTGCCACACGCTACACAAATGATAGTTTTTCCACTGCATGACATCTCTCTTTGTTGGTTTGGATTTTCACTTTCATTTGAGTGGGAAAAATCGAGGGAATAAAGCAGCTGGTGGGCTTTTTTGATTGGCTTACGACTTGTGTCTTTTTTTATTTTTAATTGAAGTTCAGTTAAAAATACAAATGCTGGCTTATAAATTCAGTTTTTTTTTTAGCTTAATTAAATTGTTGATAATTTTCCCTATACTTGTTGTGTAACTAGTGAGCATTAAAAAAGTATTAGAAATAATTTATAATGGTCTTAAAAAATATTAGAAAATATTGTAAGCCGCTGAAAGGCATTCATTTGACATATACATAAATAAATGAATAAGAAGCCAAAAGGGTCGGAGAATCGGTTATATGTATGGCTATATAGACTTGGCTTTTGCTGCTAAATGTGTATAGATTTTATTACGATTTTTCCTTACATATAATCTAAGTTAATAAATATACTTTTACTCTTGTACTCCAACGATTTGCGTAGAAAACTCACTTAGATCTGCTCTAAATACAATAATTTCCTTTAGTTAATTTTCACTTTTTATTGAAATCAATTTCAATGGAAAGTGTGACACCTTTTCAGGTCATCTGCCATCCATTCATCCATTCAACCAAATAACCTAAACAAAAGACTCGCTCAAACAATGAACTCTAAATAATACTTTGCCACAATATATATTCCAATATCTATGCCAAATAGGAGTCTCTGAGTCTGCGGCCACCTCTTTTTGGGGCCATTCACTTTTGCTGCTCTCAGATTTCTTGGCTGTCTGCATAAGCCCTGTAATTGGCCAAAATATTCCATTGTATCTTGTGGAGGTGCCAAAGCAAAGCAAAGGCATTGCCATTGCCATTTTATTCCAAGTGAAAGTGACAAAAAAATAAAAAGAGCGTTCGTCGTTGCAGTGGCAGTGGCACCTCAAAAAATGCTAATGAGCCGCAAAAAACCAGACAAAAATAAAAGACAAAACAACTTAACCCAAATCGTTGGAAGATAATCGAATTTGTAGGGTCTGCAAAGAGGTGAAATCGGCGACCTTGAGGAACAGCAGGAACTTCCTTACACTTCCTTCATATCTCCTCCTCCTCTGTTGATAGGCAGATGAGTTCCCTCCCAAAAAGAAAACATGTCGAGTCATTAAACAAAGTCAAAACCAGCCAACTGGAGCCCAACGATACACAAAGATTATGTCACGGCAGACACCACCACAACAAAAAATAACTTAAATAAACATTAAATGCTTCCAAAAAGCCAGGGGGGAGGATTGAATGTGATGTGAAGTGGAGTGGAGTCATAACCAAGCGACATACTTTCTCATTTTGGTGCGGCAAAAGTACTTACAGATACATTTACATATACAGATATACAGATACAGATACACTCGCATGCGTAATGCCAATTTGTAACATTATTCAACCGAAGACGAACCGAACAGTTGGCTTTGGTGGGGTGTAAGTAGACTTTGCATAAGGCAATGAATGAATGAATGGATGTCCATTGTTTGGTTTGATTTGGCAGTGTGTTAGGTCAGTGTTGGTTGGAAGAGCAATGGGAATGGTTTTAAGTGGCTTTTAGTGACTTAAAAATGATTTATATTGCTGTTAATCAAGTCTTAAATAATTTCTACTATTACTATTAACCCTTCAAACCCTTTCTAATCGCTCCTTTAACGCCCCTTTAGTGCTTTTTGCTGGCCTACTGCTGCACAGCCATGCCCAAGAGGCTGACGACGACGAACAGCCTCTACACTTGACAAACGACGGTAAGTCCACAAGCCCTTGGGATCAGTTGTCACGGACATTCATAACTTTAACCCTTAAGGCAGCGTCTTTCTTTCAGCCCCAACTCCATGACAAGCGACTGGGCCGCCAGCTGCGCGAGGATCTTGGCCAGAGTCTAAGCTCCGCGAGCAGTGGCAGCAGCAGCAGCAGTCAATCCACATCCACGTACGAGGATGATGATCAGGATGAGGATGATGTGGAGGGCTCCAGCGAGTACTACGACAGCAATGAGGAGGAGCAGGGTAGCGACAGGGACAGCAGCAACGACTCCTCGCTGCCACGATTGCTCTCCCAGTCGACATTCAATCGGATATCGGAGACTTTGGGGGCCATCAATCATGTGGGACATATGCTGGTGGACATGACCAGAGGGGGACAGGATGCGGCCAAGACAGAGAGTGAGGTTAGCGATGATAAGAGCTTCAGCAGCACCACCACCACAGAAGCGACTCCCACTCCCACTCCCACTAGTGGCAGCACATCCACGCCACTGGGCAGATCGGAGCCTCTGCCGGGCATCTCTGGCAAGCTGCTGGACAGCAGCCCCATTACACTCTCCGCCAATAGTTTGCTGCCCGCGGGTAAGCCAGCGAATCTGAGCGCCATTCAGCCGGTGGCCACCAAGCGAATTGGCCTCGAATCCTCGCCCATGTTCGTGGAGAACAAGGAGCTAAAGCAGAAGAAGAAAAAGAAGAAAAACAAGAACAAACAGAAGCTAAAGCAGAAGCCCAACGAGGAGCAGCTGCAGGGCACACAGCAGATCCAGCAGAAGATCAAAATACCCACGACACCACGCACCACCACCAGCACCACGAGCAGCACCAGCACGAGCACCAGCAGCACGAGAATCACTCCAGTGACCCTACGACCTCTCGATCAGCTGGCCTTGGCCAGCTCCAGTGAGGAGGAGGAGTCCGGCACGGGCAAGGATGTGGAGAACTACTGCAAGACGCCAAGTGGCCGGGCGGGACGCTGCGAGGATCTGAGCAGCTGTCCCGCACTGCTCCTCAATCTGAGCAGCCTGCGAGAGTCGCTGTGCTTCAAGAGCCTGTTCGTGCCGGGCGTGTGCTGTCCCCTGTCCTCGGTTAGCAGTTCGGAGAGCTCCGCGCTGCAGAGCACCACCCAGAGGCCGCTGAAGTTGACGGCAAAACCCACGCCCAGCAGCAGCACCACCAAACGCACCACTGTGCGCCCAGTGACAGCCAGACCCTCGACCAGGCCCACCTCTGGTCTGGTGCTCATACCCCAAAAGAAGCCCCCGACCAGCACCACAACCACAACGACAGAAGTGCCGCTGGAACCCGAGGGCCTGGACGAGATTGGCAACAACATTGTGGATCCGGATGAGTGCGGACAGCAGGAGTATTCCACGGGTCGCATTGTGGGCGGCGTGGAGGCGCCCAATGGCCAGTGGCCCTGGATGGCGGCCATCTTTCTGCACGGACCCAAGCGCACAGAGTTCTGGTGCGGTGGCTCCCTGATTGGCACCAAATACATTCTGACAGCGGCGCATTGCACGCGGGATTCTAGGCAGAAACCGTAGGTTTATATATGAGAGATATTTCTATATATATTACTGATCCAAGGATCTGTTTCTTATAGCTTTGCTGCGCGACAGTTTACAGTGCGTCTGGGGGACATAGATCTGTCCACAGATGCAGAGCCCTCGGATCCGGTGACATTTGCTGTGAAGGAAGTTAGAACACATGAACGGTAGGTCTATATAGTTGTTCCATGAACTACAGATGGGTAATATAACTCTCTCTCTCTTTTGACAGCTTCTCACGCATTGGTTTCTACAATGACATTGCCATTCTGGTGCTGGATAAGCCGGTGAGAAAATCGAAATATGTGATACCCGTCTGCCTGCCCAAGGGCATTCGAATGCCACCAAAGGAGCGGCTGCCGGGACGCAGGGCCACTGTGGTGGGCTGGGGCACCACCTACTACGGCGGCAAGGAGTCCACTAGCCAGCGGCAGGCAGAGCTGCCCATCTGGCGGAATGAGGACTGCGATCGCAGCTACTTCCAGCCCATCAATGAGAATTTCCTATGTGCTGGCTACTCCGATGGCGGCGTGGATGCGTGTCAGGTGAGCAGAACTCAGAGAAGTTCTTTTGGAAGAGAGTTTTATATGGGTTTTTCTGCTCTATAGGGTGACTCTGGTGGTCCTTTGATGATGCGCTATGACTCCCATTGGGTGCAGCTGGGCGTTGTATCCTTTGGCAATAAGTGCGGAGAGCCAGGATATCCTGGTAGGTCTATTACATAAACTATTGGTTGTATCTTTTTTTTAACACTTTAAACCTTTTTTTAGGTGTATACACACGTGTCACTGAGTACCTGGAATGGATACGAGATCACACGCGTGACTGATCGATCGATCGATTCGCTTAGCCTGTAACTTGTAGCCTAGGTTTAGTTACTTACTAGTCTCTTACTATGTACTCTTAATGCTCTTAGCCCCCCGCTCGCTCTGTCCCTGCTGCACTACCCTGACCCCTTTCCTTTATTTATTAATACTTTTTTCCATTGTTAAATTAATTATTTAATATTTAAAACGCGTATGAATAAAGTGTGTCCAAGAAATTCGTTATAGCTAATCCATTTGTAGGTTTCTGAGTGCTACAAAAAAAAATGTCTCCCATTTAGTTGGATTTTCCATTTAGTTCTGATTCAGTCATGAAACTCTGCGGCTTTCTATTCACTTTTGCCATTTCTTTTGGCTTGATTCAGAGCCAGCTTGTGGGTTAGTTTTTGCATTCAAAATTGCATCCTTAAATGTTTTTTAAATTAATTTATGTGTTCCCCCGTTTAGATATACAAATTTCGTCTAAGAAGGGTTGTTCGGCCAGATGCCAGCCTGAGAGATGTGAATTTATATACCAAGCACCTGGGGATTGCCCGGTAGGATTTTGCTGTCGTGCCAAGGACTAAATGGGGGACTATAAATATCTATAATTGGTAGCAGCTTTCTACCTTATACCACGTGTAAATAAATGTCGTTTCACGGCTATCAATTGGTCATCCTTCATGGCACTTAATTCAGCATAAAGAATCGCTTTGGAAATACATTTTGAAGCCACAAAATTTGAACCTTCAGTGCTGGTTGCTGGCCACATCATGAAGTTACTTTGCTTGCTCTGTCTTTTGTGGCTCTATTTGGCTGAAATTAATTGCCAAATAAAGTGTAAGACTCACTGAGATGATCCTAGCCATATTAATATCAATATCTTTTATCCTTTAGATGTTCTCCACACGGAGAAAAAGTGCGATGCGTATTGCTTGACCGATCCCTGCTATGACATGTTCCAGGTGAATGGCACCTGTCCGGGGGAACTCCACTGCTGCAGGATCGTTATAATGGGCTGATGATGATTCATTGGAGTTTATATATTTCTATAAATATAATACCCCAAACTTATCTGATTGCTACTCGTCTTTTTGTTATCAAGGGGCGGAAGCGTACTAGAACCTAATGATAAGCTTCATTCATTCGCGAGTATTTATTTTGTTAGGTTTATTTTTATCAACAAATAGACGTGGAAACGTGACTCTGTTTTATTGCATAAGGTTATTTCTCTCTGTTATTGCCGGCGCTCAAGTTGCTACTTTTTACGCTCTCTCTCTCCCACTCGATGCTCTCTCCCGCTCTCTTTTTAGCGCCACTCTCTGCGCAATGTTCACAGCTGACGGACGCGTTTTTTGTCGCCCCTCTCGGCAAGCCGGTTTCTGCGCGTGTTTCTTAGTGTTTTAACCATCGAAATATTACACATAAATCAACTATAAACATCCACCCCGAGTGGCTCTAATTGTTAACAATTATAGCGCAAACTAAAAGTGATTTACAGCAGTTCTAAATCATCCAAAATACTCGCATTACCACGGCGATAAGGCGAAACAATTTCGCGCTTTCACTGTATGTGCGTGGAGCAGCGAAAGCTTTGCTGTATTTTGTTTATAAAAAGCTTTCGCTTGGCAGAAAGAAACACGCGTGAAGGTTACATTAAGCAAGGTAAGGCACACACACACGCCAACAAGAGCGAAAGCTTTGACTGAGAGTGATTCACACATTGTACACACGGTTTTGCGGGGTCAAAAGAGGGTCATGGTGGTTGGGGTGCTAAAATATTCCGTTGCCGGGAACTTATTTCACAAAAAAACGGGTGTTTTTACGTTCGCTTTTTTCTCCATGACTACATTTTTATACATGTGTTAAGTTCATACAAAAATGTAGATACTTTTTTGAGCTATGCAATTTTCTTATAAATTTATATTAATTTTTCTCTACGTGTAATATTTGTCAACTACATGTAAAGTAGTTAGTGTAGGTAAAGACTGTATGTATTTATGTAAGTAAAATATGTTATAAAGCATCTCATAGGTGGCGCCATAAATAACAAGACCCATACAGTTTGAGAAGCACTAAGCAATTACAAAAATTCGCATAAAATCAATCGAACCATAAATTTCCCACTGCTGGGTATAACGGTATAACTTACTGGTGATTTGTAAGTGCAGTCGTAAAAACAGTCCAGTGATTATTAATCATATAATACTCACTTGCGGGCAGCAAAAAAAAAACATTACATTAATTAATCAAATAATTGCTTGGCAGTTCTAGGAAAATATATATGTACATATGTACATATGTATGTATAAATCTGCGATAGCTTCTTATGAAAACAACGATGAGTAATAAATTAAATAAATATATCTGATATAACTGCAATTGTTGAATCAGCCAAGGGGAAAATATTTATTAAGTCCACATAAAAAAATTTCACTATCACTTAAAACTGGGAAAACAATGAGACAGAGAGATTATAGAAAGAAACATATGTCTAAGTAAATAAATATTGTTTTCTTAGTGTGGTTTAAATAAAAAAAAAGAAAAAAAAAACGAAAAAATTCAAAGATCTGTTCCCGCCCGGTTTCGAACCGGCGACCTTCCGCCTGAGAAGCTACAATCGCTACAATCTGAAAACTAAGACAAACGGCATGGGCGTAAGACTCTTCTACAGTTTTAAATCTAAAGTTCCGGCGCTGCACTGCCCCGATCAGGTGCGGGGTTCCATCTCTACCATCGTACAATTACTTTGCTGAGAAAATCCATTTGAAATCCATTTCTTCGACTTGTCATTCCACTCTTAATTAGCCCCCACCCCCACCCCGCCCTATTGTAGCCCACTTTCAATGGACCCAAGACCGAGACCCACAGGCAGACAATTGGCTGGGCAGAGCCCCAAAGGCGACATAGGGGGGGAGGTGGAGTCGGTGGAAGAGAATGGAAAGGCATTCAAGGCATGCCTGAAACATGCTGACCAGATTATCAGACCAGAGCCAGTGCCAGACTTGGGATGGGATTGTACAGGGCGAGGATACGGAGTGGCGTTTCCTTCACCTTTAAATAAATTCGAGCACGCTGATCCTTGATTAAAATTCCTATTGTCCGTGGCTCGGCCATGGGCCCCAGAGAGACCTGCCAGCTCCTGATTTTCTTCTTTTCGTTTCCCTTTTTTGTTCTGGGAACGTAATTAATATGCAGGCCCAGTGAACGGTCTCTAACTGCTCTGGCACTCGTTATAATTACGCATTTAAATTGGCACAAAGGTTGGCCAGAGAACCAAAGAGAGAGAGATAGAGAGAGCCAGACACAGGACACTGTATAGTATAGTATAGTAGGATTATCCAAAAAGGAGTCTCCATACCATCATCTTGAAACTCTATGGAAAATGGAGGATGCCTGCTCTGTACCGAGTATCTGCTGCTGCTGCTCTCTCGAGTGCTTCCATGGGATGTGTGTGTGTGTGTGTGTGTGTGTGTGTGTGAATGTGGCCCCACATAAATTTGGGTCAATGGGAAAAACGTCAGAATTGAGTAATTACAACATAATTTTCAATTTTGCAGTTTACGTTGTAAATTAATTTGCGGTCGACATTCCCTTCACCATCCCCCTGCTGTTGCTCTTGCTCTGTCTCTGACACTGGCGATTTGCTTAGGCTGAATCGTGACTGGTTTCGGGATGGGGTGGGGTGGGGTTCGGTCTTTCGTTGGGGAATTGATGGGTGGTGGGGTCTGTTCTGGTCTGTGGGGGATTGCACAACAATTATAACAACAATTACGGGGGACGGACATGGGATTTGTGTGTATTGTGTATGCTTCACGGTTGGGGGTCTCTCTTTCTCTCTCTCTTTCTCTCTGTCGCTCAGTTACGCCGTTTGTTGTGCATAATTAATTTGCAGTTATTCTACTGGATCGCGTGTTATTGCCCTATATCGTAGCCCCCCCAGAGGGATAGAGAGAAAGAGAGCGAGCATGGGTTGAAAGGTTAGCTCTATTCAGTGGCTTAATTGGTGGCCGCTAGAAATAGGCAACCAAAACTATTTTAGTAATATAATAATTAACTAAATTAATTTCATATATTTATGGGAATATTTTTACTGCTTATTTTAGGTCTTAAAATACCCAAATTATTTTTTGTTACTACCAATTTAAAGTAGTCTTATTTCTTGTGTATTTTGCTACATGAAATGTTTTTTGGAAAGGGTATCCAAATGTTTATTGGTTGGCCTCCCCGAAAAACTGTTGACGATTTCACAGTTGAATGGATTTTAATTGAAGGAACTAAAAGACAAGCTAGTGTCAATGACACTGGCGCTGCGAAAGAGAGAGTGTGGAGAGTAGGGTCTTGGGGTCTGGGGTTCTAAAAGGGGCAAAGGGTCTGGGAAAAGGCAGTTCCCAGCAGCTGTGACAAGATTCCGATATCATGTGGGGGTAGCTTATGCAAGGGACTGCGGGGGTGTTGGGGTGTTGGCGTTGCAATAAAAAATTGACCCGAAAATGTGTAACAAATGTTGTGACATATTTTCGCAACGTTTGCTGGCCGTACCCTCCCCCCTTTAGCGACCCTCTTGTTTTGTTTGCTTCCAAACAATTTCGAACCCGCTGCCAATGATCCTGAAAAGCGCCAAGCGCCAAAAGAGTCTGAAAGGATGCTACGAATGGGTTTACCGAAAAGGGAGTTTTCCGGGGCACAGCGACTGGAATTGGTATTGGGGATATTGGGGGCGTATTGGGGTTTCGGGCAACATTTGTTTTCGGCTACATATAACAAGAAGCAAAATGTACAAAAATGAATATGAAAAGCGAAAAGAGTGAATGGGTGTGGGTGTGGTATGGGGGGGGTGTGTTAAATCTGTAACTGTAACTGTAACTGCAACATGGCATGAACTTAATCTGCTGCCGATTGTTTTTCCTACGCTTTTGCTCTGCTACAAATAAGGGACCCACCCGACAATCCGGGGGTGTGACGCGGGGGGATTTGTTGCTCAATTTGTATGCTGTGTGAGATGGGGGGTGCTGGTTGGAGGGTGGGGGGATGGTAGCTACTTTTGAAGCTACTACTGAAAAGCAACCCAAATACGGCCGGCGCAATTTTCCAATATTGCGGCAACAATTTTCATGGATTTTTTTTCGTTTTGCTTCTTCTTGTTTTGCGTTTTTCTCGGAAAATTGTTTGTATTTGGCAACTCTTGGTAATAATGAAACCAACAGCAGATTCTCGTGGGTGTGTGGGGTGTGTGTGTGTATGTGTGGGGGGTGTTCATTTAATTGAAAAACAAGGCGTGGCATCAGCGTTGGCACTTAAAGCACAAATTGAGAACAGATTGAGAACGGATGGGGCGAGGAAAAAAAAACTTAAAATAATTGCCCGCACAACAGTTTGAAATTGTGAGGGAACCCCCCTTCCCCTCCCCCACTCAAAACGTACTCTAGAGGCGACTCCGTGGCTGCGTCCGACTCGACGATTCGACGACTCTTTTCGGTTAACTCTCCAGATGATTACCATCCCAGCCATCGTTTGCCATTACGTTATACCATCCAAGTCCAAGCGGCAGATAAAGTTTTGCGGAACCACTTAATGGGTTATTTATAGAGTTTCCCTTCCCGTAAACCCTCCGCCGCACTCAACCGACAAGCTGGTCCGGCCGGGCAGGGCCCAGAAGGCCATGCCGAAAAAGTCTGAGTGCCAAAACTAATTAAATTATACAATCAGAAATTTTGCGTAAACAATGCAGTAAATAATATGTTTTTTGTGTAGTACTTCCCCAGCGAGAAGCTGGACTGGAGTGGAGTGAAGTGAAGTGGAGGGGGCAGCTTAACCAGAAGTTAAATTTACTTTCCAAATATGAAGTACGAAAACATAGATTGGAGAAAGTTATTCTCTCTCTCTCTTTCCACACCCCACCCTCTTGGACGCTACTTTGGGAATGGTTTGGGGCGGTTTAGAGCTTAGGTTTTCTGGTTCCAGTAGAAGTTGGAAACTTTTCTAGTTAATATTTTGGGAAAATTGTTGAGAAGCTCCAGAAATGTCAGAAAATATAAGTTATACAAGTTAAATAAATATCTAAAATATTAAAAAATAAATAAACATTATATTAAATTATTAAACATATATTAAAAAAAATTTAATTTAAATTAAAATTAATTAAATAAAAAAATATTAATAATAATAATCGTATATTAAATTATTATTAATTTAAAAAAAAAATTTAAATTAAAAATAATAAAAAAAAAAAATAAATAAATAAAAATAAAAAATAAATAAAATATAAAAAAACACTGCAATAATATGCCGCAATATGCAATTAAATTCAAATTCAAAATAATAAAAAAATGCCGCAACATGAAATTAAATTCATATTAAAAATAATGAAAAAAAAATAAAATTAAAAAATAAAATAATATTAAAAATAAAAAAATTATTCAACACATGTCAATAATATGCCCCTATTTAGGTATAAAATATAATATTTTTGCATTAAAAAATTATAGAAATTTGTATTTACCCATTCATTCAATATTTGAATTATTCTAATTAAAATCTTCTCATAATCAAACCTCAAACTAATCTTCTCCATTCTTTGGTTTATTTGCTTGCTGCAAATAAGTAAAATAAATCAACCAAAAAGCACAAATTAAATTTAAATTAAATATTTATTATGTCCAAAAATCATCAACTATCGCTCTCTCTCTCAATCATTTCTCCTTGTGGCACATACAAAATAGTGAAATAGTGGTAAGGGAAAATGGAATATGATATCTCATTTGCACAAAAGCCAGTGTAGTAGCACAAACGCAAACGTCTCCGGACAATGAAAACCGATGAAACGATGTTGAAAATATCTCTCAAATTCTCAAAAGACAAATATGTCTCACAAATCATATTGCTGTCACACCCACACTACCACCCACACTACCTCCCTTTTATGTGTGTGTGTGGTTGCTATAGATAGTGGCTATATTTATATCAATTTGAATGATATACAAATTTGTATTGTAAACATCTTGGGAGACTATAAACAAGTCCTAAAGGGGGAGTAGGTAGGGAGAGGGAGGAGCAGCGGGAGACGACTGTAACTCGATATAAGGATGGTTGCAATTTCTCGCCAATTTCTTTTGTGCTGCAACACCACACATACACATACACACACACAGATACGAGTGAGTATCTTGTCCCTTGTGTATGTGTATGTGTGTTGCCACCATGGCGACCTTTTCTTTGGATTCTCCTCTGCTGCTCTGCTCTCCCATGTTATCTGTGTGTACAGCAGCACCCCCCACCACCACCGCCACAAACAGGACACAGCCATGGGTCCATGACAGTGGATAGGTCATAGAGGCCGCCCCTTCCATGTGAGTGTGGAATAAACAACAGAGCGAAAGAGACCATGGAAACGCATTACCCACCTGCTGATGCACAGCCCCCCTCCCCATAGCAGGGTGCATTATGCGGGGGTAGGGGGTTTGCATCCATGAACAACAGAGTCAGTCGTTACCTTCTTCATCTGCTCCTACTGATGCTGATGCTGATGCTGCAGCTCCTTCGGCTGAGGGCAACGCAAAAACCAATAAGTCAAATGACCAAAAAGGCTTAACAAACCATGACAGGAAAAAAAAGAAAGAAAGAAACAAAAAAAGAGTGGAAAGAGTGGAAAGTGGAAATGTGTGGAGGGAGTGGGGAAAACAACAGCAAGGTAAAGCTGAAAATCAAGCGAAAATCAGCAAAAAAAAAAGATGTGGCACGACACGAGAGCATGCAGAGGAGAGTTGGAAAAAACGACAAAGAGAAGTGGTAAAAGAAAATGAATAAAGAACAAGGCAAATCGGGAAAACAATAATTGAAATAAAAAACGAATAGAAGATGCTCTAACAGAGCACGAAATAAAAGTAGAAAGTTGGAGTAGGAATACAAGCCAAAGTGGTTATGCAGCAGCACACCTCGGTTGGTTCGAGTCTTCGCTGCTTGTGACCACTAGCAGACTTTCAGTTGGGTTTTATACCTGCACATTCCCTTTCCTCTGTGTATTCCTTTTCCTTATTTATTGCCTTTACAATTATTTAAATAATATTTCTTCCCCGATTTCACCTTTTGTTGACTGCTACCGTAGAGGGCTTACCTCTGCAATTCCTTGCTTAAACCAGCAGGATTTACCTTGCCTTTAACTGCATTGAAAAGCACTGAGACTCTGAGACTTGAAACCAAAGAATAAATCTCATTGTTGACTGTTTGCTGCCGTGATTGCCATATAAGAGCCAAGAGATCTATAGCTACGACTACGACAGAGAGAGAAAGAGCATGATGGGGGGACACAGTTGGGGCCGATGGATGTCCCATTTGTGCCAAGTGTGTGACAATAAAATGTTTACTGATAGCCATACCCATCCAGAGACAGAGACAGCAGAAGGAGAGAGCGAAGAGCGACCCAAGGCAGGAGTCAGGAGTCAGAAACAACCAGTAAAAGCAATTGAATGTGGCACAAAGTGCTCTATCGGTTGCTGGCCGGGATTGTAGATTGTGGAATTGTGGAATGAGATCTGTGTGGGTGCCATCTATTAGAAAAGGTTGCCCAGGCCGAGTCGACTATTATAAATAATAAATGCTGACTGGTCAGCCAAAAGACCCACACATACACTGCCCCCAGGGCGCAACTTTCAGCCAGAAAAAGAAAGACAAAAACAATTTGCTGTCGCTGGAAAAAAACCCCATTCTCCATGCTTCATTCTCTCATCTCCATCTCCATCTTTGACTTTGGATTGGGTTTGGCTTGGGTTTGGGTTCTGCCTTTTGGTAGGTGTTTTTCCGGCTCACGCGCCTCTTGGCTCATAAATCTCGGTACGCCCAGAGAGAGAGAAAGAAATAAAGCTAAACGTACTACTACGTCTGTCCTGGCTGTGTCCTCCTGTGGCACCTGGCAAATTGATTTGTTGGTTTATTTGGTATGCCAGTGTGGCAAGGGGGATGGGGGCTGCCGTCTTCGTAAATTTCAGGTGTACCAAGCCGTGCCGTGCCGCCTGTTTGTGTCATAAAATACGAGCCAGCAAGAACTGTACTATACTATAGTATACCATAGTTAAGTGTCCTTCCTTTCCTGTGAAAATGACATTACGATGAAGTTAAGCAGCAAGCAATTTTCAATTGAAAAAAGTCTTCCCCCCACCGGCTGGCTCCTTCGATTCGTTTTGGTTTCCTTTGATCGATTAAATTCGATGGCCAGCCAGCCAACCACTTAATGCCCTTTAATTTAAATCAATCAATCAATCAAGCCAGCCAGCTGCTGTCCATCAATGGCTGATGCTGATGCTGCTGCGAGTTTTTCTAGACTCATTTTCCCCTCATTTATAGTTTTTCTATGGGTTGGTGGGGGTGGAAGTTTTCTGGTGGGGGGGGGGCTCTGATTTTAAGCAGCTTAAGCAGGCAGCCAGCCAGCCTACGGTTCAATGACCATTCTGGGGCTGGGATCCTTTGTCTTTCACTCTCTCTTAAGCTACTTAATTTATTTTCCAACCAATTTTCCCTTTTTCGTCTTTACCTATCTTTTCTCTACATATATATATATATCTTCCTCTCTCTCACACTCTCTCTCTCTCTGCTGTAAACTGCCTCTGTGTTTAGGTTAAGACAATTTAAAGTGGCCCCAAAATTGAAATCAAATCAAATCATTTCCAAAGCCCCCCACACCGCCCTTAAGGACTCCAGTGACCTGAATTTTGTGGACTGCCTTTGCCTGCGACTCCTCCTCATTTGAATGTGTGTGTGGGTGTGTGCGTGTGTGTGTGTGTGTGTTTGCCTATCCATTGGACTGTGTATCTGTGTGTGTGTGTTTGTGTGTTCTACAAGGGGATTTCTGCTTTAGTTTTTGGTCAAGTCTTAAGATACATTCAAGGGGGATGGCTAGGCAAAGGGCTGCACTATGGTCCCAACGACCACTTTTGTTGGCCAAAATTAATAACTCGCGAACGAAACAAGATTTTTGGATTTGGTTTTTTGCATTGGGTAGATATAATCAATAGGAACTGGATTCACAAAAAAAAAATGGGTGTGGCACCGCCTTTTTTTTATTGCATATTTAAATTTTTAGTTATAGTGGATTGCGAGTATTGAGTATATTTTGAACATTTTTGTTAAGAAATCAATTTAATTGATTTTTATATATTTTTAATGGGGCGTGGCATGCCCAAAACAATTTTTTTATTTAAAAAATAAGCAATTTTTGAAAAGTTGCCGCTAAGAGAAGAACGCTTATGATAAACTGTTCTGAAACATAAGAATAAACAAAAGAATAAATTAAACCTTCTCTGGGCATAAGAATACAAGTTTTAAAACAAGTGCGATTTCGTATTTGACTAGTATTCGTGCGATCGTGCTTGCGGCTTGAATCAATAATTTGATATTTCATCCTTCCGATACCACAAGATCTCCAGCCTGCCTTCTTTGTGTTCTACAAAATTTGTTGAAGTGTGATAGCAAAGGGCTTTAAGGCTTTTGAACACTTTCCTGTATATTTAGCCAATTCATATTTCGATTAACGTCTCTGCATCTGCCTTCCAAATTTTCCATTTTGTTACCAAAAGGTAACAAAAACTCATACAATTATCTTTAAAAAAGCTTATTAATATCATATGAAATGTCGCCATTAAGTTTAATTTTCAAATAATTGAGTTCCTTGCATGTTTTTCGCTTCTCTGATGTTCACGCGGCCAACAACTCTAAATTTTTTTATTTTAGGTCATGATCTACTAATGCAAATTATAAAATTTGTGGTGAAATGTGGGATTTTCTACTATATACATTTCAACAAGAATTGATAACTCTACGAAACACAATAGGTTTTAGGGTTGGAATAGGTTGGAATCAAAAGTTATGTCTATTCAAAAATCAGTTTTCATTCCGAATTGTCAGATGTAAAACGCCTCACTTGAACCTCAAATTACGAAGACATCACAAATACGAGATACAGGAAACTTTACAAAACACGTAGTAGAAACCCAACTTATTAAAATACAATACAAAAATTTAATCAGATAATCGTATTTTTCAATTTATTAGAGATTTAAAATTGCTATTAAATTGACACTTTTTCACTGCGCGTGCATGTGAGTGACAACGGCTGTTTTAACAGCTGATTTCACGAATGTGGCGCCATCTATGGAAATTTCGAGTACGCAACTTTTATGGTCACTCTTTTTCTAATACAGTTCGATCAAAAAAACGGTTACTTCTTTACTTTCAAAAAATGGGGTTTGGCCAACAAAAGTGGTCGTTGGGACCATAGTGGGCTGTAGCTACATCTAAGTGTGTGTGTGTGTGTGTGTGTGTGTGTGTGTGTGTGTGTGTGTGTAAAGGAGCTTTGAGATATTCGGGAAATATTTAAAGGGAATAGCAATTATAGTTCTATTTTTGTATGAGAAATCTCTTACATCTCTCTGTCTGCCTCTCTCTCTCTCCAAAGCTTGTGTGTGCCTAGACAAATGAAATCTCATAGATAAATTATGTAAATATACATTGCTTAAGATTTTCAATCACATTTTGATACAGTTTTTCCTACACTTTCGCCTGGATTGAAAAGTTACCTTAGAACTCTCGGATTTTGCTACATTTTCTGATACATTTTTCTGATATGTTTTAAGCAATTGAAGCTATTTGATTTGCTTGAAATCTTGTAGATAAAATATATAATTATAAATTAATACAGAACTAGAAAGACCGGCCACGCTTTACAGTGGCACGTGCGTCGAATATATACGTTAAATATAATTTTATTTTTATTGAATTGAAATTATTTAACAGAATGACACAAATAGAAATGAAATAGGCGTTCAAACACACACATTTTAAGACAAAATTTGAGATTTATGTTTGTTTAGCGCATGCAATTTGGTGCACGCGTTGCGGTGATATTTTTTTCTACAAATTTATAGTATAGATTGGGCAAAGTTTTGATACATTTTGCCTATAATTTGCACAGACTTTTTGTCGTTGAACATTTTATATTTATATTATTAATTTCCTTATCTCTTATAGTCCCTTTTTGGATTAGTTTCATTGTTGAAGTAACTTTACATATAAGACCTTTTGATACCTTTTTTTCCCATAACTTTCTTCGCTCTTTGTTCACTCTTAAAATGTCTCTACAATTTCCCTTTCTTGCCTCTTTCTCTGTCTTTGATTTGCTGTGACCTTTTTTTTGGGGAGTGGGGTGGGTGTGTGTGGTTTCTGGAATGTCCTTGGAATCAATTGCCTGCATGACCTGCATTGTGAAATGTCATCATTTACCCTAACAAAATCTTTCAATATTTCATGACGCAATCAATAAACGTGAACCAACAACAACAACAATAAGCCACGTGGCGGCACTAACAATGCACGTAAGTTGCAGATACATTTCAGGGGGGGGGGGCTGATTGGCATTCTTAACCCACCCCACACACACACACACACACAGCAAAGGGAGGGTTGGGGAGCAGCTCTGCTGACATTTAGCTACAAATTCGTTCTGCAATTCGTTTCACCTGCATATTTGGCCAATAAATTGGGCTTACAGGCAGGCAGGTCTGTATATGCCTTATCCTAAACTCCCATCAGTGCCTGTGCCGCACTACCCCAGCGTAGAGCCTTGCCACTGCCACTGCCTTTGCCTCTGCAGGTGCACACTCCTGCACTCCTATCGCTGCAGCAGTGGCAGCAGCAAAATGTCAAAGTTCAATGTGCAATTTAAATGCAACACTCTGCAAATGTTGAGGGGGTTCCCTATGCCAAAAAAAGCACCCGAAAAAAGTAAAGATGAATAGAAATTGCAAACAATTTGTATTTAAATTTTTGTGTGTGTCTGCCGCATGGTTGAATGCCGCATGTGCCGCCTGTGCTGCATGCTACCTGCGGCTGTTTTTAATTGGCAAATAAAAATGCGAGCACACGGACAAAAAAGGGTATACGTCTCTCCTCTTCTTTTTTGGTTTTTGCATATGAATGAATGCACAAATGAAATGCAATGCGAGCGATTCCAACAAAATTGAAATTGATGTGCAAAAATCAAGCGACCAAAACCCACACAAAAAAATTCTATAGAAAGGCAAATAAAATGCAAGAAAGCACCACACACACACACATACGTGTGTGGGTGTCTTTTTGGGGGAAATCCCCCAGCTGACAGAGCAGGAAGCATCGATTATTCAAAAACATCCGCAATTCCGTATGGATGGATGGAAGGAGAAGCGCTTATACAACAATAGCGCCATCTACATACATACATACGTATCCCAGCGCCATCTTTGCGCGCAGTTTGTCAAAAATTATATTCACTTTTTTATCCATGGTATATGTAGTTGTTTTTTTTTTTTTGGGTGGCAGAATTTATAGACCTATATGGGGCAGATAGATAGGGTTCGTGATAGGTGTTAAGGCATGAACATTGGTTGGGTTTTTGGTTGAGGTTCGTTAGGGAATAGAATAGAACCTTTGGATACCACAAAACTACGGGAAATATATGTAAGAAAATATTTACTATGTTCTTAATGCTTTAAAAATTATAGATCTTTTATAAATGTATGGCATAAGGATTGATTATGTGGAGTAAATGTAGAGGTACTCAAGGCTCACTGTCTAACAAGTCACTTGTGCCTCGCTCAGAACATTTCGACAGATTATTTATCCCTAAAGAAGATACAGAGTTTTAAATATATTATTTGGAATACCAAACAATTAAATCTTATAATAGAAATGCTGCTAAAATTGTATTTATCGAGCACTCTTCTAATACTTCTCTTAGCAGAATTAAACACGGAATTACCAGATAAATTTTGTAAAAGCTAAAATAATATGCCATAAATATTTTAAGGCACCAATCTATATAACTGATTTTAAATGTATTATCTGGAAGCAATCTCTCATATTTATAGTACCCCAAATAGTTATAATTTTTAAAGAATTTTCAGGCATACCTTTTTATTTTCTTCATTTATTTATTTAGTTATATATTTGTTACATATATCTGTGATTGATCTGTGATTTCAATCAGCAAACTCTCTCTCTGTAATCCCCAAACAATCACTTCAATTACCCATCATCGTAGCCATTCCAGGGTATCCCCCCACTCATTGAGTTTCCTGTTTCCATGGTGGGGATCCCATTTTTATCCTCATTTGCTTTGCTTTTGCTTCTGCTCGTTGGATTGGATGTGGCACTGTCGTTTTAGTGTCTATTGTCGCGTGGACACCGAACAGTGGCATCCACACACACACACACACGACACACGCCCACACACACACGAGACACATTGATAGGTTCATCCTGTGTACAGTGTGGGTTCCTGTGTCCCTGTATCCTGTTCTGATCTCTCCCTCGCTCTCGCTCTCTCTTCTGCTGCTTTTTATTTGCCTCCTTCTCATTCATATGCATGACGATGTGTGTCCATTTTTGTGGCTTTGTCATTAATGCATAAAAAATGCTAATGGGTCGGCGTTTATGTCAACGCTTTCTGGCCTGGTTCTGGCCCAAAAAAAAAAGGTGCAAACTGTTTGTTGTTGCCCGTTTTGTACGTAGTTCTGGTTGCTTGTTTGGGGGGTTGGGGGAAATGCTTGTCGTAATGCCTTTTAAATGAAGTTGTGCGCCATTTGCCATTTGAAGTTTTTGGCTGTGCGATTGCAGAGTGAAGAGTTCGGAGTTCCCCACCTCCCCTCCCTCTAGCAATCCCTATTTTGGCCATGTTTTGGCCGTTTGCAATGATGGCCACCAAATTGAGTTTTGGCTTTCGTGATGAGTGGTTTTTCTTCCTGTTGATCCTTTTTCCTGTTTAGTGTTTTTTGTGTTCCCTTCTTCTTGTTGTTTTTGGTTGTAGGATAAGCTGCAATGTCAGAATTGGGTCATGCCCTTTGCTGTTGGGGTGCGGGGTTTGTAATGCCAAAAAGGGTAATTGTGTGTAAGTGTGTGTAGATGGCTTTCGCATTAAGAGAAGACAGAGAGTCCCGTGCCAGATTGTGTTTATGAATGGCCAACCGATAAGGCTGCTTCGTGTGCTTCGAGTGTGATTCTAATGAAGAGAGAGAAGAGAGAGATTCTTGTAGAGAGAGAGAGACGTGATTATGGGCTGTATAGAGGTGTATATTGTTAGTGTTTCTTAGGCACATAATGGCATCTAAATACTCACTTAATTCTGTTTTAAATGCCAACGTTTGCGGGCTAATATCTTTGCCCGCACTCGTAGTAGCACATAGAAGAACACTGAGAAGCTCATCAGCAGCAAATTGTAAATTTTCCAAGCAAGTTTCAAGGGGCGTGGTGGCTTGTGGTTAGCCAGTTCCAGCTTAACGGTCCACACAAAGAACCGAAAGTAGTCCTTCTCCAAATGATGCACCAGAAAGAGCAGCAATACGAGGGCCAGCAGCAGACAATCCAATTTGGAATTGCTTTTGGGCAACTGCACTACTTCAGCTTCACTTTCTGTAGTTTCTTCGGAATCTTCTTCATATTCATATTCGATTAAGGGCAACTCACTTGGCTCTTCGATATCGCACTCGCTCTCCGTAGTCCAACCGGTTTGATCGGCGATTTCTGATATATCGTTTTGCTCTTCCATATTGCCAGGTTGTTTGAGCCGCTTCAAAGGGTTTTATGTTTGTGATTTGGCAGCTATTTTGACAGCTTTGTCGCCGCTGCTATGCTGTTATCGATACGCACCAAAAAGTGCTATCGAACGAGGCTAACTTAACTTATCGTTGCTGCTTTTGTTTTGCACTCTTTCCCTTGCTCTTTTGTTCACTCTTTTGCCTCTTTCTTTTGCCTATAAATAACCTGCAAACTTTAAAAGATTCCCCCCAAAAGTTGCCCCACTGTGGTGTGGTGTCTGTGCGCCTTAGGAAATCAACGATCCAAGTCCGACCATTAATGCTACACTCTAAGGCTGCCCCCCCCCAAACAGCCACACCTCTAGCTGCCACCTAGCTCTCAGTGTGCCCCCAGCTGCCACCTCTCCAATACCTATGCAAATGCGTGTGTGTGTGTGTGTGTGTTTGTTTTGGCCACGGGTTTTAGTGTTATCGGGGCGTCGACATCACTAGCGCGTAACGCGAAAAATTTTTCAGCCAATGCGCCAAAAATCGTTGTTTGCCTTCGTTCGGGCTCCTCTCTGCCTCCCCCACCCCCCCTGAAGCATCGTCTCTCTGCCCTGCAGCGACCTATGACCAGAGGCAAAAGCAAACTAAAACGCCTGAAGGACGCGCGCGTGTAACGTGCCCCGAAACGAGTCAAGTGGAGTGGAGTGGAGTGGCATGGAGTTCATTTCATCAACGGGGCCTGCGTTATTGCAGCCTGATGGTTGGTTGGTGGGGCAAGGCCACACACACAGCCAAATGCGAGGCACATGCGGGGCAAGCGGAATGATTGGTGGTTTTGAGAGGGCCGGGCACCAGGGACCGCAGTCAAAATGGCAATTTATCATTTTGTATTTAAGCGAGTTGCAGGTGAGCAGAGCAGAGCTGGAGGATAGCCCGGTGGAAAGCCAAACACAAACCAATGTGGAAAACCTCAAAAAAACGAAACGAAATAAAAGGCTGACTGACTGCCATGTGGGCCACGTATTTTTAGATACTAACAAGTGATAAAAGGCAAACCACGTAGGCAGCCCCCCACTCCAGCTCATTCTGGCATCCTGCAACCATCACACACGGATGGATTGGTAGATTGTTGGATGGATTGCCGGATGGCTGACTGACTGACTGACTGACTGACTAGCTGGATGGCTGAATGTGATGACTGACTGACAAACTGAGGGACTGCCTGACACCTACTGATGGCAAGGCAAAGAAAGGAGAACCAAACTGAACCGAACCGCACTGAGACCCACCAGGGGCTAAAGGCCCTGACGCGGCATTCCTTAACTGCGTATCCATCAATGTCGTACCACCCCCCGACCCACCGAAAAAAGATTCCCCCGCTGCTGTTGCTCCCTCCTACCGCTGCTGCTTCTGCTGCTGACGTGCCTGCATTAAACCTACACACACACAGAAGACAGACAGCACACACACACACAGGCAAAAAAAAACGAAGAAATTGAAAGGCTTTTTATAGGCACACATCGTACTTCAGCCCCTCCCTTCAGCCATCAGCCTACATCCTTCAGCCCGGAGATCCAACAGCCATCCAAGCAGAAGCTGCTAAATTTTTTGGCAATTCAATTGATGGAAGGAACAGAACGGGGAACACACCCCACCCCCACCCACCCAAGGCGTTTGCTTTTAAATGTTATATAGACGCCACTTGGCTTCTGCTTCCTGTTCCGCGAACGGAACTCCTGCCACAGAATCCCCCCCTGCCACACAGCTACTCCTGTTTCTGCCACCCCCCCTCCAGCTTCAGCTATCAGTTCTGTCTTTTGCCACTTCTTGGGTTCCTGCTGCTACCTCTGCTGCTGCTGCTATCTCTCTCTCTCTTGGGTAGAGAGCTGCGTGGTTTATTAGCTGATCCCATCGTCTTGACAAGCTACTTTTGACACGCCCCCCTCCGCCCCCATAACAAATACAGGAAGTCTTAGGCGGTAATTTACTTTTCAGCGCTTCACTCGGCAAATTATGCAAGACTCTCCCTCTCCCTCACCCCAACCCAACATCAGATCCTGCCCCATGCCACAGCGTTGTCTGCCCTGAATTATGGTGGCAGCTTAAAGTTTCCTTGCCCTTTACCCCCAAACCACCCCACTCTCGCTGCTCTCTGGCATGGCAGAAGAGAGCAGAGCATTAGAAGTTTTTCAAGTACTTTGTAAATTCTTTTTGG
The DNA here is from genome assembly GCA_009664405.1 of Drosophila bifasciata. Taxonomy (NCBI): domain Eukaryota; kingdom Metazoa; phylum Arthropoda; class Insecta; order Diptera; family Drosophilidae; genus Drosophila; species Drosophila bifasciata. The sequence goes on along the minus strand of CM019044.1, from coordinate 43,282,620 downwards.
TTTTTAGATTTCTTTTTGCCACACAAAAAAATTGAAATAAAAAAGAAATGGAATATAAAGAAATACAAATTTAAATTTCTGAATGAAAGTTATCCCAGAAAGATTTGACTGAAAGATGGGCTCTAATGTAAATCTATCTTTGGGAAATCTGTCTATGGGAAAACCACAAAGAACACAATTATAAGCAACGAAAAGGGGGGGAGCTTAAAGGAAGTGTCTTAGGGGTTGATTTTTCAAACATAATGAAAGATATACGAGTACTCGAGTTAGAGTATTTTTTAATATAATTTACAGTATTTTATGACTGTAAGAAATTCAAAAGAAATCTAAAGAAAAATGCATTATAAATTGTGTGATTTTTAGTAAATATTTTCTGCTACATTTGGCTATGAAAAACACCCAGAAAACCCGCAGAAAATATCTAAAATACTATCTAGAAATTATCTTTTATTGAATAGCAAACAAATTTTTGGCAAACTTTCTTCTCTTAAAGGTAAACATTCCTCGTACAATCAATTATTCAATTCAGCAGTTTCCCCCCTTTTTTGTGCTACCTTAACTTTCCCTTCAATTATAGCCGATAAATACCGATAAATAACTTTGTTATCCCTGCCAAAATCTCCGCAACAATCTAGAAATCTGCTCATAATACCCCATCATAACCATCAAAAATCTATACCCAGAACAGCTCCCAGTAGACCAGCGAGGATACAGCAGCCAGTAGGCCAGTATCCAGAGTACCCAGAGTACCCAGTATCCAGTTGCCGTGTCTCGTTTTTTTGTTCTGTATCGCAATTGCAGTTTTAACCTTTAAGGATTGGCCCAACCACCACCATTTACCATTCACCCTTGTTAGCCCCTGCTTTCACTTTGGCTTTTACTTTCACTTGTACTTTCTTTTTGTTGTTTTTGTTGTTGTTGCTATCCATCCGTGTCACCTTTTTTTTTGGCAGTCAGTCGAAGAGGAGAGAACTCATAATCAGGACACGTGCTGCCGTTCATTGTTTCGTTTCTTTCATTTACTTTTAGCCGTGAAGTTTACCTCCCCACAACACCACCCCTAGTCCCCCTCCTCTGCTACTACTCGTATTTCCCACTGCTTTTTCTTCCTTACTTTTGCCTTTCAAATTGTCAAAGTTTGGTCCCTGGCAGTGGCAGGCGGTAGGGGGGGGCGCCTAACTACTTTCCTTTGCTGCTTTCCTTTCCGCTTTTCGGCTTTTATGTGATGCTTTTTATTTAGTCAATGACTTTGACGTCGCGACAACTTTAATCGAATACAATTTCAGCTGCAGAGGTGAGGAAACCCCCCCCAACACTCTCCCACCCCGCCCCCTCGCTGACTGATTTTGAAGGTGTGCGCACGCGTTTTGCTTAATGCCGCGTAAATTGTTTCGCAGTCCCCAAGAAAACTTTTGCACATTTCTCGCGTTTAGCCGAACATTTACATATTAACCCGTAAACTGTGTAGGCAGTACTACCCACCCCACACCACCCACTGCTGCTGCTGAGAGCTGAGAGTTTACCCGGGAGAAAGCGAGAGAGAGAGAGCGGCTTAGCTTAGGTCCAAAAATAGTTTTCAATTAGTCTGCCTTTTAGGGGGTGGTGGAGTGGCTGATTCATAAAACTTTTCTGCTTTGCTCAGCCCAAAAAATTAATGCGCATTTTTATTGGTAAGCACAATTTTGTTGTTTATCTCTTCTGGCCCAAAAGTAGTTATTGGCCAAAGATATAACCCAAAAAGAGAGAGCGAGAGAGCGAGTGGAAACTTGTTATTGTTTGTGCAGTATCTGGGATTTTGTAGCTTGAATTTTGTATCTTTGATTAAGCAATATTTGGAGCAGCTATGGCTTAGATTTCTTGCCGGAAAGCCAGTGGCATATATTTTATGTTTTATTGCTGCCTTTGTGTACCTTTTGCTTGGGTTATAAATCTTAAAAATATTAACTAAAGACACACACAACACACACATGTGGCAGTGTGGCAGTACATTTTGCAGCTAAATTTGAATTTATCGCCTGCCCCGAGCATTAGTTGAACGCTAGAAAGAATAAAGGAGAAAGGGGAGGAGGAGCAGCAGGAACAAATTCTGGCAAGGCTTAACTGTTGTGTGGAGGAGCCCTCTGGATGAAATAGGACTAAAAGTTAAATGGAAATCTATGGCTTTGTGGCTTTACAAGGCCAACGGGGATTGTACTAGGCCAAAACGGGTTGCTGCTGCCTCGCAAAAATGGCCAAAGGAAAAAGCATAATAATATTATAAGCTGCAGCAGCAGGTGGGGTGTGGCATGGAATAAAGGAGGCAGCCTGAAATATAATGTAAAATGAAAGTCAAATAAAAAAGAGAAAATGCCCAAAGAATAGAAAAAATAAAGAATGAAAATATGGATTAGCGGCGGGAAAAACTAAAGGGAAGAGATGGAGGAAGAAAAAGTAAAAAAACTAAGACTTTAAAATTACAATAAAAGAACAAAAAAAATTAAATTTAATACACTATAAAGAAAGAGTCTAAAGGAACAGCAGAGGGTACGAAAATTTGCCTAAAACAGAGAAAGAAACAGCTGAAGCTAGCAAAATAAAAAGCTTAAAGCCAGAAAGAGAGTAGAAAGGAAAGTGTAGACCAACCAAGAAGTACTTAGAAAGTTTAGAATATAAGACTGGCGGCTCCAAGGAAAAATAAGTTAGGAATCAGTGGAGGAGTCGGATAAAGGAAAGACGGAGCTAAGTATAGGAAAAGTACAAGAATCTGAGGAGGAGTCCGATAAAGTAGAGAGGAAGCTAAGTATAGGAAAACTATAAGAATGGGAAGCCCACAAATGGAATTAAAAAATCACAGAAAAAGAAACACTGAAGTGGAAATAGGAGCCAAAGCAAGACAGAGTAAAACAACAACAAGTACAAGGCCAGAGAGAGAGAGAGAGAGAGAGAGAGAAAGGGAGACCAAACCTTATTTTCTATGAAGTTCTTTTGCAAAAGTTCCTTTTTTTTTGACATCTCTGATTGGTGTGGCAAAATCACTCAGAAATCCTCATCCACAAATGTCAGAGAGCATCACAAAAGAACAAAAAAAACTTCCCCCTCCCCCACCCCGACACACACACACACACACAAAAGAGAAAACCAACTGCAGCCTTGTTAGACGTCAGACGAAAGAAAAGGAAACAAAACGAAAAACGATGAAACCAAACAAAAAAACGCAACTCTAAGCGCAACTGTACTTCCTGTACTTTCGCACTTTCGGCCACATCTTAAGAACAAAAAAACACTGAGAGAAATACATATATATATGTATGTGCAGTATAGAAATATATATTTATATATGGAATGTCTTTCGGTATGAGCAACAGCAATTGCAGAATATCAATGTGACAAGGATCCCAGGACCCCGTGGAATGGGTACCCTGCGGATTCCATCTGTCAACTCGTTAGCTCAAGGATGTGTTTACGCAGCCTGGGCCTTAAACAGGGCGTAACTATATCCTGGAGACAACAATGCATCAGTTGGTGGGTCCTTGCCAACGGAGAGGTGCAGGTCTTCCTTCATTTTGGAGTCCTTCCTAGTAGATCAATCTCAGGGTGTAACACTTGCGCAGCAGTGGAAGTAGCGATCCTCCATAGTCACTTGAGAATAACCCTTCCAGTTTTGAACCACTTTTTCGATGATCATCTCAATGATCGTAAGAGAGCAGTGTTCTTGTTCAGTGACGGGTTAACAATCGAACAGGAAGCTCAATGTAACCTACGGCGTCCCATCTGTTTTGTACTCTTTGAGTACAGTAGTTCGATTTGTTCTTCAGGTATTCCGAAAGCTACCTGCCTCGATGGCCTTCCTCTTGGCTACAGTTTTCTTGGGCGAGACTTTGGTGTCACACTTCAGGCACTACTGTGGCATACAGTTGCCTCCAGGCGGTCCTCTGGCGGTCGCCCTCTGGGCGTCTGTACGTTGGAGAACATTCCTATGTGGGGGAGCTCCTATGTTTGTTCCACAAACTGCCAACACAGACTAACAAACTCAAATAGAATTATAGTCGACATTTCACTCTATACGCTGACTAGATTTCAGATTTTGCTACATTTAATTTCAGTACCCAGTTTTGCTCTTTCCTTTGTCTTTTTTTTTCCAGTGTAGTTTTCTTCATGTTTTCTGACGCCTGGCCCTGCCCTGCCCTGACACACACACACACAAAAAAGTGATGGAGTTGCTGTAGCCCGCATTTCGAGGCTAAATGTCGAAAACTTTCACGGCGAAAACTTACTAACGCCCGCCGGAATCCTCCTACACCCCGCCCCCAAAGGCGCCCACGCCCGCCCCAGTCCACATAGAACATGGAGAACAATGAACACTCTTTTTTTTGTTGTTTTTTTTTGTTGTTTTGATTAGACGAAACGCCAAGCCCGCGTCAGGTAATCGTCTGCGGGTTGCCTGCCACAAAAGGCGGGGGTTCTGGAGGCTACACTAGTGGAAATTGAACCTCAAGTGTTGGCATCAGATGTGGGTGTGGGTGTGAACTGTGTGCAGTGGGTGTGCCTCTCCACTGATGGGAATCAAATAAATAAAAAAGAAACTAAACCACAAGATGACGTCGTTGCCATGACGAATGTGGGAGGCGGATCGTTTTGTTAATTCGATAAATCTATGGCCATCGAAAATGAAGGCAGAGAAAAACGCAAAGGCAAGCGAGCGAGCGTTTTCAGTAGCTGAGAAGCGTTCGAACAGAGCGGGGCTAAGACCCAGTGGGAGAGAGAGAAAAGGGAGAAGAAAGCAACTGTGTGTGTGTGTATCTTTGTGTGTTTGTGTGTTATTATTGATGGCTTCTTTACTTTAACATTGCAGCAGCAGCAGTCGAGGAGCCTCATTAGTGAGTGAAACACAGAGACACACTTACAGCCAAGTGTAAGTAAGGCAAGTGGCAAGCGAGAGAGGCATCCACATCGTTATGGACTCACCTACACCGCCAATTGTCATCGAGGATTCAAACGGTTCAGCAATGGATGCCTGTTTCACGGCATTCGATAAGGATGGGTATGTAAAAACTAACTACAAAATATATAACCAAAAAAATCATTCCAAATATTCATTCCTCTGTGTGTAAGCTGACCCTTTGGGGCTTGCCTTTTGGGCCATAATTATGCCCATCAGCAAATAATCGAATAATCAGCAGTGGAAATTATTCCTGAATTATTCCCTTTAATTATATAATTTGGCACCGCATAACTTTGTTTTTTTTTTGTGTAGAAATATTATATAATTACGTTTGTAATAATATATGAAAAAATATTATTTTACGTGCAACCGCAATGTAAATGATTATTAACAAAATATGCAGCGGAAAAAATAAAGCAAAAATAAATAAAGGATCGCAAATAAACATTCCGAGCAAATGCAACAAAATTCCCAAAATAAATGCAAATAACAAAACTAAAACAAAAAATGCTATGAAAATATTTCGCATTAAAAACCAAATAAAATATTCCTGAAATTAAGCGAATTAATGCACTCCACGCTCCACTTTCCGCTCTCCGGCTTCGGTGTTTTAGAGTGTTTTTAGTGACCACAGAAACCGCAAAAAAAAAATGTAAATTTATTTGATTAAAACTCGAAAAAGGGAGCCCCCCACAACCAGAATGGTAACTCGACTATAAATGGACATGAATTAATTCTAATTGGCATTTTAAAATGGCATTTTACAAACAGCAAATCAATAAATGCAAATGTGGGCAAATAATAAATTATATGGCAAGAGCGGTGGGGGGGGCTAAATGTGATAAAAACTGAAAGTTTCGACAGCTAAAATGTAAAATATTTAATCCGGGAAATTGTGAGCAAAATTGAAAGTTACATGTGAAAAAAAAACAAGAGAAATTATAGCTTGGTGAGCGTGAGCAAATGGAATATTTTGGAAATTAATTTAAAATGTTTTTGTGTTAAAAAAATGCCAAAAAAATTATAAAAAAAAATATTTAAAATTTGTAAAAATATCTTAAGTATTGGATCACAAATTCTAAGCAATGAAATTAGTGTGAAGTTATAGAGAACTATTAGACAGCGAATAACTAAATCAACTAACCAAAAAAAGCCAGACAAGTTTTGAAATTCATATAAAATTTTTTGTTTTTTCTTAATAAAAATACCAAAAAATTAAAAAAAAATTTTTCAAAATTATAAAAGATATGTTTAGTATAGGCTTACAATTTCTAAGCCATAACTAATACAAGTAACCCTTTTAGCAAGGTTTCCAAATGTGTCTTAGCTTTCTTTACAGTCTCTCTTTATGAAACAAAGAACATAATTAACTAAAATATCTAAAAGTATTCCTTAACTTAAACACACACCCATTTTACACCCATAGTACACCCCTCTCCCAGCATGCCATTAATTACACAAAAACTTTTTGCTAACCTTTTGAACTTTTATCTCAAATGCTTTCCCTTTTCTCGCTTTCTCTCTCTTTCTCCCCCCCTTGGACAGCGATGACCGCCTGAATCTCACTGAGTTTTCGGTTATCTGCCGCGCTCTGTTCCGCAACGATAAGGGACATATCTACGATGTGCCAGCGGAACGCCTCGAGCAGATATTCGCTGTATTCGATACGAATGCGGATGGGTATATCGATAGGGAGGAGTTTAAATTCTGTTGGAATCAATGGATCAAAACGGTAAGCGCTGAACGCTCCTTTTTTATGCCTTTTTCTGAGTCCCCTTTGGTGTGTTCTGTTCTCCCTTCTGGTGGGCAGTTCATCTGAACTCTTTGCTTGTAGCTGTTCCCATCATTTGTATGCTTTCTGTTCCTAGATATTTAATAATAACTGTTCCCATCTTCTGATTTCCGTTCCCATCTGCCAGCTAAGAGTTTCTGCTTTCTGTTCCCAGATATTTAATACCAACTGTTCCCATCTTCTGCTTTCTGTTCTCAGATATTTAATACTAACTGTTCCCATCTTCTGAGATCTGTTCCCATCTGCCAGCTAAGAGTTTCTGCTTTCTGTTCCCAGATCTTTAATACTAACTGTTCCCATCTTTTGCTTTCTGTTCCTAGATATTTAATACTAACTGTTCCCATATTCTGATTTCCGTTCCCATCTGCCAGCTAAGAGTTTCTGCTTTCTGCTCCCAGATCTTTAATACTAACTGTTCCCATTTTATGCTTTCTGTTCCTAGATCTTTAATACTAACTGTTCCCATCTTCTGATTTCTGTTCCCATCTGCCTGCTTAGAGTTTCTGCTTTCTGTTCCCAGATCTTTAATACTAACTGTTCCCATCTTATGCTTTCTGTTCCTAGATCTTTAATACTAACTGTTCCCATCTTCTGATTTCTGTTCCCATCTGCCAGCTAAGAGTTTCTGCTTTCTGTTCACATCTCTTCATATAGCTTCTGTTCCCATTCGTTCCTCCCATTTCTGTTCCCATATCTCTACTCATATCTGCGCCCCATCTTAGAGTCTCTGATTCTGCTTTCTGTTCCCATCTCCGTTACAGCTTTCTGTTCTCTATCTCTCATGCCGCTTTCTGTTCCCCAATAACTGGTACTACTTGCCATTCTGTTATCTCCTGTCCCCATCTCTATACCCTCCTCTCATTTCCCTCCCTTTGCACACTTTTTACACTATTTATGAATTCCTGTTGTTGCGGCTAACGTTTTTCGGGCTGTGATTATTCAGTGATTCATATCCGGGGACTCGTAAAATCATAAAAAATGTGATAATAAAATATTTGTCAACATGTTTCCCGGCAGCCCAGCCACACCAACCACACACCACCAATACCACCCACACACGCACGCACACGGAGACACACACACACACACAGACACACACGCATAAGCAGTGGTGAGAGTGGCATAAGAGGGGGTGGCAACGGCACTCACATGGGGCTAAAATTTTGCAATCAAAGTGGCCGAGTACTCGGATTGTGTGTGTAATTCAATCCTGATCAGAGTCGGCTTTTAGGTGTAGTAGGGGAAGAGAGGGAAGGAGGGAATGGGGGGGGAGCGATTGGGGATGTGCAAAATGTCGCTTACAGCGAATGTCACACGTCATGGGGGGATTGCTTTCATCATCATTTCCATTTCCACATCCATTTCCATTGCCATTGCCATTCCCCTTGCCATTGCCATGCCCCTTACCATACCCATGCCCCTTACCATTGCCATGCCCCTTACCATGCCCATTCCCCTGCATTTCCATTCCGCATTTCGTGTTTGGCATCCAGCATCCCACATCATCATCGTCAGTCGGTTGGTTGGTTTGGCGGCTGCCATTGGCATTGCCACTGCTACTTCGTGACAGGCAGGCAGGCAGGCCAGAAGCAGCCGTAACTGTGGCAGAGAGGCAGAGAGGCAACAGCAGCAGAGGCAGCGTATGCAAATGTGATAATCTGATGCCCGGGAACGCTGCTTCGGCTGCTTTGGCTGCCGCAAATTTCCCCCAACCAAACCAAACCCCAAACACACACACGCTGGCCAGACGCCGCACGTAAAGTGATAAAAATGCGTGACAAATAAAATGCCACAAGTCAGCGGCAAGGAAGGGGGAAAGGCAGGCAGTCAGGGGGAAGGCAAAAATATGTTTGGAAAGCGACAAAATACGAGTGGCAGGGGGGTGGGGCTGCGGGGCAGTGTATGCTACGCCTGGCAAGTGTGAGGAGGGGAAAGCCAAGCCAGAGCCAAGACTGCATTCAAGAGTTGCTTTGGATATTAAAAAAAATGTGGCAAAGGGGCAGGGCAGTGAAATTTTTCAAATAATTTTATTGTAGTCTATGACTTCCCCCCCAACCCCACACATCTACATTTACATCTACAGCTACACATCTACAGTTACATCTACATCTACATCTACAGCTCCATTTCCAGCTGCCTTTCATGCCTTTTCTTTTTATTCTTTTTCTGCTATTTTTTTCATTTGCATCATACAACTTTGTTCTGCCACAGTCACTGCCATAAAATTGCGTACGTGATGGAGGGACAGAAATTTGCCAGAAGGACTTCTTTATTTGTTGGGGCTTCTTCCAGGCGGGACTTGCACAACTTTAAGCTACTTGAAACCGTAGCCAAGTTTCCCCCATTTTCCATTTCCATTTCCATTTTGTGCCTGAGAAATCAAAGTTTATTTGAGGGGAAAATGGAAAATGTCTATATTTAGGCATTTATTTGTGGCACAAAGTTGTGGATTGAAGGACTTCAAAAATGCTTGAAAGACTTTTTCAATGCATTAAACAAAATGTATAATATTGGGGGGTAGTCTTTGATTTTTGGGGTCACATTTTTTGCTGTTTTTGGGGTCACATCTTTTGCTGTTTGAACTGAAAAATGTCTGCAAAATATCCCAGAATATTTTTGGGAATTTATTCAACAAACAGAGCATAAACTTTTTGGTTCTTTAAATATGTAAATACATACACAGATTGCCATATAAAAAAGTACATAATTATTTATAAATATAATCCTTTCAGCACAAAAATTTTACGTAAATTTCTGACAAAAATCATTTTTGCGCAGAAATTTGCAATGGATAAAACCGATACTCATTTATCCCATTTGTAATACAGAGATGTCAACTTTGGGATGACACACAGTCCTGTGTCCTGTATTTTCGCTTGATACAAAAATTATTACGTGTACGCAGTGTGTGCTCTGACTGCCTGTTGAGCCCGACTCTCACGTCACACGCGACAAATTATTTCACGAAATGTGAAAAAAATAATAATAATTTTTTCTTTCATATATTTGATATGCCATTTACCCCGCCTCCAGCCTGCAGCTCCCACCCCCGCTTCGACTGTCCCACAAATTGTGTAATATTGTATAAAAAATTTATTAACGCATAAAAAGAAAAAAACAGAAACGAACGAACAGGATGCGAATGAAAATCTTCCCGGCAGCTGATATTGTAATAACGGGCAACACTTAAAAAAATGACAGCCACACCCCGCCCCCACCCACAGCCAGTCGCAGTTTTTCCCCCGAAAAAAAGGAGCGAAAAAAATTGCTCGGCTGGCCCCATAAAATTGACTTTTGTTTGTATTTCCGCATGAATTGCATAAATGGTAATTTTGCAGTTTAATGTTTGCGAGAGGAGGAGGAAAAACAAGCCGCACCCCGAAACAAAATTTGCATAATAAACAAATCAACTGATAGACGAAAATGCAAAAGAGAGAGAGATGGAGTAAGGGAGAGAGGGAGAGAGGTGCTGCAGGAGGAGCTAGAGCTAGAGTGTTTGGCGCTTAGAATTATGTGAATGGAAAGTTTTTTGGGGGGGGCAGACAGACAGATAGATGGATAGAGACTCTGTGTGTGTGGAAATTAAATAAACGCATAAATAGAACATTAACGCCATAAATCATTTGCATTTCGGTAGGTGGCTGCTACATACATACATATATCTTTCAACTATCTGTGTGTAGCTATCTCTCTCTCTTTCTGCCCATTTCTCCTCGCCATTTTCGATTGAAGTGTGTTCGACGGTAAAACGGAAATGAAAATGAAAAGGCAAATTTATGGAAATAATAATAATAATACTCGCGTAATAACCGAAAGCAAAATGTCTGTCCTGTCAGTCCGCTGGCTTCAATGATTTCCGCGCGTGTCCAGAATTTCTGTTTCAATGAATCTCCCAGCACCCACCCCATCCCCCTCCTCGTTGGCAAATAAAAAAGGTACAATTTTGATTTATAAACATAATTCAATATCGCTTGATGTTTTTATTGTGTGTGTGTGTGTGTATTTGTTTGTAAAATGCTTAATTTATGTGCTTAAATGTGCAGAAAATGTGCACAGGGGCCCATCTAAAGTACTTCTTCCATCACTGAGTGCTTCAGTGGTTTTCCATTTTCCAAAGGTAGAGAGAGTGGGTGGACTGTGTCCTGAGCCGTGAAATGCTGCGGTTTTTTGATGAGGGACCAAACCCAACGGAAACCCTCAGACGACAGTTGCGGCTGTCTGCCCTTTTCTATATAATAATACTATACCTAAATAATTAATTGACAACAAAGGTACAAGGGATACCGGGCGCATACATACGTTAATAAACCCCCTCGCTCTCTATGTCAGTTTTTGGGTTGAGGTGGGTGGTTTGGGGGGGGCGGCACTTTATTTAATACGAATCTATTTCTTTTGTTCTGCTTTTGTACTTCAACTCAATTGACTCAAAGCTGCAGAAGGAACTCCTTTGCTGCTTGTTGTGGGTTTTCTTTTTTTTTTTTTTTTTTTTTTTTTTTTTTTGTAAATATTTCATTTTGTTTAAACTGCTTTTATATTTCGTGTATAATAATAAATTTATGGCCTCCCTCCTCCACACCTGGGGAGGTCCCTTTATGGCTGCAGTGTGCGTGGCATGCCACATATATCATAGCGTGGCATCATCATATAGTTCATTGAACCTCTACTCCCCTGCTGGCTGCCTGCCACACCGCTCAAAAATTCAGCAACAGCTTTAAGTGTCTTACAATGTCGACCGTTAATCTTGCCACAGATATATGTGGCACATATACTACTTACTCTTGTGTGTGTGTGTGCTCCTTTATAATGTCTTCATTTCATGAGGCATTTTTTTTTGTTCGTTTGCTTTGTTACGCACCAACACCGCGTGGCAGAAAGATGAGTGTGGCAAGGGGGCAGGGGCCGGGGCAGTGCCAAAAAGTCTTCGCCCATGCAACTTCTCTGCTCAGCAAGCGGAAAATAATATCTGGGCTATAAATTTCGCTTAGTTTTTCCTCCTGCTGCTGCTCCTGCTCTAAGCTTAATTTCCACTGACCCATCTCTGGGCTCTCTCTGGGCTGTGGGCTTTTCCCCAGACAGCAGCCTCACCTCTCCGACTGTCGACTGATGAAAGTTTAACGACCAAAGTTGACACGCTGCGGCGATTATTTAGAAAGTTAATGACTTATAACATACCTCCTACCGCCCTAAAAAAAAGAGACACAAAAAAAGTCAACGGAAATGAACAGAAAGTAGAGAGAGGAAGCGCCCACCCACAAAACGAGTGAGAGAAAAATGAGAGAAGAATGTGGATTAGGACAGCAAGAACACCCGGCAGGGAAGCCCCCAAAAGAGCCAGAGAAGGGGAGAGAAGTCTGTGAGGAAAGGTGGGTAGAGCTGCCCCCCCGAAAAAGATTCATTGATTTACTGACCAACCATTTCTGCGAGTTGGTTTTTAGCTTTATTGGTGGAGCATTTATTGAAAAATGAGTCGCCATTTCTTAGGCGCATTCTCTCTCTCCACTCTCTCTCTCTTCCTCTGTCTCTCCTTCGCACTCTCTTGCTGCTAGCATAAGTAGAGATTTGCTGCCGCCACGAAATCTCCTATGTAAATTGACCAAAAATTCCCACTTCTACGGCCATTTGTTATGCGTGAAAATTTCTGCTGCTGCTGACACATTTTTTTATGCGCTCAAAAAAGTGGCATAGGGCAGCATTTTCATGGAAATTATTTGCAGTTTGGGGGCAAAGAGATAAATCGAGTCGATTAAGGGCACGCTTAAAACATTTTAACTAGAGTTATAAGTTATGCTGCTGCTAGTTGCTCTATTTAAGTGATTGTCATGCATTCTGTTAGCTATATTTATGGTTGATAATTGGATAAATAATATAATTAAACCTTTATTTCTCTCATATATTTATGGTCACAAAGCTCACTCTGATAGTAGTCTAGTTACCCTTTTGTAAGCAAACTCCCCAACAACAAACTTGAATGAGATCTCACAGAGATTCAAGCAAAGGAGATCCCAAGTACTGTCAGAGACAGGCACAGCTATACAGATACAGATACAGGCACAGATACACAGCTACAGATACACAGCTACAGATATACAGCTACAGATAGACAGAGTGTAGGAGGGAGTACAAGTGCTGCTCCTCCTTTTGCCTTGGCAGCCATCAGCAGAAGTATGCCCAAAGAGAACCTTTTGAAACTTTCGACTTAACAGAAATCAACTCAACACAGCAAAACAATTTTCATATTGCCCATAAGTTTTGCTGCCTTTGCCGCCCCTCCCCCCTGTTCCCTTCGACAAGTTTGTTCCATCGGCAAGTTTTCCACGCTTATTTATAGTTTGGGTTTTTCGTTTCTTTTTAGCGGCTGTGCTGCAATTTCCACCTTTTCCCCAAAAAGGGTCTACCATCGGAGTCGAGTGGAGTCGAGTCGAGAGTCTGGTGTTCTGGCAGCCGCATAAATTGTATAATGTAATTTTCCAGGCAACTGTCAGGCCCAGGACACAGAACGCCCTGCGCCCTGACTGGCCTCCCCCACAAATCCACAAAACTGTCAGGACGATGAGGACTGTGTCTGTGTGTCTGCCTATGCCAAAATATATATCTACGTATCCATGGGATTGGAAATTGGTAGAGAAGATTGGGGGGGCTGTCTGCTGCCACCAACTTATGCAACAATTTCAGAACGGAAATTGCTTTAGCACCTGCCGCCCGTCTCCACGCCCCACATGTCTCAGCACTGCCACACAGCCACACATGTGGGTGTGTCTCGGTCTCCGTGTCTCCCCTGTCTCGGTGTTTTTCGGTGGGTCCCGAGCCACGTTTGCCTTTTTGGCACATACTTCAATACGAAGTTGAATTTCATTTTCGATTCCGAGTCGTGGGATCGGTCGCCCGGTCGGTCGTCGTCACTTTGGCAACTTTTCTTGGCATACGCCGAACACACTTTGACAGTTTGTCTGCCTCGCCAAACAGGCAACACACACACACATAGGCCCAAAATTTATTTGCCAAAAAGACACAAGAGGGAAAAACTTATTTCCTGCTCTTACTTCGACTTCATCTGGCCTTTTGTTTTTGTTCGGATTCGGATTCGGATGCCGGCAAAGTGTAATTTGAATTTAAGATTTTCTTTTGCGGCTACACAGAAAGGTGGGGCAGTACCCTATCTCTATGCTTTTCTCTATCTCCAGTCGAGCTGAGAGTATAAACCACGAACCAAAGTTGTGGTCGTTGTGGTTGCCACCAAGAAATATACATATACTCCTGGCTGCCCCTGCCTCCTGCCTCCTGCCTGCTGCTTTTCAATAATTAATTTAAGTGTAACACATTTTCTGAGAATTTTCTCGGGCTTTGCTCTCTCTCTCCACTCCACTCTCAACTTGATTTCCATCAAAGATTCATAGTTTCAACTTTAAATTAAGATGTTGATCTTAAGAGGTGGAGCAAAAACAAGAGGCCCGAAGCCCAAAGGTCAAGCAATGTAGATTGCTGGCTGAGGCCAGGGCGCGTGTTAATTTGCCAAAGTTTTCTTACTGCCCCACCCCTTAACAATGATGGGCAGGCAGGGAGTCTGGCTGTATAGCTCTGGGGTTTTAGCAGCAGCAGCAGATGCCTCATAATTGGATGGACCCGAAAATCCCACTGATTTCTTGAGGTGAAAGCCAACAGCACCAACTAACTTGATGTGCAAATTGCGGGCAAAGTCTACGTCTCTTTCTCTCTCTCTCTCTCTCTCTCAGCCCATGCTTAGCATTTTGTGGCTTTTCTTATGTGTTTGCCACAAGTTCTATCTAAACTCCCTGCCCCATTGCTAATGTGTGTGTGTCTTAAATGAAAGTGCGGAGTGGATTGCACTTTGCATTAGATAGTTTTGATTTAGATTTTGATTTGTGGACATAGCGCCTCGGGGCAGGCACTCTGAATATTGGTTAGACTTCAACAACAGTCTGAAGTTTGTAGTCTGAGGTCTGTAGTTTTGAAGTCTGTAGTTTGTAGTCTGAAGTCTGAATTCTGTAGTCTGAAGTCTGTAGTTTTGTAGTCTGTAGTTTGAAGTCTGAGATCTGTAGTTTGAAGTCTGTAGTTTGTAGTCTGAGATCTGTAGTTTGAAGTCTGCAGTTTGAAGTTTGTAGTCTGAGGTCTGTAGTTTTGAAGTCTGTAGTTTGTAGTCTGTAGTCTGAAGTCTGTAGTTTTGAAGTCTGTAGTTTTGTAGTCTGTAGTCTAAAGTCTGTAGTTTGAAGTCTGAGATCTGTAGTCTGAAGTTGGAAATCTGTAGTCTGTAGTTTGAAGTCTGCAGTTCGAAGTCTGCAGTTTTAAGTCTGTAATCTGTATACTTCAGTTTTTAGTCTGTAGTTTTGAAGTCTTTAGTTTGAAGTCTGAGATCTGTATTCAGTAGTCTGTAGTTTGTAGTCTGTAGTTTTGTAGTCTGTAGTCTGAAGTCTGTAGTTTGAAGTCTGAGATCTGTAGTCTGAAGTTGGAAATCTGTAGTCTGTAGTTAGAAGTCTTCAGTTTGAGCTCTGCCATCTCAAGTTTGAAGTTTTAAGGTGAAAACCAAAAGGATTTTGAATGCTGAAGTGGAGTTTGCAGCTTGGAGGTTGATTTGAGCTTAATCAATGCCACAAAATATGCTGCAGCCTCAAGTTTGTGACAGCTAAGAGTAAATGTCAGTGGTAGTGATTTGAATGTAGAAGAAAGTTGTACAGAAATTAAGCTAATTTGTGGGATTTTCTCTAGCTATTGAATCACAGAAAGTACTTGCCCTTAGCCCTGACTGAGAATCCCTGAATGCATTCTACCACATGCCACATATATACCTGCCTGCACTTTATATTCATTTCTCTGCCTATCGTTTATTCCGCTGTCTTCTCGCTCTGTCTTCGCTCTAATTCCTTGTGTATCCTGTGACTATCCTAAGCATTTAATCTTCCTGTAGGACTCCCTGAACCCAAATTACCCAACACACACTTCCTTTCACTTACTTTACCGTAGAGATGTTCAGATTTCACACACAACACGTCGTCTGACTGGTGGTGGGGGTGGGGTGGGGTAAACTTTGGCTAAATTGATACATTAACTACCTTGATCCGGCTATTATCTTGACTGCACTATCCTTCTATGCTGCTGCCATGCTGCTCCAGCTCCTGCCTTGAAAACTATTCTCAAAATGTTGAGAATGTTCGCTATGTAAATGTAAATCACTTCCTTCGGGCTCGGTGGGAGGGAGGGGTCTTGCCACACGCCGCACGCCGGCATCCCAAAAGCGGTTGCTGCACCATCCCCATACCCATACCCATCCCCATCCCGTTGCACAGTGGCAACAACTGTGCGAACTGGGTGATAAATCATCAACTGCTTAAGCGGGTGTCGTGCCCCATGCCACAGGCTGTTGTTGCTACTGCTACTGCTACTGCTGCTGCGTGAAGGTGCACTGTGCCTCTGCCTCCGTTTGTGCCCCTGCAGCTCTCACCGCTTGCCAGCGCTTTAAGGCATTTAGCTGGATGACATATTTTAAATGCCCGCCAGACGTAACAACACAAATCAAGTGGAGATACAGGAGCAGCAGCAGTAGCAGTGACTCCTTCGCTCCCCCACCCCTGCTGCTGTCCGTTTTGCGCCCATAGATCATAATCATTCATAATCAGCGTGCACATAAATAACAAATTAAAAGCGCTTCACTAATTTTAAATATGCTCTCGAACATAATCAGCTTACTGTGTGAGCCACACAGACGCCACAGACGCCACACAGGCAGTAGCTAGCGGCTTCTGCCTCCTCCACACACACACACACACACAGTCACACACATACAATCATCGAGTGGTTGTGGGATGCGTCGTCTCTCGTGCGGCACTGCCACAGCTACTCGTGCTGCTGCTGCTGCTGCTGCTCCACCTTCTCCTCCGCTTATCCTGCTGCGCTCCTGCTGCTGCTCTCCTGCTGCTGCTCTCCTCCTGCTTATCCTGCTGCTCCTTTAGCTCTCTCCCTGCTCCTCCTTTAGCTCATCCTGCTGCTCTCCTCCTGCTCCTCTCTCCTGCTCCTCCTGCTGCTGCCAGTCAAAAGATAGCAATGACAACCTAACGAGCTGCTGCTGCCGCTGCCGCTACTGCCGTTACTCTTCTTTCTCCTTCTCCTTCTCGTGTGCCTCTCTCGTGTGTCTCGCGTGTGTCTGTCTGTCTCTCTGTCTGTCTCTGTCTGCTTGTCCGTCTGTCTGTTGTGGCTGTTGCTATATCTTTTTGGCGCTGTGTGTCTGTGATAGATATTTAGATGCTCTATGCAGCGGGAGGGATATGCTGGTTATCTAGAGAAGTTTGACAGCTGCTCGAAGGAGTAATTCCAAGTAGAAATGTTGCATGGCAGCTGCTAGTCTTAATGCCCTTCCATTTCTTATACCCCCCCTCTTATAGCGCATTCTCCATTCGTTATGCTAAACCTAGAAAACCTTTTTAGAACTTTTCTTTTTGCTACTTTTTTTTGGACTGGCTTTTACTTCATTTAAAACGCATTTATAACGCAGGGCGGCGGCGAAAAAACTCATCAGCAGACACACACACACACAGGCACAGCCTCTAATACACACACTAATGCAGTGGCCCACTGCCTGCCACATATATGTATACAAATTTTCTTTTTAGCTTTTCATGTTTGTTGCGGGGGCACTCCGCACTTTTTGGGGGTATCCATGGGATGTCCCAGCCCTGTCCCTGTCCCTTCCCTGCCCGTCATCTCTGGGTTCATATAAAATTTTTCTTACAATTTTCTTTCATTTTCTGTTGTTGTTGTTGCTTTTCACGTACTTTTCTTCTCTTCCTCGCTCTGTTTTTTTTTTTTTTCTTTTTTTTTGGTTGGCCTTTTGCTCTAACCTTTATCCCTGACTCGCTCTCGCTCCCACACTTTTTCCCGTGATACTTATGTCTCTCTCTCTCACTCACTCTCTCTCACTCTGTCTCTACCATTTTGTTTTCTTTTTTACTTTTTTCTGGCAGATTGTGCGACCGGTGAACGCGTTCCTCATTGTTGATGTACAAAATGATTTTATAAGTGGTTCCTTGGATATAAGTAATTGCAGTGCACAGCAGCAAGGACATGAGGTGAGAAGAACGGAGGATAAGGGCAGAAGAAAACGAAGAAGCAGAAGATTCCACTCCAGGAGTTCCAGTAGAGTGGGTGGGGCAGGTGGTAGGTCCTGGCTGCGACATGGCCAGCAGCAGCAGCATCAGCTCTGGCTTATCCTTCGGGCCTGCCAGGTGCGGGAAGGACATAAAATAAAATAAAATGAAATGGTAGAAGAAAAAAACGTAACAAGAAATGAAAATGAAGCATCCGAAGCACGGAGCTGAGAGGCAAAGTCATTGCCGCAGTGGCAGCGGCAGTGGCAGCATTCGAGATGATGGAGAGGATAAGGGATAAGGCAAGGGCGAGAGCTCCTCTGCATGTCAGACCTCAATACCAGATATTGCGGCCACGAGAGGAGACGAGGTGGGAGGCAGCTTCTCCTGCTGCCTCCTCCTGCTCGAGTGCACGGCAAAGCGGAAGCGGATATGCTTTACTTAAGTCGCATCCGCGACTGCGACACACGCCGGATGTCGTCGTCTTCTTCCCATCTGGCAACTGACATTGCCCCCGTGCCGCATGCTGCTGCCTCTCTCTCTCTCTCTCGCTCTCTCTCTGTGTGAGTGTGGCACATGAAAATTTGTCAAAATTAATAACACGCACTTCCGTCTCGTTGTCGCTTTATGGACTGTGCGCGCTGCTCTCTCCCGCTCTTATGAGTCGTGACTTTACTGCCATTTTGAAGATAATCCAATGACCGCTTTACCCACCACTCCATCCCTCCCTTCCACTCTTTGTAGATACTGGAGCCCATTAACAAACTGTTGGATACTGTGGACTTTGATGCCGTTTTCTATTCATTGGACTGGCATCCCAGCGATCATGTTTCATTTATTGATAATGTCAAAATGCGGCCCATGGACGAGTCCTCGGCGGTAAGTAGCAACAGCAACAGCAGCAGCAAAATGGGAAGTGCTCCTGTCATTCTGTCGTATCCTCTTTATATCCTTCGTGTTTAGCTTGATGCTGATTCCGCCCAGGTCTTCGATACGGTCATCTTTGCCGGTCCGCCACCCATGAAGCAACGCCTCTGGCCACGTCACTGCGTTCAGGACTCGTGGGGCGCCGAGCTGCACAAGGACCTCAAGGTAGTGGATCACGGCATCAAGGTGTACAAGGGCACCAACCCAGAGGTGGACTCGTACTCTGTGTTCTGGGACAACAAGAAGCTGTCGGACACCACGCTGAATGCCCAGCTCAAGATGAAGGGCGCCACCGATATCTATGTGTGCGGCCTCGCCTACGATGTGTGTGTGGGCGCCACGGCTGTGGATGCCCTTTCCGCTGGCTATCGCACCATATTGATAGACGATTGCTGTCGCGGCACCGATTTCCATGACATTGAGCACACCAAGGAGAAGGTGGTAACCAGCGATGGGGTCATTGTCCATACAGCTGAGGTAAGGAATAGTTAAGGGACACTTTTGGGGGGTAGAAAAAATGCTGTAGCTCCTAGTATTTGAAAGTTAGAAGTCTGCAAATTGCTAGCATTAATACTCTGGTTATATTCTAGCTAAATAATAATTTTCATTACGATTAAAGCAGTAAAAAAAAAAAAAAAAATACCAAACAATTTCCCTTAATATTCAGCTAACCAAATCCCACACCAAAAGTGTTTTAATGCCTCCTAAAACCCACTTAACCTTGTCCTTTCTCTATCCCTTACTTTTCCACAGGTCAAGGCCATGGCTGAGGGTCGTGATCGTCGTCCCGAATTGGGCTACAAATTGGCCATGGAGCTGAAAAGTCCCGATTCGGTGCTCTCGCAACGCAATGGCTTTAGGCCCACTTACTAAGTGCCTCAAGTGGGTCAGAGGTTAAGGAAAATGCTTATGGCTTATGGTTTAAAATGGATTAAAAGACAACAAAAGTTTCAATGGCTTTCAATGTAGTTTAGTGCGTTTCCAAGTAGATTATAGATTGTAGAAAGAAAGAAAACAAAACACCTATAAAGTACCTTAATGGTAGCTAGAATTGGAAAATTGTTAACCAAATGCAACAACAAAATGACAAATGCAACAATAAATAAAAAGTGCAAATAAAACTTCGGAAAAATACCAGGAAAATTCAAATAAAAAATTGAATAATGAATTCTAAATTAAAGCTTAAGTACGAGTATTAACAATGGAACAGGCTCTCTCTATATATAGTAGAACTGTGAACCCAATGGCACCTTCTAATACAATACTAAATAACACATTAAATACCAGAAAATACCACAATAAATACCAGAAAATACCACAACAAATACTACAAAATACCACAATAAATACTACAAAATACCAAAATAAATGCCACAAAATATCACAATAAATACCACATTAAATACCAGAAAATACCACAATAAATACTACAAATACCAAAATAAATGCCACAAAATATCACAATAAATACCACATTAAATACCAGAAAATACCACAATAAATACTACAAAATACCAAAATAAATACCACACAAAATACCATTTAAATGTTGTGCCTGCTGCTGCACTTGTTTCAAATTTAAATTACAAAAAAACTTATATTTAGATATCATATTATATTTAATTTAATTATTTGAAAAGAAATGAAAAGAAAAAGATTTGGTATGGATATATTGCATGTACTTAAAGAATAGAATGGAATGGAAATAAATGATTCAGAAATATGTTAAAGCAAAGAAAAGTGAAGGTTTATTCAGATAAAGATGTGGTATCATGCTGGAGGTTTCTTTCATCTATAAATCTGGAGCAGCTACCTGTAATCTGCCACCAAAAATGAACCACAGAAGGATGCATCCATCTATTCCCCTATCTTCCCGCATCCGTTTACGTTCTCCTTTTCAGCTAATTAAAAATGTCACAATCAATGTCCATCTGCAGCTGCTGGCAACCCATGCCCCCATCCCTTTTTGTCGTGCTTAGATGCCATCATCTGTCCAATCCACTCCAATCTCTGGACTCTACTCCACAGCCAGCCTTTGTGTCTGTGTCCTGATGGATGAATATTCTTTTCTTCCCTCTGTCGTTGCGTGCAAAAAACAAACAACTTCAAAACAAACCGTATAAATGTCCCTCAGTTGAGTCCAAAAAGTGTGGCACAGACTTGTTAAACGATTCTCTAGTTATTTTTTCTACTGCTGCTGCTGCTATTCCTGTTTTTGCCATGAAGGCAAAGCGAAATAACAATCCATGCAACGTTTAAAAGAAAGTTTTCTGTTTTATGTGTCAGGAAAAAAAAACACACACACACAGAAGGGGAAGAACAGACCAAAGGGGACGAGCAGAGTGCAGAGTGCGCCGCTTCGACTAAAACAAACTTTAAATTTATTAACACCCCCCAACGAAAAGAGTGGGCGTGGGCGTGGCTCTGCCATTGTACTGTGAAGTGTAAAAGTGCAAACTTTTTTCTACATATTTTTTTTTCTACACCCCTCTAGCGCATATTTAGCCATGTGTCCGAGCGACGAGCGTTTTGGGCCAAGTTTTATGGTAAGCACTCCCCCCCCAATTGCAGCATACGATTTTGCCTATATATATGTGTGTGTGTGTGTAGTATGTAAGTGTGTGTAGCAGTAGTAGATCGTGGAGGAGTCGTCTCCAAAATCGTTTACCTTTTGTGGCGTCGTCTGCCATAGACAATGAACCTTCTGCTCGAATCCCAGACTCCTGGACTCCACACCCAAAAAAAAGGAAAAAAAAAAAACTTTTGTTCGTCGCTGGCGACTGTTCAGGCTGGTGGCGGTGGTGGTGCGGTGGTTCGGTGGTTGGCTGTTGATGTGGTGCGGTCATGCCACTGAAATCCACACGCTGCACAGCTGTCAGCGGCAGGATAAAGCGGAGATGCTGATGGAGGAGAAGGAGAAGGAGGAGCAGGAAAAACCTCGCTCTCACTCGCTGATGAAAATTGCTTGCAAGTGTGGTTTCTGTTTTCTGTCTCTGGACCGACTCTGGACTTTGGACTTTGGACTCTGGAGGACTCCCAGGCCTTTTCCTGCACATGTAATGGTCTCTCGTTTTGCTTGTAAAACTTTTGGATTATTGTCAGGCACACACACACACCAGTACGTGAAGCTGGGGGCTGGCCATTTGCCAAAAAGGCCTGGACATGGTAGCATGTGGCATGTGTGGCACGATTTGCGATGTCTCTCTGTATGTCTCTGTGTGTGTGTGTTTGTGTGTGTGTGGGGAAGCGCTTCGTTCGCGTTTTTCCTCTCAACAGCACATTTCTCGCATATTTTTCTCTTCTTACATCTGGCGTTGCTGCTGCCGCTGCGTAGGCGTCGCCATTTTGTCCATGACCTGAAACTGCAATTGCACACATACACACACACACACATATGTGTATGCTCTTTATGTGTGTGTGTGTTGCATGCAGATGAAGCTCTGAGGGAGCCTCAGCCTCAGCTGCTGGCTGGCTGGCTGACTGGCTGTCTGCTGGCGACTGCTTGACTTGTAGCTTGTACTTGGGCGCTAAGCTGCTTGTTTGTGGTTTGTGGAGCCCCGAGAGGTTGGGTTAGGAAGGGAGTTAAGGAAGTAAAGAGCCAAGGGAGAGAGAGAAAGAGAAGTAGGATAAAGCAGCAGAGTAGAGGGAAGAAGCAGGGAAGTGGAAGAAGCAGCAAAGGAGCGGTAGGTGCAGCAGCAACGGAGTGGATGAAGCAGCAGAGGAGCGGTAGGTGCAGCAGGGGAAAGTGGTAGGTGCAGCAAAGGAGCACTAGGTGCAGCTGGGGGGAAGTAGCAAGCTGCATGAAGCATATATGTACATATGTCTGCTGGGTGTTGCACTTGAGATCTTCCATTCGTGTGCTTTGCAGGGGTGGGGGCGGCTTAAAGCCTTAAAGGCAACATTAGAATCATTTTGTTAAACAAATAAATATATCTAACCTCTCTGCACTAGACCCAAAAAAATAGAAGAAAAAGCTCTACAAAATCTCTGCATAAACAAAAACTTAAAGTTTCAACAACAAAAATATATGTATATCCCACAGGTAGAAATGTGAGCTGGATTCGAGGAGATTTAGGGCACAAAAGATACTCACTCTGTGGTGCTTCCTTGGCAGCTTTAAAGTTAGGATTTTGGTGTCCCATTGCACTAGAGATTGCCTGGAAGATATGTGTGTAGAATCAGCTAGAACTGAGGCGAAATTATTGAATTTTATAAGTTATATCTCTTATGAAACTATCTTAGAGCATTTCTAATCATAGAATCACTTGTATAATGGCATAAATATAGACTTAAATAAAACGTAGCAACTAACTAAAGTTTCAGCGATGAAAACCTTAGGAAATCAGTAACTTATAGCTTCTAAAAGTTCCCCAACTTTCATGAGTAGAACTCTCTTTCAGAGCAATTAAAAATTAAATATATAAATGCACATATTCTTCTTTATAAAACCCCCTCCCAAACTAACTTTTAATACTCATAAAAATCCAATAAAAATACTCAAAAATAACTCCAAGCGGCATGTTATCTTTGCTGAAAATTCTACAAAATTCGCTTGCGCTTTTGGCACCCGTTTTTCTCACACCTGTTTGTCTTAATGGAAATGTCAGCAGTGCCACTAAAGTAACAACAAAAACAATTATAAAACATAGCAACAATAACAACAACAACTATTACGTCTAACTATGAAGGCGGACTGCCTGCCGTCTGTTGCCCCCTTTTTTCCGTGCCTTTCCCTTGCTGGATTTGGGGTGTGGGGTAGCGGGAAATTAGTTTTTCCAAAGCAAAAACCTTATTGAAATTATAATTTATTTATTAGCAACAAAGTGCAGTACCAACAGCCAAGGGGGGGAGGGGGGTGTGCGGGTGTGGCTCCGTGGAAATGAACTCGAAAATGTCAAACCAATTTGCTGTGTTGCAAAATTTCGTTCGTTCGTTGATTAGATTGTGGAAGGAACGGGGGGGTTTTGCGGATGCGGATGCCATGCCATGGCCAAAAATAAAAATAAATAAGAAAAAAAAAGGAAACTTTTAATTATGAAAACTGCAAAAATGTTGTTGCTGTTGCTGCTGCTGCTTGTAATTAAATTTTGATGGCCAGGTAAATGGAAGTTTTTGCCAGCGAGCGGGGGGGTTGGACTAGGTAGAATCTTGGTAGTTGATGGTAGAATATTCCTAACTGATTTAGCTACACAAATGTGTAGCTGCTGTGGCTGTTGCTGCTGCTGCTGCAGGAAGAAGCTTCCTTCCTTCGTGCGTCATACGCGTCGTATGCGCAATGTGGCTGTTGCCTGGCCTTTTGTGTTTTTTCGTGAGGTTTCCCCCCCTTGCACTCAACAGGAAGTTGTCCTGGCAACACGCTCACTCGCTCTCCACCCCTTCCCCGCTGACTCACTGCAAATGTTAATTTTAATGCAATGAAATGAGTTTTTCCCAAGAGAGACAGAGAGAGAGAGAGATGTGGAAAGTTTTTTGGCTCTTCTTGTGACTTGTGGCCGGATGTGATTATGAGGGTGAAAAAACCTCACACACACACACACTCCACGTCACATACATATGTATGTGTGTTTTGCGTCTTGTGGCAAATAAAATGCTTTAGTGATTTGCCAAAAGTTTTGTCATTAAGAACACTTGCTGTTGCAGGACCCAGAGACCCAGGACCCAAACTGAGGCTCTTCATCACGCATCGCACAGACACACATTTTTGTGGCGCTTGATTACAGTTTTAGAATTTTCCCCATAGAATTTTTGCATTGAAATATTTCAGCTGCTGCTCTTCACTCTCTCTCTCTCTCTATATGTCTCTCTCTCTGTATTTGTCTGCCAGTTTATTTGATTATTTGCTAGATTGTCGACGCATAAATGACAGCCTGTGTAAATCTGTTCGACAGTTTTATTTGAAAATATATTTCCACAATTCGAACAATTCCAATGCAGTTATCCATTCGCTAATGCCTCGCTTGTGTGCGTGTGTGTGTGTGTGTGTGTGTGTGTGTGTGCGTGGCATGAAAATCAATCAAATGTATAAATGATTTAATTGTTTGAACATCCGATAATTGCACAAAGTCGTCGCTGCTCACTGGCGGGCAAGAAGTTTTCAAAGAGAGAGTGAGAGGGAGAGCGACGCAAATGCCTTGACTAATGAATCCATGTCCTGTAAATGGCCCCTGGAAATGCCACTGGAAATGCGTGTGCGTGTGTTGCGTGCCTTTCTTTGCCAATCATCCATTATCCATTATCCTTCACAAAAAAGGCAGCCAAAAGGAAAAAAAGAGGGAAACCAGTTGGAAGCGTTTTAGGTGGCGGCACACGGGCAACGACATTGGGATACCTCGGAACTTTACTCAGAGCAAAGTATCTAAGGGAACCCCCAACCTAAAGTATCATTGAAAGATAGCTATCAGTGTGCTGTGCTAAGCCACACTGTGAGTGAGAGCAGATTACATGCATGCATTCCGACTTTTTCCGAATCCATAAAGCAATATAATATCACGATTCACATAAATTCAATATACCCCGCTGGCAGTCACCTCCCCCTACCCTTATAATTATAACCTTGTTGCGATTGCCCCACTGGGGGGCGGACTACGCGTCGTATACGTGATATTTTTTAATTACTTTCAAAATGCCTTTTTTTTTTTTTTTGCCCCCGAGTGTGGGTAAAATTTCATTTTAATTGCCACGGTCCCCTGCCAGCTACAGACCCAAAAGTGCCTGCCTGCCTGCCTGCCTGGCTGTGTCCCCAAACAGCGGAAAAACTGCCAAAAAACTAGAAAACACAGATGGAGATTTTCTTTACGAAAATGAAAATGAAAATTTAATTAATGCCAGCACTAAAAAGCAGAAAAACCCAGCACACACACGTCGCTTCTCTAGAGAGTTTTCCATTTTCTATTTTCTCCAAAAACTAATATGGAAAATATTTTGTATTTGTGTGGCAAAAGCCAGCGAGAACAGGCAGAGAGGGGGTGCGGTTGGGGGACTTCTACTCTCAGTGGGGGGAATCTCGTGACTTGCTTTAAGTGTTCACTGTGGTGTCATTAGCAGCACTGCTAACCAGTGACTTGTGTGTGTTTGTGGAGCAATAATCAAACAGAAATATTAATCAGCGAGCGGACGAGGCAATCAAAGGGCTAGAAATCTACGATAATAACATTTAATCTGAAGATTTAACTACTAATTAAATGGCTGGCTCTTTGTCATATAGTAGATAGTATTTTTAATTGACTTTTCATGCTTGCAAAAGTCCTAAAACCACGCTGGAACCACACACATTTTGGGCTATGAAAATCAAACCCCAAAATGGCCTCAACTTGATGTCAAAGGTCATAGCCGCACTATTAAATCCAATGGCGAATGAAATGTTGTGGCATTTAAAGCGCAAATGAAACGAAATTAGCGCCTAAGGGCGCAACCAAAAGGGGGAGGGGCAGCAGCAGCAGCAGGCGGTACAGCAGAACGAACGAACGAGCGGAGCGGTACGGCAATGAAAAGGCATTTAAAATGTCAACACGACCGCAACATCGTGTGCGAAATGGTCAGGCAAAAGGTGTGTATACATATCCACAGATACATATGTATCTGTGCAGTTATATGTATGTGTGTGTGGACTTTTGCGGTTGCACCAAAAGTAAACCAAAAGTGACAGAGAGAGAGAGAGAGAGGGTCAAAGGTGAGAGCAGGCCATGCCAGAGCAGAGCGCAGAGGGTACGCTTAAATGCTTGACCACGAAAAGGCCATTAGAAAATGGTCAGCGTACTGTTAGGGCAGCAGGAGAAGGAGCGGTGGGGGGGGCGCTCGCAAAGCCATCTCCTGTGACAGTTGGAAAATTAGAAGCGAACAAGAGAGAGAGAAAGGGAGAGAGGTAGGGTTGGCTCGAAGGGCTCGGGTGCAAAGAAGTTTCCGCAGCAAAAGAAAAACACACTCTGCAAAACCACAAAACGTTTGAAACCCACCCAACAAACACACACAAACACAGACACACACACACAAACACACACATAGACACACGTGTAAAAGTTTGTTCAAGTTTTTGTTTTCTTTTTTTGTGTTTGGAGCCCAAAAAGGAGCAAAAGATAGATAGATCTCTGCGGCAAGCAGGAAAACAGCAGGCCAAAGGTGAGATGGGCAAAAATTTGTCTAAACTGTTGATGGGGGAAAATCTCAGCAGACACAACTTTAAATTAGAAATTTTAGTAATTTATATATTTATGCATCATTTATGTATCCCCACAACTTTTGTAGTTTTAAGCGGCATAACTTTAAGGACAAGTCCCCAAAGACACAACCAAAGTTTAACCATGAGTTTTGCCCATTTAGTAATTATTAATTTAGATAAAAGTTTACAAAGCAAAATACTTACGAAAACTATTGTTAATTAATGGCGTAGTTGAACACTTTGTTATTTATTGAATTAAGAGAAATATAGAGTAGTTTTTGTTGACTGAAAAAGTATTTAAAGTATTTTTTAGAATTTATTTTAAATTTGTTTTATAGAAAGAACGATAATAAAGGAAGTAGCTTTTAGCTTCTAAAGTTAAGCGAACACTTACAAAAGAGGTTTCAAAAATGTCTACAATATACTGAAGAGGTTTTTTTATAGCTCTTTCTACTACTAAAATTTTTCTATGATTTTGATTTGAATTTATTGTTCAATTTATTCCTGAAATACATCCTAAGAGTGCTGCCAAATAGTTTTCAATCAGTAATACTCTTTGGTTTCATTTCAATTTCTTTCTGGAAGTTCTGTATTTTATTTGTTCTATCATTTATCTATTCTGTAAGTGTTCCTACCTCTCTCTCCTCCACAATCTCTTATCCACTCTGCGTGTGTTGTTACCCTCTCTGTACTTTCTGCACACTAAATCCACTCTAGGAGTGCATCCACTCAATATCTCAATGATAATCTCTACCAATGGCAAGTTATTCCCCTTCGCAATGATTTTAAATATTTAGAAAAATGAATTCTAGTTTTATTTAAGATTTGAGACGTTATTTATCTTCATTTGAAATTCATCTTTTAAGTTATTTATTGTGGGTCAACTATTTATTATTCGTTTAGGCAAATATCTCTCACTCTCTCTTTCTATCTCTCTCTCTCGAATGATATACAATTTTGCTCAGAAAACACTTTCCATTGTTGCCTTTTATTTGGCCATTTCTACTACAACTGACAGTCATCTTTGGGGTTTTGCTGTCCTGGCCATTTGTTGCTGCATTTAAATTTTCACTTAATTTTCCCATGAAACACTTTTCTCCCAAAACAAATTTTCCTTTTCTTATATAGGGGAGGGGAGGAGCTTAGGTTGTAGAAGAAATCAACAGAGTCACGCTCTGATTCCCATTACCAAAAGATACACACAAAAAGATACACCTGCATTTGTGGATGTATCTTTAGCTGTATCTGTATCTGCTCTATGTGTGTGTGTGAGTTAGGTGTGTGTGTGCTTAGATGCGTGTTTATGTGTGTGTGTGTGAGTGAGAGTATTATCTTTTTTTTTTGCCGCAATGCCGTTGAATGTATAATAAAGCACATGACTTTGGTTCTTTTATGGCTTTGGCCCGTGCCTAATTTTTTGTCGGTGTCCACCACAGCCGCATGCCACATGCCACACGCCGCACCTTGGCAACATCAACAAAAACAATGACCAAGAGGCAGCAGCTGCTAAACCCTGGACTACCCAGGGACACCCAATTTGAGGGTCTTCCCAAAACTCCGGAATGACTGAGGTTTTGCCTCTGCACTCTCGCAGGCACTGAGACTGCCTGTGCTGACTGAGGTTTTCTTCGGTACTTTGCAACTGTGGCAAGAGGCAGACAACAATGTGCAACAATTAAATGTCAAACCGTATGCTGCTGCTGCCTTTTCGCATTTTGATGGACGCTTAAAATCACTGCAACTGTCAGCGTGACACAGGAGGAGTCTGGAGTCTGGGTAGCAGCCAGAGCCAGAGCTGGCTGCCAGAGTTTCATTTCGTTTTGTGGCATGAACACAAGTCACGGAACGGTCACACACATGACACACACACACACGAGAGTGGGGGAGTGGGAGGTGGAGAGGCAGTGCCATTGCCTGAAGAGCAGGTGCACATAGCGTTTAAAATGTACACCCATAAACAAAAGTGCAAACAAAGCCATAAACAAGTGGAGCTACCAGCTACCAGGGAGGTGGTGGGGGCAGGCGGAGGCGGTGGCGAGTCGAGGATAAGAAGCAAAGGTGTGGGTGCAGCACGGGGGAGGGGGCAGAGGAACTTTCAACCCCCGCAACTACTATGTTTATGCTTCTCTCTATATCCTTTTTGCCAACGGGTGCTGCCCCGCACCCGCACCCCCGTCCGTGCCCAACCGTTCCCTGTCGCCGTCTCTGTCGCCGTTGTCGTTTGTTAGTTTTTGCCTGCCTGTCGTTTCGCTGCCCCTGAAAGGCACAGTGGTACGAAATGCAATGAAAAACGGATTGAAATTGAATACCAAATTAAAGTTTGCTTGAGGAAAGTTCTTAGGGAAAGCCTTAAGCAAATCTAAATCTATTTTTAGAAGACAAAAAGTTGTATAAAAAATATGTAAAAATCATAAGAAAAG
Organism: Drosophila bifasciata; assembly: GCA_009664405.1. Taxonomy (NCBI): domain Eukaryota; kingdom Metazoa; phylum Arthropoda; class Insecta; order Diptera; family Drosophilidae; genus Drosophila; species Drosophila bifasciata. Next base: position 43,253,312 of record CM019044.1, on the reverse strand, counting down.
TCAAAAGCAAGGAATTAACTTACCTTTCCCTTTTTCAAAGTGTCTAAGAAGTTTATAATGGATTCTACTTCTATTTATTTCCACTTTTCATCTTATTCCGAGACACTGCAGCTGCTGCTGCCGCTGGCACTTGCACCTCTTTTGCTGTGCCAGCGACATTGAATGTCTGTGCAACACCGCGGCGCTGCCATTCCATTCCATTCCACTCCATGGCGACGGATACCTTTCCACTCCATGCGGAATACCATGCCCATCCAATCCACTCCACCAACGGTCCACCCCCCTTCATACACTGCCATTCCGGTGGCTGGTCTTTCGTGCTGCTGCTGCTGCTCCACTATGCCCCACTGCCAGTGCCACGCTCACAGTTTGTTAGCTTTGCTTTGTGATGGAGCTACAGCTACAGCTCCAGTTCTCCCGCCCCACCCAGCTTCTATGATACTCAACGTCGAGGAGGGGGCGAGGGGCCAAAGCCTTTGCCTGTCAGCGTTTTCTCTGGCGCTGCTCGGCTGCTGTTGTGTGTGTGTGTGTTTGCTGCGCTTTGTTTTTAATACATGTACGTGGTGGCATCATCATCGTTTATTATTTTATTTTTGTGTGTTGTGTGTGCGTATACGTAATATGTATGTGCGGGCAAAGGATACACATAACCCATGGGTCCATGTCACGCACACATTAGAAGGTAAACAGAACACAGGACACGCGTTTCGGCCACTCGGATGCATAAACATTTGGGCATTCCATCGAGCCATCGAGCCTCATTCAGAAGGAGCAGAAGGACACACAACACATCCTTAGCCCCATTGCGTGTGTGTGTGTGTGTGTGTGTGCGTGTGTGTGTTTGTGGCATTCGTTGGGTTACGAACTAAATTAAATTTTTACATCAACATTTGCGCTTCATTAGAGAGCTAGAGGTAGAGCAGGAGGCAGGAGACAGGAGACGCCAGACAGGAGGCGGTAGCATCCCCAAAGGATGTGCCCGTGTGTGTGTGTGTGGGATAATGCCAAGTGTTGTAGTCGAGTGCTGCCCCATGGGAAGCACGCAGCGGTGCCCAAACCTCGGCCCCCATTGGACAAATGAGTGGCGCAAACTCCACTAAATTAGCCCCTGAAACGGAAGCAAGGATGGCCAGGATGGCCAAGAGGATGTGTGCCGCCTGTGCGCCTGAAAGCGTTAAAGTTATCGCTGGCATAACGATTCAATTGATGGCCCAGCCCAGCCAAAGGATAGTTGGATGAAATAGTGATAATTGGATATAGTTTTTGGGGTTTTTATGGAGCGAGAAACAGGAAGGAAAGGCCGGCAGCCAGGCAGGCAGAGTGTTAAATGCCTTTGCTAAAATTTGATTTGGATTTCTTTTGGGTGCGTTTTTGGCTATAGCAGGCGCCACAGTAGCTTCAATTCATCTATATAACAAATTTGTACACTAAAATATTGACGAATAATTCACTCATAATCCGTAATGCCAGACTTCATAGAGACTTTGGGCAGGCAGCAGATCTTGCGCCTCATCACACACAGAGTGAGATAATCACTTTTGAACTGATCCTCGCAGTTGTATTCCTCCACACAATGGCCCTTCTGGCCATAGCAAGTCTTGAAATCTTCAATAAAGAGTTGATATTAGGGATTCTGGCAGCTCAAAGGACAGACACACTTACATTTCTGCTTGGGATGCTGCAGGGTGAAGTAGCCGCCAACGACAAAGAATACTATGAAGAAAATCAACGTCAGTATGCCCATGAGGAGTGGCCGCATTTTGGATCTAACCCAAGGGGCTTTCCTTTGGACTAACCAACAGGAAATGATTAGGCCCTGTCAAAGTGAAAGTTAATTCTGTTTTAACTCTACTTTCTCTCTCTGTGTGTTGTTGATGAAGTCTCTCAAACAGCCTTCTGCCTGCCTGCCTGACTGCCTGCCTGCTGCTTAACCCTCTAAGTGAGTAAGTAAATTATTATCATAATAATGCAAAAAGTGCATCGCCTCTCCCACTCTCTCTGCCCCCCCTCTCTCTCTATCTCCTTTGCTGCTGGACTTTTTGTGCGCCTGTCTATGGGGCCAATGTTCAAATTGAAACTTCTTAATTAAAAACTTGCAGAAGCAGCAGCAGCAAATCGAGGAGAATGATACACAAAGAGAAATTGCAGAGCACCTATTGCAAGAAAAGCCCCCGAAAATAGGAAGAACTGTTGTAGGAAAATTCAAGAAAATACCATAAAATACTGAATAAAATACCGGATTAAATACTAGATTATACTAGATTATTTTGTCGAAAAATTCAAGATAATACAATAAAATACTAAAAATACCATAAAATACCAGATTAAATACTAGAAAATACTGCAATATACTAGAAAATACCACAAACTACATTTGCTAAAATCGCAGAAAGTTCTTAACTATATATATAGAGAAAATACCAAAAAAAATACTCAAATAAAATGCGACAAATATTAGATAACAGTTTTCCCCGTTTAGGAAATTTACTGTAGCAGCTAGTGAAACGGGAGAAGAATACTCTTGAGAAATAAACTTTAAAATGATGCCACATATTTCCAAGTGTAAGTGGACACCTCTCTGCGCTGTGCTGCTGCTGCTGCGTCCTGCGCTGCTCTGGCAAAATCAGTGTGAAGCAAAATAAACCGCTTAAGGACTTGCGACTTGGCTGGCGCGTTGGAAATAACAAGAAAACTGCCCTCCAGCTAGAGTCCAGGGCCAGAGATAGAGCCATAGCGAGAGCGAGACCGGCAGAGTCCTAGCGGAAGTCCTGGACGGATGTGCTTGGTCAGTGCTATGGCTCCCGCTGCTCCTTGCTGCTCCTTGCTGCTCCTTGCTGTTGATGCTGCGGCATTTAGGGGCAGCACAGAACAGAACAGAACCACTACTCGTCTCGTCTACTCGTGGCAGCTACAACGGCAAAAAAAAATTCAATTAAAAGCAACAGCACGTAACTGAAACTTTTCCTCTTTTTCGCTCTCTCCATCTGTGCTCTTTCGTTTTTTTTTTTTTTTTGTTTTCGCCCAAGTTTTGTATCTTTTCAGTGGCACAAACCCCCCCCAGCGTTCACCCACACATACATATCCCAAGCCCTAACCCACTCGCTGGGTATGTGGTGGGGGGTTTGGTAAAACCATCTGCCTTTGGGGGCAGCAGAGCCTTTCCCCAAAGCACTTTGAGTTATAACTTGGGTGCCAGCTGTCAGTTTTTCGCTCGCTCTACCTCCCTTCCCTCTCTCTCTCTCTGTCTCGGAAAGTTGCATGCGGCCACGGAGTTGCAGCAGCAGCAGCAGCTGAAAATTGAAGCTATCATCAGTTCTGTGGCTTGCCACAAAAAATGCTGCCTGTAGCCTGCTGCTTGCTGCTGCCATTGGGGAAGGTTTATACTTGTACCTTGGGCTTTTACTTCTCTCTCCCTATCTCTCTTTCTCTCTCTCCTAATGCTAGATAATGTATTCTTCTGTGACTCCTCCTCTTCGTTCTCTTTTTTAATCAAGTTATTCACTCTTTTCTTTGCAAGGCTCATCCTTGCCTCCATCCAATCTATCCATCCTTTGAGTGTAGCCTTCTCCCTCTGCCATCTTCGAGTGGCTTCTTCTATCTGCCTCTATCCTTCGATTGTAGCTTCTTCTCTTCTCTGGCATCTTTGGGTGTGTAGCCTCTTCTCCCACCCTCTTTTCCATCCTTCAAGTGCAGCTCCTTGCTCGCTTTTCTTTGGCTTGAAACGTATCTGCCTAATGCAAGGCGATTCGCACATTACGTATTCGCAGTGGAGGCCTGCCTGCCTGACTGCCTGGCCCAATGACGTCACTAGAATCAGGTCAACATTGGGGCGGCTAGAAGCCTACTATTTCTAAACGGGGAGGGAGCCCTAAGAGAAGGTTGAATCTTTGGCTGTGGAGCAGAGGCTGCGAATCCCTGACAAGATTCCATGGGGCAGGCAGAGAGAGCCTGACGAAGAGGCACATTCTATGGGAAGGAGCAGAGGCACATTCTATGAGGCAGGAGGCATACAAATTATGTTGTGTAGCCAGCAAAAACGGCAATTCACTGTGGACTCTCACTCTCTGGCACTCTTCCTTTCTTCCTTTCAACCTCCCTCCCTCTCCTTTTGTGGGGCACATACACCTTGAGCTTGAGGTTGAGTTTGGCCTTTCTTCTATGGCCTCCTGCTCCCTGCTGTGTGCTACTTAATGGCCATTCATTGGGGCTACCCCTCCCCGTTCTAGCACCGCTCTCCCGCTCACCCACTTTGCCTCGTTTTTTTTTGACATTTTTTCAAATTTTTCTCTTGGATTTTTTGTTGGGGTGGTGGTGGTAGGGGGGGCGGGGCTAAATTAAATACAGATTATGCGAATGGACCTCTGGGCTCTTAACTAAATGAAATGAGAGAGATGCGTGGAGAGTAGAGGAGTGGAGTGGTGAGCGCGGTGGGTACTCCCCACTGATATGGCATTTATTTTCCATATATTGATTGCTTTTTAATGGATATTTTAGCCAGTAGGCATACGCTAGGAGGAGGGGGCATGGGGAGTGCCATTCTATTAATTTTATTTACCCAAAGAGTATTTACTTTATTTGTATATTTATTTACATAGTTAAATGGTTTGTCCAACAATTGTTGTGTATGTGTGTGTGTTGTTGTTGGCTGTTTGATTTACTGTGCGAACAAATTCACTGGGAAATTAATTGTTTGATTTGTGGCATTGCCCAGAGTCGCGACGTTTTTGGTTTCCATTTTCAATGTGTTTTTTTTTTTTTTTTGCCTAGAATTTTTTGTTGTTTTTGTTTTTGTTCTGGACAAGCCGTCATTCCATTTCCACTTCCATTTCGCATTTCTATGTGGGTCATTCGGTACTCTATTTCCCTCTCCTCTTTGCTCGCCCTCTCTCTTTATCCATCTCTAGTGATTTACAGTTTTATTTGCACAGTTTATAAATAAAACTGTCAAGCGAACGTCTCTTCCACTCGCTCTCTCCCGCTCTCTCTGTCTCTCTTTCGCTCTTGCTCTGACGTTGGCAGCTGCTCATCTAATGGTATTTTTCATTCTCCCTTCCTCCCTCAAGCCTCACACAAAGTCCCGTTTAAAGTCCTTTTCCTCAGCTAACCACCCACACAACCATTTGTTATGGCAACCACCCAGCCTGCCCTCTCCTACACTCCCCTCAGCACTCTCCTGCGAGTCCCCACGTCAGTCACGGGTCCATTCAATCAGTGCGAATGTCAATCAAGCGAGCGCAGTGCAAAGCCACTGCATTAACAGCGGGACAGCAGCGGCAGAGGGAGCAGCAGCAGAGGCAACGGGACAGTAGCAGCGGCAGCAGGGAGCAGCAGAGGCAGAGGTAGCAGCAGCGGGACAGCATTGGCAGAGGTAGCAGCAGCAGAGGCATCGAGACAGTAGCAGCGGCAGCGGCAGTAGGGAGCAGCAGCGGAACAGCAGCGGCAGAGGGAGCTGCAGCAGGGAGCAGCGGGATAGCAGCAGCGGCAGCAGGGAGCAGCAGCGGCAGAGCTAGCAGCAGCAGACAGCAGGTAGCAGAGACAGCAGGGAGCATCGGCAGAGGGACAGCAGGTAGCCGAGGTAGCAGGTAGCCAAAAGCAGCCGCCAAACGAAAGGAACGGAGCAAAGAGAATAGAGGAACAAAACCAACAAACTGAAAAATAAAGATAACACCCAACAAATGACAGCAGCACAAAGGAAGGAAAGGAAATGTAAGAGAGAAATAAATGCTTGCAAAAAATGTATTGTAGTTTCTTTTATCTGTAGTACGAGTATATATAATTGATTGTTATTTAAATAAAAGAAATCAAATGCAAAATATATCAAAATATATCTTTTATATTTAGTTATAAAAAGAATTACTATATGTGGATAGGTAGAATATTCTTAAGAATTAAGAAAAGAAAGACAAAAAGAAATATATTTTATTTGATTTCTTTTTTTATTCCTTTTATTCCTCTTCCTTTTTTGGTATAAATCTTTTATTCACTTCAGTTGTTTGTTATAAAAAGTGTAACTGATATTTGAAATAAATGTATTTTTCCTTCCAAAAAACGATACCCTTCTCCTTCCTTAGCGAATTGCCTTTAACCTTAGCTTAAAGCCATTGTATACCCCCCTCCTTCTTTTGGGGCACAACAATACACCCGTAAGTATACACACACATACATACTCGTAAAGCAAAAGACTCCCGAAAAAAAATACTCACCACGCTGCTGGGGCTGCTGCTGCTGCTCTTTGTGGGGCACATACAACTCTTTGGGTGCTGCGACTGCTGCTGCTTGGTTGGCTTTCTCTTTTTTCGGGGTAACCAGCAGCAGCAGCAGCAGAAGGTTCTCTCACGCATGGCGGCGAGGCATGGCAACAGCAAGGGCCGGGCAGGATTCAGTGGCAAGCAGCAAGAGGTAGGAGTCACAGTCAGTGGCACAAGCAGCAACAGCAAACGCCAAACGGCGGCTTTCATCTTTTTTTAGCACACGCGCGCCCCAATAACAGCCACAGTTCCAGCCACAGCCACAGCCCCAGCGTCAGCATCAGTGCCTCACTGCTCCTACCCCTCCTCCGCCTTGCTACAGCTCCTCTCTATGGAGACCCCTTATTTCCCCCCGTTCAGTAGAACCGCATTCCATGGCAGTTCGAGTATTCTGTGTTCAGTTCCGTTCCCCTTGGTCGCCTGTCGACTGTCAAATCAATTTGTCAGAAATCACTGACAGCTGCTTACAGCCAAAACATACACACACACACACTCACACACATGAGAGAAAGCAGAGAGGGAGAGAAAGTACAGGGACCATGGCCATCAGATTGAAGAGTTGTCAGGGCAGCAGCAGCAGCAGCAGCTATGGGAAAATGGAAAATAGTACAACATTCAGACATTCGTAAAAGCAAAAAAAAAACAGAAAGAGCCTTTTTGTGGGGGTGGTTGGGGGGAGGGTTTGGGCCAAAAAATTGCCTGGGGTGTAAATTATTGCGCATATTTTCATTTCTTTTCAAATTGCTTTGCAGATTGCCAGCATTTAAGGGCACCAGAGAAAAAAAATATACCCCCCAAACACACACACACAACACACACACTTTTGACATTTACAACTCATTTTTGTTGTCCCCCCAACCCCCTGCCAGACAGCAAGAAATGGTGAAAAAAATTGGAAAGAAAATCTCTATGCAAGAAAGTTTTTTTTTCAAGTTCGACTTGGAGTCTGACAGACAAGCGGCTTGGCTTGGCTTTTGTTTGCATGCCACATCCACACACACTCACATATACAGTGATACAGCTACACACACACACACAGATATAGCTACACACACACACACTGAGACATTCAGATACAGATGCTGCGAGGCGTATACGTAATTTAACAGACAATGCGAAAAAAGCGAAAGACGAAAGCCCAAATGCAGAAAGAAAGGCATAAACAAAAACAAAAACAATACGAACCGAAAAAACAACAAAACGATGAGAAGGGAAAGAGCAAAAAGAAACGTAGGAAAGGTCTTTGACTTGTTGGGTAAACCGGGGGGGGATGGGGAGGGGAGAGACACAGTAAGGAGGAGATACAAATAGATGCCCTAACTTATGAGTTCTTATGGGTTCGAATAGTTTTCGCAAGACTTTCGTTTGACATAAACAAAAAGGTAAAGAACAAACCTGAAGCGTATTTTATGCCTAATTTAAGCCTAGAGATTGTCTGGAGATTGAGAGAGGATTATATTTGTAATGAAAAAGAGGTAGCAATGCCAAATACATAAGTTCTATGTGGATTATGGGGGATATAAAGGTTGAGATTCACCACTAAAACGATTGATATAGTTCACCATTTAAAGAGATAAAAATGCAACCGATGTGTGCTGCTGCCTGACGCGTCACTGTTTGATTTTTAGCAACAGAACCTCTACTCTAGGCATAATTTCTATGCGGATTATGGGGGATATAAAGGCTGAGAGATTCACTTCTAAATCGATTAATATAGTTCACCATTTAAATAGATATTCCGTTCAACCGTTGGCTGCTGCTGCATGACGCGTGACATTTATCTTTTAGCTACTAGAGGATTATATTTGTAATGAAAAAGAGGTAGCAATGCCAAATACATAAGTTCCATGCGGATTATGGGGAATATAAGGGCTGAGATTCTCCACTAAAACGATTGATTTAGTTCACCATTTAAATAGATATTCCGTTCAACCGTTGACTGCTGCTGCATGACGCGTAACAAGTATCTTTTAGCTACTTAAAGAACTTCTAACACTGTTTGTTTATCTGCAACAGAACTTCAACTTTGTTTACCTCTACTTTTCTCTTTAAGAAATTTCCTTTCGTTTATTGAAAGATTATGTTTGGGGGGGCGGGGGCCAAAAGTGTTAAGCAATTACTTTAGAGCACATTTTCAAGAACTTCTCCCTGGCACAATGAATATGAAATGCAAATATTTAAGCAAGATTCTTCACGCTAAAAACAGATTTGTACGCATTTTCCGGTTACAAGCAAAAATTGGGGGTTGGAATAAATGCTGCTGAAGGGGTTAAACGGGTGGGTGTATAGTACACAACCAACAACAGCAAAGTGGGCGGAGTAGTGGAGCACAATAAAGGGGGTTGATTAAAAGCAAAAACCAAAGGGAAAGGCAAGCAACTGGGAGGCAGGGAGATGGATGGATGGATAGCCTTTTCGATGGGAGTTAATGAAAACAGATTGGAATTATTAAAACAAGCTAGAAAAAGGGCTAAGGAAAGGGTGTATATAATACAGCCAGAGGAAAATGTGTTGCCGGGAACAAAATCTATAGAAATATATTTCTATATTAAGAAAAATTAGTTTGCCAACAAAAGGAAGCCCCAACATGTCCTTCACTTCCATCAAACTTTCTTTACTTTTCTTTACAATTTCTTTTGGTTTTTTGGGGGGTTTGTCAGACTCTAGGGAAACCAAAGTTCGGTTCATTTGTTGGTTTTCGATTCTCAAAGGATTGTTTTTTGATGGTGGGGGTGGTGCTTTTTGTATGATATTTTGTGTGTGTGTGTGTGTGGCCAGTGGCAGTGAGGCAGTGTGGCAGCAACAGTGTGGCAACAATCAGAAAAGGAAAATCAGTAAGCAGCATGTTAGCTGCTGCTGCTTCTGCTTCTGTTTCTTTTTTTTATTTATTTTCCTTTTTGTAATCTCTACCCCTTTGCTGTTGTTTCATGCTCCCCCTACTTCTCTCTCTCTTGTTCCCTATCTCTCTCTTTGTCTCTGTTTGTGCTCTTGGCTCTTTTTTTTTGTCTTTTCTCTGCTCCCAAGTCTAGTGTTGTTTTTGTTTGCTGTCTGGTGTGCTACAACATACAACAAGCCTCATAAATAAGTAGGGAAAACATGGCCCAGAGACTGGTCCAAGCACACTGGCCTCCTGCCCTTCCCCTTCCCTGCAGCCACTCCTCCTACACCCCTTTGACTCATGTTTGGGAAAATGAAAAATGGATTTCTGTGTCAGTTGGTTGCCATAATTTCTCCCCCCCGCTCTGCGTTTTTCCCCTCATTCCTCTTTTGCTTTGACGCGCATTCATCATTTGGCATTCAGAGAGTACTACCCCCCCACACACCGCCCACACCCCTCCTGTTTTTTTTTTTGATTATGGTTTTGATTTTCCTTTCGTTTCATTTCGTTTATTTAATTAATTATTTTAAAGATTTCGTCTGTGGCCCTTTCTTTTTTCCTGCATTTTAATTAATTTATCAAAAGTGCAAATGGCGGCCCCTTACCCTTCTCTCCCTATTTGCTCTTCCATTTTCCACTTTCCATTAATATTTTATTTCATTTTTAAATAAAACAAACTTTAGATTAGCCCCCGAGCCCTTGTGGGTGGTTGCGGGGCGGTGGCATAAGTGGGGTTAAGCTGCCAAAAGTTGAGGCCGCAGCGCAGAAAAAAAAAGTTCCTTGCTTTTTCTCTCTCTTTGGGTTTTTCCCTCTTTTTGGCTCTAATGCTGATAGGTCTAATAACTCCCTGGGTTGCTGTAATCCTTTGGGTTGTGTCTTGTCCTTGCTGTTGGCTGGCTTCCCCTGCCCCACCTCCTGCTGCTGCTACTCCTGTTTTGTTGCTCTAATGGACATGGGCGTTAAGGTCACGTAAATGAGGCCCCAGCAGCAGCAGCAGCAGCCTCCCTCCCCTTTCCACCTACCTTGGATGATTATGATTATGATGATGGTTGCTGCTGCCCCCGCCGTGCTACGTGTTAATTTTCCCTGTGACAGCGTGGCCAAAAACTTTTACTTTCTCTGCCCCACTCTACCACTCCCTCGCTCTCTCTCTCTGCACTGCTTTTTGTCGCACATTTCGAATGCAGGATTTTCTATTCAATAAACAAATGTCCTTTTGCCTGCCTGCCTGCCTGCCGTTTGTTGCATTAAATATTAATCTGTGCTGCTATTTCTGATCTCGGAAATTAGTTCCAGAAATTATAATTAAATTCCATATTTGGGTGGATGCATGCCACATGCCATCCCCATTCCCTACCCCCCTCATTGCTCGTCGCTTTACTCGTTATGTCTCTTGCTGTATATGTGTGTATCTGTATGTCAGTGTCTGTGTGCAACAAACATGCCTGGGAGGGGGATGGTCGGAACCTGTGTCCTGGACAACATTTGCCAGTCAGACGGTTGCCATAGACAACACTTGAGTGCACAGACGTTAGACAGCATCCCCAACCTACGAGTATTCCGCACTTTGGCAGCAGGCGGCAGGCAGCAGCCAGCAGGCAGGTGGAGGACAACAGCCAAAGTCAAAGGAGGGCAGGACACATTCAAGCCATCGAAAAGGGAGTCTTAATTAGAAACAATTTGATGCTGTCTGATTGCCAGAGTGCTAAGGATATGTTTCTATGTGTGTGTATGTCTCTGTCTCTGTGTGTGTGTGTGTGTGTGTGTCTCTAAGAGACTTAAGGGTACACAGTACACGCAGCGAAAAATAGCAGTAGGTACTGCTAAGATTTAAGCTATAGATTTAACATTTTTAGTAATAATAAAACCAAAATAAATAGCAATTTAATAAAATTAAATACATAAAAAATTAAGTTTGAAAAAATAAAAATTAAATTTAAAATTTAAAAATACCCCTGAAAGTGAAACTTATTGTATTTTTTGTATAGGCTGTGTTTTTATGTCATTTTTAAAAATTTTTTTAAATTTTAAAATTAAAATTAATTTTAAAAATACCCTGAAAGTATAAACTTATTGTATTATTTGTATAAGCTGTGTTTTTATGTAATTTTTTTTTTTATATTTATTTTATTAAAATTATTTATATTTTGAATTTTTTTAAATATTTTTATTTTTTTTTTATTTAAAATTATTTTCTATATTCTTTTTAAGATATAGTATTTTCAGTTTATTTCTGGTAATTTCTGGTATTTCATTTGATATAGTTTTTAGTATTTATTTTTAGTATTTCTATTACTTTTCTGGCAATTTAGTATATTTTTAATACATTTTGTATTACTTTTCTTACTAGTATTTTTAGTATATTTCTGGTAATTTCTGGTATTTCGTTTGGCATAATTTTTAGTATTTATTTTGTTATTTTTATTACTTTTCTGGCAATTTAGTATATTTTTAATACATTTTTATTGCTTTTCTTTTCTACAATTCCAAGAAAAAAAATTCTAAAATAATCCTTAATTTCCATATTCCCAAAATTCTTATTAATTTCCGTTGCATTTTAAGCAGTAAATTTCTCTAGGTGCCATAGACAAGTGCAAGACGCAGGTGGCTGGAAGGGCAAAAGGGCAGGGCTACACGCTGTTGACTTTTGATCATTACGCAGCAGGAGTAAACGCTGTCAGTGCCCTCCCCTCCATCGCTCCCCCCATATGCTATTGCTCACTTATTGGTGGTTATTTGAGAGAAGTGAAAAGTGAAGTTATTGCATCCTTAGGGCAGGCATCAGCCATGATTCTGTTCATTAGTTTTTGCTGGGGAAAAGCTCACTTCAAAAGGAAAGTGCAAAAGTCTTTTGGAAATGAAACGGCTCAAGGCTGTACTTTTCAAAATGTTTACAGAATTCTGTGGCCACTGGCCTACACTTTATTCTACAATTCAGTCTTCAATCTACTTTCGTATACACTCTTCCTCTCCACTCGTAATCCACTCTTCCTCTCCACTCTTCCTCTGCACTCTTCCTCTCCACTCTTCCAATCCACTCTTCCAATCCATAATGTATATAATTTGTGCCCCTTCCCAAAAAAAGAAACGCTGTCTCTCCAGGGAAGTTGCTCCTCCTGCCACACTGCCACACCCATTTCCGCTTTGCCACACATGTGTGTGTGTGTGTGTGTGTGTGTGTGTGTGTATCTATTATTTCATTTCGATCATTGCCGCCGCCAGTGGTTGTCGATTATTGAAATTGATTTGCACAATTGAGAGCCTCGATGGCGAGGACGCGCATAAATCACACGAGGCATCAATTATTGAAGGCTTGTCGTCAGAGCGGCACAATCATCAGCGGCATCAATATTTGATTGTGGAGCAGGGGCACACACCAAGAGGCATGCAGCAGCACGCACTGGTGAAGTTTTTTTCCTCTGTAGTTGAAAAACTCCAAAGCTAAACCAGCAGCTGGAAGCTGGGGGAAGCATGCGGATGTCTCTGGTCTGGTCTGGTCTGGTCTGTCTGTCTGGCGATTACAATTTCTCCTCTCGCGCTCGCATCGTTGCCGATCAATTATGCAAATGTGGTTCTGCCCCACTCCGAAAACTCTCCCATTTAGCTACCATTTTGCTACATTTCCTCGCGCTTCCTCTCTCTCTCTCTCTCTCTCTGACATATTCAATAATAAAGTGTCGCCGCTGATGACTACGACGACGACGATGAGGATGAGGATGAGGAGCAGGAGGACGACGCCATGCCGCAAGCATGTCGCAGCATTTATTACAACGTATATACGACGAGCATTGCGTATACGCAATGTTTGCCAAAGTATTTGCTCCCTGCTCCGCCCCGTCTCCATTTTAGTGGGTGGCAATTGTCTGCTGGTACAAACAAAAAAAAAACAGCTGGGGCGTATACGTAATGTGCGTTGAGGTCAAAGAGCAAGAGAGCAGCCGAGAGCAGCAGCATATGATGTCTGTAAGTGGAGCTCTCTAACTCGATTGAAGTTCGTGGTGGAAGTACGCAGGGGAAGGGCAGGGAAAGAGGGGGGGATTGCTTTGGTAATTGGATTTTATGCATAAGAAAATTCATGGTTCATTCCATGGTTAAAGCAACATTTTCGTAGCATTTTCGTAGCTCTCACTTTCTGGCTACTCCTTCTTCGTTAAACCTTCTTCTTGGTGCCGCCCCACTCCCCCCTTTGTATCTTTAGCATCTACATTTTCGGACACTTAACCCGCTCGTTGGACCTCTTTGGACCTCTGTGCCTTTGCTATTAACACATTTTTGTGCTGAGGCCAGCTAAAGACGCGAGGCGGCTATAAGGGGGCTTTAGCTGGTAACCGGATCCTCCGAAAATAACACCCTAAATAAAGTTCAATATTAATGCACCCTTTGACACACACACACACACACACACAGAGAGAGAGACGGCGGTCCGAGAATCAAGCGGCGGTCATAAAAATAAGACAAACAGGCTACTTAAAAATAAAGAAAAAGCCCCCCCCAGCGAACAGCAAAAGAAATTTTAATGATCTGTCATAAAAAGAGGCAGAGAGAAGACAGACAACAGAGGGGGAGAGAGAGAGAGGGGTTGGCTGTACAATAAAAACGTGAATTTATTAGCATAGCATACTTTTGAGGGCAATCAAGTAACCAGAGACTCTTTCCCCCCGAAAAACTGTTGCGCCCCACAAAAATCCTTTAAGCACTGTGGTTCACAGTGGCGCCACCAAATCATTCAGTATGTGTGTGTGTGTGTGTGTGTGTGTGTGTGTCAGTGGCAGCAATTAATTCCAAAAATCACAATAGCCATAAAGATGATGATGCGACGGACTACTACTATTTGAATGGTGTGTGCGCAGTGCGGTGGGGGGAAAAGAAAGGACAAATGGAAGAGAGAGAGAGAAAGTAGAGTGGCGAGAATGGAATGAAGAGTCCTGTAGCCTGTCAAAGACAGAGATAGGGACAGGGACAGGCAGACGACTGCCATGCCCCCCCGAAAAATTGACAACAATGGCGACAAGCAGCGTTTCTCGTAATAAGTAGTTTGCCTGCCAGAGAGAGTCCCCTTTGGCCCTCCCCCCCCCCTTGGGTTCTGTTTGGTTCGGCAGCCATTAAATCAGCGGCAGGACATCGCCCAGCGCCTATTGCGGCACACAATATATCAAAGTTTATGTTGATTTGAGTGCCGCAGCAGTGGCAGTGGCAAAACTTCAAGCAGCATCCCTGCGTCGAGTCCTCTGCAACAAAAAAAAGGGACCCACCGCATTGTCTCTTTTTATTGATTTATTTGGTACGGTCTCCCCAATTTCTACTTCTCTTCTTTATGCTCTTCTCTCTGCTTTTTCTTTTCTTTATTTGTGTGCTTATTTTTGATTAGATTTATTTATTTTTATTTGTGCTGAGCCGTCATCGCCGTTGCCGTCGATGAAATTTAATAATTCCACTTAATGCAATAATAATTTCGTCGCCTTTTGTCCTGAAGCACACACACACCCAGAGCATACTCCCTGACTCACTCTCTCTCTCTTTCTCTCTGGTTTCTCTATCTGTATCTGTGTGTGACCAGGGCATAATTTGTGCGAAATTTGTCAGATTGCTGCCACATCAGGCAGCAGCAACGGCCCCTGCCCCCCCATCTCTCTGCAAAGGCTGAGTAATGCCTGAAGAGAGAGGGGGGGTGGGGCAGGGGGCATGGAGTGTGGGAGTCATTTGTAATATGTTTTATTTGACTTGTGGCAGCTGCTTCTTTCGGCTGCTAAGTAATTGAGGGACGCCCAGGCATCCATCCAAGCATCCCCAAAGGAGGCGTACGCATGGGGGTGTGGGGGGTATGGGCGTAGGCACAGGAGAGGCGACGGCTGATTACAATTAGCTGAGAGGCTGGTTAATTGGCAGAAAATGAAAGGTAAACAGATGGATTCCTAGCCCATGGGGGTTTTTCCATCACAGAGTATCGATTGATAAGCCAAAGTAGAAGGAAGGTAGGCGCAAAATATTTTACGAGCACTTTTAATGACTTTAAAAGCTGTCATTTAACATGAATATTACTTGGGTTGAAGGAGTTTCAGATAACAGAGGGGTGTGGCATACAAAATATTAAGTTTTCCCCAAGGATTTTAATGTATTTTAAGCATCACAAAATGTATTTGATTACAAATATATTGTATTTGATTGTATTTGATTGTATTTATTAATTTTCCACCAAAAATATAAATTTTCCTTAAATTTTTTGGGGGAAATAATCGATATTATTATAATAATACAAGATTCTTATATTTTTTTTATTAATTTTTGCATCATATTTTTTAAGTTGTATTATTTGTATCTTCTTATTTCTAGCTTAATTTTTGCATTTTTTCTTTATTTTTTATTTCTCCACAAAATACAAATTTTCTGTCCATATTTTAGGGAAATCGATAGTTTATATTTTTATTTAATTTTTGCATTATTTTTTATATATTTTATTATTTTTTTCTTTTTATTTTTAGTTTAATTTTTGCATTATTTTTGTTTTTTTGTAATTTCCCACCAAAATAAAAATTTTTCTTTCCTTATATTTTTATATTCCTTATATTTTCCTTATATTTTTTATATTTATTTATTTTTTCTTTTTTACTTTAGCTTCTTTTTTGAATTTTTTTTACATCATTTTCCTTATTTATTTATTTTTTTTTTTTTTTTAATTTTTTTTTCATTTAAATTTGCTGTTTATACTCTCTTTTTCCATCCTCTCTTTAATGTGCCATTTCATGTCAAATATAGATATAAATCAATCTACACATGAAGTTAATTAACGCGAAAAGCCCCCTGCCCCAGCCCTCCCTTTGAGCCCTTTCTATGCCACCCAGACAGAACTGCCTGCACCTAGGCAACAAAAAAAGTATCTATGTACGACCGACCCCACACACCTGTGACAACTCTCTTTTAATGCATGTCAAAACCTCAGTGGCAACAAGCAACAACAACAGAGAGAGAATGAAAAAAAAGCAGAGCAGAGAAATGGGGCAAAGAAAAACAAGGCAAACAGAAATTCCAGCGGCCTCTTTTTGACATTTTGAGTGACATTATTTGTGTCAACAATAAAACACTCAACCAAAAGCAGCAGCAGCAGCAGCAAATCGAGACACAGACAGGGAGACACAGAGACAGAGAGTGGGAGTGGGAGAGAGTGCGTAAATAGAAAGAGAGAGAGAGAGAGCAAAAGTACTACAAAATGAATGGTGAAGAAAAGTGAAAAGTAGCACCGACAGAAACCCAGAAAAGACAATTTAAAATTCAATAAAACTTCAATCAGCGTTTAAAAAAATTTATATATATATGTGTGTGGGTGTGTGTGTGCCTCCCAATCAGTATGTGTGTGTGTGTGTGTGGCAAGACAGCGCCCAGCAATTTAAACAAATTGAAAGCAAGCGCAAATAAAAAACAGTTTGTTGCCACTTTTCACATCAATTACGCACTTGAGCCAAAATAGACGAAGGCAAAAGAAACGACGCAGACGAAGGCAAACCAAGAAAGTCCCAAGGAAAAACCGAAGGAAGTCCTTGCCACACCAGCCGACCACCCACAGCCACAAGCCCTCCCTCCCTGCCCCTACCCCTGCTCCTGTCAATCTTGCTCTTCGGCTGCTGGCTGGCTGGCTGGCTGGCTGCTTCTAGTACAAAAATAACACTTGAAACTAAACGCGCATTCAGGCAGCGGCTGCTGGCTGCTGCTTCGGCTACTGCTACTGCTGCTTGCGTCGCTGCCTTTGCTGCCTGCCGCTTGCCACACCCACTTGCCACACCGACAACAACAATTTTCGCCTGCGTACACGGTGCGGGATTTTTCCACGAGCTTCGGCTGATGGCTGCTGGCTGCTTGCTGCTACTTCTACTGTTATTTTTCTATGCTGCTGCCAGCTGCCTCCTCTTTTCTATGCTCACCTCACCACCCCCAACCCCCCTCAAACCAAAATCATTTGAATATGTGTGTGTGTGAGTGTGTTTGCCTATGTTTTTTTCCTTTTTAGCAAAAAGCGAAAGTAAATGTTTGAAAATCGTAAGGAAGGAAAAATCAAGTAAGCATCGACACAGAGCGAAAAAAAAACAAGATTCAACGAAAACATTGGACGGGGGAGGTGAAATTAAAGAATCAAATATGCAAGACGAATGGGGAATGCTCTAGAAAAGAGAGGGAATTTAGATGCAACAGAAAGGAGAGTAAGTATATGTATTCGGGTGCAAATTCAAGGAAAATAAATGAAAGGAAAACAAAATCTTAAAAAAATATACCAGAAAAAAATACCAAAATTAATGAAAAGATACAAGAAATAAAAATGTACCTGAAACTATTATTAAACTAAAAAACTAAAAATATATACCAGAAAAAATACCATAATTTATAAAATATACCAAAAAATACTAGAAACTTTTATTATATATTATATTTATATTATATTATTATTATAAAAAAAACTAAAAAAATATATACCAGAAAAAATACCAATATTTATATAAAATACCAGACTTAAGAATGTAACAGAAACTATTATTATATAAAAAAAAAACCTTAAAATATATACCAGAAAAAAATACCATAAATTATCAGAAAATACCAGAAATATAATAATGTACCAGAAACTATTAGTATACAAAAAAAAAACTCTCGAAAATGGGGAACTCAATGTACTTCCTGTTGCCCATTTCCTTTATCCATAAATATCTCCCGCTCTCTCTCTCTCTCTCCCTGTCTCTCTTTCAAATCTAAATTTCTCAGACTCTCCTCTCTATAGCGCTATCCAATCCGTTGCCAATCTGCTCCCCAGAGACCTCTTCAATGACATATTCCCCATACCCTGACTGCCTTAGACGGCAACAGAAAAAAACGGTTACTGGGTGGTGGGGGGAGGGGGAAGCAGCGAATTGCTGGCAAGCTTTTTATTGCGCGTGATAACAAGCGGGGAGAGGCTGGTACTAAGGTGGTGGTGGCATGGGGCAAGCAAGACCAGCAGTAGCCGTGGCTCTGTGGCATGGGTTGCTTAGAGAGGCAAAAATACCAAGAAATACCAAGGTGCGGGGGGCGCTGCTGCTGCTCCCTCTCTGTGTGTGTGTGTGTGTGTCTGGGGCAAGCAGCGAACGAACGGCGGGCGCTGTTTGATGTTATTATAGATGACGATGACGATGATGATGGCAATGCCGATGACGACAGCCTGGCACACACACACACATACACACTTACATATATTAAATCTATATATATATATATACATATACAGTCAATGATGATCCCCGCCTACTTGTCAGCTAGCTCTACCCCTCACCATCTTTTTCCTACTTTTCCTAGATCTACTACTGCCTCGTCCTGCTGCTGCCAATCAAAGTCGGCGGCAAATGTCTTGTTCTTTGGCATGTTCTCAGGTTGTCAAGGCTGCTGCTCTTGGCTGGCTGGGCTGACTGGGCTGACTGCCACTTGCCTCCTCAAGTACATGCGTGTGTGTAGCTCTGTAGCTACATCTCTGTGTGTGTCAGTGTGTGTGTGTTTGAGACGGCCATTACTTTGTTGCCTAGGTGTTGCCCGTCGTAGCCATTGACAATGATTCCCATCTAACTTAAAGCTGACTCTCAAGCGAGAGAGAGAGAGAGAGAGAGAGAGAGAGAGAGAGAGGAGAGCGAGTGAAATCTGGGAATCTGCTGCGCTGGAATTTAAGAACTTCTTTCTCTGACACGACACGACACGCCCCAGCCGCCCGCGAGTGACAGCGAAATTCCTTGAGTTTAGAAGCAAACATCTCAAATATTTCTAACATTTCAAACATTTCAAACATTTTCCAGCATTTGCAGCATTTTCTGGCATTTTTCAGCATATTCCAGCATTTTGTATTCATTGTTTTATTCGCTGCTTGAGAGACATTTGTCAAAATCTATGGGGAATTACAGGCGTTTCTTTGCTACTACTACTACTACTACTACTACTACTACTACTTCCGCCGGAAGGGGAAAAGCTGCTGCCATACCCTGCCAAGAAGAAGGCACTTTCTGGCAAGTGAATCCTTAAGGAATTCGTAGAAAGCAGGCAAACTGTAATTATGCGCATGGAAGCTGTAGATGTAACTGTAATTGCTTCTAATAATATTTCTGGAATAGAATTTTCCCTTTGAATTACAGCGAATTTTTTGGTTTGCATTTTATTTTTTTTCTATTTTTTTTCAAGGGTATTTCTCACTTCGAGCAGCCAGCAGCCCGCCCGTTCCTTTCTCCTGCATTTTACCTGCTTTTGCGTTTAGCGAAAGACTTCACTCCACTCCACTTCACTCCTCTCCCTTTTCCTAGCGCCAGTCCACCACTGTGTTATCCTGTGTTCCGCTTCTGCTGCTGCTGCTGCTGCTGCTGCTCCTGGCGCCTAACAATATGCAATAATAACAATTTACATATTCATGAGACACCCCGACCGACCGACCGACGGACTGACAAACAACAACAACAGATCCAGCTTCAGTTGTGGGTGGTCCAAGAGCTGGAGTTTTCATCGAAGAGAAGGAGAAGGGGAGCATGGATGTAGCGGCAGTTTGCATAAAGAGCAGCAGCAGCAGCAGAGGCCGCTTAAAAAGAAGAATCAACAATGGCACAGAAGCGTCGTATTCCCCCCACCCTACCACCCACGCGAAGTCCATGTGGTCCAGGGGGTTGAGTAGGGTTACTGTTTGCTCACCTCCCCCCCACCATCCCTACACTATGGAAAACCCTTTGGAGCGTCACAGGAAAAACCCCCCCTGGAAACCGCTTTTAAACATCCATTGGAACGCACCTTGGAATGCTCTTTGGAACGCCCCTTGGAACGCCCCTTGGAACGCACCTTGGAACGCCCCTTGGAATGCTCTTTGGAACTTATATGGGAACCCTTTTGGAACATATAGAAATCGCGTTGGAAAGCCCTTTGGAAAGTCCTTTGGAAAGCCCTTTGGAAAGCCCTTTGAGCACCACATTTGGAACTAGTTTTTGAAGCATTATTGGAGCGAGTATTGAAAGTATTTTCAAAAGTGGAATCAGTGTGGGAACTCCCTTTGCTGCTCCACCTTTTGGCGCTTTCCTTTGGCACCAAATCCAAAAAGCAAACTCCTCCATTGGAACCCCCGCCTGGAACTGCTCTTGAATCTCTTTTCGCACACCCCCCAACCATCACACACTTTGAAACCTTCACCAGCAACCCAACCCACTCTGCTACCCCGTTTGATCCCTCCCCCCCGTAAACCCAATTCGGACAGCAGCCGTAGCCCTTTTGTTAAGCCGAGACGTAACTGTAGCTGCTACCCAAATATTTATATTTATATATGGACCCGCACCCTCTCCACACCCTCCTCCTGCGATGCCTGCCTCATTTATTTATTTTTCATATTTTTATGATATTTATTTTTGGGGTCTGAGTATTTTTCATGCCCGAGTTTTTTTTTTTTTTTTTTTTTTTTTTTTGTTTGCAGTCAGCGCCAATTTTTGCGCTTCGAATGATTTTCCCGAAGTGGATTTGCATTTGCTCTTTGTAGGGGAGGGGGTACCCTACCCTTTACCATACCCCCCTCTGCCAAAGAGTGTGTGTGGGGGTGTAGAGATTAGGCTTACAAAGGAGAGGAAACCATATTTTTTAGTTAGTTTGCTGTGGACCATGGACCATCCATGGACCCACTCTTGGATGCTGCTTGGAGTTCTTGTACCCAAATACAAAAAAAGAAAAAGAAGAACCTACCACAAAAAAATGAATCAAAACAAAGGTACGCCAAAGAGCAGCAGCAGAGAGCAGCAGCAGCAGCAGAGAGAGAGAGAGAGAGAGAGCAGCAGCATGTAAACAGCATCCACAAAATCCACTCTCTCTCTGCTGCTGCTTTTCCTCTCTATATTTTACAAGCAGAGGAAAAACTTTTAGAGACTTTTCCGAACACAGCCACTGGGCCAGGCAGAGCCAGCTCAGCCAGTCAGTCAGTCAGGTGCAGACAGTTGACGTGTTCGGTTGACCAAAGCGGAAGTGTGCATCGACTCTGTCGATATTTGTGACCGAAAAAAAAGAACTGAACACACACACACACACACGCACGCACGCACACACTCGTACGAGAGAGAGAGAGCGAGAGCGAGAGAGAAGAGCAGTGAGCGAAAGAGAGAGAGAGAGAGAGAGAGAGAGAGACAAACAAACAGCCGCCATGAATGCCACATATAACAAGATTCTGAGATACGACAGTGGAAAATGTGAATTATAATTGCGCGGAATAAAAAGGGGCAACAACAACAACACAAGAGCAACAACACAAGAGCAACAGCAACAACAACAAAAGACAGCGACAAGCGACAATTGTCAATGCGCCGCGACGCGTGTGTGTGCGAGTGTCCCGACGAGCCAGTGCCTGTTGTGTGTGTGTGTGCGAGTGTGTGAGAGGGAGAGCGGGTTGGTGGTCCCTCCCCCCCTTCAAGTGTGAGTGCGTGTCCGTGTCCACATATCAGCAGCAGCAGCAGCGGCAGATCCAAGCAACGCGCAGCCAAGCAGCAGGAAAAGCAGCAGCCGACGACGACGCCAGCAGAAGGTAGGGCCCACAAGACATTTTTCCGACGCTTTTCCAGCAGCAGCAGCAGCAGCACAGCATAACAGCAGCAGCAGCAGCATAACTCACCACACCCTGATCCTGCAGGACCAGCAGCTGCGCAGAGAGAGAGAGAGAGAGCACGAATAAAAGAGAGCTTAAAGAGAGGTAGAAACTAAGAGATTGAGAGAGAGAGAGAGAGAGCGGGCTGGGTGGCAGAGATTAGTGCGGATGCTGACTGCTGCTGCACGTGGAGTCTGTGCAAAAAGCCAACACAAATTTTTGGTTCGTTCCCCACCCCCTTCAAACTGTTCGCCCTTTCTTCATCTTTGTAACGCACCCCCCCCCCCCCTCTCTGTGAACAAAAACACAACAAAAAGAAAACTTAAGAAAGTTTTTTGTTGCCTTGGCAAGCGGAGGGGTGGGAGGGGGAGACTACAATTGTCGCTGATAATTTTTCATAGCATACTTTTGTGGGGGCCCATCCTTTTGGGCTCCTTGCTCTAAATTGCTAGCATGTGTAGTACAGCACCCCTCCCTCCTCCTGCCACTGACCTTGGTCTAAATTGGTGGAAATTTCATTTGTGATTACCGGGGGGCATTAATTTTTGGGGGGACGTTTCGGATTCCCAGAGAGAGAGAGAGAGAGAGCGCAACACTTTTTGATGCCAATAAAAAAATGTAGGATACTGTGTCACACACACACGCACACATAAAGCCAGCACAGATTGACATGTGTGTGTGTGTGTGTGTGTGTGTGTGCTGCGTACGTGTAAATGACCGGAAACTGTGCTCAAGTGCTGCCTGCCTGTCGAATGGCTCCCTCCCTCGCTATAGGGGTGCTGGGGAGCTCCTAGGAACCCCTAGGATTCCCATTTTGTTGCTACTCTTGTCCTGCTTTTCCTTGGCTGCTTTTCTTAGCCATCTTTCTTTCTATCTCGCTGCCTTTTTGCCCCTTCTTCTTCAGCTGCTGCTAGCCCACTTTCTGGCTTTTCTTTTTGCTTTCTTTTTGTGCTTTGTCCCGCAGCAGGAGGAAGCACTTCAATTGTCAAATTGTTCCTTGTTTATTGTTGCAATAGTTTTGTTGATGGACAGGTTTGCCTTTCAGCCTCGCTGCCAGACTCGCAGGAGACGACTCTCTTAGTCCATGTCCTTCCCTGGGACTCTGTGTGTGTGTGTTTCGCTCCCCATTTCATGTGCTTTCTCCTTTCACTTGTTTTTAAAGTGATTTTCGCAGACGTAGTCACTTTTTATGGGCGTCGTCCTGTCCTGTCTTTTGGCTGGTACCAGAACAACATTCCCTGCTGCCCACCCACTGCTGCCTCCCACAGCCATTCTTCCTCTCATTCTGTCCCTCCTGCTGCTCTTCTGTTTCCACGAAGTAAAAGCCAAACAAAGCAAAGCAAAACAAAACAAAACAATCAACACGGAAGTATATTTCTTGTGCTGTGTCCTCCTACCCTGTAGCTACTCCCACCCTCCTTCTCCTCCTGCGCTGTTGTCCTGTGTACAAATCAGCGTGGCCTAGTGCGCTGCTTGAGGTTGACGCGGAGCCTTTTGTAAGGGAATGCGGCAAGGAGAAGGGTTTGCCAGAGGATATACGACTAAGAAGAAGAGAGCCATGGTGGAAGTAGCAGAGAGGCAGGGAGGCATTTATCATGGGGCAGGGAAGCATGGGGAAGAGAGAGCCATGGAAGGATGTTGTATGAGGGAATACGGATGTAGGATGTAGCATGTAGGATGCGCCTGCAAATGTGAGTTTTATGATGAAGTGCACCACAGCCTTTAGCTTCATTGGCGTTGACATTTAAGTTCTGTTGTTGTTGGCTCTCCCCCAGCTTCCTGTTTGTTCCTGTCAGGGAGCAGGTGGCAGTTGAACGTTCAAAAGTCACAAAATGATGCCACGTAGCACAAATCAAATTGAATTGCAATGCCAGAGCCAGAGCCAACAAAAGCAATTGATAAGTTGCACTCAATGGCAGAGAATTGAATGCTGCCCCCGAAAATACTTGCTATACAGCAGCAAAAAGATACAAAGATACTTTTGGGGCCAACAAAAAAAAAAAAAAGGCAATTATAGAAAACATACACAGTGGCAGCCACTGATAGAGAGAGAGGGGTTGCCATAGACAATCCTCCAGTGTGCCACCAAAAGAACTCTCCAACTTTGGGGGTGCCCCCAAAAGATTTTCAGAGGCTTTGGCAACACATTTCTGCTGTTCAACGATGACAAGTAGCGGCGCGGCGGCGGCGGCTGTGGCAGAAAAAGTTCTTGCAACGTTTTGCGCATATTAAACAAAAGTTGATGACAGCAGACATTGGGGCAGTGGCTGGAGTGGGGGCAGTGCCACACAGTCGTCGTCCTCATTATTTATTTGATTGCCCGCACACCGCACACAGTCAATGCTCGAAATTACCCCCTGGGAAAATCATACAAGAGTGGGTGGTAGCGAAAAAATCATAGAAAAGAGAGACAGAAAAGACAGACAGGCATCAAGCAGAGCAAACAACTCTCCTGAGAAGGGAGGCAGCATCCACTCTACTCTATAGACAAACCCACAAGCCACAAAAAAAGCAAAGCAGCAGTGCAAAAAAAAAAAAAAAAAGAGAGAGAACTCAGTAGTAGTAGTAGTAGTCCACTCGCATAAACGTAATTAATAAGGCAAATTAATGCCGAACAATAATACAAATTCATTTTGCATGCAAACAAACGAAACTAAATTACACACAGAGAGTGCGGTAGGGGCTGGGGGGGGTT
Source organism: Drosophila bifasciata (assembly GCA_009664405.1). Taxonomy (NCBI): domain Eukaryota; kingdom Metazoa; phylum Arthropoda; class Insecta; order Diptera; family Drosophilidae; genus Drosophila; species Drosophila bifasciata. The sequence goes on along the minus strand of CM019044.1, from coordinate 43,228,896 downwards.
CCAGAGCCAGAGGAGAACCCAAACAGCATTCAGAATCGCTGCTCAACGAACCAACAATGAGAATAAGAGAACTCAGGGAATGGGCGAGTTCTGGGAACGGGAGAGAACTCTGGGAACGGAGGAGCGAACCCGTAGAATAAACATGAAAATTGAATGCTAATTTTCGGTTGGGTTTTGTTGGAGCAACCAAAAACTTGAATACCCTCATGGGAACCATAGTTTGGGGCAGTAGCAAGCAGCCAAGTAGCAGCCAAGGAAACCACCAAAGAAGCAACGAGATTTTCCAAAACGATTCTACTTTAATTGGGGCACTTGTTCCAATGGTAGAGTGGGGCGGGAATGTAGAGAATTTATGACAATTGTTAGGGGAGCGGTAAAACTCCTTAGAGTGCTATATATTTGAGGGGGGTACTGCGAGTGTCTCTACTAGCTAAGAGATACGAAGCAAAAGATGCGAGAAAAAAGTAGAGATAGGAAGGAAGATTCCTTCCATTTTTCTTGGATTTTGTTGATTTTCTACAATAAAAAAAAGTAAAGATAAAGATACAGAGTGGTTGGTTGGTGGTTTCTTCTTGGAGTTTACATTAAAATATATACATCTTCAAGATTAATTTGCTTAATTCGTATATATTTTGGATGTATCTTTATATTTCCCAGGCATTTCTTATCAAAGAATTATTCCGCATTCTCTTTTATCGATATTAACCATTAAAAGCACTGAGAAATCGCTGTATACTTCACTTTCTATCTATAAATATGCAAGACCTCCCTTTATTCTTATTCTTTTCTATGGAAAAACTAACCAAAAATCACTTAATTCTTGCTTTCCTATCAACTAACTCTGATGTACTTTGTTTATTCTTCTTTTACCATCAAAAACTACATTTGGTTTACTATTCCACAAAGTTATATACCGCTTAGAGCAACAATATCTGCTAGATACTTGTACTTATACCCGTAAAATCAATCATATTAAGATACTTTTTCGTATGCGAACTTCCCCTAGCCACAAGCAGCAAACTTAATGAAAAAGTGTTCGTACCCTGCGCCTTTTAGCTGGCCACCTTTTGCCACCTGCCACACATAGAGACAGAGACAGAGAGAGAGAAAAAAAAAGGAACAACAATAAATGCCAGTTAATAAGTACAGGTCATACACACACACACACACACCCACACACACACAGACATACAGTGGTTATAATTACATACACAGATACAACACACACACACATACATACAAGCCACACACATCGACAACAACTAAACAGTTCGTTGAGCAGAAAAACGAGGGAAATCTACTTAATCACGTTTAATTAAGGTGAGTTTATAAGTAGACAAACCCACGCCCCCCCACTCAGCCACAGCCTCCCTCTCTCTCTCTCTCTCTCTCTGTGTGTTATATATTTTTTTGCGAACTGCTTTTATTGCCTGACGAATGATGCAAAAAGCGAGAGAGCGTAGGAGGGGGGACAGGTAATCACAGAACCAGAGATCCAACAGTCTCATCCTCTACTTAGCTGTACCCGTGCCCCCTTACCTTACCAATGTGCAGCATAAATGCAAATTAGGGTTAAATGTTCATCAGTGTCTCGGGGGCGGGGCGTGTGCCCCTCTCTGTGTGTGTGTCAGTATTTGTGGAGGTATCTGTGAGGTTGTGTCTGCCGCTGCTGCAGCAGAGGATTATAATAATAAGCAAGTGCTTAGCATAAATGGATTTATTGGCTGGCACAACATTCATTCATCAGGAGTCAAATGTTTCCCTCCTTCACCGGGGCTGTTCCACTCCAAAAGATGGATGTGGCAGGAATGCAAATAGCAGAGTGGCAGAGTGGCAGAGTCCTGTAGCAGCAGTTAAATATACACAGATAGATGCGATAGATAGAGAGAAGAAGGTGAAGCCATAAGCCTTGAGCTAAAATATAGATAGATAGATGGAGCGCAGAAGGAGCAGCAATAATCCTTGAGGTAACCAGACAGTCATAGTCATGCAATTAATGATGGAGAATAGTATAAGTAAAGGCAATGCTAATGAAATTCAAAGCCAAAGATAGATCCAGCAATAAGTAGATGAAGTCGCAGGCTTTCTCCTTCTTCTCTTCTCTACTATATTTTCGCATAAAAGATCTTTATTAAAAGTATTTTGCCAGAGTGTCAGCGAGAAAGCAAAAAAACTGCCTTCAGTTTGATTTATGCCCCCGTGCCACACGTAGCTGTCCTTCCAGTCACTGAATCGCTGTGCTGCTGCTGCTGCTGCTTTTCTTCTCCACTGAATCTCTATCGCCTGCTCTCTCATTCTCCACTGAATTTTCCATTCGCCTGGCAGGCAACCTCCTGCCCTGCCAAATCTCTGTGTCACACATTTGGTTAATTGAAAAAGCATCAAGGCCCTCATCATTAGCAAAAGCTTCGTGACTTATGCTCATGGTCCTACATCCTACGGGCCTCTCTCCCTCCCTCCTTGCTGTCTGTTGCCTCCAGCCTGCTGCTGGCTGCCAGCTGCCTCCCTCCGTTTATGTAATCGATGCATGTCGAACAGCAGTAGCAAACGGCTGGGCTGGGGTGGGGTGGGTGTGGGGTGGCTGTTGGCAGGCAACAACAAGTGAATGGCGTGTGTGACACGAGCTGAAAAACGAAACGAAATGGAACACAGCAAAAGAGAAGAGAGGTGAAAGGGGGGGCGGGGCGAAAGGAAAACTGTATGCTCGTTGATTTCAATTTGTGAATGGTTGTTGCTGCTGCCGCTGTTGACGGGGGTATATGCATTTTACATTTGCATATTGCACATACGCCCCGTCAGCCCGTCCGCGACTATCTATTCTTCTATGTTTTTTCTAATTAAGCTTTGGGCAAAACAACAACAAAAAAACTCCCGCTTCTGCCTAAGGAGAGATAAGAGGCTGGAAAAAGAATTTACTCTATAAATTGCATACTATTTGCCTTTCCTTTCTTTTTTTGTGTGGTGGGACTTTTTTTTAAGGGATTTAGCTCCGACGCTTGGGCTAAAAAGTACATAAATTTCAAATAAGTCACGTTTCCGGCATAGTTCTGGCCCACACGCATACACAACACACACACACACAGATACAGCTACAGCTAGAGCTACACCCTAGAAATGGCGTCTGAAAATTTTCTGCTTTGTTGTGGCGTCTGCGGCCAGCGGGTAAATAAAAGATATTCGCCGCCGACACCGCCACTCCCCCCTTTCGCTTCACAAAAATAAAATGAAAATAAAAACTAAATTGTACAAAAATATATTTGCCTCTCTTTCGCCCCTCTCTACTTCTTTTTTTTTGTCGCTGTGCAACTTTTTAGATTTGCAAAAAGTTTTATAGTTTGGGAAATTATTTTCATGGCTGATTTTTGTCTGATGTTTGTTGGGGCGCAGATTTTTAAGCTGATTTTCAGATTATTATCAACACCCAAATAACAGGGCAAAATAGTTGGACATGCAGCGGAAAATAGCCAAAGGAAAGAAAGAACACAAAACAAACAAAAAAACATCAGAAGGAAAAGCTAAAAAACATTTTTTAACCTAAAAATAAAATTCCTAGAAAAATATTTTTAGCAATTCAACGAAAAATGCTACGCTCGTGTGGGGATCAATGAAAGGAATTTTCATCCGTTCGATACATACAAAAAAAATAAACAATTCCAAGTATTCCCTTTTCTAGTATTCCGTGCATGGGGATGTCCATCCGGTCTTTGCTCTGTAATGTCACGTAAATAAACCCAGCAAATGGCTGACAAGCAGCAGCACCACACCACCGACACACTAACAACACCCACAAAACACCCATACACCCCACAATCGTTATGGCCAGGGCCAACACCAAGTGACTGCTGATTTATTTGCCACAATTCTGCTGTGTTCCCTGTCCCTGTCCCTTTCCCAGTGCTGTGTGTAAGGGGAACCTAGTACGAACTTTTGTATACCCACCCATTAAGGGGTATGCTGGACTTAGGTGTAGAGTTTGTTAAGCAGCAAAGGTAGCAAAAAGAGAACTTCTGTCGAATATACTTCGGCATACCACTGGGTACTCAGTTTCTTTGATCGCTTGAGCAAAGCGTTCCTCTTCTTACCTGAGCATCACCGGCCTAAGCGAGAACGAGATAGCGACACAAAAACAAAAAGTTTTTGCTTCAAAATATCACCCGACTGACTTACCCATGAGCGAGCTAAGCGCAGGTAAAATTGCAATGTAAATTGCAACAACAGTTTTTCAAAGTTTCTTTTCACCGTCACCTTCGCCTGTCGATGCTTGCAATGAGCGAAGAGCTCTTCGCTTGTCGATGCTTGCAATGAGCGCAGAGCTCTTCGCTTGTCCGATGCTTGCAATGAGCGCAGAGCTTGGCAGAGCAGCAGCAGAATCACAGGAAGAGTGACCCATGAAGTGTGACGCAGTTATGAGCTATGATAATATCCTTCTAGTAGTTGCGGATTGATTTCAGAGACATGCGAACCAAACGATACTCGTGCTATGTAATCCAGATACCTTTTACATTCAAGGGTATCGAAATATCGTTGCTTTGTAGTTTTCTATTTCTTTTGCATTTTTTACAGCTCTCCCTCGCTCTCTCTCTCGCTCTGTGTTGTATCCTTCGTAATCCCCCCTCTTGTGTATTCCCTCTGCACAAATATTATACACACTTTATGTGCATATTTTTATGCGGCATGGCATTCATTTCTCGCCATAGTTGTGTGTGGCATTTACTGCTGTTGTTTGCTCGTTTGCTCTGGTCGCCATTTTTTACGACTCGAATTTGTTGTCCCTCCTTTTGCTCCCTGAAACTGGAACTTTAATTGAATAAGTTTTAAGCGGATTTGCCAAAGAGCGAGAGTCCGTTCACTCTCTCCTCTTTTTTTTCTCTCACTCTACCTATGCCTCGCGGTGCCGTATGTGTAATTCCTAATTGAAATATGCAAAACTTGGGGCCAAAAGCAGCGATTTTTGCATCCAAAAATATGCTTCGAGAGCAGACACAAAGAGAGAGAGAGCAGAGAGAGAGAGAGAGGAAGAGAAGCAACAGCTGAAACACACACAAAAGGTGTTGCAATTTGATTGCGGGGATTGGACCAGAAGCGAGATTTGCATTTATAATGCGAATTAACCCGTAAATAAATTATAAGACAGTTATAGAGACAGAGAGACAGAGAGAGAGAAAGCGCTTTTATTGGATGGATACCGGGGGCGAGCGCTTAGCATAATTGGGACAGAGAAATGAATCTTGAATCCAAAGGGGAATTCTCGTTAAGAATTATCTCAAGGATTATAGTTTTGTCTTCCTTCTGCTTTCAAAAGTTTCCTTTAAGTTGCTTTTGTGTCTCAACGGGGGGAATTCTTGGGCATTATGAGTGCGATTATAACTGAAGATATTTCCAGAAATTAATCATGGAAAATATCAAATATTTATAGCATTTTATATCGGTGAAATTCTATGGAAATTGTGCAACCAACCTCTGGGATCTAGAGTTATAAATTACATTTGAAAGCAAAGTGGGAAATTCTAGGAACCCCTTTTGACTGCAGCTATCCATTGCATTTCTGTATTTAACTCTATATTGGGATTAATCATGTGAAATTCTGTGTAAACTTTTATGGTTTATTGCATTGCAAATTATATATAGAAAATTCTCTGGAATTTTTGCAACACAGATCGTATAACATTTCCCCCCCTTAAATTTCTGTTGAATTTCTCTTTGCTTTTTTGGATATTTTTTCCTCGTCTCTCTCTCGCTCCATTTGCTCTGTAATTTCCATAAAAAAATTGTCGAAATTGATAGTCCGAAAAGCCCTCTGGGCGCGGGTCGCTTAACAAAAATTGAATTTCCACAGTTGCACTAACTGATTTTTCCGCTGTCCAAATGAAGTTCATTGAGCCCCCTTTGGCCGTACTCAATAATTCAAAATGGAAGGGAATCGATGGGAATATATAGAGTAAATTTACGCGTTTATTTTGCTTAACTTAAGGACTCTGCACTGCAGCGGCACGCCCAAAGGACTCACCCACGGGGGGGTGGTATGTGTGGTGCAACAGCCAGCGGCAAGCCACAAACGACTTCCATCTCGTACGATGCCCCAAACGAAAGTCGGGCGACTTCTTTTTCTGCTTTTTTTTTTTTTTTGTGCAATTTTTCCTTTTGAACATTTTTACATAAAAATCAACTTTTTCTGTTGGGGTGGGGTGTGCTGGTGTGGCACCTGATGTACGTGCCGCACACACACACACATACACTTGCAGAGGAAACTCACGTTGAAATGTAATTTCATGGCACACAAGTTTTTAATTAAATTTCATGGCAGACGGGGGAGGTAGCCAGCCACCCACCAGACCAGGAAGCAGACGGAAGGAGCAGGAGGAGATGCTGCAGAAGTAGCAGTAGAAGTAGGATGCTGTGTGCCTGCAGCATGTGGCATGGGGGGGCGGCAGCAGGAGTGAGTCTCTCGTAGGCGAAGGCCTTTTAACATGCAATCAACAAACCACTCTGGCATGCATATAGGCCACCAGAGAGCGAGGAGCAGCAGCAGGCAGCAGGCATATTATACGATATATTCCATATACATATATATAGTATATATATATATTTTGTATATACATAATATACAACTGTTTTCGTACAAATGCCAACTGCCACAAAAAAAAAAACTGCAGCCTTAATGCGTTTTTCAAGTGGCAGCCAAGCAGCAGTAGCACAGGGCAGTGGCAAGGGGCAAGTGGCAAGAGGCACGAGGCAGTAGTAGTAGCAGCAGCTGATGTTGCTGCTGCTGCATTTGGGGGCATGTGGATTGCGGCTACCAGCGGCAATCATCGTCACATAATTTTATTAAGCTCTTAGCTCTCTCTCTCTGACTATCTCTCTCTCTCTCAGGGATCATCGACAGACCATAAACGGAATGTCCGCAACGTTCTCGAGGTGGTCCAAGGGTGCTTCGGTTCTTTGGTTCCTCTTGCTGTGCCCCTCTTTGCGGTGCCACATGCCACATGCTGCCAGCCTTTGCCTAGCTGGTTATTGGCCATCAAGGGTTTTCAAATAACTTTATAAGCATCCTGGCTACCGTTTGCCAGCAGCTGTCTGCCTGTACTGTAAAACTGTTTATACGGTATTAAGATTTCTATATATCAACGATAGTGTGGCAAAGGCAGGCAGGCAGGCTGGGGGGAGTGGGAGTGATGGGTGGGGAAAGTGTTTAAGTGGCGCAACGATAAGAATCCATTTGGCAAATGGAAATGGATAGTAGCACAAGGCGGGTAGGGAGGGGAGATCTATTTATCTGTGAAAACATCTGGTGTGCAAGCTGTATCTGACAGATACAGATCGTTGGGTGTATACGAGTATAATCCGTAGATAAAGGAATTTATGTTGATGGTTTTGGTTGATATAAAAACTAAAAGCTTTTACTCGTAATTATTCGAGTGTGGTAAGAGAATTGAAGGGAGTGGGATAAAAAGATAGATAGAAACATAGTTTAAAAAGATAAAGGGCTACATATCGATCTTACAACCAATCTCTTATTCAAATCTTTGCCAAATAACAACTCAAAATTTCCATTTTAACTATCAATTCTTTACTTCTACCTTTATTTCCGTTCCTCCCGTATATCGGTTCCCATATTTCTTCCCTTTATAGTTAATTATTAGCTCCCCCCCCCTCTGTGCCTTACCCATAGCTATTAGCTACTATAAATAGCAGCTACAGATATTTCATTAGCCCTCTGCATATTTGGCTAACAAATCAAACAAAAAAAGAAAGAAAATGGGCTGGGTAGGGGGGATAGGCAGTGGCAGTGGCCCCAACAGATAGAAGATACTTTGACTTTGTTTATTGTCAAACAAGCGAGACAAGCGATGTGACCTCGGGGCCACCTACACGCCTTGCCACTGCCACTGCCTTTGCCTTTGCCTCCTCCTCTGCATCTGTACGCACACTCACACACACAAACACACACACACACACACCCACGCATACTATGAAACGTTAGCTAATGCAATTCGCTGTTGTCGCTGTTGTCGCTGTCACTGTTGTTGTTGGCAATAGTTCTTCCGTCCATCCGTTCCGTCTCTATCTGCGGCATTACATTACACACACACATGTGTGGCATGTGTGGCACCGTGGATGGGGGCGGGGGGGCGTGCAACAAGTTATGTGTCGCCGCAATTAGTTGTTTGGCCTTGCCACCCCACACCGCTTCAGAAATTTCTTGGCAGCAAAGCCAAAACCAAAAGCAGCAGCACCCAGACGACTCAGGCCACCACCGGACTGGGAGACGTTGCAAGCAGCAGCAGCAGCAGCGCGTAAGTGTCTGTGTGCGTTATGCAATTGATGAGACTTATGGGTAAACATACTCGAACACTCAAACACTCGAAACACTCGAAAACATTCAATGATATTTATAATAAAAGCCACAGACAAAAGCTCATTAGTGGCAAGAATTTCGCTGCAGTTTTCAGTTGCATATTGCAATAATTTCTGCCCAGGGGTACATACTATATTCTATGCCAGAATTATTCTAGAATTTATTAAAATATTATTCATTGTAGCTGCTGCTTTTGGCATTCGATATAATAGCATTTAGTCATCGGAATAAGACACAGAATGGGCTTTAATTAGTGTGGCAAATGAACCCTTTGACTGGCGTTTATTTGAAGGTATATCTGATGGGAATATATACCCCACAACAAATACTTTGCTCTCTGCCACTCCCATAGACTTTTTTACACTAATTGCAGCTGTCTTTTGGCCGTCATTTCATTGCATATTTTATATAATTTAAATGCGAATTGTATGTCGAATGTCTGAGCGAATAATTCGTTAAATATTTATGGTAGTGGCACGGCCTTCATATGTCCCATATGTTAACCCTCCTTCTGCTCTCTCCTGGTTCTCCCCCCTCTCTTTTGCATGTGAGTGAAAATATTTGATTGCATTCATTATGTAAATATATAATAAATATTAAGAGCCAAATTGTTGGGTCAACGCTGACATTTTGTTTATAATGAAAAATCTCTCAAATAGTTTTCACACACAAGCACACATTTCTCTCTGCTCTGCCAGTGCTCTTTCTGCTGTCTCTCTCTTTTAGTGTTGCACAAATTTATGTGGCAATTATCAACACTCTCTCGATGTGGAATGGAGACCACACACATCCGAGCATCCCCTTGCCAAAAATATTCATTAAAATTCCTTTTGTTTGCCGAAAGATTTTTCAACTTTTGGCCATTGTTTGGGTGTCTCTCTGTGTGTGTGTGTGTGTAGCTTATCTTGCCCCCAAGTGCCATGTGTCTTCAGTGTCGCCTTCGTGTGTCTCCTGTGTAAATTTAGAAATTTATGATTATTTAAAAATTCATTCATGCAACTGTAGGGCAGGGGCCAAGGGGCAGTAGTTTGTGTGTGGCATAAAATATGAATAAATTATCGTGTCCATTGTTTGGTGCCTTTTGCACACGGAAAAAGTAACCAAAAATTTGGAGAAGGGCCAACAAAACGGAAAGAGTAAGGGGCAGTGGGGGGAGGAGCTGGTAAGTTCTGTAAGACTTTTCTGGCCACAAGCAACACGGATAAGAACACACGGACACATTCCGGGGCATTGTCTTAACTGGAGCCAGGAACCTGCACCCTGTAACCCTCTCTCTCTCTCTACTTCTGCTGGACTCTGGAACCCTCTTGAACATGCTGTTGACATGGCTTTTGTCATTTTCTGGTTATGGCCAAGCGGACAAAAGGAACGCAGGAAATACGCCCCACTGTTCCCCTATCCTGCTATCCAGCTACCTACCACCTACCACCTACCACCTACCCACCTACCACCTACCCTTCTACATTCTCTTCTTCTCTCTGCTGCTTTTCATAAACTTTTTGGCTACACTTTTGGGCCATGTTTGCGTTGATTTTATATACAAATTTTTGGCAAGAAGAAAAGAGAAAGATCTACTAGAAATGAAAAGAGGTTTTAGCTTTAGAGGGGTAGAGGGGTATAAAATGTATATAAAAATCTATAAAAAATTCTCCAAAAATATATGTTTAAAAGTGCTTAAAAACTCTATAGTTTGAGCTTTATGCCGATACTAGACACTCGAAAAAATGACCCCAAAAAACTGCTCGAAAAAGTGAAAAAAGCAGCAGGAAAATGTGCCCAAAAGTGAGGCCAAAAAGAACTGATATATATCTATATCTATACATTCCAATTAAAATATCTATAAGCGAGTGCATCATCATATAATCAGACAGAGAAAGTGAGTGAGAGAGAGAGCGAGAGAGAGTGCTATACTGTGACACGTATCATGCATTATAATTTGTGGATTATTTTCGAGATATAATTCGAATATTTGTTAAATGAATTTAAATGAGCTTCGGACAGCGCTCCCCCCTACGCTCCATAGCTGAATTTCCTCTGCCATTTAATGGCATTTCCTGCCGCCCATACCCCATAAGAGAAATCTCTCCCCCGCTCTCTCTCACTCTCTGACTCTCTGGTGCGGGATTTTCCCAGCGCTGGCTTATTTATTTTTCACTCTTTTAATTGACTTGAATGTTTGCAGAGTGGAGGTTTATGCCATTTCTGTAATTAATAACAGAACGGACGTACGTCCGAGGGTTGCGATTGGGTAGGGGTAGGGTGGGGTTTGGGTGGGGTGGGGAATCCTCTTGAATGATTAATGAAGCTAAAAATGTCAACGTTTTCCAGCTTTCTCTCTCTCTCTCTTTTTGCTGTCCACCTGCCTTGCTGCTTGCTGCTCTTTTTTTTTGCGCAGGTGAAAGTGCTTTCCTTTTTTTTTTGGATTTTGCTTTTGTCCAGGTGAAAGTGTTGCGCTGTGTCGTGACTCTGTGTGGCATCAATTATTCATTAATCAAACACTAAATACATTTAAGTTGATATTCATTTGCTATGGCAATTAATTAGCCAAAGTGGCAGCGCGGCTACCACTTTTTTTTTTTTGATCGCCCACATAAATCTCTCTCTACCGCTGCGCTTCGCTTTCAATTTGCAACACAGTTAATGTGTTGTTGCAACAAGCGCAGCAAAGAAAGAAGAAAACTTTCTGCAGTAAAACAGGGAAGGAAAACCCAGCAGGGAAAGCAATAAGCAGTCGAGGGGTTGCTGCAGCAGCAGCCATAAAAAACAAACAGTTTTAGCTTACACCCCCCACCCCAGCCCCATCCCACTTTTCAGTCTGTGAAAATGCAATCAAGTTGCAGCACAAATCGGTGGCGACACCCAAGAAGCAGCGCCCCCAAGAGCGGCAACAAAAAGTGTCAATTGACAATGAAGCCGAGAAGTAGCGGCAGCAGGGGTGGAGCAGAGCTGCATGGCAGGACATAAAATCCTTGTACCCCGAAGTGTAAGTGAGTGAGGAGTCTCGGCTTACTGGTTAACGATTTGGCCATTTGGCCAAGCACTTTCCATCCATCCGGAGCTATCCAGCAGATAGATACTTCCCCGGGTGCCCCAGTATCTGTGGCAGCTGGATACAGCTGGATACTCTCGAGTGTATGCGCAATGCCAACTATTTTCGGGTGCCACTTGAAACTTGAAGGAAACTTGAGCGTATCTTCCTCCTCCTCGCCATTCCTTCGGGTATCCTATTTGATGTAAAAGTTTTCCGAGGCGACTCCTCTCCCACTGGAGCCCTCAATCTTTCAGGAGTTCCACTTAAATGAAATGTTTCCATTCCATCGGCCAACTCCTGCCGATTACACACATACCCACCCCGACCCAGCGCCAACCTCAGCAAAATTAATTGAAAGACGAGCGTGCAGCATGGGGCAAGCGACTCTCATAGTATGAGGCGATAAGCAAAAGTTTTGTGCCAACCAAAAAGATGATCAATGATTTCATTTAAGGAGCAAAACAAAAGTACAAGGGGGGGAAACCACTATCATATGTACATGAAAATATACTATATACTTTTTTGGAGAACAAAAAAAAAAGTACAAATATGTAGAGAAGTTTTTGGAGAACAAAAAAAAGTACAAATATGTAGAGAAGTTTGTGGTGGAGAGGAGTAGCAGAAAGAAAAGAAGTTTTCCTATCCTCTTGGAGTCGGAAAGTCAGAAATTCATATTGGAGAGTTTTCTTCGGTTTTGAAATATTTCTTAGCTGGGAAATGGCTCTCTAACTAGTGCCTCAAGTGACTTGAAATTGATATATTTCCATATAGAAAACTTATATAAATGTTAAAAAATATTTGATAGTTTATTTAGCTAAGCAGAAAATATTTGAAAATTTTTTTAGCTATGCAGAAAATATCTGTAAATTTATTTAGCTATGCAGAAAAATATATAGGAAAATAAAATCTTATTTTCCTGTAAACTCTGTACCAAAAACACTGGGAATATATTTTATTTTTAATCGAATTTTTCTATTAAAAATCTAAAATTACTAGAACTAATAGAATTAGTAGAAAACAATTTGAAATCCCATTTTCGTTGATTTTAAATGGCCAGAAAAACTGCCCCAAATAGATTTCCTCTTTTTCCTGCAAAACCTAAAATATATTTTTTTAACAATTTGCTGCAGTGACATGCAACGTTTTGGGGCATGCCACATTTACTAGCGTAATGCCCGAACCAACAGTAAAATGCACTTTGACAGGCGAGCGGCTTAGCGTTTGCACCATTTTTAGGCAATTATTTACTGTGGCAGCCACACACACAGACAGAGACTCACAGACAGCAGATGCAAACACAAATACAGATACAAAAGAGAGAGAAAGAGTGTGGCATGAAGGGCGGGGGGGGGGTCTGGGGGCAATGCGAAAGCCCTGAAAGCTTATCTTGACAGCCATTAAATGGCCGCAAAAGCAGCGCCATGTGAATATGTGATTTATGTGTATGCGAAAAAGTCTAACTGTATGTGTGTGTGTGTTTAGTAGCTGTATATCTGTATGTGTGTGTGTGTTTAGTATCTGTATCTCTCTGTGTGTGTTTGTGTGTGTTTGGGGTTGCGTGCGTGTGCATTTTTAAAAGGGAATCAAACGGTGGACGTAGCAGCAGCAGCATCGCACGACTTCTAATCGCGCGCTTATCGCGTGATGTCCTGACTACTGCCACGCCCACTCGCACACACATGCCCACACACACACACGCCCCCGCAGCCATCGCTACTCCCTGTGGCATGCCAGTGGTCTATCATTTTTATCGCCTTTAGGGGTCTACTATTTGGTTTATTGACCCATTCTGTTTGGGGTAGCGGAGCCAGAGGTACAATTTGTTAACGGTCATAAATCCCCATACCCCCTGCCAGCAGCAGCAGCAGCCAATTTTCATGCAAGTTAATTTCCAGTTAAAGTTCAGATTTCCCTTCCAATAAATATCACGTATACGCCGCCGCTCTTTTGATAGATGGATGCCCTGCACCCGGCCCAGTAGCCCCACTCCTTGGTGGCTAATAATAGACCAGACACACACACACACACACACACACTGGTGCCCTGTCCTGCTGCCAGAGATTCTCCTTTTATGCTGCCTGGCTGCTCCTTCGGCTGGTTTCATTAATATTTTTGCCAGCACAAACAATGTATTGACATTTCAATTAATTATGAGAGCATGAGTGCAACAGAGACGGCACACTAGACGGCTGGAGAAAGAGAGAGGGAGGGGGTGCCAGGACAGAGTGTATTGCCGTGACCTTTTGGGGCCATCTGCTCCTACTCTCCTCCTGCTCTCCTGTCAGCTCTGAGAGATGGTAAAAGTTCAAGCTCTGACATTTGCGAGATGTGCAAAGAAAGTTGAAGGGAAAATTGAATGGAAAGTTTGCAGGAAAGCAGCAAAAAGTAAAGTGGAAAAGGGTAACAGGGTTTTAGAAGCATTGAAGCGTGGCTCAAAGAGTGGTTTTAGAAGCACTTGAGACGCAGTTAGAAAGGTTTTTTGAAGCACATTTTAGTGGCTGAAAATTTCATTTATATTTTCATAGATAAAGCAACCAAATCATAGCTAACGAATGTGTCTCAATTTCTCTAGCAACTCTCTCTGTCTCACTCTCTTTCGCTGCTTTGCAAACGCACTTTGACCTTTTGCATGCACACACACCTTCACTTGTCTTTCTTTCTGTATTGCTGCTTGTCTGTCTTCTGCTCGTTCGCTTTGCGTTCGCTTTTCTTTTTCCAATTTTGGCTTTTTCGCCGAAATGTCATCAAACCAACGGCAGCGCAGTGGCAGCAGTGGTGGGGGTGGGGGCGGGGTTGGAGGATGCCCATTGTGGTTGTCGTTTCCGGCTTGAACTGAAATTCAATGTTTATCTGCGGAAACTGACTCTCTCTCTCGCGCGCTCTGTCTCGCTCTCTCGCTCTGTCTCTCTGTTCTGGTGAAAATGTTAAAGTTAAATCAAAAGTCTCAGCCGCCGAGAGGAGGTGAGAGCTTTATGCAAATCCTAGCACACACACACAGAGAAAGAGGTCCTAAACGCAAAATGCTACTAAGCCCACTTACTTACAATTTAGCAAAGAAAATAAAACCAAAGACAGAGCGAGAGAGAGCACACACACACAGAGAGAGAGAGAGAGAGCGAGAGAGAGAGAGAAATCATATTGCGAAAAACGAGAGTGTAAAATTCTTTATTTTTGTATTTTTTTTTGTATTTTTTTTTTGCATAGTACATCCCATAAAAACGGGTGGGGAAGGGGCAACGAAACGAGGAGCAAAACGTAGCGTAGCGAAGGAATAAAACAACAAGCAACAACAACAACAAAAACTGAATCCCAGAGCTTTATGGCACGCACACACAAGCACACACACACACACACAATACACAGACATACACTCGTATAACACTTGACTTTATTCGCAAGTGCCTTAATAGTGTGCGTGTGTATATAGTCTGTATGTGTGTGTGTGTTTGTGTGTGTGGACTACTTTCTGGTTATGTGCGGGCGGGCGGGCGTTCGGCACAAAATCCAATCAACATAACGAGCTACAAGCGCCGCTGAGCGCCCCGGCATAAAAACGCAAAAAAAAAAGAAATACATATACATATACCCAAGTGTGTGTGTGTAGTGGTTGGTGCGTGCGTGTGTGTGTGTGTGATGTGTGATTGTGTGTTGCGGGAACACTGGAAGAAATTATGTTGCAAGGGGATAAGGCCCCTTAAGCCCCAAAAGCCCACTGGAACCAACCGCCCTCCGCCCAGCCCAACCCAATGAATGGCATCCCCCCCTTGGAATAATCTTTTCAAAATTGTGATTGAAGGAACTTATGTCGGGGATTTTGGTATAACAAAAATATGAATAAATGTGAAATAAATCTGATAGATTGGTTGCTCTCCTTTGGAATGAATATTTGAAATTCATGGAAATATTGTGAGTAGCATGGAGCGTACTTTACGACATGCTCGATCATTCTACATAGCTGCTCTCTCCCAGTGAGACTTTTCTATTATTTGTTTCAATTAGCTGGCATCGTTGCCAGCCAGAAAAATCCAACCAAAAAAAAAACATTCCTCCAACTCTAGTCATAATCAATCTTTAAATCGCTTTGTGCCACAGTTTTCCATTCCGTTCATTCAACTTTTGTGTCTTGTGGCAGCAACAGCAGCGAGCCAAAAACCCAAGGCGGCTAAAACGGCGGCTCAAAACCAGCGGCTGACTGACAGAATAGCTGTTGTTGTTGTTGCTTCTGTGTGTGTGTGTGTGGGGGGGAAAAACATTGCCAAGCTGAAAAAGTGTGTCGACGACACCACACCACACTCTCACGCACAAACAAATGAAATAAAAGTAAACCCATTTACACCACACACACACACACACACACATATAGAGAAATGGAGAAGGGGCAGAGGAGCATTTGGCGCCAACTGCTTTGGCAAGCTGCAAATGTGGGACATTTGGCAGTCGCATTCACATTGTTAACTTTCTTTGACAGCGGGCCAAAAAACAACAAACACACACACACACACACACACACAACAACAAAAATAGGAGGGACCTCCTAGGGTGCATGTCCTCTTCCAGTACCAGTACTAGTGCAATCGTTGAGTTTCGTTTTATTTTTCTGCTTATTATACCCACCCGCTGGGTCTTATGAATTTGATTGGGCTAAAAATACACCATAATGCGTATTTATTCTGCTTTGGAATCAAGCTTTGACTCGAAAGATCGGCTAGAGCAAGCTTCACTCTCCCTCTGAAGCCCACGCAAAGCAAAACACGAGTATCACCCGAGAGCATGATGAAATTATACAAGGTGATCCCATCCCAGAGCACGAACTCTTTTCGGGGCCTCTTTGGCTCAGTACGACTCGCTTACTCATAGTGAGGCCCCGGAGCTTACGTATGGGATCACCTTGTGTATTATTTCATCATGCACTCGAGTAGCTTTCTAAGCGGGAACGAGATAGCAATAACAATAACAAAAAGTTTTTGCTTGAAAATATCACCCCAAAATGCAGACTTACTCATGAGCGCAGTCTAGCGCAGGTAGAATTGCAATGTAAATTGCAACAACAATTTTGCATAGTTTCTTTTCACCGTCACCTTCGCCTTTCGATGCATGCAAAGGCAAAGGGCGTCCAATGCAGAGGAACAATAGTTCCATCTAAGTCGCTTTCTAAGCGGGAACGAGATAGCAATAACAAAAACAGAAAGTTTTTGCTTGAAAATATCACCCCAAAATGCGAAACCTACTCCATGAGCAAGTTTAGCGCAGGTAGAATTGCAATGTAAATTGCAGCAACAATTTTGCATAGTCTCTTTTCACCGTCACCTTCGCCTTTCGATGCCATGGCACAGGAACAACCGCTCCATCAAGTATTGTGCTTATTTGTATGCAGCCCCATAATGTATGATGTATTTGCTTGTACATTTCTCGCCTGTCGGAGACATGAACGAATATGCAAGGGCCTGGCCTGCATGGCAGTGATAAGAAATAATCCCACAGTAGCCAGCACCATGCAGTAATTCCCATATTGGGTGTAGCATTTGTGTGTTACCCTAAGCTTTGGATCGGCTTAAGGCTGCACATCTTTGTTGCCTAGATCGGAACTTTAGTGCATTATTCAGTGATTAGAAACACCCTTAAAACTCCTCCGCACCCCCCAATTCGTATTTTAGCCATAATTTTCTTCACACATTTCTTGAATGCCAAAACCAATTTGTATGCAATCTCTCTGATGACAAAGGGCATCACTTGCTTTGCTTTCCACCCCACGCACAGACAGACGCTGGTGTGGCCTTCCCTTTCTGGCCTTTTTTCTGTGGTGTATCTGTATCTGCAACTATGGCCACAACACTACAGCCAGTGGGTGTTCGTGTATTTATGGGTTGAAAATTGCACAGCAGGCACAGCAGCAGCAAATTAACACAGCACGAACGAATCGCAATCGAATGTCCAGCCCAGCAGTCTCTCCTGTTTGTAGCCTGTTGCCATTCCATATACCATGCCCCATGCTCCCCATGCCCCCATTCTGCTGCCCATTCACTCCCATTCACCCATTCCTATTATGATGCCCATTGTGTTGTATGTGTTGCATGCCCCTTTCAACAAATTGATTATTTGCATGGAGATCCAACAGCCTGCTGCCTGCTGCCTTCCGCCTGCTGCTTGCTGCCTACTGGCCACAGGAGCTGCCTGCAACAACTATAATGGCACTCGACTCGGTCATGGCCACGGCAGATGTTTGTCCGTTCTGCCTGTCTCTCTCTCTCTCTCTTTGTGAATGTGCGTCAGAAATGGGCGTGGCAGCCACACGCACTTATCGCCCATGCAACAGCAACAGCAACAGAAGTGGCAGCAGAGACAGCAGCAAGCAGCAGCAGCAGGCAGGCAGACCATCGGCCACTGGAGTGAAGAGAAAAATGCTTATAAAAGGATTAATTCGATTCCAATATACGCACAGACGCACACTGCACACTGCACTATGCCCCCGCACCACACAATCTAGCATTCTGCATTTCCACATTTTCCATTCGGTATTCAGAGGTTTTCCTCTCGTTTTGGGTGGCAGCTATCAGCTATCAGCCGGGGATATTGCCAGTCATTGTGTGGGGTGGGGGGGCATTGTTTTAAATGATTGTTGCACAAACGAAACGAAGAGAAAGTCTGCGAATGTGTGGGAGAACACACGCGTTGGCAGTGTATGCAAGAAGGGTATAAGGAATGGTGAAAGTATTCAGCAGGTGAAAGATAGATTATCCCGTTTAACCTATAAAACTTTTCTTTCGTTATCCCAAAACTTCTTTCCAAATAAATCCGAATTTTTCGCATATTTTTTTAGCCCCCATTGTTTGTGTATTAAACCCCCCCGAATCATTAGAGCATTTCAACTTCATCTTGCGATTCAGCAAAAACTTTAACTCCTTGCCCCTTTGTGTTGGGCTGAGTGGCGGATTGCAATTTGCATTTTTCATGCAACTTAATGGATGCAACCGAAACAGATTAAAGCTTCGTTTATTGCGTGTGGCAAAACCTTTTAAATTTTCAATTTCGGGCAGCAAGTGTGTGTGCCACACATAGCGCTGGGATTAATTGAATTTATAGCCAAACTCACACGATCCGAGATATAGAGACAGAGAGACACGGAGATGCAAAGAGACATAGCCACAGATAGACAGACACAGATACAGAGACAGGGAGACACACACGACCATTGGCATAGATTGAATTGCATTTCCAGGTGATGCCAGGGCACAGATTGCCCAAAATGGCATGTTAATTAGTCTAAATTTGATTTCCAATTTAATATCACACGCCGCAACCCCAAGTGCCAGGATATCTGCGTGTTTTGGGTGTGTGTGTGGCAAGACCGAACGAAGCTTAATCAAGGCGCAGTCCTTGTGTTTGTGTGTGGGGGTAGGGGCTGCTGGAAACTATTCAATGAAGTACCCAAATATCGATGTCATTATCAAATTAGTTAATATTTCTCCCACACTTTCTCTCTCTGGCATTGCAGAGACCACACACACCAGCAACTGAGGAGTAGGAGGAGGAGAAGAAGGACCCTGCATCCACGCACCGAAGGACACACACACAGCGAGGAGCGGAGACACACCGAGGCCTAGCCATGGGCAGTGGACACTATTTCTGGGCGATTTTCTACTTTGCCAGCCTCTGCAGTGCATCACTGTAAGTACACAACGAACCCCCCCGTCGCCACCGCAAAACACACACACATTTCATACACAGACAAAAACACACACACACTCTCATACAGTAGCTACAAATAGTAAAATTCCACAGCCAAAGCTTCTTTTTGATTTTTTTTACAATTTTCTTAACGCTTTACATCATTTTTTGTTCCACTACTTCGGGCTTTCTGTGCGAGAGGCATATCAGCCTCTCTCTGTAAACAGTAACTGCTAAAAGTAAGCACCCCCACCCAGCTTTTTGTACTACAACTGTTTCACAACCAGCACTTGAGCTCTGAGCGCCGGGAAAGTGGCTTTCCGGAATTGTCAATTTACATACAAATGTAATTAATTTTTTTGGCCAACAGCAGCAGAAGCAGAGCCTAGAGGGGGCAGTAAATGCGATATATATCGTTTACTGGCCCCTCCCAATCCTCCCAATTTGTGGCTGAAGTAGTCGTGTAGTTTATGCCACTTTCATCCACTTAACAATAATACACAGAATACTCATACACTCCTCTCACTCACTCACTCACTCGTTTTAAATGTTTATTAAAAATTTTCGTGTAATATTTTTGTCGGAGCATAAATTTTGGAATTATTTACGCTCAAGTTGAGGCCAGAGTCAGCAGAAAATACGCATCCGCTCTATGTGACTTTGGTTTCTTCTTCTGATAAGTGCGACAGTGTATAATAATCTCTCTCTATCTCTCTTTAATGAATATATAAATAAAAAACACTCTGATTCCACCTCCAATTTGTACATAAAAAAAAAAAACAATATGATGCTGTATGAAGCTTTTCTTTCTTCCAAAAATATTCAACATAAATTCAAAGCTTTTTGTGCAAAAAAAAAAAAAAGAATAATTCGCTTATAAAATTATACCGTTCGTACGTTATCCCCATATCCTGATTTCAGAGCAAATAATGCCAAAATAAATTTCCGAGAAAAGGAGAAAAAAGTCTTAGATCAAATTTTAGGTGCAGGCAAATATGACGCACGCATACGACCATCCGGAATAAATGGCACAGGTGAGAATACCCTCTAACATAACACTAAACTAATACTACTAACATTACTCTATATGGAATATTCTTAAATTATTATTTTGTTTATTCTTTTTTAAAGCTTTTTTTTGTGTTTAAAAAATGCTCTCGAAAAAAAAAAAACATATGATATTTAGTGCTAGATATACAAAAACGAAAAATCGTCTAACAAATATCGAAATTCTAGTGATAATCTAAGTAACTCTAACTTAGTTTAGTATGCCATTCAGTTCGCTCAGAGTTTAGTTAAGTTTATAACATAACATTCTCACTTTTCTGCAAAATGTTGTCGATAAACTCACAATTTAAACCCCAAACTTTATGCCAGATGGTCCCGCCATAGTCAGAATCAATCTATTCGTACGCAGTATTATGACGATTAGTGATATCAAAATGGTAAGTCCACTATCACACAGCTAGCCAGCAAGCCAGCAAAGAAGCCAGTAACCAGTCATTCGATAACAGAATTTGATAAATTGGATAGTGATTCGATTCGATAATAATATCCCCCCCATCCCCAATCACACACTCCTATCTCTCTGTCTCTCTGTCTCTGTTGCTCTACCACCACCACTACTACTGTTTCTCTGCCACATCTCATCTAGAAATGCTCTTGCCTCACACACAACACTCACACACTCACACACACACACTCACATTTGTTTTTGCGTCATCTATCTCCCCTCTATAGCCCCATGCAGATATTGAGTTTGATTTTCTTGCCACTTTTTTATGGCAGATTTTTTGTACAAGTCTTCCCTCTGTTCTGCTGGACTCTAGAGAGATCCAGCAGTCAATCGTTTGTTTGTTTTTCGTTCAAGTATTCTGACTACATTTAAACTACATCATACATACTCGTACATACATGTACATACATGAAAGTGTTGCCCACTTATTGGCGTTTCAAATGCAATTTCCCTCCCCCTCCAACCTTTGCATATGTACTATGTATGTGTTTTTTTTATTCCATTAATACAATCCATTTATTGAACATTTAAAATCGATTATGCCCCAGCCACCCCTACCCCCCCTTTTGAATTACGAAACGATGCGCAACGTTTTTTGCAAGAGTTCATATTTTGCATTGGACAATTATTATACATATATAGTATGTTTTTTTGTTGTTAATTTAATTACGAATAAAGTTTTTTGATTTCCCCCGGTTCATTTTATGTTGACTTTTGCCACAGAGAGCCAGCAGAAAACAGCAACAGCAAATGACATCATTAATAGTGTAAAAGCATCATAAATATTTGCAAAAAATAGCACACACACACATACACAATATATCCAAGTACACACACACATATATATACTATATAACTACGCTTAAAGCTCTATTAATATTCAACTATATCAAGGCATATCAATTAGCAGTGTTTTTTTTCCCCCGAATACACGACACACGAGAATTTTCATTTGTAATTTTTGTTCATTTTCACACACATAAATACCAGACCACCACCACCACCAGCAGCCCCCGTTTGAGCCAAAGTCCCCCCCATCAAAGGTCACACCATAGACAACAACAAAAAACCAAAAAGCAATTCTTAGTCTTAGCTTAACTTAGCTTATGTACAGCAGCAAAAGTACTATACTCTTTACGCCTAGCTTTAACTTCTTTGTATCTTTAGAATGTAAGCGAAAAATACACACACACACACACATACAGCAAAAGAAAAGACAAAGGGCAAAGCCAACAAAATAAAATAAAACTTTATTACAGTTTGAAAGGCGGCTGCGGCAGCCTAAAGGAAAAATGTGTTGCCTGCTTTTCGGGGGCAGTTCCTTAAATAAAAATCTTCGTTTCGTTTTTCGGTTAATTTTTCTAAGTTTTTCCTTGGGTGCAGCAGCAGCTGTTGTTGTTTATCAAATCAGCAAAAAAATTATAAAAAAAACGTATTGTCCATATGTATCGTCTACCCCCATCCAGATGGTCCCGCCGTTGTGCGCGTCAACATATTCGTACGAAGTATATCGAAAATCGATGATGTGACTATGGTAAGTGCCCCCCCCACGCCGCCGAGAAAAACTGCAAAAATCTTAGGACCCTTTGACCCCCCGCCCACCATGTTCAACTCCTTCCTCTCTTTGCGTGTGATACGTGCTGTAGGGCTGTCTGTTGTCTCGTTGTTGTTTGTATTCCGCTCTATTTCTCTCGTAGGACAAAAAGACAGAACACAGAAAAATAATATTACAAATAAATTATATATATTATATATACCTATATCTACTTATAATACATATATCAAAGAACTATGTTTGACTATCTATCGATGTGATTAAATGATTTTTCCGTCCATTGATGATTGATTTTCTGTTTTTTTTTTGTAAATTTTCGCCTTCAGTTTACATTTTTGTCGAAAGTTTTTCTTAGCTAAATTCTCTCGCATTCGTTTTTTCTTTCCATTTGCATTATTCAAATTAGAAAGTTTTTCTTACGTTTTGCATTGGTAATTGAATTAGTTTTTTACTTCTTTTCTTCATTATAAAATAAAATAAAAACAGAAACAAAATTGTACAAAATACCAAAAACAATACAAAAAATGTCTTTTTGGATCTCTCTTTCCTGTACACAACTCTCGCTATCTCCTTCTGTCACTCACTACAACTACTAGCTGTCTATCTCTGTCTCTCTCAATCTATCTCTCTATCTCTAACTCTCTCTCTCTATAGCTATCTCTTTTAATTTTTGAACAAAACTACTCCCTAGTTTATAAATTAATTTCTACAGCTCTCTCTCTCTGTCTGTACAAAAAAAACTCGTAATGTTAAATCTTAAATAATTAAATTAATATTGAATTAATCTCATATCCAAATTGAATTATTCATTCGAAATGCGACCACCCACAGATGTGCCTTCCCATGCGGTGGATTAACTTAATGAAATTCTCTGATATATTTTTTAGTTTCCAAACGAAAATTTACTTAATTTGATTCATGATTTTTATATGCTGCTGCTACTATTCGTATGTACAAAAATATTTAGTGGAATAATGGAAATGAAAATATGTGAAAATGTGTGTTCAGTTGTTTTTTTGGTCGATGTGTGTGGCTTATGTGTATGTGAGTGTCGTCCCCCCACCCAACACCCTCTAACCACCCGTAAAACTCTACTAAAAAAAAAAAAAGTAATTCAATAGAGCATAGTTTTTTCTTGTTTTACGTTTTGATTTAAACCCCCCACCACCCCCACTAAAATCAGTACCGTAATTGAAATTGTGTGCAATGAAAAACCATGCAAAATTCCCCCCAATAAATATAAAATAAAAACCATAGAAATGAAAACACAAATCGAAACTACAACAACAACTAAAAATCCAATTAGCAAGAAAACTAAAAATCCAGCAAAAAAAGGAAAAAAAAAAACTACTACATAACATACAGAATATTTCATTTTCTCAAAATGAGATCCATGCAGACATTTTGCCCCGCCCCCACCCATTCGAATATATTTTTTTTGAGTTTACAATTCAATTAAATTTTTGGAAAAAGTTTTCTCTGATTTTATTGATGAGTTTTTTGTATGAGTTTTTTTGCCTTTGATTTTCCATAACATTTCGTGCACACACATATGAACTTAGTTTGTAAGCGATAAAGGTTAGTTAGTAAGTAGGTTTAAGTATGATGCAACTAAGTTCAGGCTCGGATGCGGTTTGTTTGATTGATGATCGATGATTGATGATGCATTTTTGTAGCTAATTTGGCCACAATGGTGAAGGTGAACATGTTCCTGCGTTCCATATCGAAGATTGATGATTACAAAATGGTGAGTCCGCCCCCCCAAAAAAGGATCGAGCACAACTACACAGCCACACAACTACAGATACAGCTACAGCTACCAACACACACACACACAAAGAAAACCCGCTTACTTTCTCTCTCACTCTCTCGCTGTCTGTCAATGTGTGTGTACCGTGCGTGCGTGCGTGCGTGTGTGTGTGTCTGCTCGTAATATTATAACGAATAATATCCAAAATAATTGTGATCGTCGTCTGGGCTTCCTTCCAATGGAATACTGGAATATTTGTACATTTTTTTCGTAAACAGAAACTCAATTAAAATTGTAAACTATATCAAATTATTGTATAAAATATACGTGTATTTCATTTATATTGTACAAAAAATACGAGTATGTAATTATGGTTTATGGTTTTGTTTCTTTTTACGTTTCTCTCGAATCTCTCGAATCAGAGGCTCTCCTGCTTAAACGCTTTTGTGTGTGTCTCTCTCTCTCTCTCCTACAATCACCGCCAAACCGCCACAGAACGATGCCACATGCCACAGAGATCTGTGACAGATCTCTGTCTCTGCAAATGCAAGCAATTTACCAGCAGCGAAAGTACTACTAACTTACCTACGTTTAAGTCTTAGTTATAATTTAAGCTACAAGTTTAAGTGAGAAACGAATCAACCAACCACGCAACCACCCACTAACCACAGATACAGCCACCGCCATTCACCTTTGAACAAACCCACAAGAAAACCCACGCTCTCTCATTCAAATTTCATTTACCCTCGGTTTTCGTTATCATTTCAATTCCAAATTTTGACAAGAAAATAGGTTTGGAAAATACATGAAAAAACGAGGTATTTACTTGCAGCATTTAAACGGAAAATTTATAGTAGAGCCACAAAGCCATTCCACACAACTCGAACATTTGCAGTCTGCCCATTTAGCTTGCCACACAAAAAAGTGAACGAACAGCTCGGACAGCTGCCTCCTGTCTGGCCCACAAAAAAACAAAAAAAGGAACAGAAATATTATACAGAAAACTGTCACATAAAAAAAAACCCCCCCAAAACGATTGTTTGTAATAATTATTCATTTTTATTCACTTTTCCTAATTGGAAAGGATTCTCATGTTTTTTATGTTAACTTTTCTTTTTTTTCTTTGATAGTTTTACGAGTGACAAACAACAAGAACAGAAAAGTGGTAGTATGTAGCTCTCATTAGGGCCAACAAACAGGGTTTTCCATACTCTCTTTTTTGTGTGTCCCACTTTTTGTGTTGAAAATGTTCCTTCCCCCCTTGATGTGTGGCATTTTCGACCACTTTTGGCATGAATTTTAATTAGTTTTATCAAAATAAAATTCACTAGGAATAATACATCAAATTATCAAAGATTTTTTCGCATGAAAATTAAAATTTTAAGTTAGTTTTTAAGCCAATAAAAATATATAAATTTTTGTTTATATTTAATAGACTTTTTTAAGGAATGTTTTTAGATATAAACGATATATAAATGTCTATGAATCTATGTTTAAGACGCCTTTGCTTTTGTCCTTTCACTCCAGCTTGCCACCACTCCTTAATGCTTGTTGTTTGCTCTTTTTGCCTGCCTCTTGCCTGTGCAACACGTTGCATGCCCCGCATTTTGTTGCATTTTTGAAATATTTATTAAACATCAGACATGAAACAAAAAATGCTGAGGACCTTTTAAATCATATATATACAGATATATACAAAAAATACCCCCCACAAATTTCGCCATGCCTTGCTCTCGCCTCTTTCATATTCCAACCAAAACAAAATCAAAAAATAGAAAGAAAGAAATTTCATTCTTTGCTTAAAGAAAAAATACCCCCAATCAAGTTAAATTAAATGAAAATGAAATTGAAATTGAAAAAACCTCCTCCTCTCGAAAACACAAAGAAAATTCCCATTGAAATTTGCATTGTAGTTGAAAATTGAATTGAGCCAACAAAATTTACCCATGAAAAGCCCCCCCCCCTATTTGATTTCCTTTACTAATGAGAGTTTTTCTTCGACGCGTCCCTCTCCCCATCACTCGCGTATCCTTCGCCCTGCAGGAGTACAGTGTGCAGTTAACATTTCGAGAGCAATGGACGGATGAGCGTCTGAAGTTCGACGATATTCAGGGTAAGTCAATTACTATACATATATTTATGTGCAACTCGAAAAATACTAGTAACTCTAGAACACAATAGAAAAAATAGCATACAAATACGTTTAAAAAATACTAGAAAGATATGCTAAAAAAAAAATATCATCAAAAACTATAAATAATTTAAAATTATAGAAATTCTAAAAAAAAATAGGCAACTACAACTGGAAACATTAAATACTGTTAAATACCAGATAATACTAGAAAATTAGAAAAATAGAAAAATACTATATAATACCAGACAATATATATGACCAGATATACAAGAAAATACCAGAAAATACTGCTAAATACCAGATAATACTAGAAAATACCAGAAATATATATGAGTACCAGCCAATATATATGACCAGATATACAAGAAAATACCAGAAAATACTACTAAATACCAGATAATACTAGAAAATACCAGAAAATATAAATGAGTACCAAATAATATATAATACTAGAAAATACCAGAAAATACTACTAAATACCAGATAATACTAGAAAATACCAGAAAATATGTATGAGCAGAAAGAAGCTTTTGATAGAGTATAAAACATTTTCTTTAATATTATCTATTGTATTTTTGTATCCGATCTTTCAAAGGTCGGCTCAAATACCTCACACTGACGGAGGCGAACCGAGTCTGGATGCCGGATCTTTTCTTCTCAAACGAGAAGGAGGGACATTTTCACAACATAATCATGCCCAATGTGTATATACGCATCTTTCCCAACGGCTCAGTTCTGTACAGTATACGTATCTCGCTGACATTGGCTTGTCCAATGAATCTCAAACTATATCCATTGGATAGACAAATATGTTCATTGAGAATGGCCAGTTGTAAGTGTTGAAACGATACAGTATTTAACGGGGCCAAACTAACACCTAACACCTAATTCATAACCCAACCACAGATGGCTGGACCACAAATGATTTGGTGTTCCTTTGGAAGGAGGGTGATCCAGTGCAGGTCGTTAAGAATTTACACCTACCTCGCTTCACATTGGAGAAGTTTTTGACTGATTACTGTAACAGTAAAACCAATACGGGTACGTTTCTGTTCCATCCCCCCAACGCCTTCGAAACGTTTTCTTCGATTCTCTCTCTACTGTCTACTCTACTCTACTGTACTCTACTCTACTCTACTCGCTTATGTATCCATGTATCCGTATCTATATTTTCCATAGCTTGTGTTTTTGTTGCATGCCACTTAACCTTTTCAGTAAATGTATTATAAACAGCCTCATAACCACTTCATAGCACACATTTCCATATCGTTTTGCTCTTCGCGAGTCCCCGCCTTGGAATCAAATCCCATAAGCAGCAAGTTTTTACGACTCACACACACTTCCACCAGCCATAGTAGTCGTTCTACACTCGCATTTAGATACACTTTCAGGAACACAGATACCAATTTTTACCTTGCTACCTTTTTACGAGCCACATGCGCCGCGCTTTTACTCCCCACCCCCCGCAAATGTTTGTAACTATTCAGGAAGCAGGGTGGCAGGAGGGCCGTGGAGCAAACAGGCAAAGAAACGGAAGAAATGTAAGATGCAAAAATGTACGACAAAAGCCGTAAGGAAAGTAAATTAATCGAGGAAATTGTCTGCAACGTTGTTTAAACTTTGCACAAAGAGAGCCATCGAAGATGAATCCCAGCGATGAGCAGGAGGAGGATACTCTGGGGGAGGAGGTACTACTACCTACTACAAGTGAATGCAAACAAACGAATGCAAAGAGATTCCTTCTTATTTTTTGCTTGTAGTACTACTTCTGTATGTGTGCTTTAGTCAGCGCATATTGAGATAAAGTGCAAATACGAGTAGAGGATGGATTCATTTGAGTTTGTTTACTCGAGTATTTTCAGTGCTTACTTAAGGAAAATGTGCACCTTAAACGCACCTCAAACGTTAGAGTAGCATTTAGAGGTAGTTATTTTAGAGGTACAGTGCCACGCCCTTCATTTTCTAGCCTTAAGAGGAGTGGCCTGCATGAATCACAGCAACACTAAAAGAAGATTAACGAGGAACTAGTACTTTATTCGATGGAGTATACTCGACTATGTGATCCATGCAGTGCTGTTATAAGAACCCAATCATTCATTTATTTATCATTATCTATACTCAAAGTTCGTATTAGCATGAGAGCCTGAACTTATCACATTTTCTCCCTCATTTTAAGCTAAAAATAAAACAAAAATCATTTCTGATAAATTTAGTAAGATACCTAAAATATACTCGTAAACATAGATGTTGCAAGTAGTTGTTGTTTGCAATTTTAGAACTCTCTCTCTCTATCTCTCTCTCACTCTGTATCTATTTGTCTCTGTCGCATTGAAAACTAGTTGCTCACATAAAGTTTATTAATTCTATATCTTCTATGAGCGTTTTGTTGCGGAGTAAGAAATGTGTGTGTGAGAGAGATCTCGGTGTTAAGGTGCGTGCGAATCGCCAGAGAGGCGGTGCTGCTCTTCGTTTGATTGATGAAAGTGCAGTCAGGCCAAAGAAACCAAAGAGCCAAAAGCCACAGTGCGAAATGTGCCAGATGTGCCAGGATGTGTGCAAGCAACGATATATATTTGTTCCAGAAACCCAGAAAACCTCGATAACCCACACACACGCAGCCCAGCCCAGCAAATGCTTACAAACAAATCAAGCACAAGCACACACACACACACATACAATGCACAGAGAGAAAATTCAATGAACTAAAACTACGAAACAAAATATAAAAGAAATTCCCAAAAAAAAATATCATGGGAAAAATATGAGAATGTTTTCAAATAAAAAAAAACACCTTTGTCTTGAAGAGTATGGAACGCATTTGCCAACAAATTAACGGAAATGAAGAGGGGCTGTGTGCCCCCAGTGGGCGTGCTGTGAGGGCGTGCCCGGAAGTGTAGGGAGAATGGAAATTCGAACATCGAACGTCGAAAACTTCATTTCCGTTAAGATTTTTGTTGTGCAAAAAACGAAAAAAAAAAAAGGACAGAAAATTGAAATTGCTGTTGATAGACTTTTTGCCTATGATGCAATTTTTCATTTGATTTTATAATTTTCCACTCTCTGTGTGTACCCCACCCCCTCCCTACAAGCTTTTCTGTTTTTCCTGTAAATACATTACAATACCCCACACCCCCAGACCCTCCCAGTTTTTCCCACAGCTCCACTGCCTATGCATTTTCTTTTGTTTTTTTTTTGTTTTTCTCTGAAACACTCCCCAATTCCCGCCCATTTTCTGTACAGACAAAGAAAAACAAAGCAAAATTCTTCTCTAACACATTTGTGATTTTCATTTTTGTTGGTTTCTTTCTCTTGGCAAAATTTGTTCAAATTTTATGTTTCCTCTCTCTCTCTCTCTGTCTCTACCTCTGTACAATATATTGGATATAACTAATTAAAACTATCTATCTGTTTGTGTGTACTATATATGTGAAAACAAAGAAACGAAAACGAAGCAAAAGAAAGACAACATCCTTCCCGATTAGATTTTTTGAGTTTGACACAGTTTTTATATACCTTGTATACTCATAGGTGAATACAGTTGCCTCAAAGTCGATCTACTATTCAAGCGAGAATTCTCATATTACTTAATACAAATTTATATACCATGCTGTATGTTGGTCATTGTATCATGGGTATCATTTTGGCTGGATCAAGGCGCAGTGCCAGCGCGTGTGTCATTGGGTAAGTCAAAAACAAAACATCATCAGGGATACTCCGTCTCCGTCTCATACGTGTTCGATCGAGCAGCCGTCCTACATGTTCGATCGAGCAGCAGCCATACATGTTCGATCGCTCTGTTGCGCCCACTCTCTCGAGAGTTTCTAGTCTCTTTGGTTCATCCATACGATTAATTTGAATTTCTTTTTGGGCAGGTGTCACCACTCTATTGACCATGGCAACACAAACATCGGGCATTAATGCATCACTGCCACCAGTATCCTATACGAAGGCGATTGACGTGTGGACCGGCGTCTGTTTGACCTTCGTGTTCGGGGCATTGCTTGAGTTTGCCTTAGTGAACTATGCATCCCGTTCAGGTTCGAATAAAGCTAGTAATTGAGATTTGATATGCTTCTTAACAACCTTATAAATGTTAATTAATCGATGGTGTTTTTTTTCCTTTTTTACTACTACTATTTTTGACTGTTGCTTTTTATTGTAACTCGAGTGAAATAATACTACTACCTATATAACGTATGCGTGTCTACGTATACGCATAATATGTATATGCTATGTCTGCCGTGTTAAGTGTACATACAAGAACCAGTAACACAACCAACCAACCAACCAACCAACCTATCTGTCCGTCGATTGACTTGAAGAAAACACTGAACTCTGTGTGTTATCGATTGACTTGAAGCGAACACAACTCTGGGCGCCTGAACTGAACTCTAAACGCCACTCACACAAAACAGCGGACCGCTTAACACACTTACACACACACACACCCCTTCTCCTGCACAATCGGAGCAGGAGCCCGCCCACATAAATGTCTATATATATATATATGTATACTGCCTAATATCTGAACAACAATGTTTAGTCGTAGAACTTTCGATATGTGTACTATTTTTCGTTTCACTTAATTTTCATCTTTTTGATATCTAACCACTACCAAATGATGTTCTACGTGTGAATCTATACTAATCCAATTTTTCTTTTTTACTCTCTTACTTTCATTCCGCGCCCCAAAACCATCCATCCATCCATCCATACATCAACCCACCAACACATCAATCCCTATACAAAATACCCCCAAATGCCTATACTCCATGAACTCCATTCATCCACACAAAACTTCTGCAAAAACCCCACGAAAAACGCGAAAAAACCAAAAACCAACCCGATGAATTTTCCCTTTCTGTTCGGTTCTTCGATGTTGTATCATAAAAAAAAACAAAAACAAAAATGCTTGTAAATATAAAAACAAAACCAAAATACTTTATGTATAAACTATAAAACAAATGATGTGTGTGATAAAAAAAAATACCAATAATTATTATGATTAATTTTTGTTCAAATTTCTTTGATGGAAACTTGTTTCGAATCGTTTAAACGTGTATTTTTCTGTATTGTGTGACTATCTCTCTCTGTCTTTCTCTTTCTGTCTGTCTCTGTCTCGCCTTAAAAAACACTCTCTCTCACTATCGCTGTCTAACTGTATCTGTATCTGTATCTGTACTGTACTGTACTGTGTGTGTGTGCGTGTATTACAATGCATCTAAAATTGTATAAAAAAAAAAACACCATCGAATACATCCGACAACCTTTTGTGGAACATATAAATTCTTGTAAACATCTATCCATCACAACATGCAACATTATATATCCTACGATATGGTATATACGGATCGGGCCGCAGACATGCATAAGGAGAATATGAAAAAGAAGCGCCGAGATCTGGAGCAGGCCTCCTTGGACGCCGCTTCAGATCTGCTCGATACAGATAGCAATGCAACATTCGCAATGGTACTTACATCTTGATATACTATCCCTCTTTAATCAATCCTTTTGCTGTAGGGTGCGGGGTGGGCTTAGAAATATACCAGAATCTAGAAGAACAAAGAAAGAATGATAGACGAATCGGAATATATTAGAAACTGTAAATAAACTAGAAGCAAAAAATATAGGAAAAAGCCAGAAAATACTAAAAAAAAATTAAAAATACTAGAAAATACCAGAAACGAAAAAATTTATTTTGACAAAAATTAGACAACTAGCAGATCAGCTTTGCAAAAAAAAAACAGAAAATACTTGAAACAAGCTAACCCAGAAAATACTAGAAATATACCAGAAAATACCAAACAGAAGCACAGAATATATTTTTAGACGAATAACCATTTTGGGTACTTTTGGGTAGAAAAACATCCAGCTGAGTCCGTCTATCAAGATATAGGATATCGAAGAACTAATGTATAAATATAAATCTAGTCTCTTAAAAACTGACCATACCCAGTACCCGCCTCGGAGCCTTTTAACAAGCCACCCCCAACGACGAGCTTTTACTCTGTCATCATTTGTTTTTTCCATTCGAAACAAACAAACATCAGATACGTCGAATTGGCTAAAGCGCAACAAATTGCTATGATAAAACTATTAAAACAACTATTTCCCTTTTATATTTGCCTCTTTCTTTATTACCACAACAAACAACAACAACTTTTTTTCACTAATAAAAACAACAACAACAACCGAAACAAATATATATGCAAAAACCATCCACCTACCGAATCATCGCAAAACCACCACTCGAACGGGAATTGAATTGGAAAAATTGCAATGAAAATGAAAATTAAATGAAATTTACGCACATGCCTCCCCTGAAACACCACCACCAACCACCAACCCACTGAAACACCACTGCCAACCTGCTCGAACCAACCAAACCAACCTATATCGAACCAACCAATCGAACCAACATATCGAACCAACCCATCGTCGAACCACCACCACCATCGAACCCTCATTTGTTTCATGTCAAACGGCATCGCAATATCCACGCGGTGGCGGCCAACAGAAACCGCTAGTGCGCCATCCCGGCGATCCGATGGCCCTCGAGAAGCGTCTACAGTGCGAGGTGCATATGCAGGCGCCCAAGCGACCCAATTGCTGCAAGACCTGGCTATCGAAATTCCCCACAAGGTAACTGAGATACATGGCACCGCCCCCTGCCCACCCCCAAAGCAATGCAATGATGGTGGGCAGTGGCGGGGTGCCTAGTAGATCTCTTGAAATATACTTTAGTTCTATCTGTGTGTTGTGCATATAGTAGTTGATGGATTTACTTTTTGATGTTGTGAACATGTGTACTACTACTATTCTCTATTATATTCTCTTTTCACTAACTCTTGTTGACTTTTTTGCTATCACATCAAACAAAAACAAAAACAATCTCTCTCAAACAGTCAGTCTCTCTCTCTCTCATTGATTCCGACTCTCCTGTGAAAAAAAAACACCCGACAAATCTGCCGCTTGCTTGCCGTTTGTTAAAAAAAACAAAACTTCAGTTTTTTGCTCGCTGATCATTTAAGTTGCCAAAATAAAAAAAATAAAAAGTGAAGTTAAAAAAAAAAAATATTTTTTACAAAAAGAAAACTAACAATTTAAAGTTTGACTAAAAAAAAAATTATTTAAAAAATTTTGTAATTTATTATTTATGAAAAAAAAAGTGAAAATTTTATTGCTTTTGTGCCTTTTGAAATAATTTCTTGTGTGTGATTTGTTTGTTTTGAAAATCAATCAATCAATCAATCGAATGTTGTGTTGTAGATACAATCCCCCGTTTCCATCCCGAGCCCAAACCCCCCTCCCTACCCTGTGTAGATACCACCCCTCACCACACCCCTTGCACTTATAATTTTCCAGCACGTCACACGCGCCCCACCTCGCCGCCGCCTCACACACACCACACACATTTTTAAAACAAACAAATTATTTTGCCAAAAGACACAAATTTTGAAATGAGAAATGAAAATTTGAAACTTGCAAATTTGGAAACCAAAAACCAAGAAAAAAAAAATACCGAAAAAACGAAAAACAAAAACGAAAAAAAAAGTAATCACAAATCAAATCAAAAAGCCAATCTTTAGATGATCAATTAATATATATTTTCTTCGTACTTGTTGAATATTTATCCAAAGACAATGTTCTAGATCGAAGAGAATCGATGTTATATCACGGATCACCTTCCCGCTGGTCTTTGCCCTCTTCAACCTGGTCTACTGGAGCACATATCTCTTCAGGGAGGAGGAGGATGAGTAAATGCCGTTGCCAATACTTAAATTAATAATAATTACTTTAAAAACTAATTACAACTTAAAAAAGAACAGAAACAGAAAATGTAACCGAAACACATGGGAAATGAGATTGTACTAACCTATTCTTTCAATTCTTTTTCCATTCTTTCCACACATTTTGGTTACCATTTGGATTCATTTTCATGCTCTTTTTGTGTTGCGTTTTGTGTTTTCCAAATGATTTGTTGAACCTCAAATAAAAAGGACCTTCTAAGGACCGCCAACGGCTATGTAGAATCCAAACGAGAGAGAAACAGAACGAGGGGGTCAGAACATGCCCCCCCTCCCAAAAGTACAGAAACAGAACAGAGTTATAGGCAAGGCTTCAAGGCACTTCCATTAAAGATTAAAATGAAATGATTCGAATGATGATGATTAAAAATTAATTCTTAAGCTCAATTGATGATTCAAAAAAGTGTGACTGCATAGTAGTTAATGTTATTAATAATTATAAACACACAGACACACCACTAAACAACAATTGTTTGAATTAGACTAGTTCAAAATAAATTTAACAAAAATTCAACACAATTGATTTGTACTTAAAACAAAATTTGATAAGTTTAGCCCTAAATCGAGGTCGAGCCATCGACCATCTTTTGTACATACGAATGAGAATACGAATATAAGTTTTAAGCGAAACAAACAACCAACCAAAACAAATCTCTAGTTTAAAAACAAATTCGAATTGTATAAAGAGCCATTGTGTAGATATTTACTAAGTTTAGTCGATAAAAACCCGATGCGGAAGCTAAGCGAGTAAGCGAAACTCTAGGTAACAAATTCATATAAAATTATATATGTTCATTCATCGAAAAGAAGATATCGAATAAAACAATCGTAAGAAGAAAAGCCACTGCAAAGCACACACTGAAACGAAAACGAAAAAGAAAGAAAAGCCCAAGAAGAAGTATGTTTATTTTAAGGCCAAGGCCAAGGCAAGCAAAGAAAAATGGTTAAGAAAAATGGTGGGTATTTTTGCATCCTTTCTCCTAGAATTCCTAAAATTATACTTTAAAGCCTGCTTTCAAGTTTTGAGCATTTGTTAACGTAGTCTTACAACATTTAATACTATTATGGGGAGTACTCGTAATCCCCGATTCTTATTTGATTTAAATACTAGACTTTTATTAAATTTTCCCTTATGTATTCTGGGTCCAAACGGCTCCCCTTAGCTATAGTTTATTTCCCCGTTTTCCTTAAGTAGAGTTACTAATACTAAAATAAATAACAACTAAAACCAATTAAACAGACAATACAAATACGTAATCGAATATCGGTTCGATAGCCGATATATAGAGCCACCACCACCACCATATAGAGAGTTCTTTGCCAATAATCCAAACAAAAATTAGAACCAAATTTTGTTGGTTATTTAAGTGCCTTTTTTCATACGAATAAACACTTCCAAGACATCATCCTCCCCTTCGAACCCTTCGATGCACTAACAGCTTTAACTTTAGCCAAAAAACAAATACTAACAAAAGTACTAACTGAATTCTACATAGCAACAATAACAGCAACAACAAAAAACCAGTAAAACACCTAACAATTTTTCAACTAAAACCCAATGTTATTTTTGTCATTTTTGTAGTTCTTATGAATATTTGTTAATTTGTTAAAGCTTGTTTCGTCTTTATACTTTAGTTTTAAGTTCTTTGGAAATGCTTTTCGATCAATTTTTGCTTTCAAATATCATTTCGATAACTAAGAAGGTAAGAAGAGAAATTAGAAAATACTAAACAAAAATCAAAAACTCAATGAAAAATGAAAAACTTATGCTAATCTTTAACAAAAAACACTACACTGAAAAAGGCACCCATGCATTAAAATAATTGTTGTCATTAAAAAAAAACATAAGCATACAAAAACTTAAATGTAAAAGAAAATTCTAAACAAATCGATAAGTCGATAGATACATGTCGATCAGCGCGATACTTAGATATGCATTCATGTTGTAAAAGTTGTGCCAAAAAACCATTAGTCGAAGGAATATCGAAAATGATGAATCGGTCGGTAGTAACGATGAGCGATGACTAAAGCGATAACGATAAGACGCGATAGCTATAGCAATAATTGTAATGTAAATGAGAAGCTATTACAAGCTATTAAAAACGATAATCGATGTACGATTTAACGATTTAACGATAACGATAACGATAACTATAGCGATAGCGATAGTTGATAATGTAAATGAAAAAGCTATTGAACATACAGGGTTTTTAAATGTGAGCATATAAATGTTGAAGCATGAAATAGATGAGGAGACGGAGAATAGTGGAAATACTAGACACACACACACACACAATGTTATCGATAATATATCGATCGAAGTAAGAAAAAAGGAGAACAATTAGGCATTTATTTATGGCGGGGATTCCAAGAGCATGGATCGGGAGGGACATATATAGGTACTTTGGTTGTGTGCTGCTTTCAGTTTAGTCGATTGTTCGGATTTTGTCAATTATCATTTATTTCCATAGGCAAATTGTTCAGCAGCGCGGCAGTCCAATCGATAGCACAGATTGTAAATACTATAGTCCACATGAGACAACTTTAGACTTGAAAGTTTTGAGTGTTAGGCGGTGTAACAGAAATGGGGTTTAACAGACGCTGAGAAGTCATAGATGAT
This sequence comes from Drosophila bifasciata, assembly GCA_009664405.1. NCBI lineage: Eukaryota > Metazoa > Arthropoda > Insecta > Diptera > Drosophilidae > Drosophila > Drosophila bifasciata. Next base: position 43,192,461 of record CM019044.1, on the reverse strand, counting down.
AAGATTAATGTATGGTTTTAGATCTTAAGGGAAAGTCATTACACAATACTAAAGGAAGGAAAGAAAAGAAATACTACCACTGAAGGCCACACTCATTCCACTCACACCAATCGATACTATCCAACACTATCCAACACTACCCAACACTTCCTAACACTGAAATGTTTAATCTTTGCAACACAAAAATCAAAATCGAATCTAATCTCTGCACAAGAATCCAAGTGAAAACTTTAGATAAAGATCATGACACATATCTTCCAACAAGGAACTTCTTGGCCGAAGTTCTCTAACAATCAAAAGACACAAAAAAAGAGATATTGTATCTAAAGAAGAAGAAATGTAAATACCAACAAAAAAGACACCAATCAGAAGCAGAAGAAGCAGTTGAGAAAAATCACCTTACTTTATAGAGCTATAAGTGGACAAAACGCGCACAGTACACACTCACAGCCAAAATTATAGCAACAAATTGTATAAGAAAAATCACACCTAAAAAACAAAAAACACACCCACACACACACACACACCAAAATGTAGTCTTAAGATCGGAAAACATGAATTTTGCTCTAGCGCATACCCAAGGAAAATCCAGGTAAATCCAGGTCACAACTGAAACGTAGGAAAAGTCAGTGAGAGAAAAAGTTAAACAGAAAACAAAAAACATAAAAAAAGGAAAGCAAATCAAAGCAAAAGAAAGGCCTAAGCGAACGAAATCAGTAGAATAATTATACAAAAAAAACAAACAAAAATAGTTGAAAATAATTGTTGTCGACCCGAAAAGAAAAACAAAAAGAAAAATGCAAAAGAAAACCGAAAAGAAAAAGCCAACAAATTGTGTAAAACCCCCTCCCCCAAAATGAATAAAAGAATAAAGATGTTTGTGAAATGTTTATAAATAAAAAAGGAAACCAAAAGAAATATGAAAGAAACCTACAGCAAAAGGTTTTTTAATTTAAAAAAACAAAGGTGGAACCAACCGAGGGGCACTGCTGCAGGTGGCGTGGTGCTAGTATATGAAGCTTTAAGCGTGTTTTCAGAGAGGAAAAGAGACGTTGCCCTTGGCCTTATATCTAGCAATTACCGACCGAGGAGCGCAATTGCATGTCGCGTCAAAAAGAAAAGTTGTTCCCATCTACTGCCTTCCTTTGACCTCCAAAAAGTACTCTTTGGTAGCCTTTCGATTCGTTTTGCCATTGGGACTTCGCATGAGTTCCTCCACAATGATGGCTCCTTCATGTAAATGCTTGAACTTGGAATCCGTGTGCTCTTTCACATAGTCCTCAACATCCTGAGCCTTGAGTTGAGTTCCTTGTTTCTTCACCACAGCGGCGGCTGCCATGTCCCCATACACCTGATCCCACACCCCAAATACACAGACTTCGGCCACGTCTGGCATCTCAGAGATAAGGCTTTCAATATCATTCGGATAGTACATGATGCTCTGGTACTTCAACATGTCCTTTTTCCGTTCCACAATGTACAGGAAGCCATCCTGATCGAAGTATCCGAGGTCGCCCGTGTGGAACCACATCCGCTGGTCGCGCATTTTACGAGTCTCCAGCTGATTTCCATAGTATCCCGCCCAGTACTGGCCATTGCGTAGGCACACCTCGCCAACCTCATCGGGACCCAGGGATTCCCCCTCTTCAGAGATTATCTTTGCCTTCAGGCCACTCACCAGCCGGCCCACAGAGTTGGGCTTCTCATCAAAGTGATAGTTCATGGTGCCCATGGCCCCCAATTCCGTCATTCCATAGATAAAATGGAGACAGTCGCTGCTCAGGCGACTTCTAATGAGGTGCTGCGTCTCCACTGCAGCGCGACATCCTCCAAATAGGTAATGCCTGATGCTCGAGAAGTCTGCGGACTCGAATTCCCGAGAATTTGCCATCATTGCCATGTGAGAGGGTGCCTGAAGTATCCAAGTGATCTTGTACTCCTCAATCAAGCGAATCATATAGGCAGGATCGAAGACATTATCAGAAATAATCCTTATAGTGCTGAAGACTCCCGATGTAATGGTTGTCAAGACACCAGTGATCCAGTCCAGGGAGCTATGGCAATACTGAATATCAGTAGTCGTTAGGGAGCTGCAAATGAAACAAAAGATAGATAGATATCTAGGAGGTTGTTTCTTAAGTACTTACTGGCAGCCGGCTAGTATCTGTCGACTGTTGGTGATGGTCACCGCCTTGGGGATGCCCGTGGTGCCCGAGGAGCAGAGTATCGCCAGCGTCTGATCGATGCCCTGCTCCAGTTGTACGGGCAGAAAGTTCTCCTCGATGGGGGTGGTAAGTATCTGGTGGATGGGCGTCGATCCATCCGCTGGATGGTTCCGCATCGTCACTATCTCCACATCCTCCAGGTCCCGAGTGGCTTCTCTTACCTTCTCGAACTCATCTCCGTCGCAGAAGATGATCCGTGGTCGAGTGATGGAGAAGAGCTTCCCGATGGTCGCCTCGTCGAAGGCGATGTTCAGGGAGTGGAAGGCGATGCCATTGAAGAAGCAGCCATACGCGACGGCAGGGAGATGGGTGGTATTCCTGGCTATAAGCCCCACGATATCCGACTGAAGGAGACCCTTCGATCGCATATACGAGGCCACACGCATCGCATTTGAGTGTAGCTCTTCGCGGGTGAGGATTATCTCCTCTGTGGTGGATATCTGGAAGATAAAGATGTAATTCTCCATTGATGATAGCTGGATACAGATAGCAAATACTCACTTGTGCAATCAGCTTTGGATGCCTACGCATCTCATGGAAGATAATCTCCCTATGGATAGATTCGGGGCAAAGTACTCTTTGACCTCATCGCCACTCCAGATCCTTAGATCTCTGTCGTAGGAATTCGCGGGTACGAAAGGCATTTCGTTCACTTTTCTTGGCTTTCAATCTTTTGAAACTGTTGATTAATTCCGTGTGCCGTCGTTCTTTTATACCAAAACATTAACAAAAACCAAAGATAATAACAAATGGAAGATATGAGGCTGGTCCAAAGTCAAGGGACCATTTCTCTGTCATCATTTTTGTTTACAATGTTAACTGGAGGATGGAAATTTTAAAGATAAATCCGCGGTAATACTCGCAAAAACAAGTCATGGGGGCTCTTTTCTATTTGCTTATCACATGAATAACATTTCATTACATGCTCGAGGTTCAACTACAACTTTATGCCATATCATTTTATTACTTATCTGCACCATTATATTATATTATAACTTGTATCTGCGGGGGGTTCGTTTACAGAATGACAATACATTAACTACTGTTGACACACTCTTTGCCAGAGATTGTCGCGTTATCTATGATATTCCGATACTCGCAGTTGAGGAAAAGTTTAGTTGGAGAGGTCAGAAAACTTGTAAGCAGCTAAAGATATAAATTATTTTATGGTAACTATTGATGGGTAGTTCTTTGGCATGCGAAAGGGTGCTATAATTCCAAATTATAGATCGATTTGATATACATATGGAAGGGGTATGACTTAGCCAAATTCCTTTACAAATCTGAGAGAAATTAAATGTATTTTATAGTTTACCAAAAATTTATGTTCACGCTGCAAAGGAGTGAAACATGAGAAGCGAACGAAACCGAAAATCCTGAGAGCTTAACCCACTAAACCTCCACTATATTTATGCACTAGGGTGGGTCTTATATTGTGTTATATTTGATATGTGTTATATTTCTTTTAAATGCTTCAAAAACTGATTCATAGGTGGCCAAGTTAGGCTCTTCTCACTGCCGCGCTCTAGTGGCGCCAAGTGTTACAACAAAATAACGCCAGGTGGCTAATTGGTGAGCGAATAGTTCCATAGTAAACCACTAGATGGCGACTATGGTGCAAGTAAATGTATAAAAAATGGAAATTTAAGCTAAAAATTAATAAAAAAATATATAACTACAAAAGAACTTAAATAAAATATAATAAGAAAAAAATCTAGAAAAATTGTTAAACAAATTACACGAAATTTACAACCCAAATATATGCCAAAATAAGCCAGAAAATTAGCCCAATTTCCCTTAGCTATATTTAAGTACGGTATGACCCATAAACACAACTAATTTCTAAATAAAGCACCTTTTAACAACCCCAAAAAAACACGCCTATTTATTCAATAAACGCCTCAACTGATGCATTATACAACATTGAATGAATAATCATCTGATCTGATACATCTCGTGCCAAGCGAAAGCGTTTTGTCGTCGAAATATATCCGGACACTTTAACTGCTGCTAAATTGCCGACTAATTTCGATGCCATTTCCAATTTTGCAATCTTTTGCGTGACCTTTAAATAGGAGCCGCCATCAGCGAACTGCCGGCAGTTGCATCAAAATGTTGTATCAAAACGGCAGCAGTAAACCCACGACGAGCTACGATTCCAAGGAGCGGATATGGAGCGGTGCCCGCCGGCAGGGATTCTACAATGAAGACTTGACCATTGGACAGATCATCTTTCGGCAGCTGCAGCGCGAGCCCCAAAGGATATTCCAGATTTCGCATACGGAGAATACGCGGCTAACGCGTTGCCAGATGCTGGAGAATGCGGCCAAAATGGGCGCCTATCTGAGGGGTCAAAAGTTCACAAAGGAAACGGATATTGTGGGTCTGATGGCCAGGAATACGACACATGTGGCGGCTGTGGCCTATGGCTGCCTCTTCAATGGCACGCCCTTCCATGCCGTCAATCCGAATCTCGAGGAGAAGACCATCCGGGATCTGTACAACATAACGAAACCGCGCATCCTCTGCTGTGACAGCCAGGACTATCAGAAGATCAAGGACATAGCTGGTTCGTTGGGTGCCAAGGTGCTCATAGTTAGTGGAAGCATTCCACAGGTTTCCAGCATCCCAGAGATACTTAAGACAGCTTTGAGTGGCAATTACGAACCTTCAGAGTTCCCCGGCGGCATCAATCGCACCATGGCCATCCTTTGCTCCTCGGGCACCACTGGAACCCCCAAGGCGGTGACCATTTCCAACAGTCGCAAGCTCTTCGAGTGCCACAGGTACGCACAACCGAAAGATACTCTTAAAGTATGTGCTCTAAAGATACTTTTTCGTACAGCTACTTGTCGCCCGATCAGGTCCAGTATGCTCCCAGTACCCTGGACTGGCTGACGGGACTGATTTCGCTCGTCACGGCTGGAGTTTATGGCACTGTCCGCTTGATATCCAACGAAATGTTTAGTCCTGCGCACTTTTTGGCGATCTGCGAACAACATGAAATCTCTTGGACCATTATGGCCAATTCGCATGTGGCCATGTTGGCCAATTGCCCCGAAACCAAGGCCCAGAAGTTGAGGAGCCTGCAGCATTTGCTATTCGCAGGCGGCCACTGCCTGGTGGCCACGCTCAAGAAGATGCAATCCTTCCTGCATGGCCAGGGTATCCTGAGGAATGCCTATGGCCTGACGGAGCTGGGATCCCTCGTATCGTACAACTACGACACCCAATCGAAGCCCGAATCGGTGGGTCGGTTGATGGCCAACATTCGGGTGAGGATTGTCGACGCCTCGGGCAAGAATCTGGCAGTCAAGGGAGTGGGCGAGATCCTGCTGCACAATGGACAGCCGTGGAGCGGATACTTTGGCAATGCCAAGGCCACGGCGGAGATGCAGGATCCCGCAGGATGGTTCCACACCGGCGACGTGGGCTACTTCGATGAGGATAGCTATCTGCATGTGGTGGAGCGCAAAAAGGACATGCTAAAGTATCTGGGCATGATGTACTATCCGCATGAGATCGAGGAAGTTATCGCCCAAATGCCGGATGTCTCCGAGGTCTGTGTGTTTGGCCTGTGGCGCGAACAGGAGGGCGATGCGGCCGCCGCCTCTGTGGTCCTTCGTCCTGGCAGCCGCATGAAAGCCTTCGAGGTGGAGACTTACGTGCGGGAGCACACCTCTGTGCCCTTCAAGCACCTGCATGGTGGGGTGCAGATTGTGCAGCAGCTGGCAAAGAGCGCCAATGGAAAGGTCAATCGTCAGGGCGTCAAAGCGAACTACATAAAGCAGGGCAGCTCCTTATAGACACCCCCCCACCACTCAGTGTCATGCCACAGATACGCAGATACAATTTATGAAATGATTAAGCGGAAAATGGTTTCACTTTTCAAAAGATACAGATACAAAAATGTAAACAGCAAACAGCACTTTGTCCCCCCCTCACAAGATACTATCTACACTTTCCACTGTAATCCGCGCATGTAGCTGGCACACAAAATAAAGATACATCTTAATCCAAGTAAAGAATTTCACAAAAGATTACACCAAAAATGATAATGCAAAAAGATACATTAGGTGGTAAAGAAATTTACTTTTTAGTTTGCAAATGAGAAATAATTAAAATAAATAGAAAAATAAATAAATAAAATATATATATATATAAATTCAGATAAAATAAATAAAATATCATTGGGATGCCATAAAAAATATGTAAATATGTTTTAGATACACAAGAATGACAAGCATCAAGAAGAGATAATATTCCTTAAAATTTCCATTGAAAGTATAGCAGAAGAAACACTGAAAACCTACCATAAATAATATTCAAAAATATACGTATTATATAGGTCCAATATTCCCTTACTATAGATCAAATATCTAGCAATCCAAACGAATATATTCTGGCATTTAGCATATATACAAAATAATATCAGCTAATACGATTAAATCATGTATCTTTCAGATACGTGATTGTATTCAATTGTATCTCTAATATTATCAGCACTCTGCCTTTCTTTTTGCGCTGACCCATCATTTTCCAATCGAAGATTGAAGTTCATTTTCCAATGAAGCACGCGATCAAAAAGGCAAACAAAAAATCATTTCCCGTCGAGTCATGCAGGCAGTCAGACGACGATGATGATGATGTAACATGCAGTAGAGTACCAGCCCCCGCCTCGTGCTCTGTCATGTATTTAGGAGATTCATTGAGATCGCATACACATGTAGATATCTGTTCGTGAAAACAAAGTGCCATGGGTGTGCGTGTGTGTGTGGGTTCTAATCAAAACCAAGTGTAAAAGCGAGCGTAAATCTATGTACATGTAAGTGTAAAGTGTAAGTGTTAGTGCCCACAAAAACTTATCTAAATACAACAACAAACATTGCGAATGCGAATCTCTATAAAAACGCGACTGCAGTCGCCAATTGTCATCAGTCGAGCAGCAGATCTGACCTCAAAATAGCCAGCAAACACGACAAAAGCATCCGAGGAAATGCCTTACATACCAGCAAATACCTACGATGGAGACTTGAAGATCTGGAGCGGATCAGAGGTCAAAGAGTACTTTGCCCCGAATCTATCCATAGGGGAGATTATCTTCCATGAGATGCGTAGGCATCCAAAGCTGATTGCCCAAGTGAGTAATTGAATCAAGCTATCATTAAGGGAAAGATAGGTACATCTGTATCTTTCAGATATCCACCACAGAGGAGATAATCCTCACCCGCGAGGAGCTACACTCAAATGCGATGCGTGTGGCCTCGTATATGCGATCGAAGGGTCTCCTCCAGTCGGATATCGTGGGGCTTATAGCCAGGAATACCACCCATCTCCCTGCCGTCGCGTATGGCTGCTTCTTCAATGGCATCGCCTTCCATTCCTTGAACATCGCCTACGATGAGGCGACCATCGGGAATCTCTTCTCCATCACGCGACCACGGATCATCTTCTGCGATGGAGATGAGTTCGAGAAGGTGAGAGAGGCCACTCGGGACCTGGAGGATGTGGAGATTGTTACGATGCGGAACCATCCAGAAAATGGATCGACGTCCATACAGCAGGTACTCTCCTGCCCCATCGAGGAGAACTTTATGCCCGTGCAACTGGAGCAGGGCATCGATCAGACACTGGCCATACTCTGCTCCTCGGGCACCACTGGCATCCCCAAGGCGGTGACCATCACCAACAGTCGACAGATACTAGCGGGATGCCAGTAAGTACTTAAAATACTATCTTTAAGATATCTATCTATCTTTTGTTTCATTTTCAGCTCCCTAACGACTACTGATATTCAGTATTGCCATAGCTCCCTCGACTGGATCACTGGGGTCTTGACAACCATTACATCGGGAGTCTACAGCACTATAAGGATTATTGCAGATAATGTCTTCGATCCTGGCTACATGATTCGCTTGATTGAGGAGTACAAGATCACTTGGATACTTCAGGCACCCTCCCACATGGCAATGATGGCAAATTCTCGGGAATTCGAGTCCGCAGACTTCTCGAGCATTAGGCATTACCTATTTGGAGGAGGTCGCGCTTCCGTGGAGACGCAGCACCTCATTAGAAGTCGCCTGAGCAGCGACTGTCTCCATTTTGCCTACGGATTCACGGAATTGGGGGCCATGGGCACCATGAACTATCACTTTGATGAGAAACCCAACTCTGTGGGTCGCCTGGTGAGTGGCCTGAAGGCAAAGATAATCTCTGAAGAGGGGGAGTCGCTGGGTCCCGATGAGGTTGGCGAGGTGTGTCTACGCAATGGCCAGTACTGGGCTGGATACTATGGAAATCCCGAGGAAAGCCACAAGGTGCGCGACTCTCAGCTCTGGTTCCTCACGGGGGACCTCGGCTACATGGACGATGATGGCTTCCTGTACATTGTGGAACGCAAAAAGGACATGCTGAAGTACCAGAACATCATGTACTATCCGAACGATATCGAAACGATCATCTCTGAGATGCCAGACGTCGCCGAGGTATGTGTCTTTGGTGTCTGGGATCAAATCAATGGAGATGAGGCAGCCGCCGCTGTTGTCAAGAGGCAGGGAAGTGATCTGAAAGCCCAGGACATTCTGGACTATGTGAAGGATCACACGGATGCCAAGTACAAGCATTTGAATGGCGGAGCCATCATTATGGAGGATTTGAAGCGGAGTCCCAATGGCAAAACTAATCGAATGGCTACCAAGGCGTACTTTTTGGAAGTTAAAGATGAAAATTAGTTGAACGCAGCAACGAGAAATTGCTTAGGATGTATATTAAACGTCATTTAGAAAAATACTAAAATTAATACTAGAAAATACCATAAAATATAAAAATACCAGCAACCAAATATTTATTACACTTAAGAAACACACACAAAAAACGACGCTAAACTTTTTGAAAATATACCAAAAAATACTAACACTGAAAATTGCTAGAAATAATAAAATATGATGGAAAAATATCAGAATAAATACTAGTAAAATATGAGGAAACTATAAAAAATACTGAAAATATACCGGAAAATACCAGCAATCAACCATACCATATCTTCTACTCTTCAATCTCCCTCTACAGGAGATTCTTCTCTCTCTTAACTAAGTGACGTAGTTAACCGTTTCAAAATCGCAAATCGCGACATTCTGAAAAATACTAAAATGAATACTAGAAAATACCAAAAAAAAATATAAAAATACCAGCAACCAAATATTTATAGCACTTAAGAAGCACACACAAAAAACGACGTTAAACTTTTTGAAAATATACCAGAAAATACTAAAACTGAAAATTGCTAGAAATAATCAAATATGATGGAAAAATATCAAAATGGAGGACTAGTAAAATATAAGGAACAAATTCCAACAAATACTGTAAAAATACCGAAAAAAATACCAGCAATCAACCATACCATATCTTCTACTCTTCAATCTCCCTCTACAACACACACAAAAAACGACGTTAAACTTTTTGAAAATATACCAGAAAATACTAACACTGAAAATTGCTAGAAATAATCAAATATGATGGAAAAATATCAAAATGGAGGACTAGTAAAATATAAGGAACACATTTAACAAAAATACTGAAAAAATACCAGAAAAAATACTAAAGATCAACCATACCATATCTTCTACTCTTCAATCTCCCTCTACAACACACACAAAAAACGACGTTAAACTTTTTTGAAAATATACCAGAAAATACTAACACTGAAAATTGCTAGAAATAATCAAATATGATGGAAAAATATCAAAATGGAGGACTAGTAAAATATAAGGAACACATTTAAAAAAATACTGAAAAAATACCAGAAAAAATACTAACGATCAACCATACCATATCTTCTACTCTTCAATCTCCCTCTACATATCTCTCTTATTTCAAACTCTCTCTGAGCTTTTGGACCTCTCTCTTTCCTCTCTCTTAACTAAGTGACGTAGAAAAACCGTTTCAAAATCGCAAATCGCAATCGTAATCAGTAACGGTTATGCCGCGATAAGATACGACGATATGCAAGGCGCCGGACACGCACCTGAGCCCTGAAGAGGAACCTGAACCACTCGCCAGTTGCTGTAGAACGTGCAAAGCGTTTGGATCCCTTACGTAGACATCCGTAGATATAACGGAGAGGAGAGGAGAGGAAAGCAGAGCGCTTATCAGTGGACGGACGTACCCATTTATTATGGAGCGCTCGAGCACGCAATTCGATAAATATACAAAAATATGGAGTGGACCGAGGCCGCAAAGCTTTTTCGATGCAGATTGTTCGATTGGTAAAATACTGTTTGCATTTATGCGAAATCATCCAACGAATTTGTGTCAGGTAAATGTCTTTCTTTGTCTCTAGAGATTCCACTTACTTATATACCCTCTGTAGATATCCGATACAGAAGGCACTGCCTTGACCAATGGCGAGGCCATTTCCTTTGCCATTCGCATTGCCCAGCAACTGAAGGCCTTGGGCCTCAAGCAGGACGATGTGGTGGGTGTGGCAGGCACAAATACCACATATCTGATGCCAGTGGTGCTGGGTTGCCTGCTGAATGGCACACCCTTCCATGCCGTGAGTCCTTGGCATGACGAGGACACCCTCAAGCATTTGTTCTCCATCACACGGCCGAGGATCATCTTTTGTGATGGTCTCGTGTATCCTCGCATCAGCATCATTTCGAGGATGTTCAAGAGTCATGTGTACACCCTCAAAGATCATCGCTTGGGCATTCCCAGAGTCGAAGATCTGCTGGAACCCACCAAGGCTGAGCTTTATTATATGTAAGTGCAAATCTTTTCCCTTTTGTATTTCAAAGATACAATATCTGTCTGTGATTCTTGCAGTCCCGAACCTCTGCTCTTGGGTGGCGATCAAACGGTGGCCATTCTGTGCACCTCGGGCACAACAGGACTACCCAAGGCCGTGACTATAACCAATGCGGCGTGCCTCTTTGATTTTGGGTAAGAGCTACATTCCTTTCCAGGTTAAATCCCCCTCTAATTCTACTCTCTCTCTCTCTTTCCTGTAGCTTTGTCACGGGCCAGGATGTTCTGTTATCCTTCAGCACCATCGACTGGTCCGCTGGCATGTTCCAGATGCTCTTCAGCGCCTGCCACGGCTCCACGCGCATCATCACGGATCGCGCCTACACGCCCGAATATCTCCTGCAGCTGGTGGAAAAGTACAAGGTGACACTGCTCACATTGGTGCCCCAGCAGGTGGCGTCTCTGCTCAAGGCACCCACGCTGAGCAAACAGCGACTCGCGACGATTCGTTTCATCAGCATTGGCGGTGGCAACTGCTATGTGGCGAATGTTCTCAAGATGCAGGAATATCTTCTGCACGGACAGATATCCTATGGCTATGCCCTCACCGAAACCGGTGGCGTTGCGGCCAATATGGGCGTGGCGAAGCCCTCATCTGTGGGCAGAATTGTGCCCGGTGTGAGGGTGAAAATACTGGACGATGCTGGCCGCAGTTTGGGGCACGGCGAAACGGGTGAGATTCTGCTGCACAATGGCAAGCAATGGAACGGCTACTATGGCAACCCGAACGAATCGAAGCGGATGCAGGACTACCAGGGCTGGTTCCACACCGGCGACATGGGCTACTTCGACGATGAGAACTACCTGCACATTGTGGAGCGCAAGAACGAGATGCTGCGCTTCCATGGCGCCCAGTACTGTCCCCACGAACTGGAGCAGGTGATTGCCGAACTGCCGGATGTGATCGAGGCCTGTGTCTTCGGGCTGTGGAACGATGTGGATGGCGATCCGGCGGCCGCAGCTGTTGTCAAGATACCCGGCAGTCGCTTGAGCGAAATGGACATTGTGCAGTATGTGGCCAAGCGACTGGTAGTGACCCACAAACAGCTGCACTGTGGCGTCTTTTTCCTCACGGAACTGCCCAAGACGGGCAGTGGCAAGGTACTGCGGCAGCAGGCACGCGATCAGGCACTCGGCAAAAAGTGGTCCGACTACGGCAATGGCCATTAAAGCCATTCCAAATAGTTTTAGGCTTACAGAAATGACTCATACAGTCAGTATTCAATTCCATGCGCAGGGCAAAAAGATACAACCAAATAAATTCCAAACAACAAAACAAAGGAAAGAAAAAGAAACATTTTTGATATCAAGTTTTTTTGGCGGCTTATCTCTTTATGATTAGAGGCAGTCACAGGTGCGATTGAATGATTGAGCGAAGGGTGCAAAGTAATTCAAGGGAAACAGCACAGCACCACACACATGTTAGAGGTCAATCCGATAAGGGGGGCGGGAATATGTTGCAAGAGAAAATATCTACAGGAATGCCAATTAAGATTATCAATTAACGAGTATTGAGTCACAAAATTAATGAAAATGAATGCTCAAAGTGGTATTCTTTAAGGGGTTAACACCTAAAGGATTACTGGTTTTTTAAGGGGATTAAAATGTCTCATGAGAGACATATAATAGCCCCCTAAGAGACTAGACTCTACTCTCTAGAGTTCTTATAAACGATTGCAATTAAAGATTATAAACCATTATCTAGAGAAGTGAAAGTGCGATAAGAAATGATAATGATATATGAGAGAAATAGCAAAGGAATCTATTAAATTTTGAAGCTTTCTTTGCTGCTGCTATCGAAAGTTTGATCTACAGTTTGAGAGTGACTGCATTGGAGTGACGAAAATAAGCAACTTCAGAGATAAAAACTAATTTAGAAGTGCCTTCTGTTTGTCATTACCAATAATCTCTCTCCCCCTTGAAAGATAACATTTTGGCAGATTTAAAGCCTCCACAAAGATCACCTGAACAGCTGAACTGTAACTCTCTCTCAAAGGGGGACCCTTGCTAAGAAAGGGAAGTGCATACTTAATGGATACCAACCAAACCCTTTTTGCTTTTATCCCAAATAACATTATTATGTTGATTGACAGGCGGCCAGCCCTTTTGTACGTGATCTTGTTAGCATTGCAATTGGATACTTTTTGCCCCCAAAGCCCATGCACCATGCAGCATGCAGCATGCATCCATGAGTGACATGTCTTTGCTGGCGACTGTGAGTCATGGATCGATGGCTGCAACATTCCCGAAATAAATGTGCAACAATTAAGCGTGGCCACTTAGAGTGAGGGAAAGAGTATTAATTTGGTCTCAGGGATCACTGATAATGATCACACACCCTTACAATCCCCTTCTTCTGGGGGTTGATTGACAGTTGAGAGAGCAGAAAGATCTCTGTTTTATGTACTTTCAATGTCAAGTTCAATGAAATGCGATATTTTTACTTATAAATACAAATACATTTTTCTTGTGCATCTGGCGGATGGCTGATCATGTCTCATGGTCTACTCAGAAACCTGCTTCGAAATTGGTATCCAGGAAGTGTCCAAGCCCAGCACCCAGGCACAGGCATCACCAATTTGCCATTAGACGCGTTCCGGCAGCCACTCAAAGCTGCCTGGCGCCTCATCCGATCTACGACTGGGAGACTGGGCGACTGGGGATTGCGTTTCTAATTGTCATGCAAATACCAATTATCATTTGTCAGTAAACGGCCACTAATTATAATCTTTTTGCGGTGTTTTGTGCCCACGCTTATTTTTTTTTTTTTTGCTATGCGATTTTCTTGAATGATTTCTGATTTGTGATCAGATCTCAGAATCTATCGCTGATTAATTCATTAGCCACTGTCGACCAGTTTGTCATGTTACATGGCATTGCTGCTGCCGCACAGACCAGTGACTGTTCCCCGTCTCTGTCTCTGTCTCTGGCATAATTGGCATTTATTAATCGTCTAGAAAATATTGCACAGAGAACACAGTGAAACAGTGATAGAGAGAGAGAGATTTATAATAGTGGCTAACTAATTTACGTCTCGCTGAAGGACTGTTTAATTGCGATTACAATTTGCATATGTCAAAGCAAATCATTCAGTTTTTTGTTCGCTCTGCCACAACTAATTCCAGTTCGACTATTAATCATCTGTTAGCCCCCATTCAGAACCTTTTTCTTAATGGTAGAAAACCATGCCCTAACTAAAAACGTATTGAGTCATCTTTATGCTTTCTTTATGAAGCAGAAAATCAGAGGATCATGCCCCTCTTTCAAGTACAAGGCCCTAACAACTTTGACATATTGCTGGGCAGCAGAATGAAGGGAAGGGCTGGCTGTAGCTGCTTTGAATGAAGATGGGGCAGGAGCTGCCTCTGATGGTTGTGGCAGGGAGCGAGAGCTGCACTCTAATGGTTGGGGTAGGGAGCGAGAGCTGAACTCTTATGGTGAGGCAGGGAGCGGTAACTAAGCCCCTAATCGTGAGGCTAGGGAGCGGGAACTGCCTCTAAGCGTGAGGCCAGGGAGCGGGAGCCGCCTCACATAAAGGCAGCGGGTCGGGTGATAGTACACAATTTATGGCGCTTAAATTGCAGTCATGCGCAGTCTGGCCAACAAGATCATATCCTATCCCTATACCCATCCCTTTTGAACCCCATCGGCTGGCTGCGGCTTAGAGCGGATGTTTGGTGTCAAAACACACACAGGCGGCTTTGATGCATTTTCTATGGAATTCTATACCGGACCTGGGAGGGATCCATCCTGGCTGCCCGTCCCCCCAGTATAGTAATTTATGTGCAACGAAAAACAAGAGAGCGTACCGATTGGGGGATCGATTGGGGATCGTGCGGGGCCATAAAAATCCAACAACTTGTGTTTCTGTGTTCTGTTCTGTTGTTGTGTGTTGTTGTTGCTGTGTTGTTGTGTTTTTGTTGTTGTTGTTGTGTTGTGTTGTTGTGTTGGGTGCCTTTATCAATTTGTGTTCAAAAGTTTTTGCCTTCTAAGCACGAAGCAGCGGGCAGGAGATCATAAATGTTACAGCCAGCCAGCCTTGTGCCTGTGCTGTGGCCTCTGGAAAAGTAGGAAAAAATTTACATAATTACTGCCTGGCGGGTGCTTTGTGGAGTGGCCGCCGCCACTGCCCCGAACGTGTCAAAATGAAAAGTGTTGCATGATTAGCGAGTAAATTATGCCGCCGAGGCATAAATCAAGTCTGTGAAGATAATCAAATAAAATGTGGCGATTAATAAAAAGATGAAGATGCAACCCACAGAGAGAGCAGAGGCTGAAACAGACTCTCTGGTCTGTAGTCTAGGTGGAGTCGCCTCCTTTTGGGCTGCATGGGATCTGCTCTCCATCGACTGGCGCCTGGAGCGTGCGAATTTCTCGTTTTGCCGCCCCATTGTGGGAGGTGTGAAGAATGGTTTGCATGAGGCAGGGGGCAGGGGCAGGGGCAGGCAACATGTTGCCCCTTGGCTGGCGGTCGGACGACATGACACATTGTTGTTCGCATGTAGCATAACTTGGTCAACAAGGCAGATCGCTGGAGAGATGATGCCACAAGTTGATGATGCTGCTGCAGCAGATGATGATGAAGCCTGCGGCTAGATGCAGCAGATGAAAACCGGCTGCTAAAACGAACACTGCAAGAAATGGTGGGGGGAGATTGAAGATTGAGAATTCTAAATGATTTTAGATATATTTTAAATGGATTTTATAGAAGAGAATTCTTATGCTCTGTTGATTCAAGCTGTTACAATTTTCTCTCTGCTTGAAGATTCCAACTTTTCCTTGCAGTGTCGAACATATTGCCGAGATTGCCGCAATAGATACGATTCCTTAACACCATCCTGGTCTCGGGACCAGGCCAATCAGGACCAATCAGCGTTGCTGTCGCTGATGTTGTTAAGAGCAAAGTGTTGTTAGCCAAGGCTCAGATCCGAGCAGCGTCTTTGACTTATTTTTCACTTGCGGTGGTTTCGTATTACCGTTCATCCGGCAGCAGCAGCCAAAGACCGAGACCCGGTCAAGGTCTCATCTGCCCCAAGTGTCTCTTTAGCCAATTCCATTGAGACTGAACATTTCATTGAGCCACCAACCAACCAACCAACCAACCAGTCTGTGGCATTCCACAGACAGTGTGGACTCTGGCATTGCATTTCCTGTCGCATGCGCCATATAAATTAGTTTTCCATGTTCACTTGTCACTTGTATCGGACGGAGCCCAGAGCAGCCGTTGAACCCGTTCTGTTGGCCCCCGTTTGTTCATTGCGGGTGTCCATTCCACTTAGAATCGAAAAACCCTTATCACTAGACCGACTCTTAGGCCTCGTCGTAGTCGTCGTCTGCGTCTGCGGCGTCGCCGCTTGCAGAATTTGCAATCAATTTTGGCCAAGAAGCCAACTAATTGCTTTTACATTTTATTTATTTATAGGGGCTCCGCCACACGCACCACGGCACCACGAGACCCCGAGTCCCATTGATAGCTGACTCCATATATAGGTCTTTTGGCCTTGAGTTTAGCTACCCCGGCCCCCCCGCTATATTGATTACGCTAATCGCAGCAACTAGTTAGCTTAATGTCCAACTAACTCGATGGGGTGAAAATGGTTTTACGCTCAAACACTTTTACTTGCTTATCGCCAGGGCCATAAATTAGATTTTCCTACCAAGAATTTACCTTTGAAAATTATGCAAATGAAAGAGTGACAAATTATCTTTTCGTTTGGCCTTATCAGTGCCCCACAAACATTCCCTCGACTTTCCCATACGAATCGCTTTTACTGCCGCCAGAGATCTTCAGATGTTTTCACACGCACAAGGTCCCCGGTTCGAACCCGGGCGCGGGAACAAATTACAATAATCATTTTTTGTTTCCTTTTTCAATGTCAAATTGACATTGTCAATCCTTCATTTACTCCCATTTACTCCCATTTACATTCATTTTTATATCATTTTAATGAGACTCGTTTTATGGTAATTTCAGTAGTGTGCTGCGCTGGTATTTATAAACATTTCGATATTCAACTGTTTTACGACCTGCATGTCAGCGTCATAGGCATGACTCCGACTCCCTGTTATTTTTATGGCATTTAGCGTGTGGGCCCACCCAAAGAGGTGAAGGTTGTAGGGAAATATAAAGTTCATACTTAAATACATACATATGTTTGTACATGTATAGGGAAAAGTTTTCTTAGAATCATCAATTAAAGAGATTCTTTTTTGTTAGATGTGCATTGAACTTGGAGAATTTTGAAGGTTCGCGGCTCGAACCCGGGCGGAATCAATTCTATCATCTATCCAAAAATATTTTCCAGCATAATTGTTTTAACTCTGAAAATAATAAAATAAAATGAAAGCTTTAAAGCTTTTTCTAAAATGAAATAAATATTCATACAAATAGTTGGAAAAACATTCAACTGCAACCCAAGACACGCTATGTTCATCAGGGGATGTAGCTCAGATGGTAGAGCGCTCGCTTAGCATGTGAGAGGTACGGGGATCGATGCCCCGCATCTCCAGGATTTCTTTTTTTTTTCGTTTTCTAATTCGGAATTTCTTTTTTTTCACTTTCTCTTCTTAAGTAATGAGTTTTTGCTAGGGGAATATATCGTGGTATAGTTAGTATATATCCGCCGTCTGGCAATTTGATTGACATGCTCTCCCATCGTCCACGACATTTGGTGTCCAATTATTTAGTAAATAGAATATCATGCCGGTTACAACTCCATTTCACACGCTCTTCACCAGTGACTTCCAGTTATGCAATCGAGTTTAGAGCTCTGGTTCTGGGTCCATGTAGCTCTTTAGCTTGTCTCGCCATTTCCCGGCTGTGCGCCCAGCCAGCAGAGCAGGCATTGCAGCTAATCCAATTAGGTATCATTCATCATGTTCACGCAATGCAGGCCATGAACTAGAAATGCAACTTAAACCCCGGTACGGACCCCCCCTAGGCCCAGGCAGCGGGTGGATCGGATGGGAAGCCAGAGCTAGAACGGGAACGGGTATGGCAAAGATTTTTTTTGACATTTCCGTCATGTTTTCGGATGATTGAAATCTGTTTAATTAAATTTAACTTTGGAATGCGTTAATTTTCTCTATATATTCTTTCCTCTTTGTTATGCAGTTGTTATCCCGGCCTGATCCCTTAGATAATCCACTGATTTAGCGCCACTCGTGATTCGTATCTTTATCTCCATCTTCAAGATCTATTCCAATATTCATTAGTAATATAATCTAATCTTTAGCCGCCACTTGACTTTGTTTATGGCAATGGCATTGGCATTGAATGCCAAATGGCTGCAACCGAATAGATTGGGGCGGGCAGCAGCTGTTTGGGATACCCACTCGATTGGCTGTGATTGGGGATCGGCATGAATCAGCGGTATAATGCCGTGTGGTTGTGGTGTGTATTCTCCATACGTCACGTAGACCCGTGGCTGCAAGTTCCCCCAAAACCCGAATGACATTTTGTGCGAAAGCAAAAAAAAACACAAAAGCAAATAAACAGCAAGCGATTGTGATGCAGACGTAGGCGAAATAATGAGGCTGTGATGGTGTAGTCGCACTGGGAATACCCTAACAGAATGTTGAAGAGCTGGTAGTACTAGTTGCATCTGCCCCTCCTCTTGTTTAATGTCTTAATCCATTTAATGTCGCATGGGATTTACTGAACTCATTTTCAATTGCAGATTATCGCAGCGATTACGCGACTCATGACGAAAGGTAGACAAAAACGAAAGACTTGAAGCTGGATGTGTGTGTGTGTCGGCGCCTGCCGTTGATTCTCTCTCACACGATTCGCATGAACTCTTCTTCCTTCTAAATCAGCCGCAGCAATTGCTCGCAATTAAAGCTGACAGTCACAGGTGAGAGGAGAGCATAAAATGAGTGAGCGAGCGACCTGTGTCGTAAGCAGCAGGGCAGGTGGTGTGTGGGAGAGCGAGTGAGTGCGGAAATGCAGAGCGCGCGACAACCGACGTCATCCATCAGCCATCTCTTTTATGCTTACGCCAGCTTTATGATCGAACACGAGAGAGCGCGTTTAGTTTCGTTTTTATGTTGCCAAGAGAGCTTTTCGTTTGGGTTTCGTTTTCACTTTTATTTTTTTTCGGCTGCTGTGTGTTGGGCAGAGGGGGCGTGGTGGGGGCTGGCTGGCTTATGGCGGGGGGAGCCTCGTGTTTCGTCTATTCATGCGAAAAATCCACCAGACAGACCCAGGCAGCGGCGTATGAATGAATATGAAATGTGGGAACAAATGAGGCGAACGGCAGGCAGGGCAGCCAGCAATTTCGCCATTTCAAGGCCTACGTGACTTGTCTCACACACATGGAACGCGGTTCTGGGTGCAGAGTCCCCGTTATTTGAGCGTAAACTAGCTCAATTCGCATTTATTACTTAATCGTCTCTCTGCCACCCCACCACACTGGGATCACACTCTCTCTCTGCCTCTGCCTCACGCTCTGTCTCTTTCGCAGTGAGACGGCCACATGATCTGTACGCTTCTGGCACGTGCTAGCGGTATTACGACAGTGAAAAAGGTCTTTGACTGTTGTCAGCTGATTCTAACAAGAGAGAGAGGGAGAGAGAGACATAGAGAGAGCGAGAGAGGGAGTAAGGCGGCGAGCTAGCTCTTATCTCCTTTCCACCTGTTTGACAGCAAGGCTGATGACAATCAAACAAAACGGTAATTTAGGGAAATTTCCAATGGTACCCCCCCATTCAATCAAAGATAAGGGTATTTTTTTTCGAATATTTTAAGTTTATTTACAGCAGCTTTTTTCAGTTTTCTCTTCACTTAAGATAAGTTGTAACTCTCTTTTCAGTCTTAAATTATAAATACGAAAAATATTAAGCTCTAATTTGTGTGTAGTATCTGTAGTATCTGGTATCGTAGTAGTAGTAGAACTCTTATGCTTAAAGATCAGGAACTTTAGCTTTTCTTTTGTGTGCTGGATCGGTCGATCGGTCATCTCTCGCTCTCTCTCTCTTCATAGGACGCTTCTTCGCAGTATCATCAGCGGCAGGAACAGCAGACAGAGGCTGTAAAGTTTATATAGAATATTATAGTGGAAATTATGGGGGATCGAGAACTTATGTTATAGCGAAAGACATATCGAAAACCATGCCAAAAAATACAAAAAAATAAATGAGTGAATTGTGATAAATTTTGTATAAATTTATTTCAACGTGCAAAATGCCATGCAAAAAAAGAAAGACGGATATACATAATGCTACTCCTCTTACCACACTTCAATCTATAATAAAAAAAAAAAATTCAAACCAACTCTCGATATTTGTTTGATATTAATGTATTTTTTTTTAATTTTATTTGATTTTTGTTTAGTTTTTATTTTTGCTTTGCTTTCTCATGCTCTTTTCTCGTTCTACTCACTTAGATGGAAACGTTTTTTCTTTTTAGTATAACAATGATCTGTTAGTGCTAAGGAAACTTAATCTAGTAGTCTATAAATAAATAGTATTTGCAAATAAATAAATAACTCAATTATACATACAATAAAAACTACAGGCTATAATTTCACGCTTATCTCGGGCCGATCGATCGATTCGAAAATAAATATTAATTACATATTACATATTAGTTTGTTTTGCTCCAAAATGTTTATAAATAAAAAATACAATTCTTGTGTGATTTGTGAGTTGTTTTTTTTTTTTTGTAATCAATTATCATCTTTTTTATTTAACTTAAGAACTAAAACCGTGTGTGTGTGTTCTATGTACAAGAAGGTTCTCTCAACATATTCGAAATTTTTCTCCACTTCGATAATAGGGATTACAATTCTTCAACTCTTTTGCAAGTTATCTTCTTTTTATTTTATATATTAATGTGGTCGTATTTTTGAGTATTTTTTTTTTTCATCGTTCTTCAAGAGACTCAAGTATTTCAATAGACTTTTTCGATTACATCTAGTGTTATGGCCTGCGATTATTATACATATCTGTTCTGTTCTGTTCTGTTGTCGAATGGGCGTGCAATTTATCATACATTTCGATGGTAATTCTAATCCAATAATTGGGTGTGTTCGTTCTTATTAAATACTCGAGACTCCGTCGTAATACATTTTGATATTCATCATGTGTCTGTGTGGGTATCATCGCCGGGGGGACAATGGGCCGCTGCATCAAAAATACTTTAGTGAACCACAGTTCTTGGCTGGATATATCATATATATATACACATAGATATTTATGATGGATGGTATAGGGTATGTGATATGTGCGGTGTGTGGTGTGATGATGATGATGATGATGATGACGGTGTTGTTTGTTGGAAACTTGCAAATTACAATATCGTTCGCATAATCTCGGCATAAACTTTTTACACTGAATATTTTTGGATCTCTCTCTCTCACTTTTATATTCGATTTCAAATTCCTTCCACACTTTGTACTTTTTTTTTTTAATTTAAAAATTTCAATTCCTTTTGCCAAACCAAAAATTAAAAAATTCTTAATTTTCCAACTACATAAACAATAATAAATTTTGAAAAACCAAAAGTATGATTTTTAATGGAAACAACAACCAAAAAAATAAAAATAATTTTTGTTTTTAAATAATAAATTAAATAAATTTTGTTTCGAAATAATAAATTAAATAATTTTTGTTTTTAAATAATAAATTAAATAATTTAATTTTTTTTTTTGCAAACAGTACAAAATGTGAGAGATAAGGGTAAAAAATAATTAATGCCAATCAGAAAAAATAAATTATTAATATGTATTTAATAAAATTTAGAAAAGTTTTAGTTTTAAATTTAAAAAAAGTTTTTTTTTTAGTTCCAATTTTTAAGGTGGAAAATAAATGTGAGAGTTAGGGGGGTAGAAGTTAAAAATTTTGAATGTTGATTTAGTTGTTGAGGGGAGGAAGGGGGAAACTCACAAATCGTAGTACAGCGAATCATCGCCTGCTGCGGCGCCACTGCCACTGCGCGCATGCGCCTCGGATGTGGCATCCTCGTAGCTGGCATCCTCCAGGGATCCTCCCTCATCCTCGTCCTGCTCCTGCTCCTGCTCCTGCTCCTCCATGCTGTTCGTGCGGACATTTCGCTCCACTCGATCGCTGGTTTCGCTCAGCGCCATCGATGGCAGCGGGGAGCTGCTCTCCCAGTGGGTGTCGGAGGGCGTGGCCAGGCTGGTGGCCATCGTCGTCGTCGTCGTTGTCGTCGTGCCGGGACGCTGCTTGCGCTGCTTGCTGGCACCGTTCAATGCTGCCCCTCTGACCTGCTGGAGCTGCTGCTTCTTGCCACCCAACGGGCGCTGCTTGCCGCCCTTTGGCTGCTTCTTTTTGCCACCCGGCTGGCCATTCCCGACCGTTCGTGGACGCTGGTGGACGGCCTTGGATGATTCTGCTGTTGCAGCTGCCCCTCCTGCATTCTTTTTTGCACCATTCTTCTTGCCACAGTTGGGTGGCGGACCACCCTCTGCCGCCGCCTTGTCACGCAGCTCCTTGCAACGCTGCGCCTTGGGGCCGCGCTTTCTCAGTGCTCCAGCACCACCACCCGAAGGGGGTCGCTTTTGGCAATTGTGTTGCTCCTCGCTCTCGTGGGGCTTGCATTTGCGTAGCTTCTTCTTTTTGTTCTGCTTTGGATGCAGATGGGGAGGAGAATGCAAGGGACTGCTACTACTACTACTGCTATTGCTAGTACTATTACTAGTGCTAGTACTAATGCTACTGCTAATATGGCCACTCTCGCTTTGACTACTGTTACTAATACTAATCAGGCTGCCGGCACTGGCCGCAGGCACAGGAACTGTAATGCTCGCACTCGTGCCACTCGTGCCACTTCCATTACTGCTACTACTGCTACTACTAGTAGTACTACTACTACTACTACTACTACTACACTCTGGTGGCTTCTTAAAATTCACCGCATCGATCAATTCAATCAGCGGCTTGCCCGTATCACAGAGTTGCCGCACGCCATGCTTGATGCGATTTGCCCCAAAATTCTTGGCTATCAACTGCTCCACCCGCTCCTGGGGCACCGTCTCCGTGATGGCATTCGTGTAGGTGGTGAGCTTCCCCAGCGAACGGCTGGCCGGTATCTGGGTACGCCTTGGCTCGCCATGTCGATTCAGGGCCAGGTAGTAGACCCTGCGGGCATTCGAGTTGTAGGTGGAGGAGTACGTGTTGTAGTTCTGCAGGCCCATGTTCTCGTTGAAGACACAGTCGTCGGTGAAGTCTTTCTGCAACAGAGCGGAGAGCTATCATTAAATGATTTGGCTACAACTATTATGGAGTACAAGTAAAAGTAAGAGGCCAGGGGGTGACTTAAAAGTAAAGAAAACGCATGGAAAAACTATCGAAAGTTATCGAAAAGTTATCGCACGATAACGAAGGAATCGAAAGGGAATCTTAAAGGTATCAAAAGCTATCGAAATCATGATAAGTGACAGGTATACTCTGTGATTTCTCGTCATGCAGCAGTGCCCCTCGGTTGCTTACTTTAAAGCTTATGCTTGCTGTCCGCTTAGGCCAGAAGTCCTTGCGCTTCTACAGAAGCAATGTCCAGCTAAATGGAACCCATGTTAAACCCTTTTGGTGGCCAGGGAGTACTTAAAAAGTGAAGAAAACACATGGAAAAACTATCGAAAGTTATCGAAAAGTTAACACACGATAACGAAGGGATGGAAAGGGAATCTTAAAGGTATCGAAAGCTATCGAAAGCTATCGAAATCATGATAAGTGACAGGTATAGTCCACATTTGTGATATCTTGATACTCTAGCATTTCTCGTCATGCAGCAGTGCCCCTCGGTTGCTGTCCGCTTAGGCCAGAAGTCCTTACGCTTCTACAGAAGCAATGTCCAGCTAAATGGAACCCATGTTAAACCCTTTTTTGGTGGCCACTTCAAAGCGATGCATTCACAAGAATAATTACCAGAAGAAAAAAAACGAACCCCATTCAAACAGTTGTGTCCAAGGCAGCGGCGTCTATTCTCTCTTTTGTCTATCAAATCTGTCGAATCTCTGAGATAAATGCGCTCATTATCACAGGATGTGCTCGCTATCGGTGTTGGCCATCCAGATAGCCATCGATGTGGCCCCATAAACATTTCTACTTTATGAATGCCACATGACAGCCCAGCGCCGCCAGGGCACACAAAGGACTAGAACAAATAGCCGTTGAAAGAAATCAGAAAAGAAATTTCCAAATTCAAAAAAAGAAGGAGTGAAATTTTCACATTTCACATTTAGGTAGAAATGTAAATTTTCAAGGCCCAAAGAGGGAAAGGATGCCCCTGGCATGGGATGGGGATGGGGATGTGGATGTGGCCTTTGGAGATGTGCCGACAGACAGACAGACAGACTGGCAGAAGATCAAATTCAATTAACAACATTGAATTAATTCGCATGTCAGGCAATTAAAATTGTTTCGTAAATAAAATGGCAAACAAAAGGGGAGGGTACACACGAGCAAAATGTCGCGCGCTTAAATTTAGAAATTAATCAGGCAAAAGTCAGGAGCGCGGCGCGGCGAGACGCGATTCAATCTGATATGAAATGAGGCATCAAATGAGGCAACCAACCCAGCAGGGGAGAGAGATCCCTCAGAGATTCAAGGCACAAAATGTTGACGCCATCAACAAACTGTTTTTGAGTTGTGTGTGGGGTTTTTTTTCTTCTTTTTTGGGGTTGGAGGTTGAGGTCGTGCCGCGACGAGACACATTTTTGTGACATATGTGACAACAAAGTCGGAGCTGCTGGCTGCTCTTTCTCCTAGAGAAGTCTCTTTTATGTTATTTCCTAGCATTTCGTTTTATTTTTAGTCTTTTAATGTCTCTTGCAAGTGACAATTTTTCGCAGACACCCAAAAGGCAAATGAAATGAAGTTGTACTTTGATAAAGAAGCAAACACACACCACACATATAGAAATAAAAGCAGAATAGAATAGAATAGATATGCGTTGAGCCATTAGCTGTAAGAGACCACCTCTCTATTGGCTGGCGCCAGGGCCAAGGGTCAACCGGTTGTTTCTCTGTCTTTCTCTCTCTTCAGATAAAAAGTGCTTCGAAACACCTACTATACAAGCGGAACCACTTAGAGCCGCCGCCGCCGCTGCGTGACGCGTTCCAAAAGGTCGGTCGAGGGGCAGATATCGCCCCACTAAACAGGACAATAAGCATGATAATGATGCAACATATTCATTGGGCATCCAACGACTGACCATTAATTGGACTCCCCCCACCCCATCTCCAAAGAAACCCTCACAGCGTGTGGTCTCTGAACAAATTATGCAAATTAATAAGCCAAAAAAAAAAACAACATTTTAATTGGTGACTCAGAGCAGCAAAGTGTTGGTGGGGGGAGGGGGGTTCGAGAATTTATGAATTGGGAGGTCTTTCAATTAGCAGGCAAAATCACCTGCCAAAAGTCACAAGATTTTTGTGCCTTAAAATATTTCAAATATTATAACAAAATGTTTGTCACGCGGGCGGCAAAATCATCCATTTGCTAGAGTAATTTCTTTATAAATAGAACACACAGGAAAGAGCAGCAAGAGTCGTCTCTTGCGTGTAAATCACAACCAAAAAAGTTGTAATAAAAAAGTGTAAATTATATGTCTGTGTGTTTGGGTTAGCTGGCTGGCAGGCCGGACGCTGGGGTCGCCAAAATAAACAACAAGAGCCGAGCCAAGTCGAGCCGCCCACTTGACCAACTTTCGAAGATATGCTGCGGCGGGGCGGCGGCGCCTTCAAAGGGCTGCAACGCCGCCGCCGACTGGTGAAGCGCATCAATCAACACCCCAGCAGCAGGCAGCACGCAAAGAGTATCTTTCAGATACAAAACGAATGAATGCCTAGCAATTCGGCTGACAGAATTGGCACAGTCGCTTCTATTTCGAATGCGCACAAAAGGTCAAAGTGCCATGCGACATCGACAGCGGAAAGAAATGAAATAAATTCAAATAGAAAACAACAAAAAACAAAAACTAAAAACACTAAAAACTAATGTCGAACGAAATGCAATCATTGTTGCATGGCGCCAGACCAAAAAAAGGCAGGCAGGCAGGCAGCCTACGAGAGAGTCACAGTCACAGTCACAGCGGGATAAAGTGTCACATTAATTGTGAAAGGAAGAGAAAGAGGCAGGCAGGCAGGCAGGGCAGAGACCATCCAGAACAGGCAGACCTGGCAGAAAGGACCCGGCCGAAGGACAACCGATATCACTTGGCACTTGGTAAAAAGGTTCTCCCTGGTGCTCTTCGCTCTGTTGCTCCTGATCGTGTTGCTTTGTTTTTGTTCACATTTAATTTTTTATTTATTGACTAGAAAGAGAAGAGCTCTCTCCTTTATTGGGTTTTGCTCGAGGTTTACCTCAATCTTTTAACAGTTGCTTTGTTTTCCTTTTTATGGACAAAGAGAGGTTTGTTTGGGTAGGGGGGAAAAATATATAGCTATCCCTAGAAGAGCATATAATTGTAATGCGAAAAATTAAATGCAGTTCATTGAAGTTCACTCAAGGGATGTCTACCACATTTCTATCAATGATTTAACCCCTTTTTGTAGCAGGATTCTCTAGCTATTGGTTTCAGGTATTAAAGGAATTTATAGCATAAATATTAGAAATATATATGAGATTTTTTGATGTAATGTTTAGCTTACTTACCGAGCCATAGACAGCGCCACAGGCATCCATGCACAGATACAGGCATGTGGCCACACTCTGCAGCTTAATGCGTCCCACATCCACAGTGGAGCGCTGGAGTATTGCTGCAATACAAAAAGAATGGCAGAGAAAGTCTCATATTAATTAATTATCAATCACAGGCTGACCCACAAAAGTGTCAGGATGTCAGTTGCCCCAAAGGGCCCACGTTCAGCGTCCCGAGTTGTTAATTACATATATCCCCCAAAAAAAACACCTGGAGAGATGTCGGGTAACCCAGAAAGAAACTTAAGTAAAAAAAATGTAACTAAAAGAAATATAAACCATTTTAAAAGAATTTCCAGCTGCGATTCACTTAATCATAGATTCCACAATTTGTCAACCCAATCGAAAGATGCCCGGAAAGATGCCCGGAAAGTGGACAAACATAAATTATATAAAGATCATTTCTTCGGGTTAATTGAAATTGCCGCCTTGCACTTGAAGACTTGCATTGATATGGAAAAAATACACACACCACACGAGACAGATACCGAAAAAAAATTCAAGTTCAACATCGTTTAAGGTCAAACCACTTGTGTGGTCGGTGGTCCCCCAGCGTGGAGGCTGGTGTTTGGCTGGCTGGAGGACCGCCTGCCTCTTTGTCAGTTGGCACTGTGGCAGCTCTGTGGCAGTGGCCTGGCGGCCAAAGTGTGTCAGCACTCGCTCTTGCAGCTATCTTTTGTGCTGTTTTGGTGGAGTGTTGTTCGTTCAATGAACTTTATGCACTTTGTGTGCATAATAAACATCAATTTATAAATATCGCAGCTTGTTACGGGAGCAATATCCATAGGAAATGCGAAGGAAATCTTAGCCAGCTGCTTCAGCGGCAAAAGAATTTCCGAGGTTCATAATAAAAATTATTATTAGAGATTATGGATAGCCCGCGGAACACCACACACCACACACATAATCGAACATCGGGCACCCGACTAGACTCCAATTCAAGTGAAGTGGCCACTTGAGTGATGGAAAAATTGATTTTGAGTTTGTAAAATATAAAAAAAATTGTTTAAGGGAGAGGAAAGAGTTTTTGGCATGCGTTCTTTATATGATATGAGAATGGAAATGCATTTTATTAACCAACTTAAATGACAATTGTAGGAAGTACTTTACCATGCAACAGAGGGATATTTATTAGGGATATTTTTAGGGAAATATAGGAAAAGAACATTCCACCTGGAACTCTGGCAATTAAACGTTGCTTTCCATTAAGAACTCTTTAAGTGATGTAATGCCCAGGAATTATCTCATTTCTCTCTCTCTCTCTCTTTCTCTTTCTCTTGTTACCCAGAGTTCACTTTTGTGTGGAAACTGTGCCAGGAGATAAACAGACAGACGCTATGGCGGCGGAGGCAAATATCATAAAATACTGCTGTCAATAGGCCCATGCAATTTATGGCCCATATGGGTATATGGGCACTACCGTATCTGCAACTGCAACTGCAACTGCAACTCTGGCACACAAAACACAAAAAGGCATGCGTTTTTATTTACAGGGCGGCCCCTGCTCCCTCTCCCTTAGCTTTCACACCCGGAACACCACTCTTCCTCTTGGACTTCCATTTCGAGAATTTTTCCCCCAAACCTCTCTCTTTAACAATACGGAAATTGTAAAGTTATAGCAAAAGCAACAACAAAAAATACCATGTTCCCGTTCTTCCCCATGCCCAACGTTTCGTTTCGTTCCGTTCCCGTTTATACGATAGATTTATAATTTCCCTCGCAACCAAAAGAAATTCCCATTGACATGAGTAATTGTTCCCGTTGGTGCGCACTAGCGGAGAGGATTTGGGGAATTTAATGCTTCGTTCTCTGCTGATTGCACCACCGAAGATTTGCTACCCTGGGGGATCTCTCTCTCTCTTCTACTCTGCAAACATTTACTTAAAATCAATAAGACTCTCTCTAATAGGGTATCAACAAAAAAACAGACATACTAAACAAATGACATGCTAAGCGCGTCAGTTCATTTGTTAAAATCCATGGGGCGGGAGGTGTTGTCGGTGGTGCAGCAGGGGAGGCAGCCCGCCCAGTGACAGCCTTTCACTTTGGTGGAGCTGTCGCTGTCGCTGCCGTCCGTCCCCTAACCCCGATTGCCACCCCCCGTAATATCCATGTGGTGTTGCATTTCACTTGCGTCGTGCTGGTCGTGGGTTGCTGGCTGCGACTCTTTTCGACTCATTTAAAAAACGATTTGTTTTGCTCGAGTTAACAAAACGTAATTTTTCTTCTTTTTTATCTTTTGAGATATATGCATACATATATGTACACATACGTGTGGGTGTGCAGCGACAACTTTTTAGCGTATTAAATTGTTTCAAAAAAAGAATAATTTATATTTATACTTGTGGGAAATATTTCCATTGAGTGTCGTTCTGGCTAGCTCTGTCCCTTTCCAACAGCCATGTTATATTTGTTGCTGTGCAGCAAACAGAATAAGCAAAGAGAATGTTTGTCCATTTGTGCTCTCTCAGTATATGTTAGAACTTTGGCGTAAATGCTCGCATGTGGCGCCGTGGCTTAGTTGGTTAAAGCGCCTGTCTAGTAAACAGGAGATCGTGAGTTCGAATCTCGCCGGGGCCTATGCCTAATTGAAAAGGCATTTATTCTTTTTTTTCATTTTCTTTCTATTTTATGGATTCTCATTGTTTATTTGGTATTAGTTTTTTATGAATATGAAGTGATAAAGGATATTTATTTATATTATTAATAATTTTTTAAATATCTATTGAAGCAAATTTTCTATTTTAAACATTTATTTGATATTTGCGATGAAAGAAAATAAGTGCTTCCCATAAACCTCGTATAATTTTCACCTAATAGCCATAGAAATGCTTCCCATTTGCTCAGTCCATTATTATCCGACTTATACAGCAACAACAAAAAGTCGTTTGAGTATTGTTGTTTGAGGTGTGAAATACACGCATAATGATAATCAAATGATCTTTTATTGATCAATCAATGTGTCGAGTGGCAGTTCAATCATCAAATACGGACTGCAGTTCATTGAACCACAGCCACAATGGGGAAAACCAAAGTACGACAATATACACTTTAGATCGTATATCGTATACCAAATTCCTGGCACGCTTCTGAGCTGCTTTAAATTACCCACATATTAAGCACGTAGTCCCGTAGTCGAATCCGGCGAGACAGAGGGAAATAATAAGAGCCCGCTGCCGTCCACCAAATGAATGTCACGCTCTGACAATAATTAAAATGTCAAAAAAAAATATGCCTGTCAAAGAGTCGAAGTTTTTCGAAGGTGCTCGATTGAGTTATGTATGTGCCACGGATGGATGCATCCATCCTTCCTTCGATAACTGTTAAAGGAGTGAGGGAAGCAGAGGCAATACATACTATACGTATGCAAATGAGACCTTAATTTTTATCCAATTTATGTGCAGGCCCAAAAAATCAAATAAAATATAATCGCTATCCATAAATGTATATGAAAAGCATTTTTATTATATTTTTAATTATGCTTGCATACACAGAGAAAGAGAGAGAGAGAGAGAGAGAGAGAAAAAAACGTGTGACGTTTTGGCGTGACATTTTATGAAAATTTACGATCACTTTTGTGGTTATTTAACATAATACTCGGGAATGCTATGCGCAGTCCATAAAAAAAAAGATATCTCTGGGAACATCTTTCTCAATCTCTCTCTCTGTCTCTCTCTGTCTGTCTCTCTCTCTATTGAATAATATAATATGCTTTTGTTTGGACTCTTCACTACTGTGCCACGCCGCTCTTTTGTGCGCCTTTGTCGTCTGTAATTTATGATCGTGAGCAGCGTATTTTGACAATTTGATTTGAATTAGAGGGCGAGCATATCAATCAATTGTGGAGCCCAAAACAGACACTGTCCCGCCATATGTCCCCCAGAGACTTAGCTGAAGAGTTAACAGTCTGTCTATTAAAGGCCAATTAGTAGCCACTTTATTGAGTTGTCGTTTTTGAGGCCATAAATCTTTGGGCCTTGCTGCAGTTCCTCTTGGCCATAAATCAAACTGTGGGCGGTGCGCTGCGATACGTACGATAAGCAGATAGATAGATAGATCTATCTACCGGAATTTTGCTTATTTAATCAAAGCTATACTTATGTAAATGTTTGTGAAAGCCGCGCCCTGGGGCACAGTTCTTCTCACCCTAAATGTGCGGCAGGCATTTCATGGTTCGTTGGACAAATTGCAATCCCCCTTGGTATCTACTATTCCGGTATTCGCATCTCATATTAACACCCATTCAAACATTCACAAAACACTCACAACACACAATCGCCTGCGCGAGTGGCAAAATTCAATTCACAGTTGGCTAAACCTCGCACCCCTCTACCGCAACTCTCCCCACACTCTCTCTTACGCTCTCTCTCGATTGTATCTTTGTATCTTTCGAAATGCATTTCTTTAGGGGGAAGTTTGCAAACGGATATCCTGCAACCGAAAACCTTATTGGCCAATTTCCGATAAAAGCAAAATCGACAAAAATGCGCAAATAAATTACAATCGCCCTGACAGATGATGAGATTTTTTTTGTGTGCCCCGAAAGGGGGTTGTTTACCCGCCCACAAAAAAGGGATTTCCCACATTGCCGCATACATGTACTATATGTGGCTTATGATAATGGAAATTATAGTATTGTCATATCTTCTAAATGAAATCTATGCCTCCATTCTGTGGCTTTCTCTCCACAAAATAAATGGCATCCTATCTATGCTACCGTTTCCCAAACAGAAGGGAGAGCGAGATCTCCACTCTAAGATCTCATGGCAGACCCAATTTATTAATGAAAAATGTATCGGCTTATTGGGAATGCCTTCATTTGATTAAATTAGACTAATAATGTGTAAAGTATGGGCAGTTCAAGTGGTTCGAATGTGGCCACCAAAGCAGACCCCAAAGCCGATTAGGCTGGAAACTTTTTCAGCCCAGTGAAAGTTTATGGCCTTAAAATAAAACGAAATCAAATTCTTACAAATTAATACAAGGCTGAGAAAAAAACAACCACAACTCCCCCCACACATACACAGAAAAATGTTGTAAAATGTTAAAACAAACAAATGGGAAAATGGAGGCCGAAAATTATGTTTGAAAATGTCGAAAATTATGTTTTGAAAAACCACAAAAAAAAACTAAAACTGATGTTAAGAAAGATGTTAAAAACTGTAAAAATGCTTTGTGAATTTATAATAGAAATCGCAGCCACGCCACGACACGCCTCCACTCCAGCAGCAGTCAGTGACAGGCCAATTTTTGGGGGGAGGAGATATTTCCCGCAGAGATTTCCCCTCGGGGCAGCTCTCTTCTTCAAGTGTTTTCCGCATTTTCTGAGGCTGGTTGTTTTGCGGCTTTTTCTTGTCCACTAAACACAACCAGTTGGAGTGGAAATGAAATATGTAGATGAGTCTTTAATTAATTTGAGACACGACAAGACAAGTGGCGTCGTCTGTGGCTGCGTCTGCGACAGCGACTGCTGCATGCTGCATGCCGCATGCCGCATGCCTCCTGCCGTTTTAGCTTTTTACCCTACTCTAGCAAATGCCACTCTCTGCTAGTCAGAATCGAAACAACAACAGGTCTTTATATGTAAAAGAGGGGCTCTGCAGTTGAGATGTGGCTGAGATACAGATACAAATGCCTCTGGCTCTTTGGCAGGTGTTGAGTCATTTTGGTTGACTTGCCATTAGACTTTCCATTGATCATTGATCGCAGAGATGGGAAGATCTACGAGTGCGTAGCTTAGATTGAATCTTAAAGGTATATTGATCGATCAGTGGATCCCAGTCATAAGTACGACAGGTTCCTTCCTGTTCATTGAAGATCAGCTACGTTCCAAAGCTGATCCAGTTCCATTTCCTAATGATCTACTTGCATCCATTCAGCACTTCCTTAAACCATTAAGTAGATCTTCCACCATGCCCCCCCACCATTTCATGGTCACACACTTATACTCGTAGAGAGACCCTCCTCCACCATGCAACTTGCCACGTATCTGTTTATGCCTTAGATCTCTGACCTCTGTGCCAAATATTTGCATTTGGCATTAAGTCGATCATAAATTTTAGACGACTAAAGCTCTCGGCTGCCTCTGCTGCTGATTGCATTTGCAATTTTTTTTTCTGTGCCACACAACAGAGTGGGAAAAAGTTGTCAACATTGTCGTCAAAGAGAGGGGGAGGGAGAGCTACAGATAAGGGCCTGTGCACACCCATAGAGAGATACTCCTCCTCTTCCCTCCCCCCAGAGACAAGCGACTGGCATTGTTCTGCGCTAATCAAAAACACATCAGAGTGCAGAATTCTAACCCCAAATCTAAGCCTAATCTTGTGCGTATCAATTAGCCATAAATTTTTCGGTGTGTGTGATTTATGGCCAAAACTCTTAATTAAAGTCACTAAAAAACTAAAGGGGGACAAGACATAAACTGTTATATGTAAATATATTATTTGTAGCTTGTCAAAGCCTCCGCCGGTTGTCAAAATGTTAACCGTTGGACCCCAAGATCCCCACAGACCCACAAGAGCCCGCAAATCCCAGGCACAGGCCCCCCCAATGCCACTCTGGCTGTCAGCGACTTAGACTCTGGTTAGACGGCATTTTTTTGCCTGGCAAAAAACTAAAAAAAAAGAAAAAACAGAAGTCCATAAAACATTTTTAGCATATGCAGACTGGCGGCTTTTAAAATTACTTTGAGAGGCGACAGATGCGGGCTGGAATGATCTTGTAGTGTCAATGGTTGCCAGTTTTTATGATGGGTAGATAGACAGAGAAAGAGTGAGAGAGTGAGCGTAAGATTTTTGGTTTCTTCTAATAGCTTCCTAATCGAAAAACTTCGCTTCACCCATCGAAGCATGAACAAATAAATTAAGCCTCCCAAGTCAAAGTTCAAAAGACATTTTGGGGTAGGGGGTTTGTGTGTCGCCTCGTTGACATACATATTATGCATTTGCCCAAAAATATATATACGGAAATTATCTGAATCTGGAGCGTAACAAATGTGTGGTGGTGTGGCAGCCACAGCCAAACTGTCGCCCTGTCAACATATCTGAACACAGAAAAAACAAAAAGGAAAAAGGGGGGGCCTAAGAGCCTAAGAATGAGTGAGCAAAGGGACTGGCACTGGCACTGGGACTATGACTGCCAATGGTTGTGGTATTTTTAGCTATTGTCAAGTCAAGACCCTGCCAAAGAGACATTTGACATATGAAATAACATTTCAATTAGTTAATCAAATGCACAATTTGAAATGGTAGGCTCAAGGGGAGATATGAAAGGAATGCCTCAGCTAGCACTCTGCCAGCTCTCTCTCTTCAATCAGAACCCTTTGAATCTTTTCCTGGCGCATTTGAAGCATCTTTTACCTGCAAGTATCTGCATGTTCCGCCACGTGTGCCGCTACCACCGCCTGGCTTTCTGCTGTAATGCTTTCACAAATGTTGATACATTGGTGATCCAGATAGCGCACACGTGTAATGGTATGGTATGGTGTGTGTGTGGCACTATCGCACAACAAAAGTGTAATACCACATGTGCGACTGGCGTCGCCAGTGTGTAGTCTCGTATCTATCAGATACACGCGCGCGCGTAGTATGTAAATTGTATCTGTAGCTGTTGGTGTTGGTGTTTGTGTGGGGCGTAAATAGTGCAGAGTGCGCTTAGTGGCATTTGCAATTAATTCACAGTAAACAGCAAATGTTGCAAATAAATTAGCAGCAACAAAAACAGCAACAACCATACGTATACGAATGTATCTGTATCTGCAAAAAAAAAAAAAAAAATCGCGACTTAGCTGTGCCGCATAAAATGCAATTGAAGCCGGGCAGTGCCGCCAGTTGCAGTGCAGACGACAGATCTACTTTTGCTTATCGCCTGGACTAACATCGACAGGCGTTTCGTTACAGTTTTTTTCGTCGTAATACCCTAAAAAAAACGGGGGTACCATGAAGTTTATTAGAGGCTTGTAAGGGACTCCAGAGTTGGAAATTCTTAGGCTCAAGCTATGCAAATATCTGTGAATATCTCTAGAAGTTAGAGCTCTTTTTATAGGAATCATTGCAGTCAGCATTCTGTGAAAAAGTTTATAAGTTGCAGAGGATATAATTGCGAAAGATATGCGAATTTTTATATATTATTCTTAACCATTTTTAGTGCCTAAATTTAATTTAAAAAAATATATTTAATAGCATTTTTAGCTCTTAATATCCAAACCCTTTTTCTGTTTAAGTTTCCCCAGAAACCTTTCATTTAAGAACCCCCCCAAAAAGTGTATTCAACTTAACATCTTTCTAGGGAATCACCTAGACACACACACACACAGATACAAACACACTACACACACCACACACACACACTCACACACAGAGACGAAGCACCATTTGAAAAACGTCATAATTATCGGGGAGAGTGAGTAACTGAACGCTACAGCTACAGCTACAGATACAAGCAACAGCTATACACAGATACAGATACAGATACATTTGGCTACACCACACACAATGCAAAATATATTGACTTAGGTCAGTGGCTCATTGAACGCAAATGCAAATTGTTGTTGCTGTTGTTGGCCCCTCAGTAATTCGCACTTCACACCCTGACGTACGTAGGAGCTGGCTGGCTGTGGATGTGTGTGTATCTGCAAGATACAAAAACTGCAAGTAGCTAGCAAATGTGATAAACAAACCTGACGCCAGAGACGCTGCCAGACTGCTGACTGCCTGACTTGTGAGCCGTTAAATTTTTAAGTCAAACATGTCGGAAAATTGTTACCTCATCCCGTGGCACATGGGCATAAGTTATAGACCAGATCCATATATCTCAGTTGATCTCAAGGCTAAGAATCAAGAAAAATATTGAGTTACACCCACAGAACCCCCATAATCACACACACATAGAATTAACTATCGGATTACAGAATGGAAGTATACAAAAAAAATACAGAAAATTATTGACCAGTCCGGCAGTTAATTTTTATTGTTCATGTCAATCTTCATGAGAATTTTGTGGCGCTTGAAAAATTATTCTGGGAAAAATCTCCAACCAAAAATTAATGTACACTTAAATGTTCATTAATTAGATAATCATCAATGGAATATTATTGACTGGAAAATGTCTAAAATTTAAATAGAGATATATTTTGGGGAAAAAATCTGTCTGTCAGTGTTTTACAAGTCATTAAAAGACGCTCTCCAACCCTCCCTTTATAGATAATAAAAATATATGCATAGAAACTATTTGAAGAGTGAAAGTGATGCTCCAGTTTCAGGCAAAGATATAGATATATGTATGTAGATATAGATAGCTACTCCCTGCTACATTTTATTGTCGCTGTCTGTCTGGCGATCATTCGATCAGCAAATGCATTAAACGCCTCTCATAAACGCACAAACAACAACACTGAGAAAATCTTTATGATGTGTTAAACTATTTAAAGATATTTTGGTATAATTTTTTGGGGGCTCAAAGCCACACCCCATAACATACTGACTGCTCTTAGTTTTCATTCATTATTGCTCAAAAAAAGCTGATCAATTTTTCTGTAATTATTGCCATCATTAATGGGCACAAATTGCATTGTCAGACGGACACAGCCAGTTTTCGGAATGGTATGGACCACCTGCAAAGGCGACAGCCAGCCAGCACGCGACTTCAGTCGCCTACTTTGACAGCCAGAAAGACGGACAGCCGGACAGCCAGAGAGCCGGACAGTCAGAGAGCCAGACAGCCGTAGCAGCCTTTTGTTCGAACGTTTAACAATGTCTGGCACCTTGCCAGAGACCCGCCTCTGTCTCTCCTGTCCAGACATTTGTCATAGCCAACTTCAGCACTTGGTTTCGGACACTCAACAATGCAAAAGATGCAGAGATGCAGATCTGCAGATACACCAGGCGCTGCCTGCGCTACCCACAGATACATACGCTGTCCACTGATCGTTTATCGAACGACAATGTAATTGTGATTTATGCAAATTGTTATGTTCGACACCTTTTTTTTTTTTTTTTGCCTTCTTGCTGTAGCCATAAAATTCGATCAGTGAATTCTTTCGGCGACTTTCTGCTTTCTTTCTTTTCTTTTCTTGTGGTTGCCAGAATTTCTTTTTGTTGTTGCTTATTTTGCTTGGCTCTGCAACTGTATTGCCAGGGCTGCATTCATTCTGTTTATTGATTTGGCCATTCCCATGCTTGGTACGGGGAACCCACACGAACAACTTTCCGAAAATACAAAAACTTCCCGCCGATTGTTTTCATTTCTATTAATATTTTCTTAGGAACAAAATATGAAAAAAAAAAAAAATGCACAAAGCAGCGGGCACGAACACGGACAGGCATTAATCACACAGCACAAAAAAATGCTAGGAAAATCTAGAACTAAATTCAGAAGTAAAGATTTTCGCAGTTTGCAAATAGCAAAAAAAAAAAAAAAAAAAAAAAAAAAAAACTGTAGCGTGTTTCTGTGGCTGGCGTCAATAACCCCATTTCATTGATTGGCTGAGGCAGATATTCCTGCTTGGCCATCAATGAAGATCTTGGCTCTCCTTTTTGGCTAAGTGGGCTATAAAGTGGTTGAGAGTATCATCTACCAATCTAACAATCTACCTATCTACCTATCTGGTATTTGTATCTTTACGCTGGCTTATCTCATCTAACCACTTTCCTGGTTCTCTTGGTGTGTGGTGTGTGGAGTGTAGAGTGTGGTGTGTGGTGTGTGGTGTGTGGATTGTGGCAATGTTTGGGTTTTGTGGTGCTAGTTTATGCGTGCTCTGATTTCATGTTCATGTGTGAATTGGCTACGTTAAACGAGCCAACTGAAAGACAACCAAAAACGAGGCTACAATTGGCAAGGCTACTACCCCGTTTCAGAGCAAATGCAAATTCCATTAGAAATGTAATCTGCAAATCATTCCGAAAAGCAATTCAAGCTGCACTCTCGCTTCATTGAGTAATTTCCTCTCTCATTTAATTTTGTGTAATTGTTCTGTGTAGTACATCTGCTGATGCTGCAACATTGTTGCACAATAGAACACTTGTTCTAGCACCTGAGAGAGATGTGTGTCTGCCCCGAAAACAATGCCATAATTTGCGCTAGATTTTGTAGGCCATGACTCCCCCAGACACCTTTTTGTTTGTTTTGCTTCTACAGCTATAGATACAGCTACTATATACAGATGGGATACTAAAGCATTGCATAAATCAGAGGAATCAGTGAGATGCGTAAATAGTGCAAAAGATTACATGGAACACCAGACAAAAGGAGGCGCGCACTGAAAAATTATGAGTGCTACTAGTGCAGCATCCCTCAGATACGAAATAAACTACTGCTGCAAAGTATCTTGTAGGCAGCTGCCTAGCTACTGTGCGACATTTCCTCTGTTCTGTTCTGCTTGAGGCTGTGTCCCCACTCGAGTGCATTTTTATGGGACCGCTCATTAATTTTATGGCTTTTCATTTGTCGGAACTGTAGGCGGAAACTGCCGAGAGATAAGCCCCCCAAAGTGGAGTGGATCCCACACACAGACAGAAGACTCTGCGAGCTTGTTAGCAGATCTCTGCTTTTGATTGATTGAAGGAGAGATTTCTTTCCACCCATTGAGCAAATGCTTTCTGTTCACGCACTTGCTCCATTGACCGCGTTCATGCATCGATCACATAACTCTGCTTGGGCCCATTCGCGTTCCCATTGCCAAAACACGTAGCACAATCAGCTAATTGGATGAGAGGTAGTACGGAGTAGAGTTCCCTTCCCTGCCTTGAGTGTTGCTTTCATTAGCATGCAAAAGCAGATCGTTTTGCCCGGATCCCCCCAACCCAAAAGATCTGATTCAGATTCCGTTTCAGATTCGCCTTTAGAGGTGGCTACGGCTCCGCTTAATGGTGGCTACGTGTTGTTGCTGCTCTTTGTGTAATTAATGTGATCCGCCCGACGACCTTAACTGTTCGCCTGTCCGACTGTCCGCTGATTAAAAAGTGTTGAAAAACAAGTTGTACTCGTAAATGCCATGACAAATGAAACGGAAAACGCGAAAACAAGAGAGCCAGCCACCAACCACCAAAAAAAAAAAGAGCTACACAGGTAAGGGTATACACTGGGAGAAACTTGCAGAGCGGCAAGGAGTCTGTCTCAAAGCTATGGAAAATCCAGCACATTTAAAGTTAATTTTAGGAAATAAATGAGTCGCAGAAAGTGTTCATTATTGATACAAAAAAAATATATTTTCATAGCTTACAGGAGGGTAACCTCAAAGAAAAGCGTTTAAAAAAATAAACATAATATAAATAAATACTTTAAAAATGTTTAAAAATTATAATTTCACTATTACATCTTTAAGTAATATTTTCCTTTCTTTCTTTCTTCTTTTTTTTTCTTTTCCTTGATCATTTTTTATGACTGAAAATCTATTTTCATAGCCTACACAAATGGAGAGCTCAAAGAAAAAATATTTTAAAAATATATATATAATATAAATAAATACTTTAAAAAATGTTTAAAAATTATAATTTCACTATTACATCTTTAAGTAATAGTTTCCTTCACTGATTGTTCAAAATCTAATCAATTCTACTTCAAAATTAAAACCTATAAAATATCAGAACCTTTCAAATTATTTTACAAAATGTTTACCTAAAAGAACTAACATTATTTTCCATAAAAATAGTCTCTTAAAAATTTACAAAAAATATACAAAATATTCACAGCTAATATATGACTAATTTCCAGTACCCAACTTTTTCTTTCACTGTACCAAAGGATAATCCTGAAACTGAAACTGAAAACGCTCTCTGTTGGGTATTTTGTCATTTTAATGGTCGCTGCGTTGCCCTGCCCCCGCAATCCCAATCGCATTGGCTGGTT
This sequence comes from Drosophila bifasciata, assembly GCA_009664405.1. Taxonomy (NCBI): domain Eukaryota; kingdom Metazoa; phylum Arthropoda; class Insecta; order Diptera; family Drosophilidae; genus Drosophila; species Drosophila bifasciata. The sequence goes on along the minus strand of CM019044.1, from coordinate 43,152,922 downwards.
TGTTGGATTGTTGGATTGGCTTTTTAGCTTGAAGATTTTTTGAGTCTAATTAAGGCGAACATGTGCCAAGATCAATGTCGGCGGCGCCATACTGGCGTGCGTATATCCCACAGATACTTTATAAAACCAATAATACTTATGCCTGACTCTGCGCTGCTACCGAAAATTAATTTATGCCTTTTGCCAGCGACTTGTTGTCGGTTTTTTTTTTAGTGGCTTTAATTGCAATTTCTCAGAGAGCTCAGAGAGCTGACAAATTGCCTGACGAGTAATGGAATTTTATGTGCATGCGATTTATGCCAGGGGGGGCAAAAACATATGCAAAAATCTCTGTTAAATGGCATTGAACTTATAAAGAGATCCCCCCCACACGCCCTTTATAGGAACACTCCCATTAGGCACGTTCTATATCTTTATGCAAATGAGAAGGAGGAGTGTGGGCCTCTCTTCTACTCTTAGAGTCGTGAGGGAGTCATATCCTCAATCCTCGCCCAAGTAATGTCAACGATTTGCATGCAAATTGCATGAGGAAGTTGCACACACACACTGCTAACAAGGCCATTAAACTTGGCCCAGGCAAAGCTACATATACTAGTAGCGATGGCAGGGCTCAGGGCTCAGAGACAGCAGCAGTCAAAGTGCAAATATGTGGCCTGGCACAACGCCCACCACATATTACTCAAGCTCACGCCTTGGCAGCAGCAAAAAAAAAACTCTCCCTCATACAATTCAATTCGAAAGGTCCCTCCTTTGGGGTCGCTGGCTAATGAAGTTGAAGCCCATGGAAGCCCAGGACCCAATTCTCTGTCTAAATTTAGCCAAGACTTCGACTTGGTCGCTTTCTTGTGGCTGTGCTGGCTGGCTGCCACCTACGATAAATCAAAGTTAATCAGATCTAGTTTCGATTGGGTTTTTATGCCTCGCTGCTGGCTGCTCCATTCGATGGTTGCCATTTAAATTAGCTGCCGGGTAATTTATCGCATTGTTGCCTCTCGTTTAGCGTTTTAGCGCCAGGATGCCGCAAAAAATATCGGCCCAGACACAAAGGCCCTCTGGGGCTCTTCACTCTGTCTCCTCCGACTCCTACTCCAACTCCTTCTCTTTGGCCCGTTTTGCATCAGTGGCTGTGAAGTTGTGGCTCAAACTGAATGGCTACCATGGCTAAAGCCTACTAGTAGTCCAGCGATAATTACGCATATTTTGTTGCCTGTTTTGATGGCGATTTTTACGTTTTATTCGACAGACAGTCAGACAGGAAAGGGTATGAACAAAGGGAGTAGAGTTTAGCTATGGAAAGGGGTTTGTGGCATTTATTTGGTATATTTTTTGGGAGTTTTTCTGTTGCAGATTCCCTGTAGAAGAGGCAGGAATTTTTAAAGAATTTTTTAAGACATAATTGGATAGGAATTTCCTTTCTTATTACAGCTATTCCACCACCTCCAGCACTCCATCATCAGTCATCTCTCCAATAGCTTCCCCTTTAAAACTCCATCTTATACTCCCCATTTAGCTGCCCATTAAATCAATTAATTACCCATTTAATCCATCTAATTATAGTAGTTGCCTGCCTATATGGCTCTTGTTATTCTTGACCTCTATCATTGATAGTTTACACAAAGTTTTTCCAGTTTTTCCTTAGAAAAATAATCGAACGAAGGGCATGAAAACTTCGGCGCCTCAATAAAAAATAAAACACAAAAGCAAAAACTTAACTCGAAGAAGTTTTTATTATATTACACGAGAGAAAAAAGAGCATTTAGCATATGGATAGGAGGAGGTAGGAATGAGGAAGGAGGAGTAGGAGTAGGAAGGAGCAGCAGCATTGTGTCTGGTGTGAGATGAAATGAGATGGAGAGTTGGTGCTTGGGTTGGAAGTTGGAGGTTGAGGCTTGAAGATCGCTTGGGTTTTTAGTAGCTGTTAAATGGCACTGGTCACAGTCGGTGGTCCAAATCGATGGAGGAGGCTAGCACTACCTACTGCCACCCCTCCTGCTCTGCCTGCCATCTCCTGCTCTCCTCCTGCTCTCCTTCCTCCTCCTGCTTTGCCTTTTGCTTTTTAACACCCATTCTGCTGGCCCGATCTGGTTCTCGTTCTGATTCTGTTACTGGTATCGCGGTGTGTAACCAAATGGGTTTCAATTTACACACTTGTCGCCTATATACGAGTTCTCGTCCAGGGTAGAAGAGAAATCTTGTCATCGCCTCAACTAAGGCGCTTATTTATTTGCAAAGTTAAGTTTATAAGGGGGGGTATCGTATCGTATCGCATTGCAAAGACATATCGCAATTATAAATCAGTTTAAGTCCAGGACCGACAGAGACCCTGACATTAAGCAATGAAAACCTTTTGAGCTTTGTTTGGCTTTGTCTTTGTCAAGTGGGTTTCTCTGTCTCTCTCTCTGTCTCTCTCCCAGTCTGCTCTACCTCTTCCCTTATGCCAACTGTCTATCAATCCTTGTCCAACGATCGCTTTTCCACGCTCCCTGTGGCACCTTTGTTTGCATAATGCCACACACACACTGACTGCCACACTGACTGCCTGACTGCTGATTGCAACATTTCTGAATGATAGATCAGATCTCTCCATCTCCCTCCTACTCCTCTCTGTGTGTGTTTGCTAATAACTCAACAGCTAATCAGTGAACAAGCAACATGTTGCATGCCGCAATTAAACGACGACGAGCACACAAATGTATCTTTTTTCTGTATCAATTATGCTTTGGGTGGGGTCTAGGTCTGTGTTTGAGAATCTAATGGATACAAAAATGTGGGAAAAATAATGCAGAAAGCGAGGAGGCGGCCTAGGAGAAGGCACTTCAAATTGTGGCACAGAAATCCCTACCCAAAGTCCAATAGAAGTTCAAACTTTTAGCACGTCGATAAGGTGCGTTCAATAACCGATAAGAGCTTTCCGCTTATAGAAGATACCTATATCTATATGTATATAAGAGCCGCCTGGCTAATACCAGTTCTGGCTGAAAAAAAAGAAAAACTATTAATCAACATAATTGATGGCAATTGGTGCATGCAACACACACTCCTCTGAGTTGTGTTACAAAACGCTTATCGGCCATAGCTGAATCTAACACTATTAGTCAATGGATCGCCATCGCAACATCCATCTGTGGATCGTCCCACCAGCAGCTGCCTATCATCAATTTATCTGCACTGTACCTCGTCGAAGTACAGTCTCGTCCCTTCCCTTCAGTACTCCACAACTTCACATTCTTTTCTCTCTCTCTCTCTCTCCTGCCACTGATTTATGAATTTGACCGCCGTCAGAGTTCTCTCAGTTAATGACCCTGCAAACTTCTTCTTATATATTTTCAATTCAAATATTTTCTGCATAAATCGCGATCAATAATAGATGGCTGGCTGCTGCTGCTGCTCTGCCAGTAAGTTAGTAAGGCAACAGATCACTGGAGAAAAGAATTGAAATCAATTCCCTTTGGGGCAGACTACTCCTAAGAGCAGAAAGGCAGGCGGAGAGACTACTCCTAACAGCAGGGAGCGGGGGCAGAGAGTTACAGAGTTTGATTGGCTGATTGGACGATTGACATGGTGCAAGTGACAGAGTGACCTAGTGACCTGACTGCTGTCTGCACACATAAGGAAGAAATAGAAAGAACTCCAAGATCAATAGCTATTCAATTGAAAAGAGATGTAGGAAAACAGACAGCAGAAAAGTGTAGAAAAGACGCATCAATTTTCTTTATTTTAAATCTAAAAATTTCACCAGATTTCCCCTATATCTAGCTACAATTTCCCCTTCCTAAACCTGCCTTAAACCCTCTTTCCATCATAATTCTACAAGCTTAAAACTTGCGCGCGTTTTAAAACGCCTGCACTTTCAATTGAAATAAAATGAAGAAAAAATGTTAGAGTTATGATGGGGAAATGTGGCATAGAAAACAGTAGAAAATATGCTTTAAATTTCGTTATTTTATATCTATAAATTTCATCATATATTCCCCTATATGTCAAGCCACAATTTCCCATTCCTAAACCTACCTTAAATCCTATTCCTCTCATAATTCTACAAGCATAAAACGCGCGCGCGTTTTAAAACGCCTGCACTTGGTCGCTACTTCTTTGGTGTTTTTGCCAGCTATTTAGTCTACCGATTAGTGTCAATTTGTGCAGAGCATAACTTAAGGCAAACAACTACATATGAGCATATGTAGACTGTGTGTGTACTTATAGTTATGGCTGGCAGAGTGAGTACCAACTCTGCTTTCTCGCGCACTGTTTTTGTGTGTCGGCGTGTTTATTCAATTAGCATATAGTACTATATATACATATATGTATGTACCTCTTAACAGCAGTGGTAGGGGATATCAGAAGAGTCTATCCATCCAACAGTATGGGGTAAGGGATCTACAGACAAGCAAACGAATGACATGGACATAATTGCTGGCTATTTATCATGGACACTTGCAGATGAAGTCGAAGGCGAATCGCTGACAACTCAATGAGCAAAGTACGCGGATAGGATAGAGCTCGAGAGCTGGAATTAACACACCTAGACCACGTAGCTCAGATACCAAGTACCATTCGAAGGAACACCTGCCCCGCTGTGGCAACAATCCATGTTCCCCCCCTCCAACACATTGCCATTCCGCGTCTGGCATCTCCCCTGGCGGCACTTCCCCCCAACAGACAGAGTTTTTAAAATGCAGACAAAGTAATTGCACAGAGAGCGAGTTGCGCTCTGCGAGCTGATTAAAATGGATTTATAAATTATGCAGCGGTGCGATTAAAATCGCCCGGAATAGTCGCGTCGGCGGCGGCGCTAACAAAGCTCCACGAGAGGAGAGACTCTGGATCGGTCGTAGTGCCTTCAGGGTCGGGATCTGGCCTGCTTCTCCTCCTCCTTCTTGCTTACGTGGCCCGCAGTTTTGGCTAATAGAAAGATTTATCACCCCGTCGGCGACTTGCAGGTCATGGCAGGGCCAGACGACGCGATTCGTTCGCGCGCGCGCGATTTCCAGCTTAGCGATAAAAAACGCCTTGCCTCCTGCAACCGACCGCGTTACGATTTCAATTTTCATTTTCATTTGCACGTCCGCCGTCAATTCCTTGGCCCTCAGGCATTATTTATGCCAATTCTGTAGCTCTGTGCGAGTGTATCTTCGCTTTTCCTTTTAATTTATGGCATTTAAATTGCAATTTCTTGTACGCCTGGAATGGGGCATACTCCTCTTTGCGATTTTCACACCTTTTGGAAATTGTAACGCTTTTTGGTTCCCCCCTTCCCTCAAGTGTTCTTTCTATTAGCGGGTTTCCCATTGCGGACTATAACGACTGAGACTCTTGGCCCACACAGCCCACATGTGTGTTGAAGTTGTCTCTATTTTATTTCCACTTTTTCCTTTGATTTGTGTGCAACAAGAAAATCACTTTTCATGGGAAAACACACACACAAAGTAACGGTTCACCGCGTGATATATACATATATCTGGCAGATTCCCCGCTGATCTGACAGATTATATGGAGCAGGAGGAGAGATCTGTCTTTGAAGCAAAGTGCGAAAATGAATTCAATTAAGAGAGAAAGAGAGAGAGAGAGTGGAATTGAACTTGATCTTCGGAATGGCTGGAATGGCTTTTTGGTCGGGGGTTAACGAGTTGGAAAGATGGATAATATTTGAGATATATTTTCAAGTTATTTTCGAAATATTTTAGTTATTTTTTTTAGCTGCCTAAACTGCCTCCTAAACTGGACTTAATTAAACATTTATCTATGACACAATATACTGCCATAATTTCTACTAAATATCCATTAAAAATTAAGTAAATTTCAAATAAGGAAATGCAAATTATAAAAGGGATAGCCCCCAAAAGGGGCAAACAAGCTTCAGCCAACAACGGGGCACACCTTTCTCCCCCACTAAAAAGAAAGTAATTGATTAAATGAATTCAAATTCAAGCCCCACCCCCTGTGCCCGCCCCTTCGTGTGGCATCATATCAATTAGTGTTTAGGAGACCGCCCAGCTATTGAGCATTGGGCCAATCCGAGAGCATTTATCTTCATTAGACGACTTGCAAGATACAAATCAATCTGCCGGATCGCAATGTACAGATAGAGATAGGGAGAGAGTGGGGAGGGAGAGGGAACTGCGGACTACTATGTAAATATCGACAGCTTTGCTGATGTAATGCCAGCGATAGGCATGATGACCATAGGCATCCCCATTGAGTGTGGAAAGCCGGCTGTCCCATGTGCCACTGCCACTACCCCGTGCAACAACATGCTTTCGGGGGGGCGGGGGGGGCTGATAAGCAAATCAACAGGTTGAACAGGCGCCACACTGGACAAACGGGTAGGCAGTAGACATCTGCATGAGTCCACTCCCAACATACACTTTTTGAATGCATTCGAATTGAATTGGAATGAGTTGAGTGGTATGTAAGAAATGAAACGACATTGTATGAGTATGAGTACGCGCTGTGCTTCATAGCTTGAGACGTTGAACGAAATGAGTGAGAACGAATGAAGTGAAAAGGGAAATGAAAAACTTTGGCAATGCGTCGTGTACTTGAGTAATTCGAGTTGTTCGGTCCATGCGCACGCACACATGGACACCTTTTAATAAAATAAGCCGACAAGTCTGTATGCATGTACGTAGTCTGTGTATGTATTTGTAGTCCGAGTTTTTTTTTGTTTTGTTTTGCAACTCGAATCATTCGAATGAAGCGTCTCCGTTTTCTGTGTTCTCACTTCATTCAATTCGTTTCGTTTTCTCTATTCTTTGTGAGACAGAGTTGTACGTAATTCACTCCCATTCACTCACTCCAGTTTGGCTTTGCATTCAATTCACTCAATTCATTTTGAGCATTGTGCATTCGAATATGGTTTTTTGCTACTCATGCAGACCTCTAGTAGGCAGCAAACGGGGATCAGGCAGGCACCTCGCTCAATCTCAATCAAAATAAAATTGTATCTGAAATGAATTGAAAGCGGTGAAGGCAGGGGGTGGGTGAAGCTTGGGCATTCGATTTGAATTGAATTGAATCTAATCAAAGCACCGTTCGATTCACCAAGATCACTATCTAATCGTGCTGCCTGTCCAGCAGAGAGAGAATTTCAAAGCAATTAAAAGGCAGTTCCCCCAACCCGAACAAGAGAAACATCAGCTGATTGATGCTATAGCTTTCAGCACATATGTATCTCTGTCTCCCCCCCCCTGGGATCTGATCAGCAAACAAGATAGAAAGATCTACAGAAGATCTCCAATCATTTGTGTATCTATCGACACCCACGGCGCTCGATCCCACCAAATAGAGTTAATACTTTAATTGATCTTCTGCCGTAAGTACATCAATTTTGTATCTCGGTGTGTGTGTATTACATAAGAGGAGCAGCAGCCAGAGCAGCAGCCAGATCACAGCTGCTGCTACTGGTGTGTGGCAGCCACCCACGGCTAATAGAATTATGCAGCACTCGGCATACGGCATACCAGATAAATATACATATATATATATATATATATAGTACATACATATATATAAAAGTGTATTTCAAGTGCTTAGTTCCATGATTATGATGAAAGTTTAAAGGGGGGAAATGCTGCTCCAGTAATGCGGGTCGCTCCTGTTGGCTCGTGCTAATGTCAAACAGCGTTGAATGCTGCTGCTGATGCTGCCACACAATGCTGCACGGCATGGCATGGCATGAATGGTGATTAAGTGCATTTGGATTATGGGTTACAGCAGTGCCGTGCCACTTAAAGGGATAATACACAGAGCTTTTTTCTTGTTACGATTTCATTTCTATAATTCACTTAATCATTAAATGCTTTAAAGGAATTTGTTTGGAATTTTTCTTATGGAGAGAATGCAGTAGATAGCTGAAGATGGGTGTAGATGGTTGTAGATGGTTGTAGATAGCTGTAGATCCCTGTAGATCGCTTTAAATCTATATAGATATACAAGAGCTCATTCAAAGAGTGTGCTAATCAGCATTAAAGGCATTGAAATTTGTATCTTCTCTTTAAAATAAGAAAGAAAACGATTGAAAGTCCATGATCATCGCACTATGATGAATATTACCTATAACGATCCTATAAGATCATCAAGCAAGTGATCTTTATGCTGAATATTAGCTTAAAAAGTGATCGCTAGACCATCAAATGATACTCTAGGTAGGCAACTAAACTGACAAATTATCAATAATGATCTTTATTAAAGCAGAAGATCACTTAAAGTTCTAGTGATCGATAGATCGCTATCTTATGATGAATATTGACTTGATGATCAAAGATCTATTACTTTTACAATGCAAACCCAAAAAAAATATTCCCAAAAGATTGATGGCAATCTCTCTCGCTCTCTCTTTGATCTTGAAGTGATTTACATTCTGCCATTCCCATCTCAAGATCAGCAACCAACAAAATCACTTTCCCTGCTCGCTGCTACTTGGAAGTACCTTTGACAGATCACCTTAGATCACATTCCTTTTTCAAGACCTTTAATCTATTAGCAGTTCCCCTCCTCCTCCTCCGCCCTGTGATCGGTGCTCGCAGTTCTGCTCCCCTCTACGATCGGTGCCCGAGGCTAATTTAGCACACGGCAACAATCCAGAGGAGGGGCCATAGGCTGGCATTTCCCATAGATCACAAGTGTCTCCGGTCTCTCTCTCTCTCTCTCTATCTCTTTGTCTGCGGTCTCTCTCTCTCTCTCTCTCTCTCTTTGTCTGCGGTCTGTCTTGTTGGGTGTCTCTGTCTCTCTCTGTCTGTCTGCGTGGGAGTCGTGTGCGGTAGTCGGATAAACTGTCACAGAGACTGTCAGAAAGATATTGCAAAGGTAATTAGCATAGGCTCGTAGCACCCCCCTCCCTAACAATACCACAAAAAAGCGAACTCAACTCCGTCTGGCATTTGTCAACAATCTGTCAAAATAATAAAAATGCAACAATGCCCCGAGCCACAGAGGCCGGCGGTCATAAATTTAATGTCTATGACCAGAATTATGCAATTTTTTATTAAGCCGTGATATGTGATATCTTCCCATTCATTCAGTCATTCAGTCGGTGGTGGGAGAGTGGTCACGATTTTTGGTGGGTGAACTGATATTCGTATTACATTACATTGTAGAATGCTAATGGAACTGTCTGGGGGTCTGTCTTGGTGTCTGTCTGTCCTTTACAGCATCTGAATTTTCATTCATAAATGCACAAAGAGTTGGAGAGAATTCCCCTCTCCCTCTGATAAATGGGTCAATCAGTGCAGGCACCAAAACAAATAATGAAGTAATCGAGACAAGGAGAAAGACAACCAAAAACCAGAACAAGTAGCCCCCCCAAGCAAAAACAACTGTTGAACAAGTTAACAAGTTGCATGCCCCTTGGCGGGGGGGCGCACTTTCAATTGAACGTTTAAAATTTATTGTCGCAGTGAAGTCTTCCCCATGCCCCAAGTGGGTGGTCTTTTTGGTGGTCTTCTTTTTTTTTATGGAAAGTCTTTCCAGTATCCAATTAGTGGGTCACTGGGTAAACAGCAGCCTCATTATGCAATTGCCTTAAAAAATTGGCCATAAAAATGAAGGCAGGCAGGCAGAATCACTTGAGTATGGCTGCAGATCTTCCGTGTATGTCTGTCTGTCTGAAAATAATAAAGTTCTCTGGTTGATCTCTCTCTCTCTCTGGCTGATCCTCCCCCTTGTTTGGCCAATTAGCAAGCTCGTTTGGAAAGTCATGGATGCGCTGCTCTTCCTTCTCTATTGACCAGAAAAATGCCATTGAAAACAAACATATGAGGCCAGAACCAGCACTCCATACTGTTCCTGCCTCAAGAAGAGTCTTTCTTCCATCTGAGACTTGGCACTCTTTTAGCCACTTTTAGTGGCGCTCATAAAATTGAGCTGCCAGGGGAAGCATTTTTGGTGTGTGTGTGTCTGCATCATTTTGTGGCAAGTGTTTGATCTTCGACGAAAACTGCTCACATAAAGAGCTTTGAGTTGGCCATAAGCAGCGATCATCATCATCATTTGAATGTGTTAATTAATACACTCAATCTGTGGCCAAAAAGAGACGCGGAATCGAGATTCTAGATTCTCGAGATATGCGGAAGTATGTGAGTATTATGGGCATATATTGTATGGAATTTGTGGTGCATTGAAAGAGTCTTTTGGAATGGGCAGTAAGTTAGGGAAGAGCGTGATTAAGACAGGAAAATTGCAGGGTAGCAGAAGAAGTATGAGTATGGGACTACTAGAGGAGAGTAGGTTTGGGATTATGTATCTAAAATGTATGCAGATACAATGTTACCTTCAGTAGTTTCCATTCTTCTAACCTTCCAAAGGAATCCAAATTTTTTTTTTTTTTTTTTTTTTTTTAGCAATCTATTTTATTGATCTCAAAAACCAATATAGCTACGCGGTATATACCATTTCAAACACCCTACCAAACATTCTCAAACATTATGTTATGTGTCAGCTCATAGAATGCCTCTCTTGGGAGCATGTCAGGAATCTCCCACCCTCCATTCAATCAGCAAACCATTCAGACTTCCTCATTGCACAGAACCGAACCCAAGCTTCAGCTGCAGCTCCCAGCTCCACAGAGGAATGCCATGGCTGGATAATCCAGTCATAGATACTAATTGAAACTCATTGTTCATTTTGCGGGGTGGGGAAAGGGCAGAGCAGAAGAGAGCGCTCTGTGGCCTGTGGGCCTCATCAATTGGGAGACTCTCCAAAAGCCAAACAATTGACACTTTTCCAATTGCACCTTCGACGCTGGCTGTCTGTCTGGCACCCGCACACCTTGCAACCATTGGGAGGCGGCACACACACACACACAGCCCCCGGGGCAACCCGTTGGCGTCAATTAGTTTAAATAAAGCAGCAGGAACGGAACAGCAGCAGCTACTACGGAGTCAATGGCCCATGCCGCTCAGACATCACACATATGCAAAGTGTGCCCCGTGCCCCTGCGATGCCACTGTTAGAATTTTTTTTTTTGTATACACTGCATAACATCGGCACGCACTGGGACTCCCATCTCCCCCTTCTGCTCCTCCGCGTGTTGTGTGTGTCATCACCTCAATTGGGTTCACTTCCTACTTGTAAGACACACGGCGGCACCGCCACCGCCACCGCCACGAAATGTATCTGCAAGATATCGTAGCAGCCAGCCAGAGCCATTAGTCGTTGTGCTCCTCGCTTTTCACTTTTTCCAAACGGAAGTCATTTTTAGAGTTAAATATTTTACACCAAAAAAAAACGACAGAAACCCCACGCCCCACCCCCTCGGGCAAGCCTCGCTTCTTCGCGCTCTTCGCTCTCTTTTATCTATGGAAATTGCACACGCACTTAACCCGCTGCCTGCCTCACCGCTACCAGTAGCCAGCAGCAGCCAGCAACAGCGATATGCCTCTGAGATGTGAGGGGCAAATAACATTTTTTTTTTTTTTTTTTTTTTATAGCCGTTGATAGTCGCGCATATTAAGGAGCGAGACACGAGAGACAAGACACAGAGACCCACGCTTGTGGCATGCAAAAATTCATACGCTCCACTCTCCTCTGTCTCTCTCTCTCTTGGGCTGTACACAGATTAGCCAGGCAATTTGTCGATGACTCTGTAAACTTGAGCTATTAAGTGCGAACAGGCCATACAATATATATATGTCGTAGAGTAGTCAGTTATCATGTTAAGTTTGAATTCACACTCCCGTTAGATTAACATGTCCAAATGAGTAATATATGTTAATGTTAAGTAACAATGTTAAAAATGATATTAGTGTGGGTAAAAGACGAATAAAGAAAGAGAGAGACAAAAGGAGTGTGCGTGATGCTTTTGATAGTTGCGTAAAGGCGAGGTCCGAGCGAGACAGCTATACGGACTGAGCGTGGCTCGGTTGTGCGAACTAGTTCCGAACTGGCCCTGTATGCGTGAGCGAATACGTGGCAGACGGCCATTATAGAAAAAAGAAGCGGAACTAGACACAACTGCAACTCGCTGCGTCTTTAAAAAGTAACATAAAATTATGGAAACCTATTCTCCTACATCAGAAGTGGGATCGCCACAGCCACAGCATCCTGAAATCATGCTGCAACTGTTGGAAGCACAAAACCAAAAGTTTTTGAATTGCTGAAGGCCATGCAGACGCCGGCAACAACAACAGCTCGAGAGACTTCAGTGACGCTGCCTACGTTCAACCCCGAATCTGCTGGTGCTGACGCTGCAGCATGGTGTAAAACTGCAAATATGATTCTGACCGAGCATCCACTGGAGGGCAGTGCATTGGTGATGACCCTCAGTAAGTCACTAGCTGGAAGCGCGTCCCAATGGCTGTCGCAAATTTGCTACGTTGGAATGACGTGGCCGCAGTTCCAAGAGTTGTTCACACACCGATATGAGAGTGCAGACACGCCAGCCGCCATTTTGTTTTACCTACTAAACGGGCGTCCGAGTGCAAACGAGTGTTTGTCTGTATACTGTAGCCGCATAGTGACGTCATTGATGGCAAAATGGAGTTCGATGACTGTCGAAGAGATGGCAGTGTCGCTTGTGATGGCACATGCATCGCAGATTGACACAAGGCTTCAGAGTCTGCTTTATACAAAAACAATCAAGACGCGCAGCGAACTGCAGCAGCAACTGAAGGCATATGCATTTGGCAAGCGAGAAGAATGTCTTGGATTGGATTATGGCCCAGAACGAAAGAAGCAGAAGCTGCAAGCTCCAGTAAAATGTCATCATTGTGGCAGGCTTGGGCACAAAATCCGAGAATGTCGTAAGAGGATGGCAGACGAGAAGAGCGAAACCAGAACCAAGCAATCGCATGGCACGCCGGTGACTGGACGAGACAGATCAGGTGTGACGTGCTACAAGTGCGGCAATGTAGGACACATTGCATCTACGTGTCCCAATGGTGCAGCGAATGGGAACAACCTGAAGCGTGTCGACGTATGCTCAGTATCAGGGCCACAGGGAGTGATGTACCAAAATGGTGAGGCGTTTCAATTTTTCTTCGATTCTGGCGCTGAATGTTCATTAATCAAGGATAAGTTAAGTAATAAGATAGCCGGTAAACGATTTAACAACATGGTTATTTTGAAAGGAATAGGAGAAAATGTTGTTAAAAGTAACTTGCAAATTTTAGCAAAGGTACAGATTTCTCAATTCCATTTAGAGATTCTATTTCACGTTGTAAATAATGATTATCTCAAGCATAATGTTATGATCGGCCGTGATATATTACAACTTGATTTTAGCATGACAATAGATTCAGATAAGCTAAGTTTGTTCAAAACGAAAACTGTTAATGTAATCCAGAAAGAATCTACAGCAGAAATTCTGTTAAAGGCTGTTAATAACAATGTTGACATAAGTGAACAGGATAAGCAAACGTTAATAAACGTGCTGAAACAATACTCAGATAATTTTATAAATGAAATTCCGCAAAGACGTGTCACAACGGGGTCGCTAGAAATTCGTTTATTAGATAACAATAAGACAGTTCAACGACGCCCTTATAGGCTCAGTGAGAATGAAAGGCAACTAGTTAGACTGAAAATACAGCAGATGTTAAATGCTGGAGTAATTCGACCTAGTAGCTCGCCGTTTGCTAGTCCAATGCTCTTAGTGAAAAGAAAGATGGCAGTGAGAGATTATGTGTTGACTATAGGGAGCTAAATGCTAATACGGTGTCCGACAAGTATCCGTTGCCACTAATTTCTGATCAAATTAATAGACTGTCTGATGGAAAATATTTTTCAAGCCTAGATATGGCAAGTGGCTTTTATCAAATTCCTATTCAGGCTGAATCAATTGAAAAAACAGCGTTTGTGACACCTGATGGACAATTTGAGTACCTTGCCATGCCTTTTTGGGCTGAAAAATGCATCCTCAGTTTTTCAGCGATCAATTGTAAGAGCGTTAGGTGAACTTGCATATTCATATGCGGTGGTTTATATCGATGATGTTCTGATTGTAGCTAGATCAAAAAGAAGAAGCCTGTGAAAGATTAAAAGTCGTATTAAAAGCTCTATCAACTGCGGGATTTTCTTTCAATATAAAAAATGTACCTTTCTCCAAACAGGAATTGAATATCTAGGGTACTTCATTAAAAACGGCGAAATTAAACCAAACATTAGAAAAATAGAAGCCCTATCAGCACTATCTAAGCCAAATTCAGTTACACAACTCAGGCAGTTTATAGGACTAGCATCCTACTTTAGGCAATTCGTTCCACGTTTTTCCGAACAAATGAAGCCACTGTATAAGTTAACAGCTAAAAATAGTGATTTTATTTGGAAAGAGGAACATGAAGAGATACGTAAAAATATCATTCGAGCATTGACTAGTGACCCAATATTAGTTATCTTTGATCCAGCGAAGCCAATCGAACTACACACTGATGCTAGTGCAGATGGATATGGTGCAATGCTGGTGCACAGAGTTGATGGCAAGTGTAGGGTGGTGGAATACTACAGTAAGTGTACTACTCCAGCAGAATCTAAATATCACTCCTATGAGTTGGAGACTCTGGCGGTGTACAATGCTGTGAAACATTTCCGCCATTACCTGCATTGTCGCAAGTTTGTTGTGCATACAGATTGTAACTCACTAAAAGCAAGTCGTAATAAAATCGAATTAACACCCAGGGTACACCGTTGGTGGGCTTATCTGCAATCATTTGAGTTTGATGTTGAGTATCGTAAGGGAACCCAGATGGCACATGTAGATTTTCTGTCCCGTAATCCAATTCCAAATAAATCTAGTTGTACAAATAATACAACTGAGGTCCGAGCGAGACAGCTATACGGACTGAGCGTGGCTCGGTTGTGCGAACTAGTTCCGAACTGGCCCTGTATGCGTGAGCGAATACGTGGCAGACGGCCATTATAGAAAAAGAAGCGGAACTAGACACAACTGCGACTCGCTGCGTCTTTAAAAAGTAACATAAAATTATGGAAACCTATTCTCCTACATCAGAAGTGGAGTGAGGTGCGAGTGGACTTAGCTGAGATTTCGGACAATTGGCTAATTGCTGAACAACAGCGTGATGAGGATATAGTTGGCATTGTAGAACGGCTTAACAACGGCGAGATGCCGGAAGATATAGCTAGAACGTATGAGTTGAGAAGCGGATTATTATATCGAAAAATTCAGAGAAACGGCAAAACTCGTTGTTTGCCTGTCGTTCCTCGCGCCTTTCGATGGTCCGTTATTAACAATGTCCACGAGTCGATAATGCATCTTGGATGGCAGAAAACATTAGACAAAGTTTACGAGCAATATTGGTTTGAAAATATGTCGAAATATACTCGGAAATTTGTGGATAATTGTATCACATGCAAGATTTCCAAGCCATCGTCAGGCAAGGTGCAAATGGAAATGCATCCAATTCCTAAAGTAAAAATACCATGGCATACTATTCACGTAGACATTAGTGGCAAGTTAAGTGGCAAAAAACGATAAAAAGGAATACGTGATTGTACAGATAGATGGATTTACCAAGTTTGTTTATCTGTATCATACCTTTAACTTGGACACAGAAAATTGTATCAAAGCTATCAGATCAAGCATATCACTCTTTGGAGTGCCTTGTCGTATCATTGCAGACCAAGGTAGAAGTTTTGCAAGTAATAAATTTCGTGAGTTTTTGTTTGGCTAGTAAAATTGAATTACATTTGGTAGCTACAGGCGCTAGTCGAGCAAACGGGCAGGTAGAACGTGCCATGAGCACAATGAAAAGTATGTTGACAGCTGTAGAAACAGGTGAGCGCTCGTGGCAGGAAGCGTTGGAGGATGTACAGCTAGCCATGAACTGTACGACTAATAGGGTGACAAAAATTTTAGCCCATTAGAGCTATTGATAGGCAAAAGAGGCCAAACCACTAGGTATGGTAGTAGTAAATGAAGATAGCAAAGTTGATCTTGATGATGTAAGAACACGAGCCAAAGAAAACATTGATAAGAATGCCGTATATGAGAAAAACAGAGTTGATTTAAATAAGGCGAAAATTGTCAAGCATAAGGTGGGCGATCATGTCTTACTAAAATCTGAAGAGCGGCATCAGACTAAACTGGACCCAAAGTTTAGAGGGCCATTTAAAGTAATTGAGTTGTTGGAAGGTGATAGATACCTATTGAAATCATTGACAAACAAGAGAACATACAAGTATGCGCACGAAAGTTTGCGGAAAATGCCAGATAACTGTATTGTATCTGAAATTAATGAAAAAATGATTGCGTTGAAAGAGACGTAAACCATGAGACCGAGATGATTGCGGTGAAAAAGACGTAGATCATCAGTCGATCTCTGCCACCGAGGGTGCAGAGAACATCTCACGTGGGGGCTGGTCCAAGCAGCAATGTTCATGAGGAGATGATATTGTCTGTGGCGGATGTTTGATCAAGTGACGGATCAAGGCACTGAAGGTGCATAGCGTCGCAGAGTGGCGGCAAGAGCCCGAGAACCATGTGGAGAAGTATATCGATAGCCAAATGGGCGAGTTTCTATCGAAACTGACATTTGAAGAGTTAATCTAAGTTGTATGTTCTAAGGAATGTCATGATATAAAAAAGAAGTATTGGCAATGTAAGATATGATGCTACCGTATGTTTAATTTTGAGTTTGATAATGCACACGAGGACGTGTGAAAGTCAGGAAGGCCGTGTCGTAGAGTAGTCAGTTATCATGTTAAGTTTGAATTCACACTCCCGTTAGATTAACATGTCCAAATGAGTAATATATGTTAATGTTAAGTAACAATGTTAAAAATGATATTAGTGTGGGTAAAAAGACGAATAAAAGAAAGAGAGAGACAAAAGGAGTGTGCGTGATGCTTTGATAGTTGCGTAAAGGCGAGGTCCGAGCGAGACAGCTATACGGACTGAGCGTGGCTCGGTTGTGCGAACTAGTTCCGAACTGGCCCTGTATGCGTGAGCGAATACGTGGCAGACGGCCATTATAGAAAAAAAAGCGGAACTAGACACAACTGCGACTCGCTGCGTCTTTAAAAAGTAACATAAAATTATGGAAACCTATTCTCCTACATATATATATATTTCAGATCAAGGAAGGAGTATGTTATACGTACTCCAAGGAGAGCCATGGAGAGTCATGGAGTGCCATGCTTGGAGCCGTGTGTGCGGCTTTCGTTTTAAACCGGATTCATAATGCCAGTCCATACGCTTCTCTTAATTGAAATACATTTTTTTTTTTTTTTTTTTTTTTTTTTTTTGTGTATTTTGTATGCATGTGTGGAACTGTTTTGGCCTGCCTCTTGGCTGCCTTTTTACTGAATATCTGCTGTAATACTATGATCATTAATATGTCATTTACAAGTCCACAAATTGTTGTTAATAAATTGTTTTCGACTCGCGTGGTGCACACACAAAAAACGAAATAATAATAATTCCACATGGCACTCGTCAAAGTCACTTTGTAAGACTTTGATTACTAACCCCCCCAAGAGATAGTTTATAGAGTTTAAAGATCTGTGGGGGAGGTATAAAGTGTGAAATGGATATCGTATCTTTGAGTTATCTATAGGGAGTGTATCTTAGGAGTATCTATAAGGAGTGAATCTTTGGGGTATGCGTAGAGAGTGTATTTTTGAGGTGTCTATAGGGAGTGAATCTTTGAGGTATGTATAGGGAGTGTATCTTTGAGGTATCTGTAGGGGATAGCAGCTTTGGGATGCATGTAAAAACTTAATCAACAGTTTGGCCCCATCAAAGAACTTTTCTTGCTGCACGATTTGTACATCACTTTCACTTTCAATCATAATCTGTCAGCACTTTCAGCTACAGAAGATACAGATACAGATACAGCCACTTTCAGCCACAGAAACAGAACAGATATACTTTTCTGACTTGAATAAACAATCATTTCGATTGGTAGCTAAGAAATGCATTGAAGCTAAGTTGCTTTTATCAGAAATATGCCGCGGAAAGAGCAGCAACTCTAAGTTAAAGAATAAATATTTTAATTTAGGTTTATTCTGCAATTAAATAAGAATTTTTCCTTTCCAAAGTTCGTCTTTAAAGTCTCTCTTTTGGCAGTAGGGCAGTAGACTTCCCAGCCCATGAGGGTTTCCCCACACACCTTTATCTCTATTATACTTTTCTTCCCTTCTACTTTCTTCTATAGTAGTATATTCCCCTATGGAAATTCCCCTTTAAAAATTCCCATACCTTACCCAAGCGGTGACCAGCCCCCCACTTGCTTATCAATTTGCTATCGCTGCTTAGCCCGCTGCATTTGTTCGCCTTTTTCTTTTCGTTTTCTTTAGATTTACGATTGTCCAGCCAATTGGCAATTACAGTGCAATTAATTTATAATCCCCCCCACAGCAACAACGGGTCACCAGACCAGACCTACTTATTGTAGAGTAGGTGACACAGTTTCTAGAGACCCCCCCAGCCAACCAGAGATAACATAACTTGTACCTATCGTATGCCTATGCCTATGCCTGACTGCCTTACGATATGATATTTATGATTGTGTGTCTGGAACTTTGAATGGAATGGAGGGGGGGCGGCTTAAGGTGTTTGTGCAATAACCTGAAGATACAGATACACAATTTTAATGCGAATTAATCACTTTATTTGGCACGAAATCCGGTTGGGAATTACCATTGAGAAAAAATCGTGTAAAATTCGCGCCAACGCAAAATGCATTAATAAATTGATCCAGTTTTTCAGTTGCAACTTGTAGGTGGCCCGGCCTGGGCTGGTTCCATGTTTTGGCACTTGTTTTGGCACTCCACCCTCCCCACTCCCACTGCCGCTATTGTAGGCCTTCTTTTCGTACTCTTCCAATTTCCATGGTAACCCAAATTTGTCTGTAAGTTTCTCCCCCGTTCTTCGATGAGAATGAGAGACGCGTGTCTGGGTAGTAGAGAGATTTACGACTCAAATGACCATGAACGTGTCGGTATGGACTGTCTATAGACCATTGATATATATATGTACATATGTATGGACTGGCATATATCTGGTAAAAATATCACGCCGTCATGCGAACACCCCCAAACCCAACCCCACAACAACAATTGAAACGCTCAAAAAACCCAAGCAAACGAAACGAACAAATGAACAAAAAATGGGAGTAAATGATGTGTGTAAAGTGGCATTATATGCATGTCTGAGAGTGTAGCAAAGAAAGTCTATGTTTGCTCTACTCTTTGCTAGATTGATTTGTTAGGGCAAATGGAGTGTTGAATTGTGAAGAGTTTTTTATAGCGTGTAAAAGGAGAAGATCTTTTACCGATTGAATATATCTTCAGAGTAGGTCGAAAAATCTTGAAAAATTCTATGGAAGTTATACCTTCTAGGGCTAATATTGTACCTATATATTATCTATATTTGTCCCAAGTAGTAGTTCCCAAAGTAATGGCTAGTGAAAAGTTTTTATAGCGTGAAAAAGGGAAACACTTTTTTGGATACTTTTTTTGACTGCTTTAAAATCTCTTCAGAAAAGGCAGAAAAATCTAGGAAAATCCTAAGGAAGTTATACTACTAGGGGCTACTACTTGTACCATTACATTTGCCACATTAACCCTCTTTTAAATTAAATTAAAAATCCATCTTCAGGCATTCACAAAATCCACTATAATATTCCACATACGCCCCGTATAACGCCACAGCCTTCATTATTATTTTTGTTATTTTCATTGTAAAACCTGCAGAGAGTGATACATAAATATGTCTCTTTCCATGGTTTTTTGTTTCTGTGCCACTGGGCAGCGGCATTTCATTTTTTTTTTGGTCGCCAGTCTTTTTTGGTTGAAAATGAATTGCTTGTAAAAATGATTGTAAAACAACGCCAATAACCACAGAGGCAGCAGCAGCTTGGCAACAGAGATCTGCGTGCAAAATGTCATTAATCATTATAATTTATATGGGAGGGCCTCCGATCATAAACCTTCGGGGACTTCGGGCGGCCGTTTATACAAAAACGTTTTTCTTTTTTTTTCTTACGCATAATTTAACTCATTTCTTGTCAATGCTGGTTGGGGGCAGGCATTGGTGCATGAAAAGACAATCAATGAATGTGGCAAGTAAAGGGAAAATTTGAACTAAATACCTGGCCTAGACCTTTTTATATAACCAAAGAGAGAGAGCGAGAGAGAAAGAGGGGTAGCAACTCTTAGCTCTTATTTAAATACAGTTCATTGCCACCTGTCTAAAAATATACAAAAAAAAAGCAAGAGCAAGAACTCTTGGCTGCCGGAAAACTAACCCACGCCAAAAGAAAGAAGGGAAACTCTGAGGCAAATCCATTTGACATATTGCGCGTTGCTTTCCTTCCACTCTCTCTCCACCCATAAGCACTCTCCCAGTAGCACTCTCTATGTTTTTTTTTGCTCTCTAGCGAACTATTCCTATGCGTAGCCATAATCTTATCTAAAACAAAACACTTTTGCGGGTCTCTGCTCGTCAGCATGTTGCCCTGGCGCATAAATCACCCAGAACCACCAGCAACACCAGCACCACCACTGGTCATATAGCAGGCACCCACTGGCAACCACTGGTGGTGCCATTCCATACCACACAATTCTACCATTTGGGCTGACTGATGATGAGCCCCACCTCGCTGACAATAGCCCGTCAAGTGTTGTCTTCTTAGTGTCGCTTGTCTGTCCGCCAGATAGCCACCCACCCGCACACCCACACACCAACCCCACTCACAGAACTCACACACGGACACGGAAGTGTACCACGAAAATGTTTTCTACATGTGCTCCAAAATAGTTGCTGGCAGAAGAGTCTTTTGAAATTTTAAAGAAGTTTGATTAGGGCAAAGGGAAGTATAACTTTTAGCAATTGTTAGATATAGATTGTAGATAGAAGAATGCTTGGATAAGATAGCAGTTATGGGGTAGATATAAAAGACAAAAACTGATAAACTTGAAGGGAATGTGAATGGAGAGCATAGCAGAGAAAAAGAAGTGACTATCAGCGTAACAAATGAGTCAGAATCCAGTTAGATATAATGACAGATAATCACTATAAGGCATACAAATCGATTGGGCGTGCAGCAGCGCACTTCGGTTGTTTTGGGGAGCGAGATTTTTCTTTTTTTTCTGCCAAAGATTAACTTTATTTTAGGCATTTGCAATGAGTTATGTTGGATGGATTTTCTGGTATAATTTCAAGTAGAATTCTTGCTTTAAAAAATGTTCCATATATCCCATGACTTCTTAGCTTTTCCAGTTCTCTTTGCTAACCCATTTTTATAGAGTATCCCCAGCCTACTTCTGGCATCATTTTCTCTTCTGCTTAAAAATTGGTACAATAAATTTGTTTGCCTCTAGCCGCAAGAAAAGGCAACCTCCTTCTCTGAGAGCTGTCTGTATCTGTATCTGTAAATGTATCTGCATCTGTTAGTGTATCTGTGACGTAGCTAGAACATGAAAATGTTTGTATAAAACTAATTTATTGTATTATGTGCGTATAGTGATATAATAGACAATGCTACTCTGAGGAATTAAACATGTTGAAACATTTTTTCCTATACCCTCTCTCGAGAGTATATTAATCATGATCTCTAGGGATTATCATTGCCGAATCAATTTGGATTGGTAGAAGAATAAAACCCATTAAAAAGAGGAGCGCCCTTTGATGTGTGTAGAATAGTTCTTTGATTCCGAAATATAATTGAATGGAATTTGGTTTTCTTTTTACCAAACAAAAGACAACAGAGACATTGAATACTTCTATTTGGGGAAGGCATTAAGGCAAAGATTCACCTCAGCCACGAATAATAATGTAAAAGATCTAGTATTTAAAAAGCCAATTAACATGTTTAACCCTCTCGCTTCACACAGAGAGTGACAGTGAAAGTAAATGCCAGAGACAGACACAGAGTCAGAGTCAGAGACAGACTCAGAGCCAGACCCAGACTCAGAGCCAGACCCAGAGCCAGACTCAGAGCCAAACCCCGACCCTGTCTTGCATCTTCATGGATCGATGCATTTGCTGGCCAAATGTCTTGGAGTCTCTCTCTCTCTCTCTCTCTCTCTCTCTCTCTCTCTGTGGTGTCTGTGAGCCACTTCATCAACTGTGGCCAAGACGTGCCGTAAATTAAGTTATCAAAATGTCTGTCGGAAGCTTTTAGCATCTTCCAAGCTTCACTTTTTTGGACTTCACTCAACTTCACACCTCTCCCGGCATCACATCGCACCACGCACTAAATCAGTCGCATAATTGGTGCCCCGTCTGCTGGTGTCTGCCCCGCCTGCCCCCCCGGTAGAGTATGAGTACTCTCCATATATCATCATGAAAATATGCACGCCCCATGCCAAGGGATCGGGTTTTGGGGTCTGGGTGTCTCTGAGGTCTCTCCTTGCCACTCCAACACCGTTAGTCGCTTCAGCAATTTTTGTTGTGGCAACTGCAACTGGAGTTGAGCCTCTGCTCTGACTTTTGGAGGTCAACTGCTTGATGAGGCTGTGCCACATGGTGATGGTGCTGCTTGAAGATCCGAAGATGAAGATGTGGCTGCCACATGTAGGCTTGAAGTTGTGGCTCAAAGTAGAGATGAAAATGGAGCTTAAAAGGAGGCTTGAATATGGCTAAGCAAGAGGCTCAAAGTGGAGCTAAAGAGGGAGCTAAGATGGAGCTAAGATGGAGCTAAAGAGGGGGTTAAAGATGGAGCTAAGATGGAGCTAAAAATTGAGATAAATATGAGGCTTAAGATGAAGCTAAAAATGGAGCTAAAGATGTAGCTAAAGAGGTAGCAAAACTGGAGCTAAAAGTGTAGCTAAAAATTGAGCTAAATATGAGTTTTAAATTGGAGTTAAAGCTGAAATTGTGGCTTAAAGTGCAGCTGCAAAAACGAGGCTCAAACAGTAGCAAAACTCCAGCGAAAGATGATCCTCAAAATGGAGCTGAAACTTAAAGTTGATGGCATGGAAAATGCATTTAATTCGCCAATTTTATGCAAGTTTTGACAGCTTTATTTTGACAGCAAAGTGTCGCTGTCTGTTAGCTGCTTTAACAGTGTTTCCCTGTAGCCAAAAAGTTACTCAAACGCATCATAATATTACTCCAATTTTATACCTAAATTTCTTAGCATTTTTCTCATAGATGTGCCAAGAATTTCACCACCAAAATCATTCCTAACCTTCATGTATCTTGGGCTGCCATATCATCCAGCAGCAATCATTCTTCTATCAAGGCCATAGCCCAAAAGTTTACTATCTTATGGGACCTCCACCTCCAGCAGCAGCTTATGTGGCATGAGCGTGATTTTTTGTTGCACTTTGTACAATTTAAAGGGCCATAAAAGCCTCTCTCACTCACCCACTAATAAACACACAAATTGCCTTTGCTTTTGGCCAGCGGATTAGATGGCTTGTGAAAGTGTTTTGTCCCGAGTGAGTATTTGGGGGGATCCATAAAAATCTTGCTCACTCAAATTCAAGCAGGGAGGAAGAGGTCTTATAAAAAACAAAAGCTCTTTTATAGAGTAATTTCAATCTTATCGCACTTCAGGTGCATTATCGCAGGCCTCCATCGAGTTCAAAATCAAATTAACACCTGAAAACCTGCAGCTCCAAAACCAGGGGGGGATACTCCTGGGGGTACGACAAGGTAAAGTACAAGTAAAACCAAAATTCGGATACAATCTATGCGGCAATCTCTCTCTCTCAGCTCTCTGCTCTCTGTGGTGGCCGCCTCCTGATGTCTCAATGTTGTACAACAAGTTTTTTGGGGCCTCCACTTATCAGCGATTCGGCAAATTGGGCGCCCAAAAAAACAAAAAAAGAGTGAATGAAAATGTGGCCGTAAATTAATTCGCTTACAAAAAAGTTATGCAAATCCTCGACAGCGATGATCACAATCAAGGTGGGAGGAGAAGGTGAACTCTACACCTCTTGGTGTCTGAGTCATTCACATACTTCCACCAGAGTGAAAGAGCGAGCAAGAGACTGTGCGAGAACTGAGGTAATCAGGCCGTGCGGTTCATTAAAGCAAAAGATTTATGCCCTTTAGCCCCCCTCACACACAAAGAATTTATATGCCAAATAATACAATGCTCCATACACCCCCTTTCCCCGCTCGTACATTTGCTTTGTATAGTCCAAGGTATACGCAGAGTATTGCCAAATCAAGTGTCTAACTTAATGATCCTCAACATAAACAGAGGCACCACAAAAAAACACAGAACTAGAACTAGAATATCTAGCATTTGTAGCTGGTCATCTTGTGGATTAGTAGGGTATATTGGACTACGTTGTGGGGTATGTAACAGAAGCAGTAGAAGCCAGCTCTTTTCTAAGTATAAATAGTCCATCCAGAAAATTCTCATCAATTTTTAGCTTTAACTATGATATCCATATAACAAATTCCACCTCTATTAAGGGATAACCTCTAAGTCTTAATCTTCAGCTCTCTCTCTCTCTCTCTGACATTCCTTCATCTTCACATTTGTATACCCGTACTCTAGGAGTTAAAAGGTATATTCGATTTGTGGCAAAAGTGGATGCACTGAAAACTGGCCTATGGATCTCTCACGGGGAACGATTTGGTACGGCATGTTGTTGTAAAACTGATGTAGATGTAGCAAAATGATGAAGCAAAAATATATCAACTGATAAAATATATTACAATTCCTTATGAATTATAACCTCACCGAGTACGGGTATAAAAGTAGAGTCGCGGCAACGGAAGCGACTCACAACGTTCCTTCTCGTTTTTTGGCTGCCTGCTACGCAGTGGCATCTCATCTCCTCTGCTCTGCTCTGCTCTATACCCCATAAGTATTTAATGAGAACTTTCAACTTGTGGGGCGGCTACACCTATAGAAACATACATATGTACATACCCATACATACATCTATGTATATCAGTAGCTATGTGTGTGCACTGTGTGGGCGTGTATTAATTCTAATATTCGAAATATTTCATATGAACGAACCATAAGACATTAGTTTATTTGGTTGTTTATTAGGTTCGAAACAAAAAAAAATAAAAACTTAAAATCAAACATAAATAATTAAGTGAGTAATCTCTGTAGTGTATTGTTTACTGTTTGTACTCACTGTATTCACTTTGCTCATCTTGGGTGCCATTGACAGTGCCGTCGCGCAGCAGCTGGAGTATGCGATTTTTGATATATAACTGAATCTTGCGTGAGGTCCAGGCCAAATGTGATTGTGGCACTGTGGAGCGTTCATTGCGATCCAAATTATTGATGGGACTATTACTGTTACCATTACTGTTACCATTACTGTTACTGTTATTGTTACTGTTACTGCTATTTATGTTTAGATTTATTCTAGAGTTATTCAGTCTTTTCGATTTCGAACCAATGAAATTATTATTATTATTATTATCAGCCAATTGGGACTGTTGTTGTTGTAGCTGTTGTTGAAGCTGTTTCTGTTGTTGTTGTTGTTGTTGTTTATGTTGTTGTTGTTGTTGTTGTGAATGATGTTGCTGCTGCTGCTGATGATGATGATGATGATGCTTTTTCTGCTGCTGATGTCTGATGCTACGTTCGGTGCGTGAGAGTACCGCTAGATGTTCGCTGGGACTTGCCGCAGAGATGACAAAACCCAGCGAAGGCTCCTCCACTTGATCATCATCATCATCCTGCTGTTGATCATAGGATTGTGATGTGGTTTCAATTCCTTCTGTTGTTGTTGAGTTTTCTTCTGTTGTTGTTGTTGTTGATTCTTCTGTTGTTATTGTTATTGTTGTTGGTATGGCAGTTAATTGTTGCATGGTTGTTGTTGTTGTTGTTGTTAAACTCTGATTAAATTCAGCATTAATACTTGTTTGATTTGTTGTTGTTGTTGTTATTGTTGATTTGATTTGATTGTGGATTACACTCACTAATTGACTACGACTATGATCACTTTGTAGATAATTACTATTACTAAATCGAGTAGTGCTATTTGAATGGCTGTTGTTATTGTTGTTGTTAGTGTTGTTGTTTAATTGTTGGTTCGATATCGTTATTATAGCCATTGGCATTGCAAATACCAAACAGCCCTGCCAGGCAATGAGACACGATAGGAGGGCGCCCAGCAGCGCCAGGGCCCTCCAGTCCAAGCGCAGGTTTATTCGCATCAAAGATCACAAATTGAGGAGCGAAAATTTCACAAGAGTCTTTTTGGGTTATGCTGCTGCTGCTGCTCCTCCAGCGCCAGCTCCAGCTCCTCCTTCGCCTCCTCCTTCTGCTGCTGCTGCTGCTTCCACGTCTCAATGTTTATATTTCACCTCTCGCTCTCCACTCCTCTCTCGCTCTCTCTCTCTCTCCCTCGCTCTGTCTCGGGATGTTTATAGTTTGTTTGGGCGCCACGCCCTTGAAACATATGTAACGTACGCCCCTTCGTTTAACAAACAAAAAAAAATCTCTTCTTTTTTTTTTACTTTCGTTTTGATTTCGTTTTTTTTTTCTTTCCTTTAGGTTTTTATTTTTTTTTCTTTCTTTCCTTTAGGTTTTTGTTTTTTTTATCGTGAAGTTTTATTTAGAGTCGAGTCTTGCTCCTCTATGTGTGTGTGTATGTGTGTTGTGTGTATGTGTGTATTTTGTATGATTTTTCAAATGGAAATTAGGTTATCATATCGTAGACGCGTTGAACACTTTTCAATTGCGGATCTTCATCTTCGTCTTCCCCGCTGATAATGCATCTTATCATCTTCAATGACTTTCGTGTCATATCAGAAGCAATTGACATCGCTTCCTGCCTGTAAAGAGAATTTCCGATTAGATATATTAATAATGTGTGTGCTGAAAGGCCAAGAATTTATGGCACAGGATTTAAGCCCCAAAATGGGTGCATAAATTCTTCATTTTAACGCAATTTTTGACATTTTAATTAGTGTGTCCATCCATCCATCTATATAAAGACACACAGAGTGTGTGTGAGGGGAGTCTGTTGCCTCATAGAACTGGCACAGTTTATTTTTGCTTAAGATACAATTGTATCTCATCAAGAAGTTACATAAAGCAGCAGCAGCAGCAGCAGCAAAAACTGCTGCCCAAAGGGAGCAGTTACGCAAAGGAAAAAACACTTTCCCCCCCAAAAACAACAACAAAAAACGAGAGTGAAAAACTCACACGATTGTCGACATGGCAAATTGTTTAAAAATAAATGCAAGCAAGCAACAAAAACAGCACAAAAAACTGTGTCGAATTTGAAAATAATCACGCACTAACTGCAGCCAAAAGGCAGAGACACACAGAGCCGGACGGACACACAGCGACAGTGTAGGTATTTGTATCTGTATCTATGAGATACTAATACGGGACTGCAGTCGGTGGCGTTGGCAGAGACTGAGAGTGACGTTTGCCACTGCACTTAGACGCCCGGCGGCTGGTTGCTGCCTGCCTTTTTGGCACGTGTTCAGCAAACCTACGCAGCAGCAGCAGCATCCATGCCACAGCTTCATTTTCTGTGCAACATTCATTTAAGTGCAAACAAACACACAGGAACAACAAATCAGACACCACTCATAATAGAAAATGTTAATTGCTTTTCGTGTCCTTTCTGTCTGCGCACAGTTATGCAATAGCAGGCGTTTTAAAACGCGCACAAAACGCGCCAAAAACGCGTTGACAGCATTTGCAGTCGTAAAAAAGGGATATAAATGTGCGGCATAAATCACAGAATTTAAATAAATAAGTAATATAAAACAACAGCAAACATTCTGCTAAAAGAAAGGCTTCCCCTTTCACTCAGATACATATACATATAGGCACATATATATATAAAAGATATATGTATATGGAAGCTTGGCACACATTTATTGGCCGGTTCTCAAGACATTGTTTATGCCAGCAGCAGCAGCAACAGCAGCAGCAAAATTTATGTTAAATTCTGGCCATGGGGAAAGGGCAGGGGCAGGCCACAACAGCAATCACATCCAACAGAAGCGACAGCAGGCATAAAAAAAACGAAAAACAAAAACCAAAAAAAGCGACTCCCCAAAGAAGATATAAAAATAAAACCCAAAGATGGAAATAAGCCAAAATCCCTAGATAGACGCATAAAAAATCACACCTTTTGGGTGGTTTTACGACTCCCTTCTTCAGCTCGGGGATCGCTGCCAACTGTCGCTCTCCTCCGCAATACAACAAATTATGATTGGACATCATCATCATCATCATCGTAAAAAAAGTAATAATGAAAAGCTGTGTGTGTTTAAGGCCACATAATATAAGCAAAGGAGGTAGATCCATAATTACAGTGATTGCTGGATGAGAAAGCGAAAGTCTCATGCCTGCTCCTGCCTGAAGAGGGAGTACTCTTCGATATAATAGATGGTTCTCCATTTAACACTTCCAGCAAGATCGTTTAACTAGAGTTTTGATTGCATATGTATATCCGTTATAAAACTGGATTATTCACTTAACCCATTTTTAAGTGGCAAACCACTGGTTGGGTTGGTAGGCTATCAAATTAATTTCCCAAACAGCGACATTCAATTCAAAGACCGCCAGCAGAAAAAATCATCATAATGAATGGATCCGAGAAGTGTGGCGGCGGCAGCTTTGGTCAGTGAATGAATTAATTTTATAATAAAAAAAATGAGTGTGTGCCACCGTAGAATGGGTGTGAGAGAGAGCAGAGAACTGCTGTAGAGTTGCTACTAATTTTTCTGACATTTTTTACATATTTAATATCAAAGTTAAATATATTTTTTAGGATTTTCTAATACAATTTTCTGCAGCGAATATTTCACTCTTTACTTTTCCCATTTAACTACTTTTTTCTGTTATTTCTTTGCCATATTTTTAACCACTTTTCTGCTGCTTTCAATCCACTGTTTGCTCTGAGCGGCATATTCCATTTGATAAATGAAACGAAGATCATCTTTTGTAGCCTCTGCGCCAGCAACAGCTTGACAACAAGTCACACAAAAACCAAAGAAACGAAACAGCCAAAACCTAAACATAAATTCAAATTAGCAGTAGTACAAGTATCTGTAGCTGTATCTGTATCTATGGCTGGAGACAACACTAGCTTAAAGGGGGTAGGGAGGGGCTCTAGTCATTGAACTGCTGCCCGACAAAAACTGATTAGCAAATTTCGTTATGTTTTTTTTTTTCAGTGCCAAAATTTATGCGTTTGACAGTCACAGACAGCTGGGGGGTGTAGGGTAGGGTAGGATAGGTATCTCTGGGAAAGTATCTATGGGGGGATATGGAATGGTGGCGACGATAAATCTAAGCCTGTGGAGCTGCGCAACTTAATTAGTTCACGTCAGCCGCTTGGCTTATTTTACAACAAAGCAGAAGAAACTACAACAAAAAACTAAAAACAAAAGCGGGAAACACGCTCTTCGGACATTTATTACATTTGCCAGCACAAATGTTAATTTTTATGTGATTTTTATTTAAGCTTTTATTCGCTTTTTTTACGTTTTTTGTTTGCCTATGCAAATGTCTGCGGCTTTATGCAGTTTGAGATTAATTTATTATAGTAACAGTTGAATTAAAAATGTTGTTGATAGCAGACTAATAAAATAAATATGCTATGGCACATTAACATAAATACTATATATAGTAGCTACTACTAGTATTTCTATAACAAACGCAATTTAAATGTAAACCAGTTTTATTTGTTGTTGTCGAAAGTGAAGGTTTTTTTTTTTTTTTTATTTTTTTTTACTTTTAATTTGTTTTATTTATTTTATTTTGATTAAATTTAATGCGTTTTAGTGGCAGATGATTTATGCCTATTTTCGTTGGCTAAAAAAAACAATTTGCTAATGCTAAAAAAAAATTCGGTTAAGCGGTTTTAGTATTCCCAGACATGGGCTGGTTGGGTGGGGGGTTCCTGTGGTTACTTTTCGGGGTGGGGGTAACCGTAACAAAGTTGTGTTGTAATAAAAACACACACACACACACACAGACGTACGAGTGTTGGTATGTGATAATATATAAAATATTTCAATGCCAAACAGAAAGCGAAAAGCAGAAGATATAAATGATATTTCTATAGTTGGGAAGAAGATACATTTTGGTGTATGACGTTCTTCTTTATTTTTCCTTTTTGGCTTGTTGACACTTGTCACAAGATTGAACGAGAATAAATATGCATATAGTACTGGGTGCTGAGGAAATAAATACTCTATGGAAATACTTAGCCAAAGATTGATGTGCGATGGTGGCATTGCACTGACAACTATAGGCTTATGGCCTATACGAGATGTATCTGCGAAACAGCGGAGAAAGAACTCTCCCCCAGTACCCTCGAGATTCCCCACTTCAAGACGACGACTCACGTGTTTACAAAACAATTAATTTTCTTTAGAAAAACAGAGAGAGCTCTATGCAAGTGTGTGTGTGTGAGTGTGTGTGGAAATTGTAAATGAAAAAGATACCGAAACATAACTCAAAGAAGCTGCAGTTCGAAACGAAATGCACTAATCGATGCTGCACTTCATTTTGTATGGAAAACAACACACAAGAGGGGCAGGAGGAGGAGGGGTAGATCTTACTACTGTTTGGGTGGGGGGGAAAGCACTGCCGCGGGGCAGGAACAAAAGGGGCACGGGCAGGGGCGCTTTTGTGTAATCGATTTGAACCGGAAGCAATTGGATTGCAGCCACGACGGTAGCAGGCAGCTAAAGAAAATCCTCTCAAGATGCAGCTATTTTAAATATTTAGTGCACGAGACACAGCCACACAGATACACACACACACAGAGACACAGAGATACATACACACTCGGATGAGAAAGACATTCAATCACATGCGAGGTGGATGGATGCTAAACAACAAAGCAAATATCGGTCGCTTGAGATATTGACAACAACAAAAACAACGAAAAACAACATAGAGAAAACAAAAAAAATGTATCTCAAAGATACAAGCGATTTGCACGCAGCAATCAAGCAAGAGAACATGAATCTGTTCGATCTGTGGCAAAGTACGTGTATCTTTTGGCTATTGTTAGATACAAGAAGCGATCGATGCAATGATCGATTTCTCAGATGATGAATCAACACCAAGAAAAAGGTAAAAAAAGTAGATTTAAAAAAGGCCTTTAAAGGCTTACAAATCATCTATAGTTTATGGTTAAAAAATAGTTTAAAATCCATGCAGAAAATATATCAAATTTAGCACTGAAAATCTAAACAAAAGTAGTTCAAACTATAGCTAAAGTTTGCCTAAATATATCAAATTTAGCACTGAAAATCTAAGCAAAAGTAGCTCAAACTATAGCTAAAGTTTGCCTAGAAAATCATTATTAAAGCCTCTTAAAACGTATCTAAAATGTTCCCCATGTACTCCATACATTTCTGTATATTTATTACTTTCAAATATATCTGCAGAAACATCAAAAAACCACAGCCAGCGTATCTTTTACGTTGTCTCAAATGTATCTCATGTATCTCGCTGGCCATTAGCACACTCATCTCCCACACATTTTCGCGCACATTTATTGCAGTCTAATTAAAAGTCACGCACTTTACGTGCGAAAATTCAAATAAAAACTAAAAAAAAATAAACAGAAGAGTGCCCAAAAAGAGTCAAGCAAAAATTCAAAGACAACGCGTCGTATTAGTAATGTGACAGCAGAGATTCTAAGCAACAAAAAAACTACAACAACTACAAGCAGCAATTGCGTCTAGGATATTTTTAAAATGCGTCAAACAACAACAACAAAAATACAAAAAAATAAGCAACAAAAGAAAAAAACCAAAACAACAACAAACTTAAAGAAAAATACGCGACGATTTTCTCTACTTTTTTTTTTGTTGGTTTCTTTTTTAGGTTTTGTTTTTTTAACCTGAGGGGTGTACCTAAAACTGTGGCCATATATGTGTGTATGTGCGTGTGTGTATCTGCACTATAGTATTAGTATGTTGTCGCCGCTAAATGTATGCCGCACATTATGTGGTCTAGTGTTCACGCTTCATTAAAACAAACGCTGCATTTTTTTTTTTTTTTTTTTACCAAGTTTTCCCGCATTTTTTAATGTGTTTTTTTTGGTACTTTTTTTTACGTAGTGTTTTGTCTTTTATTTGCTTTTTTCTTTACTTTTAAGTTGAGTTTTTTCTTTTGGTTTTTCTTTACTTTTAACTTGAGTTTTTTCTTTTACTTTTTTACGAGCTGCACAACATTCCATGCCGCCTTTTGTGGCCAAAAAAAAGAGCGAAAAAAAAGCGCAAACTATTTACGCACTTGCCATAAAATCATAAAAATTTTTTTGCGTGCGATAAGCCTTTATCTATGACCTATGATCGGTGTGCATATATTTGAAACTTTTTGCCACAACCGAAACCATCAATCAAGCCACCAATTGGGCGGCGAGTAAATGTGTCACAAAAGGCCCAAGCGAAATGTTACCCAACAAAAAACGCAGCCACCATCAGCCAGAACTGAATGAATACTAAATGGAACTGCGACTACGAATGCTAGGAATCCGAGTATATTTGATGATTGAGCCCTGGCTTTATGACAGCTCAAATCAAGCATAAAAACACGACAGTCCCTCGGGATGGATTCTTGCCATTTTATGGCCCCAAAAAAAGTGAATTTAATTTCAAATTCAATTAATTTGAAATAGCTCCCCGAAATACAATACAAATTTATTAAATATTTCCTAGTTTGTAGTTGTTGTGCGAGGCAGCTAAATTATTTATGGGCTACCATTTTTATGGTTCGACTTTTCACTTAGTGGATCCACTCACTCACTCATTGACGTAGTCCGTATAATTTGTTGGGGCTATACTAAAAATATTTAATCACTCTTTCGTTTTTTTTGTGTGGTTGGGTTGTGTGTGCCCTTGGTGGCAGTAAAAATTTACTTAATGAAAGTGTGTCGCAGGGGAAAGGGTTAAAGGGCAGGGAGGAATCTTCGAATACGTAACACTTTCAGTGTTATGCCAAATATTAGTATACAAATATTAATTAATTCTAAATAAATCATTATACATTTAAAATTTGCTTGAAATAAATTCTCGAAAAAAATATCTAAAATATTTCTCACCATTAATAGCATCTATAAATCTATAAATATGTGTATCCCACTCTAAACTGATTTAAGCACTCGATGAAAATGGCTCACCTGCTCTTGCCCCACAATTCATTCACTTTTTTATAGAACATTTTGCCGCACCCCCCCTACCTCTGCCCGCCCCTTCTTCCACTGCTGTCAAAACTATGATCCCCCGGCATGTGATTAGCAGTTGTTGAACCCAACGCACACATACACACACATGCGTGCCATAAACGCAAATTCGCACAAAACACACACACATGCAGACAGAGGCAGACACAGCTTAGATAATGGCACTCAGTGTTAGATAACAGTCAACAGCCGGCAGGCAGGCAGTCAATTTATAGGACAAAAAACTGCACGCGCAGAAAAACAAAAAAAAAAAAAAAAGGTGCAAAAAAAAAGTGAAAAAAAAGTGAAATAAAAGTTTGCCAAATGAGATTAAAAAGCGCCTGCGTACGTTTGCAGATACACAGATACGCACCGAGAGAGATACGCACTGCTCTAGAGATACAATCTGCTATAAATATAAATTTATATAAATTTTTAGCTTTTATTGGGGGAGTAGTAGGAGGTTGCCCCCTCGTAGTAAGGTCGCAAAAATATTTTGCTGTTTATTGTTTATTTTTTTTCGCAAAAACTAAATTTTATTTCAACTTAATCTGCTGATAGTTAATCGTGGTTACTCTATAAATTAAATTTAATTTGTTTTGCGGCTAGAGTGCATACGGATTAAGATATGCGCGATAAAGCAGCTCCCATCCAAAGGTGTTGAAATAGTATAATCGAAAAAAAAAAAACAAAATATGAATCTAATTCGTGCCAATTAGCAGCCGGCTAATAGAAAAATTTGTTTTTCTGCCAATTTCCTCTTTCGAGCGGCCATTTGTTTGTTGGTTAATTTTTTTTGAGATGAACTTATTTTGTATTTGCATAAGTCATTATTTAATTACTTTCTCCTGGCAGTCGGATGGGTTCATTTATTTAAATTTAAATACACTTATTTGCTCGGCTCGCTGCCAAATAACCAAACAAAATTTTTCCATTTTATTAACAAGAAGGAGAGGAGCGAATGAAAGCCAATGAAAAAGTCAAGGAACTTGCACTAAAAATTTTATCTAAAAAATATATAGAAATATATACGAATCCCCCCTTGGAATATTAATTATTGTTTTAAACCAAAACGACACTGAGAACTCAAAAGTCATTTGTTCAACAAATATTTAAAATATTTGGCAATATTTCTACAAAAATATTTCCAAACATTTTTTCTACTAAAAAACTAAAATTATGTAACAGCATTTTGTACATTTATTTTTACGCACCTTTTTTTTTATGTTTATTTATCTCTTTTATTTTTCAGTTGTTGTTTTTGTTGTAAGTGAGTTTTACGATTCTTTATTTTTTAACGCGTTGCTTGCTGGTTTCTCTTGCACTTTGCACACTTTAAACAACAAATTTGCAAGAATTTTATTAACTACAATTCAACATTTTTCTTGCAATCTTTCAATTTTCTCATTTTCGAGACAGATCAGATTAGATCAGATCAGATACACACAGAACACTTGTATACTACCAACGATTTTCAATATTTTTGCAATTCAAACTCAATACTTCGAAATTGAACTTTTGTTTGCTTCAGTGTCCGCATCGGATAGCACAGAAATTTTCACAAAAATGCGGAAAAACCCGGAAGACGCGATAACGCAAAAACGCGAACACGCGGCAATTGGTAGATCGATCGATTGATGAATATTGTTTGAAAAATATTCGAAAATTTTTTTTTCGGTTCGGACTTCGAGTGCTACTGCGACTGCGGAACCCTCCGCTTCGTTGTATTTTTGTTGCCGCTTCGGCCGGCGCTAGTCAGAGACTGAATTGTGTTTCCCAAGCGTATTTATTCCACAGTGCTGCCGCCGCTGCTGCCGCCGCTGCTGCTGCTTGCTGCCTTCGTGCGTGTGCGCTTCGGCTGCCCGAGCGAACGGGTGTCGCATGGCGAACCGGAAAGAGACGAAAGAGAGAAAGGTGGCGGAGAGAAAGAGGCACGCTAAGGCTAAGGGAGAGGAGGATGCCTCAGCGTAAGCGTAGTCTACTAGTGGGTGGGTGGATGGATGTACGAAAAGAAAGACAAACATTCGTAGGATTGATAGTTCCGCGTCCATCGTGTCTGGATTTTTAGGGCGAATCAGAAATCAGGTAAGAGCACATATCACAGATTTACTCGGCTAAGTATGTGTGTGTGTGTGTGTGTGCGAGAAAGTGTTAGGATGGTAAATGATTAGGTTAGGGTTCTTTTCCTTTTTTTCTGTGCAGAGTTCTTTCATTGGTTTATGGGATTTTTGTAGAATTTATTTGTGCATAAAAACCGATTTATTATACTGAATAATAGAGAACGGGAAGGACTTATTTAAACAATTTTAATAGCGTAGAAAACAATTGCAAAGCATCCTTATTTCGTTCTATTACTAACCTGAAGCTATAAATATCATTCTGTAGCAATCCCGTTACACTTATGATACCATTCTATGAGCATACCCAGAAACCTATCGAGAATTCCTACTAAAACCCTTGCCAAGAGCCTCTAAAGCATAAACCTAACCAGCAATCATTCAAAAACCTTTCCCAAAACCTCACTTAGACTGTTCTTAAAACTTTAAATCCTAAACCATACTTTAGCTATTCAGAATCCAATCCAACAAGCCACCAACCCATGCCCTGTTACCAAGCAAATCTTTTACTACAACCATATGGATCCCCCTGTCACGTGCCATTTCCCCCACTGACACTACAGGGTGTATGAGTGTAAGGTGCGCGATTGCAGTCATTGCATGTGTGTGTTACTTTGAGGGGTGGGATGGGTTGGGTTGGGTTTTCGATTGCTTGACTTTGGGTCTCTGAATTGGGTTTGTTTGTTGTTGCCCCGTTGGCGTTTGTGCTTTTTGGCGCGTAGACCCCGACGACGCTCCAGTGGGGTCTACGTACGTATTTCGCCAGAGTACGTTGATTTGCACGATTTTCCAACCTAACGAACAGGCACAGACACACAGACACAGTCCCAAAGTGCAGCCGACGACAAACAGAACCCAAAAAGCAAGACCTGCATTGTTTATGGGGAGCTACGTACGGGGAATATCGCTAATGAGTCAGGTCGGAC
The DNA here is from genome assembly GCA_009664405.1 of Drosophila bifasciata. Lineage (NCBI taxonomy): Eukaryota > Metazoa > Arthropoda > Insecta > Diptera > Drosophilidae > Drosophila > Drosophila bifasciata. The sequence goes on along the minus strand of CM019044.1, from coordinate 43,116,840 downwards.
CCAAAAGCCTAATCGGCATAGTTGGATTGTGTGTTCCGATAAGCAAACAGCAATCAGGCTTTGACCAACTCATTGATCTATTTTCTGCAACACCAAAAAGTATTTTTGGTTACTCGTAAACGTGGGTCAAAGTGTACTTTAAGTCTTAAGACTCTTTCTATTTATGCACAAGACATACCCTATCTTATCGCGCATTGCCTAAAGGCGCTTATACTATAGTAGACAAAAGTCACATGGGTGATTCCGAGACCCACTTTTTGGTGCAAAATATTATATACATTGAACTTGACAATGTCCGTTGAGTGCTATACTTCTGTATTGGTATTCGCGTGGGCAGTTCACGTCACGCCTGATGACTACGTCAGCGTTACGTAGAAGCGGGGGGCACTATCTAGCGATAAGGCTAAAGATAAACGAATTTGGGAACTCTGTTTTTGTTGGCATTCTATGGGCAAATATAAGGGATTCTTCGAAGGTAATCAAGGTAGAGGTTTGATGGGGTTTCCCTTAGCAATAGAAGAGTTTTTGGGTAGCTTAAGGAGTTCGAAAAATTGCAAGAAGTATCTATGCAGAATTACTGTTATATAAACTACATAAAGGCTTTCTCTTAAGTAAATAAAGAATGCTTCTAGAACATATTAAATGCCATTATCCTCTCTGTATTCTACTCTAAGTACATCTGTTTCAAACCCCAATTCCAAATATCTTTTCCTTCACTCTTCAAGTCTGAAGTCTTTCAACTTTCCTTAAGTGTTTCAGCCCCTAAGGGTGGTGAGGGGCTGCTGCTGCTCCCCACACAAACAATTAACTCAATTAAGTTTCAACGACAACATTTGTGTGGCTCCTCGGGAATTTCTCGCCTTCGAGATGTGCAGAGCACATGCCAAATGTCCCTGTCCCTACTCTAGCCATGCCCTTGGCCTTTCATTTTCCTTCCAAAACCCTCCCTCCCTCCCTGGCTAGAGGGTGACCCTATAAATAACCTACGACACAGGCTGTGCGTGCGGCTCCCCCGCAGTTTTCAACCTTTTGACTTTGTTGATCTTAGGCATAGGCATAGCCACCACCGATTATCCTTTAGAATGCAGCCACCAGACAATTAAAATGATTAATTAAGGAGCAGCAGCGGCAGGACATTTTCGGGCTAATGACTTAATTAACCCCCCCGCACACCGCACCCCGCCACAGTTGAGTGTTTTCAGCTTAATGTAGTCGCCTCAGCACAGCAGCGAAGAGAGTGAAGAGAGTGTGGGGAGATGGGCCTACCCTTTGACCCTTTTTCCACGTAAACTGCAACTGTCGTTCCTCCTTGGGCCTTCCGCAAGATGTTTAATTAATTAAATTTAAATTTAAAAAAAAAAAAACAAAACCGTAGCCGAAACGAACCGAAAATGTGGCAAGTGGCATGGCGAGGTGTTTGCCACAGCATTTAAATATGTGAAATAAATGAGGCAGCTGCAGCTGCAGTCCTCTCTGCCGGACTTCCAGTCCCAGCGCGTGTTGTGCGCGTTTCTCGCGCGTTTTAAAACGCGCCAGTGGCTGCTCCAGGGTTGTCGGCTTTTTTTTCTCTTGTCTACAGCAATGTATCTAGTAGATCGCTTATCTGCGCGTTTGCAATTGTTCCATTCGCGTCGCGTATTCAATTACAAAATACATTGTCATGTCCGACTGTCAGTGGACATGATTTTCCATTGGGTATTCGATTTCTTACACTATATATATTTCTTTTGTTTTTGATATGAATCTGCCCATCAATGTTTGATCCATAGTGGAGCATCGCTTGGGCATTGGTATGCCAAACAAAAAATGCATTAGCAGCCCATTAGGCCACTTACAGATACGCAAAGTATCTGTATCTGTAACTGCAACTGCAGCCAGTAGAATAATTTATGTTAATTTAATTGTAATAGTTAACTGTCAGCAAATGGCGACGAACATGCAGCCAGCCGTCAGACAGCTCAACTCAATTCAAATCGAATCGATTTCGAATCAATTAACAACCAATCTGAAGCCAATCTGCTGGCCTGTCTTTTGTCTTTAGCCAGCAACAAGTTGTTTGGCTCTTTGCATACGAAAAAAACATGATTAACCCTTAAGGCGGTAGTGCAGAGAAAATATGGAAAAAACTTTGAAATATTTATACTAATTTTATTTAATTAATAAAGTGGAAAAACCTTAGATTTTTTGAGTATTAAAAGCATTTATAGGCGTTCTTTGGTTGGTATGATTTTTTGTAAATAGAAAAGCCTACAGGAAGTTATTTCCTTCTGATTTACTACTAGAGATCTCCCAGTGAGACTTATGTGTAATATATTTTAGAATCAAGAAGATGGTAATAGTCATGACAGTTACACTCTGGCAATCCCTTAAACATATTTTGTACCTTTTTTCTATATTTTTTTAAGACTAAAAAACCATTCAAGATCACTCTTTTCTCCCTCTCTTTCTCTTACATTTTTTTTCACCACATTTTTGAATAGATTTAAATTCTATAATGCATCTATTATTCTATCTATAATTGTAACTATTTCATAGTCTTCTCATTCATCTATTAATTGCATTAAATATTAATAAATATATCTATAAAATATATAGATAGATATTAACCCAAGGGGTTAAAGCAAATGCAAAATAAATGATCCAAAGTGAAATGTTGCTGTTGTCGCCAGCAGGTCGCCGGGGTCTCCATTCGGATTAGATTGAATCCAAGATCCAGTAGTGACTATTCGTATCTGTATCTTTATCTGTATCTGCATCTATATCTGCAACTGTATCTATATCGGTAATGAGAAAAGCGCCAGCTGAGTGATCGATTATGCTGGAAGTGGCACTCCGCCTCTCTAATCATAATAATTGATACGTAAATATTTTTTTTTGTTATAGATTGCAATGCTAATTATGTGAGCCATAAATTACATGTAGTGGGCCTTGAGTTTAACACCCCTGCCCCCTCGCTGGCTGTGATCTATCCGGAACTCATATATAAATCAAAATTCTGGCATTCCAACAACATTTTTTGTCTTGGCTCTCCTCTCAAACTAAAACTAACAAAATTTTGTTTGCAAAATAAACACAAAAATGTTCTTCTGCCCGCTAATATTTTTGCTGCCATTCATCTTGCCACTTGTGTCTTTGTTTTGGCAACAAGTTGGCCTGCCACTGTGCACCTATGTCGCCGACTGGTGGAGCAAATCGAATGGGAAGCGAATGAGAGGAGAGCCTCAAAACAGTATCAGAAATGTTGCAAGCAGGCGTCTATATACTTGACATCTAACAACAATAGCAACAACAACAACAACTAGTAGAGGGTAGAATTTTGTTTGTGGCTAAACAATTTTCGAACCCCTTTTTTGATATCAAAATTTTCATAGTTTTACCAACCCAAAAAAAAAACCGAAAAAATGCCCACACTGGAAATGGCTTTGTTTGTGGAGAACATTTACAATGGAATCCGGCAATGTTTTGCAACTGAAAAGTATAAACAATATATATAGTTTTATCCTATACTAATACCCCTTCCTCCCTCTACAGTGACTACCCCTTAAAGAGCAGCAGCTTTCGTTGTGATGGCGGTGCCGATTGGGTTGGCGCCAATCAGCGACGCTTTCGTTGCTATCACTCTGAAACCAACTCTAGATCCAGATCCACATCTACATCCAGATGCAGCTCCTCTTCCGATTTGTCGCTCTCTGAATTTGTGGCCTCCACGGACTACATACTGCAACAGGAGGAGCAGGACCAGGAGTCTTGTGCCCAAACGCTGTGCAGCATGCAGCCAGTGGACTCGCGCTACCAGCTGCATGCCTCGGCCTCTGGTCTGGCTGCTGCCCTGCACCATGGGCAGTGTCAGCGCAAGATATGGCAGCTGCAGCGACGCAGCCTCATGGAGAATGCCAGGGAGGTGATTGGCATACAGTGTGCCTGCTGGTGGAGCAAATACACGCCCGATCTGCGGACACTGTCCGTGGACTCCAGTCTGGATTTTCTCGCCCGCAAGCTAACCTCGGAGCAGCGACAACCAAATGAGCCGGAGCCAGAGATAATGGTTTATATACGCGAATTTGTGAATCTTTGCCGTAGGGTAAGACACAGAGAATCTAGCTATAGTTCCCTTAATTTCCTCTACCTTTCTGTTAGATCTTTCAAGCCGCAGATACTGTCATCTCTGATGCCTTGTGCTTCAAGGCCTCCTCCTCAGCCTCGCTGGATGTGCTGAATATCAATGAATTAATACCCGATCTGAACAGTGCCCTCATTCAGTATTTGCTCAGTCTTGAGGAGCCCACCGATAGCAATAGTTTTTAGCAATAAATACAGAAAAAATGACGAATTTATAGCACACTTCACGCCCACCCCCAAGCTGGCAATGATCGTAAAGAAGAGTGCAACTGATGGATGGAATCACCAGCAAAAGGAAAAACCCGTTGGCAGGTGCTTCAAGCTGGATAGTTCGAGTGGCTCCAACACCAGACACCACAGAGATTCAGATGGCGATTCAGATGCCGATTCATGAGTCCGATTCATGAGTCAATTCTTGTACAAACTGGCGCCTTCTTTTAGCCCATTTCGAATGTCATCATCAACTTCCCCACTAAAAGAATTATGAGTGCGGCACATGCAATGATTCGAACTGAATCTGAATCTGAATTTGTATCTGTATCTTGTTCGAGGTTTTGCATTCCTTTGGTGCGGGTGCTGGTGACAGCTAAATGAATCGAATCTCATTTGGTTTTTGCCAAAATATTTATGCATTCTCGCATTGACTTTGGTTTCGTTTTTCGTTTCGTGGTGTGTGTGTGTGCCACGCCCCGTAACTTTTTTTTGCAAGCTTTATTTATGAGAGGGCCACCAATGAATCAAAAGAAATCTGTCAAACAATTTTATGACACTTTTCTGACGCCCTCTCACTGTCGTGTCTCTACCAATGTCGGTTCTGTCTCACTGTCTGTCTTTCTGTCTCTCAGTCAGTCTCTCTGTCTGTCTGTTTGGTGGAGCCGTTGACATTTTAATTTGGCAGCCATCGATGGCAATTTAATAAATTTGTTGCCTGATTTTAATTGGGTTTTTTGGAGCACTGTTTGTGCCGCCTGTGTTGAGCAATTGATGAGGGTACCCCAAAAAAAAGCGAAGGGCAATACACACAACCCTGAACTAGGTAATGAAAAATGGTAGAGTCAAGGGAAATATTAGAGCTAAAGGAGCTATATTTAGAGTAGTATCTCTAGAGAAGTTTGGTTAGCATTTCTGACTCTTATATTACTTCAATCATAATGAAACTTAACATACGCAAAGCTAATAGATGGATGCCTAATTATACCAAATTTCAATATTCTAACTCTAAAACTAAGCACACCACACCATTTGTATCTAAGCTACCCAGAGAACTACAGCCCCAAAAGCGCAACTCTACTTTAATCTATCCACCAATTCGAAGCTTAAACTTTCCCATCTTATCTAACGAAATTCAAATTTCGAAAAGCTTCTTGTCTTTTGGAACATTCTTCTACACTCTCTGGCTGGGGGGGGTCTCCCACAATCACTCATTGTGTCCCAGGGTGCTCCAGTGTGAGCGAGCGATTCAGTCAATAGATCGCCTTTCATCCCACAATCTACACGGCTCGTAAATGTGAGCAATTTTTATTATTCTTGGTGGACTGGCTGACTGCCAACGAAATCGATATCAATATCTGGGCTATTAACAAAATCAGTGGAACGATCCGGCCCATCGGTCTATGGTCTATCCATCTATCGGTCGCTGTTCTACCGTAAATTTATGGAACTTGCTGGCAATAACAATTAATAAAAAAAAAAAGCATTCCGTAGTCCCAGAGGTTATCTCGGGTTACCACTTCCCAAAAAAAAAGATATCAGAACTTAATCAAAGATCGATCGAGCGACCAAACAGACAGAAGAAAGCATTTAGAGGGGGGGGAGGAGGATTCTCCTTCTTCTGGTATTTCTTTGGGTACCCATTTTGGGGCCACTAGCGCCAGTTGGGCAAAAAAAAAAAAAAAAACCGGCCACTGACCGTTAAAAGTGCAGCGCACAAAAGTTCTATAGAGTCTAGACTGGTTAATCCTTTGTAGATAGATCTTGTCCATGCGATAAACTTGGCTCTATCTGTCTGATTAGTGTGGCCTAATGTGACAGCCAAACGACGTTCCAGTTCCAGTTCCATTTCCACTTCCAAAGTGTATGTGTTCCAGTTGCTTAACTGTAGTTTTGAGTGATGTAATTGGAGCGGCTTCTACTACTTCTTGTGGATGGGCTATGTCCCTGGATGATGACCCAGGGGCAAGGCATAAATCAACATGTTAGGGCGGCCCAAAACCCAAACAGAAACCGGTCCCTCTACCAGCTCTACCTCTCTCCCTCTCTCTCTCTCTCTCTCCTGTGTAGTCCATCCTTAGGTAAGAAGTTGGCACCCTTTTTGGTGTGTCCCCCTTCTACTTCTCGTTTATTCCCGCATGTGCCATTGAGATTTATTGAGATTTGTGATCGCCTGTGTGGTCCCTGCTTCTCCTTTTATTTATTTATTATTACTTTTTTATATTTGTTTAATTGCAACTCAATGAACTTCGAGTGAACTCCGGCACAACAGGTGGGCCCTCCCCAAACCCCAAAGTCAAAACCTTTCTCCAATTGATTGACATTGAACTTTTTTTTTTATATTTTTGTAATGATATCATCTACAACCGATCGAGCGAGCGACTTCCAATGAAATCAATAATCTGATTTCCAGTTCTTCGCCTCGTATATCAATTTCATCGTGTGTACCGTTAAATGAATGCGGCAAACCCCAAAAAGAATTTTGAACCCAGCCCAGGCCCTCTTGAAAATATTACCTAATCGCAGGGCCTAAAGACCACTGCCAGTTCCCCAAAAAAAAGAACACTTTAAATGCCAAACTAATTAACTGGTAAAAAAAAAGAAGAAAAAAAACCGAAAGGGAACCATCGAAAAAAACGAAAGAACCTCCAGGGCCTGACTCTGGGCTGGCGCTAAGCTTCCACGCATATTTTTTCTCTTTATTTCTTAAACTCTAATTGAAACAACTTTATTACCCAAACCAAAAAATATCGAATATATATATGTATATATAAGGCAGAAATTGTGCGTTTTGCCTGCAGGATATTTACAAGAAGGAGAAGGCGTCAACAGGCACAAGTTTTATGCGTGCAAACGTATCTTTCTTTCGTTTGGAGTGGCGCCTCCGCCACAGCCACAGTTCCTCCTCTGTTACTTCTTTTACAACTTTCGCAGGAAATGGTGGAAGGGCTGCATTTAAAAATTGAAACAAATAATTTACGAGCTCATAACGAAACCAGAGAGCGAGAAGGAAGCTGCAGCCGCAGATCAAGTCGCAGGCGCGGGCGACGCTCAGACGACTCCCGCGAGATTGAGAGTTCTTCATGGAGTAAAACCTACTCCTGCCTGCCTGCCAGTCAGAACAAAAAGTGTCAACTATCAGGGGTATACACCTGAGAGGCACACATAGAGAGAGAGAGAGAGGTAGATAGAATAGGGAGGTGGAAGTGTGTATAGAGTTTCCGTCGATCAAATGAAATTGATATGTATTTATTTACCCAGAGAGAATCCAAAAGAGAATTCCAAAATCCCAAAAGAACAGAGAACATTTCTGTTGAATTTTCCATGGTGCAACAGGTTTGTTTTTTGTTCGTTTGATAATTTTATTGTCATTTGTTTTGCCCATAAAATATTTCGACATTTTTATTGTCGATTTCTAGTTGCATATTTGTCATAATTCTTATACTGATTTCCCCCAAAACCAACCGCAACCCAATTGACTCACTTGGCAGAACTTTGGACTTTGTTTAGGAATAAATTTTTCTATCGTTTGCGTAGATTCCCCCCCGGCGCGGCGGTACGCGTCATTGGCAAACATTTTTGGTCATGCAACATAAAAAATCACCCAAAAATACAATAGTTTTGTGCCAAAAATATCTGAGGTTTTGGGCAAATACGTCAAAGGCGTAAAACCGCAACAATTGACGTTGCCAGGATTTTTAATTGGAATTTAGTTCTGGAAATATGTTTTTTTCTGTGCGGTTCTGTGTGGACTTGGGCACGTAGACACATTTTCTAGGAACCAGTCAAGGTATGCATATAATATGCAGATTTGCATTGCCAAACAGGCTTCATTTGGGGATTTTTTTGTTGTTAAATATATTTATCTTTTTCGCATACATTTATCACAAACTGAATTTCAAATTACGCGCTCATAATACCCTCCGGCTAGATGCAACTCTGAGTCATCTGCCGCCATCTGGCAACACTGCTGTCTACTACGTTCCCGTAACCCACTGCGCTTACGTTTCACGTCTTTCTATTTGTCATTCGTTTTTTTATTTTTACACCGAATTTAGTCCGGACGAAAATGGCTAATTTAGTCGCCCGATTAACGGTTAAAACAGGCGCACTAATCACACAACGCAACAATGTGGGCATGGCCGTGTCCAGATATGCCAAATTCTCAAGTGGCCCTATAAATACAGGTGGCAAAAGAACGCGCCGCCTAATATCCCTACTGGGCGGCAGTGCCATTTCCGTGGCGGTTGTAGTTTCAATTATTAAACTCCGTGCTCTGGAAAATACCGTGAATGCAGTGAGCCTGAAAAAACGCATGGTAAATATGTGGCATAAAGAGCCACCCAAAATAATGGGGTGAAAAAAAGTGTAGTGCCTCCTGGTGTGAAAAAGTCAATAATTTTGCGGACGTAAAAAGACTCGCGCAGCTATTTTTAGATTGTGGTATGCGCCGTTACGTTACGCTACTGTGTTGCTTGTTGCGTTGCGTTAAGCTGTCAGCTGTTTTTCGTTGTTTTGTTTTGCTCGCGACATTCGGGCTGCACTAATGTTGATTTTTACATTTTAATTAGCTAATCAATGGTTTAATTAGCTCTGCGCTTTTATTGCCATGTTACTTTCGATCTGTGAGTGCCGCGTGGGTGTGTGTGTGTGTGTGTGTGCAGTGTCCCCCACGTAGATAAAACCAAATATTTGGTTCAGGGTCGTTATCACTCTCCCCCCATCTCCCATTGAGTGTTGTAAGTTGTCGCTTTTTATTGGTATTCATGTTGCTGCGTGTCCAAGTTCAATGAAACAATAGGTAGGGTAGCACCGCAGCTTTACATACCCTAAGAGAGCGGACTAGCTATGCGATATAGTCAATCGATTTTAATCGATTTTGAAATTCAGTATAAAAACAAATAACACCATAACCCTAAAGTTTCATTGGAATATCTATGTATACAAATAAGAAAGTTCCAAGAAAGCGAACGAATAAGCAACCCTCTGCCCATAGGGTATCCAAAGCGACTCATTCAAGCAGCAACATTATCTAACCCGTCATTTGTCAACCTGTTGACATTGTCTCTGGGAGGGAGAGAGAGAGAGAGACACACCGAACGACCCCACCAGACAGACGCTGATGTGCGGTGCGTGCCGCCCTATAGGGGCGATAAGACCCCCTCCGTATACGAGTATTTCTACGATTTGTGGTGTGAAATGTTAATATTTACACGGGTAGGGGGCTGCAATTGCTTATCAGAGCATAGCTTTGGAAGTAGGTGAGAGATAGGATTATATTGCCAAGTACTTTGTATGGGGTTTTAGGGAGGGGGCATTAGTCATGCTAGTGGGGTAGGGGAAACCCTCTACTGATAGTGGGGGGAATGCCATTCAAATTACACCTGCAAAGCTAGCAAACAGTCCCATGAAAAGTTTGTTCTCATAAGCCAGTATTTTGGGTAAAGATTTCAATAGATTTTCCGCAGCAATTCTTTGATGTTCAATACCTAATTTGCTGCATTTAAATCTTTAAATTTCACACCAATCCCCACCAATGCCTGGCGATTCGTTCATAAGTATCTCAAGATCAAAGTACTCACAATGCCACATTGTAGTAGTAGGTGAGTGCCACAGATTCATGCCATGAAATCATGCCATGTGCCACACACCTTGAAAAATGCATTACCAGTGAGTGAGTGTGCCACAGCAGCGGCTCGGGGGAGATATATGATATGATATGATGAAGTGGCAAAGTAGTTATGATACGCTACGCCCACGCACCTGCAGGCTATCCAAATGTTCTCCTCACACTCCTGCAGCTCTGTATGCTGACAGAGTGCCAGTTACTGATAAATTTATCTATCAATCGATCTGGTTACTGGATTTGATACACCCACAGGGTCCCCTGGTACCCCCCTCAATGCCAGACGCAGGCGTGGCCTGAGCTTCAATCCGGAGTTTTTGGATTTTGTATTTTGGATTATGGTTTGTCCCTGACATGTGTTTGTTATGACAACTGCGCCGACGACGACTGCGCCTGATGATGATGATGAATGAGTTTTAATTGTTTGCCTATAAAGCCAGCGCCTGCAGCCCATATCGAATCTCTCTCTCCTTGTGCTGTAAACTCCCCAGGTCCACCAGCACAGTGGTGCCAAAGTCATGGAAAACTAAGAAAGAAGCTGTGAAATAAATAAGCAGATATTAGAGTAGGGTTTTTAGGGATAAAAAAGGTGCAAAATGTTAAGGAATTAGCACAAAATATTCCTTTGAAATATGCTCAGCTTTTCCAATTTCTCTGAATGTTCCCTTGAAATATTACTGCCTTTTACTGCCCCCAATCTTTGTCCTATATCCCTTAGTTCTTACTGAATTTTCTACTACTACTACTGTTCCTTCCGACTGCAGCCTGCAGAATGCTCCCCAGGTCCACCAGCAGAGTGGTGCTGAAGTCATGGAAAACTAAGAAAGAAGCTGGGAAATAATTAAAGGAAATATTAGAGGAGGTTTTAATGTTAAAAGACGTTCAAAATGTTAAGTATTTAGCACCCAAATATACCTTTGAAATATTCGCAACTTTTCTTTACTTTTTTAGACCAATTTCTGTGAATGTTCCCTTGAAATATTACCGACTTAAACACCACCCAATCTGTCTTCTATATCCCTTAGTTCTTACTGAATTTTCTAAGCTTGAAATTTATATATTTTCGAATCCATTTCAAACTACTGTTCCTTCTTGACTGCAGCAGCCTGCAGAATGATGTCAGCTTTTGGGCTTTATGAAGAATTGTATCTGTGGTGCCTGGCTCTCGGTGTGTTTTGGTTGTTTTCGTTCTTGAAGCGTAGGCGTGGCCTGCTGCTGCTGCTGTTGCACATGTCTAACATTCAAATTGGGCTTTGTTCGGGCATTCGGAGATTGAATGAGTGTCTGTGTGGCACAGGGTACTCCTGGGAGAAGGAGGAGGAGTTGGTGGAGTAGAGTTATGGCCTGGGAGTTGTCTTTGCACCACAAATAAAATACAATTGAGTCACGAGACAGGGTCTAGATTACTTATATTTTGTGTATTTTGTGGGTGGCATTAAATGTCAGATTTATTGGGATGCGAATGAGAATGAAGGAGGGATGACACCCTCACAAAATGTTCTCAAAATCAATTTGACACTTTATTTGCCAAAGGCACAACGTGGGAATCCTGTTGTCTGTCCCAAGTTTGATCGTTCAAATTGGATTTAAATGCAAAAAGATCTACCAAGCAATGATCCGCAAAACCGGATCAAATTAATATTTCTGAGAGCAGAGTTGCAGGCTACCCACTGGGCAGGCATTAATCAAAACGTCACCAGAGATTGGAGCAGAGCCTCGCAGCAGATTGCAAAAGTCGAAGCTTTTGTTGCCTTTGTGACCAAGCGGCGGAAATATCGGTTGTTTCGTGGTGCGATCCAATCATTCCATTGATTTATTTCAATTATAAGAGAAGAGTTTGCCGCCGTTCGGGCCAGGCCAGGCGGCATATTAAGTTACCTTTATCATCCTTTTCGATTTGGCTCTGATTTAATACTAAATCCATTTCCATTCCCCTTTTGCAGCGCGATGATACGGAGCTGGAAAATGTAAAGCTTACGGCTAGGGAGCGTCGCTTCATCAAATTTGCCTCCGTGGAGTTCGACGATCAGTTGTATATGACGCCCCAGGATTTTCTAGAGTCTGTGGTAGAACAAGAGCCCAGGCGTGAGTTCTACTAGAATACATTTTTGTACATTTTCCTACTAACTATTTCTGCCTTTTAAAGCACGCCTAAAGCGCCGCCAGCTATCCAGCGAAGAGGTGGACAAATACAAGGAGAACACACCCGCACTGAAGAAGGGCTCCACGCGATTGTTTCGCAATTTGAGGGATAAGGGCATTGTCTCCTACACGGAGTATTTGTTCTTGCTCTCCATACTCACCAGTAAGTGGATTCATGGTTTAAACATTTCAAATATCAACTTTAATGTATATTTTTGTAGAGCCCAAATCTGGTTTTCGCATTGCCTTCAATATGTTCGACACGGACGGCAATCAGCGTGTGGACAAAGACGAATTTCTAGTGGTAAATAGTAGTGGTGCTACACCTGCTAGCCCGCCCCCCACATTTATGGGTTCTTTCAATTTGATTTCCTTTGATTTAATTATAATTTGTAACTTTTATTCATTAGATAGTTTCCATTTTGGCTGGCGCCTTTAAAGAGAATCTAAATGTTGATCCACAAACCAAGCAAATTGTAAGCATTTATTTTTACGTTTGGCTTTCATTTAATTTAAGTCTATTATTTAAATATTTATGACAAAAATCGTTTAAGCCAGCCCTAGGGCAATGGAAGTAAGCTGCACCACAAACCCCACTATAAATTTAAGCTATAATTTCTATTTATGTTTAATTTGCAATCTAATTTATTTGTTAAATCCTCACATATATCTTCCTACTCCCCAACCAAATCGTGCGTTAGCTATCGCGTTTAGTGTCCTATGAGCAGAGGGACCTGCAGAAAAGCCGTTTGCCCCTGGTTAAGAAGGGTTTTGTAAGTGGGAGCATAATACATATCGTATAAAAGTTTGTTTGGCTTCGCTGCAAGCGCAAAAATATGCCAAAAATTCGCACAAGTCCTGCGTTATGTGTAGAAGCTTACCTTGTGTTACGTTACGTTACGTTTTGTTTAAATTTGTTATACGTTTTCTTTAAATTATAGTTCATATTTCTTATATGTATATTGGCTTTTGCTTTAAGTTGAATTTTGTTGTTCCCCTGCGCTTATCGTTTTTCTTTTTTATACCCCAAAAATCAATTAAAAATCCCACCAAAATCCACACTAAAACCACCTAACTTTTCTTCTCTCTAAAACTACAACCCCTCCAATACAAATCCCCACTATATACGCCGGCATGTACATACATACATATACCCAGATGGAGCGCATATTCAGCGGCGCTTGGAAGGAGAAGCACGGCGAGCAAGAGTCCCAGGAGCTCGAGCATGAAGTGCCACCCGTTGAGGTAAACCACCCCCAGCATGCCAATACCCAGAGAGAGTGTGACTAACTAGCAACCGAACTTATCTAGCTGTTTTTTGCTAATCGTACTATCTTTTAAACATTTGCTAGAAGAACTATGTGAACGATGGCGAGGGACTGCAACGTCGTCATGTGGTGGCCACCACATTGCAGCTGCATTTCTTTGGCAAACGCGGCACGGGCGTCATCAACTATGACAACTTCTATCGCTTCATGGACAATCTGCAGACAGAGGTGCTGGAGCTGGAGTTCCATGAGTTCTCCAAGGGCAACAGCATCATCAGTGAGCTGGACTTTGCCAAGATACTGCTGAGATACACGTATCTGGCCACCGATGAGTACGATGTCTTTCTGGAGCGACTGCTGGAGCGTGTGAAGGATGAAAAGGGCATTACGTTTCATGATTTTCGTGACTTTTGTCATTTTCTCAACAATTTGGATGATTTTACCATAGCCATGCGAATGTATACACTGGCAGATAGGGCCATATCAAAGGGTGGGTGGATGTAAACTTTCCTCTCTATAGAAACTCATTTGATTTGGTTCTTCTTGCAGAGGAATTCTCACGCGCTGTAAAGATCTGCACGGGCTATAGCCTTAGTCAGCATTTAATTGACACTGTCTTTGCCATATTCGATGCGGATGGCGATGGCCTGCTGTCCTACAAGGAGTTCATTGCCATTATGAAGGATCGCCTGCATCGCGGCTTCAAAGTAAGTGGTCGTTTCTTTGATTACAACGAGGCTCTGGATGCCTACGATGAGCCCGATTATCCCATATTTGCGGCCTGGCGACATCGCGTCTGCCGGCATCTGGACTACTTCATTGACAGCGATGCGCTTTGGCACTAAACTAAACTATTAATTTAAATCACTCGTTTAGTTTGTTTTTGCATTATAATCGAATTTCCCCACCTGCTCTAATCTCACTGTTACTCATTTTTGTGTGTGCCTGTAAGCGTTTTGTTTAGCTCTAAGCTTAGTTAATTCTATAATTTCGCCTAACAAAAGCACATTTAATTTTATTTTTAATATTAATTTTAATCTCCAATTGGCCAGACAATCATTAAATTCTGATTTGCACAAGAAATTTGATTTTTATTTGTTTTGTTTGCTGCCAAAAAAAAAACATTCTAAAAAATGTAAGAAAATTCGTTAATTTGTTATAGTTTTAATATATGTTTTAACCACCCACATTTGCGATTCATTTAGGCACCTTTGTTCAGATTTTTAGCTGCTTATATTTTCTTTACCCTTAGCAAGAGGATGTTCCAGATTTAGATGAACGTGTCGAGCTATCGCTTGAATCGCTCGAGCCCCAAGCTGCAGCGAAGGTCAGTGGGTGCCGTCGAACCCACGTAATCTTTTTTTTCTTTCACTTTTGCTTTTATCTGCTGCTCCTCCAATCTCACTTGTGTGTCTCCCCCTCTCAATTTTCACTTTTCCGTTTTGTGTGCTTCCTCTGCTGTTCTTAAACTAATTCTCAAACTAAACACTTCCTTACAGTCCGTGGCCAAATCCGAGGGTTGGGATGCCTTCAGGTTCTGTGTGCGCCAGGAGATGAAGACCTTAATGAAATCCTCCAACTAAGGATTGGATTGGAGGGTATCTATGAAACATCTACGCCAAAGTGAAACAATACAAAAACAAATTCTAGTTATCACAAATTTTTCTTCTAAAGAAACAAAATCTCTTGTATAGAAATTACTTTTAAAAATTATCTTTGTTAATGCATCGAATTATTTATGAAATTTGTTAAACATTTATAGCAAATATTGTTCAAATCCCCTTTCCTTTTGTTATATAGCATAATTAATAAATTGTTGTTTTTTTTTCACGTTTTTTATTACATTTTTATTTAGTTTTTCATTTTTGATTAAGATTTATAAAGACTTTGCTAGAAAATGCATTCAGATAAAATTCGCATAAAGGGGAATTGTCATTTCCCCCTCTTTCTTTTCACTTTTCTTTTCTCTAGTCAAAAATTTAATACTAGAATTAAATATTCTGCTTGTCTGGGAGGGTGGTGTGGGCTGCCGCTGCCTGCCTGGAAGTACAGCAGGGGCTGGGACTGGGGGGGTTCACTTAACTAATGCATAAATATAAGTATCTAGATAAGTAGCTAATCTAATATAAAAACTCCAACTCGGTATTTGTCTAGATCATTTGCTGCGCACTCGGGTGCATTTTACATTATTAAATATATCTCAAAAAAACAGAAAAAATAAAAATTATCACAGTTAAATTGCGTGCATTCCGACAGATACGACGGATACACCCTAACTATACATACAACTAACTATATCATTATTAACATTATGCTTCTCACTGTTAACATTATCTATCGTTTGCTGGTATACAAAATATATATAGTTTCTCATTCGAACATTAATTTTTTGTCGTTTGCTACTACTGAATTATATAGGGAATTGGTTTTGGAATAGTTTTCTCTCTGCATATACACAAATTGCACAAAATATTGCTAAAAAATATAATATATATTATATTAAACTAATGAATAAATGATAAATAAATGATTTATCTGTGTGTGGCCTAGTCCTGCGTTGTGGGCGGCAATGTCCAGCTCACGTACTTCTCCTTCTCCTGCGTGTCCTTGTAGTTGCTGCGATTGGTCGACGCCTTTGAGCGACGGAACTTGAAATTGGCAAACACATCCCGCTTGGGATCACCGCCCACATCCACTGCCAGTGGCTGCTCTAGGTTCCGCTGCAGTCCCACGCCCGAAATGGGCAGCTCATCGCTGGCCTTGCGAAAGTTATACGCACCCTTGCGCTGCTGTTGACTGGCCGCGGATGGCGGCGTCTTCTTGGGGCTGCCCATCTTTGGCAGCGGCTTGGGATCCCGCATCAGCAGGGGAAACAGCGCATCGTCGGCATCAAAGTACCAGGGACGCGAAAAGTGATAGCCAGCACTGTAGTACGGCTTGAATATGGGCTCATTCGAGCAAATACTGAAGGCGTGATAGGCGTGCGAGATGAGCTGCGGGAAGCGATCCACCCAGTAGTTGGTGAACTCGTGCGGTATGCAGCCGAGCATCTCCTGGGCCGCTGGCGTCAGCTCGTGATAGTGATGCTTCTTGTTGCGCAGCGCCCTCAACAGATCCCTCACACTGGCGCCCATATAGCCGCGATACTTGCGCAGATCGTCCGTGATCATGGGATCCAAATGCTCATTCCAATCATCCAGCACCACAATGCGGCCATTCTTCTCCAGAGATTTGAGCGGCTCTGCATGGAACTGCAGCTTCTCCACGCGATCGCTCACGTCCTGCAGGAAGGAGAGCATTTTGGGCTCATCCCAAAACAAGGGATGATTGCCAATGCAGCGTGCGGGCGGACGCGACTGCGGATCCTTGTGTATCATGTCGGAAATTAGTTGCTCAGCAAGAACCTGCAGGAAAGAAGCAACAGATTAATAAGGAGAATGCTGCAAGGAATGTATTTGCGCTGCTTACAGTCTTGCTATTGTCGCTAGCGTCCTCGGAACGCAGCTTCGACAGATTATACTCGTGGGAGAGTATGTTGGCCTGACGCTTCAGATTGTCCCCAAAGGCATGATGGCCGCCACTCAGGACATAATAGTAGACACAGCCCAGCGAGAAGATATCCACAGCGGTGGTCTGTAGGAAGCAAACACTTTTAGAGGGGGATTCCAAGGGAAGAATCTTTATATCTGGACGTACCGTTCTTTGGGCTCTCATCATTTCGGGTGCTATCCAGCCATCTGTACCCGTCACGCCCGAGCGGCGGGAGAAGCTTGTCTTGCCGAAATTCAACTTTTTGCACAGACCAAAATCCGAGATCATCACTCGCACCTTGCCCCTGGCATCGGGCAGCGAGATCAGCACATTCTGTGGCTTGATATCGCGATGCACAATGTCCAGGGAGTGCAGATGACTGAGGCCGGAGGCTGCCTGGCCCAGCACCTGCCACACATCGATGTGATGCTGCAGCTCCAGCGAGCGATCGCCCTCGGTGTAGTCCTGCAGCGTGGCGGCGCACAACTCCACGGCTATGTAGCGGAACTGACGATCCTGTTCGGTGCAGAAGTAGCGCACGACATTCTCATGGGCGTCCGATTCGCGCAGCAGCGCAACTTCGCGATCCGCAAAGGTGAAGCATTCGGGCAGGAGTCGCTTAACGGCCACCGATCGCTCCTCAAAGGAGCCCTTGAACACGAAGGTGCCCTCGCAGCCCTTGCCCAGCACTTCGTTGGAATTGAAGCTAATCTTTCCGACACGCACCTGGCCATTGCCCAGATCCACCAGATCCTCAGCACTGATGTTGCTGCCGTTGCTGCCCTTGCTGCCGCTTCCGTTCGCCGCACCGTCCGCCGTCAGGGCCAGCGTTTTGGATCCATTCTCGCTTTGCTTCTGCAGCTCCCGCATGGTGCTGCAGGTGTACCAGAACAGCGCAATCATTCCGAGCACAATGACAATCAGTATCTGGTGCACCTTTCCGCTTGGATGCTCCATGAACCACTCATTGATGAACGCCTGCACCTTGTTGCTGTTCTGCAGTATGATGGTCTTGGTGCGATTTATCGTATTGCTGTTTGTCCGCTGATTGATGCCCATCTCCACGAGTTCCGGATCCGTTTGCACGCCAATATCGGCGGCATTCTTCTCGTTGTTGGCCAGCAGGCCATAACCATCGTTGTAGTTGTCGATGGTCGCCAGACTCTGGACATCTTTGCCACCCGAAGGCGTCGGCGATAGCTGCAGATTTGCATGCGCCTCATTGGGCATATTGTAGTGGCCCAACATAATGCCCGCATGCTCGTGCAGCACATCATTGATGTATACGGTCTTGGGATCCGTTTCCTTATTGGCATTCTGCTCGCCAACGGGTCCATCGAGTAGTTTTACGGGTGGTGTCGTCGATATTCTGGCTGTATTCTTATCCACCAGCGAGGGAAGGGCATACAAGCCGCTCGGATGCTCGCCCACATACAGCGATTGACTGAAAGATTACAGATTCTTTAGTAATGATACAACAGAGTGCGATTTCACAGTGCTTACAATAGTTTCACAGTGTTTACATTTCCTGTTTTGGATTCCTCGAGTATCGCCTGATAGGCCTCATCCGAGAGCGTGGTAAATGGCACACTGAGCAGGCCATCGGGTCCCAGCAGAAAGGCAGCCACCACGGGACTGCTTAGATCTCGCTGCCACAAGAATTTACCCTGTTTGCGATCTAGGGTTACGATCTGTCCATTTGTGGTGGTCGTCAGGTGTATGTACTCTGCGCAAACGAATAGATTTAGCAATTAATTAGCAATTAAAGATTCTCTGTTCCACCCACCATACTCCTTGACCAACTCTGGCGGTGCACTCAGCGCATTGTAGTCATAAAATGTGATATTCCAGGGCTTGACATTCTTGTCCTTGGCCAAACTGTCGAACATCATCACCGTGTACTGTGTCCGGCCCAAATAAATGGCCCGCGACGTGGCCCAGCCAATCTGTTCACCCTCCTTGCCATCCATTGTGGCATCGCCAAAGCCCATGACCTTCTCGCGTCTGCCTGTCTTGGGATCCACCATGTACCAGGTGTCGCTCTTCTTGCCGGAGTACAGTATGCCATCCGAAGAGCGACACGGGGCATTGGCCACCAGTTGGGGTATGGTGTAGGGCAGTTTCTTGAGGCTGCCCATCTGGCCCAGCTGATAGATGCTGCCATCACGTGGATCGGGCAGAAAGTGTGGTACTTGGAGATTCTCCTGCGGTTCCGCTACAATGGGAGGATCTGAAATGGTAGAGGGAGAGAGAGGGATATTAATCGTTTTAGGTTTTCAAATTGGCGATGTTATCGATAAAGACAGCAGTTCAAACAAGCAGTGCAAGCAGGAGTAAAGGCAAAGCAGTGCAAGTAGGAGCAAAGGAGAAGCAGTTCAAATTGTAGCAAAGGAAAAGCAGTTCAAGTAGTCGCAAAAAGGAAACTATTAATAAATTCTCATTTAAAATACTTGTAGATAGCGCATATCATCATTTGATTTGCAAAAAAATGGGGGAATCACAAACCACTTAGCATCGAGTATATTATCTGTCATAATTTATTCAATATATAAAAGTATTTATAATAGAAAACCTGCAGCAAAATCTAAAAAGTTGTTTTCATGCCACCCACCTATCAACGTACTTTACAGCCTGTTGGTAGGGCTTGAAATGTAATAAAATCTGTTCAAAATCGATGCCAGTCCCCAGATAACCCCTTATCTTATTTATTCTATAAACTTTAAACACGCGAATGGGGGCTACATATGGGGGGAGGTGTAATCAATAGTCTGTTGGCAACGCAAGCCCTTGCCATAAACATTTATTACACAGAAAATGTAACATTTAAGAAATCTAGACTTAAGAGACATCACACCATACAATGTATTTCGCTTGAAGCACCGAAAAATAAAACCCCCCAAGAGCGTAATTTGAGGCATACAACCAACAGTTGATTAAACAACAACCAATTCCATATGCATTCTTCTGCCAGTCAGAAGATCTTTGTTTCTGCCACATATGTACATATATGTATGTATGATACTGTTTACCCCTTTGGCAGTCAGTCCAACCTGTTGGCAATTTCTGTTATCGCTGGAAATAACGAACAAATAACGAGACTTCACCTTCCAACGACAAATGCAAATGGCTAAAGCATGGCAGCGATAAAGAGAGTATGGAGCAGCCCACAAAAAAAACACTGATATATTACCAAAAGACCCACGCGGTTTATGAAGTGCACGCCATATAATAACTCCCTACTTTCTACTCTACTATTGCCAGCCAGAGGAGAGCTCTTATCACTAATTACAGCCCCCCTCCCAGCCCACTGAATGCAGCACATGGCTGTGGTAAAAGAGGGGGATGGTATGGTATGGGATCGATCCTACACTAATACAAAACAATTTCTGGGGCAGGTCATTTAACCCAGGCACTTTCATTAGCATATAGATTCTAATTAGCTTTCCACCGCTAGAAGAGACACCAAAACAGGTTTCCGCTGACATGTGATGAGGTAATATTAATAGAATAAAACGAACAAATTCGAATTCGAATCCGCAACAACTATATATCAGATATATAGATCTGTTTTTTGTTATGTTATGCCTGGGCAAATCGTAGTAATTATTGTGTATGCGCCTAGCACAAACAAATTAATGGCTTCAATGAATCTGTGATGTGGATGTGATTTTTTACGTTGGAAACCTCAGGTCAGGCCAGGCCAGGCCCAGGGCCTGTGCTACACATGTTCTTTACTGATGATTGCAGTTCCCCGAATATATGTACAAAATTTATAATTATACAAACGTCCCATCCATACATCCATATCGCATAAAATAATCTTTACGGGGCGTGGATTTATTTTTTTGTGTGGGTTTCTCAAAAAACCAAAACACATGTGTTGGGAGGAGCATAGAAATTGTTGTCTGGGGAATAACTCGTATTGGGAGACCAGCAGAATGAGTTTTAAGAGCATTATTAATTGGAAATGTTAGCACAGCAATCGCAAAAGAAAGCCCAAGTGTACTATAAATAGGCAAACTAAGAGAGCTGGGGAATCAAAATAATAAAAAAAAAGAGACATTTAGTTGTTGAAGAGAGACGAATTTTAAATGCTCTTTTTGAATTTAAATTCAAAATTAAGCTATCGATAAACATGACCTGAGACAACAAGGCAACACTGAAAAAAGGATTCTTCTGACACTAGTGTCATCCTCCTCTAACTAATGTTTCATTCCATGGGACCAATAATTCTTTAGCATTTACAGCTATAAACAATCTTGTTTAAAATATCTTTTACTACACAAAAAAAATCAATAGTTATGCTAATTATGCTAATAATTATTCTACTCTAGTATATTAATACGTCTTTCATTTGTGACACCTGTCGAATCGCTTTGAGTCTCTCCCCCTATACTTGTTTAAATGCTCTTTTGAATTTAAATTCAAAATTAAGCTATCGATAAACCTAACCTCAGGCAACAAGGCAACACTGAGAAAAGGATTCTTCTGACACTAGAGTCATTCTCCTCTAACTAATGTTTCTTTCCATGGGACCAATTTTTCCCTAGAACTTACAGCTATATTTACAATCCGTGCCTTATTTGGATAAACAACCTTGTTTAAAATATCTTTTACTACACAAACAAATCAATAATAATGCAATTCTACTCTAGTTTATGAATACGTCTTCAATTTGTGACAGCTGTCTGATCGCTTTAAGTCTCTCCCTGTACTTGTTTTCTATTTCTTTAACCTCTGATCCGACTATGAATCACATTTCCATTTTGTGCTAATTCTAGAAAATACTTTTAGTACAACCATATAAGTTGTATATACATACTGGTAAAAACAATTCTAGAGCTTGACCGCAAGATTATAACAACCCATTATAGCCGGTAGACCGTTAAAAATCACAACGTCACGCCTGATAAATAATTCAAATTGTCTGACAAATCGATCCAAAGTCTAAAAACACCCACAATCGAGGTGTAGAGTATATGCAGCAGCAACTGGTGATATCGCGCGCTGGCAACTTAATTGAAAGGAATTGTGTGCCTGTCTAGATTGCGCGTATATACGTGAGACTTCTTATCAACAAAGCACAAACACACAGTAAAGACATACATACATAGCGTGAGAGGAGAGGGACAATTATAGAGAAGGAAACATATACTATCTCTGCACTCTCTCTCTCTCCCGTTTCACCATCTGTTTGTGTTGTTACGGATGTCACGGCGATGGCGATGAGCTCATCAAAACGCATTTTTATGTTGTACTACACTGCATTTCGCACAGATTGCATTCCATGGGAATTCTTGGAAGAAATACGCCGGTGCAGTGCATATGGTGTGCATCGGGCATGGGGCATGGGGGCATGTGTTTCATATCTCACACACTGCGGCACGCTCCATAAACGGGGGTAAAAAGTTTTTGGGAAGCCACAAACCACAACTATAGTAAAATATAGAGCACGGGTCGGCTTTGGGCTTCCCATGTGAATGGAATGGGGAATGAGAGAGACGGTAGGGGCTTTGACTTCATGTGGTTGGAATAGGAATGGGGGAATGGGAATGGAAATGCGTGTGTGGTGTGTGGTGTGCGGGTAATTACCATCTGCTATTGTCCAGCGTATTTCACTTGTGACCGGATCGATGGCTGTCAGGCCGCCACCCAAAGTGGAGAACACCATCAGGGCCTCCTCATCGCGGGCCAGGTCCGTGCAGTCCTGCGGAAAGTATATTATTGAAAACTCAATTGATGACCAACATGGCACATAATTTGATGAAATATTTAATTGACATTTGTGGGACATGCGTAAAAACCACCCGGCTGACTGGCTGGCTGGCTAGTTGCCTATCCGCGCCTCTTACCGTCTTTTCTTCACTGCTGCTGCCACTCACAACTTCTGCCGAGTCGCTGCTGGCCTTAGCTGATGCAATAGAGCCGCTGGCAAGCAAAAAATAACACGCTACAAACTAAAACGTAGAATCTCATTTTGCACAACATCATCGAGGGTACAGAGAGAGGGGCGGCGAGAGAAAGACCGTGTCCAATATTTGGGGTTTTTTTTTGCACTTGCAATTAGTTTTTGTTGTATAACTCTGGCATATTTTCATGCCCACTTATTTCATTTCAATTTCTAAACATTTTCAGCACTTGCAGTGGCTTAGTTCACGCATTTTATTTCCATTTCACATTCACTTAAGTCCATTATTTCCATTCGCCATTGTTGAGAATTTGTAGTTGAATGAGCTCTCCTCTCTCTCATCGCTGGCCCAGTGCTGTAAAACAACCAACAGACAGCCACCGATTCATCGCATTTTGTCGCATATCGATATCGGGCAATGTTTATACGGAGCACTTAAATTTTTGAATTTGCTGGATTAACAATAATTTTAAAATTTAGGTACACTTAATTTATATATGCAAATCAAATTGAGAAAACTGTATGCATTCACACACCGTGGACAACTGCTTACGAACTAATTTCCCAAATTGATAGTCGTGTAAACAACAATCGGCCAATCGATAGGCCGGTCCATATCGATATATTACACAATAATGCGGCCACTTTTGAGTAATTATTTATATAAACGCCTATTTCATACGGACATTGTGGGAAATTATGCCAAACAGCAGCCGCGCAATCTCAAGGGCAAGAGCAAGAGCTCACAGGAGTGGCTGACACGGCAGCTGGCCGATCCGTACGTGGAGAAGGCGCGCATGATGAATTATCGCTGCCGGAGCGCCTTCAAGCTGCTGGAAATTGATGACAAATACAAAATCCTGAAGCCGGGCGATGCTGTCCTGGACTGTGGAGCGGCCCCAGGCAGCTGGACACAGGTGGCCGTGGAGCGAACCAATGCCCATGGCAAACAGGAGCGGGCGCCAGTTGGAGCAGTCTTCAGCATCGACCTGTTGCATTTTCATGCCGTGCCGGGTGCCACAATATACGGCGGCATGGACTTCACCACCCCGCTGGCACAGCAGCGTCTGCGAGAAGCACTGGCTGGGCGTCAGGTCAACTGTGTCCTCTCCGACATGGCGCCCAATGCCACAGGCGTGCGTATGCTGGACCAGGAGAGCATCACAAATCTCTGCTACGAGGTCTTGCGTTTCGCCCTCGCCATGTCCGCACCGCAGGCCAATCTGGTGGTCAAAGTGTGGGACAATGGAGATGTGCCCAAGCTGGAGCGGGATATGCTTAAGTTCTACGAGAAGGTGAAGCGGGTGAAACCGCGCGCCAGTCGAGGCGACTCCGCAGAGCACTTTCTGGTGGCACGCGGATACAAAGGAGCGACGGCGGCCTAAACTCAACCATGATTTATTCAAGATAAGATCATTACAAATATAGAAATCTATTTAAAATCCAATTTTAAGTACTCCCAAGCTAATGCTTGTAGTGCGTGAGATGGGTGATCATCTCGTAGAGCCACCTGGGCTGATCGTGAGGAGCCATATGGCCCGCGTTGCGCACCATTATCTCTACCAGATGCCCAGCGTGCTTCACATAGCCAGCCACCTCTCCGTCAATGCGCCAGATCTCGCGTGGAGCCACCTTGTAGCGATCGGAGCCCGGGAACTTCAGGTGATTGAGGTAGTTCCTGGTCAGGGGATAGGCGACAATGATGTCCAGCTGCCCGCTGTAGATGCACACCGTATAGTGGGCCAGAAGTTCGGCTATCCAGGGGGCCACACTGTCCATCACGTCGTTCTTCAGATGCAGCTCCACCTTGTTCTCCTTGTCGAGATCATGGAAGGGCTTGTTGCCCACATGGATGGAGCGACGCGTTTCGCCAGCCTGCAGGAATTGGCCGAGACTCTCGCCCGAGTTGTCGTGTGTTTTCAGATAGTTATAGTACCAGTTGTAGCCCGTGAGATTGCTAAAGAGCGAGCCGTTGGTGAGGTCGCCGTTGATGAGGGAATCGAACACATCAAAGGCACACTCCATGTCGTGCTGCTTTATGCAGGCGGCACCCTTGTCCTCGGCCTCGTGGAAGCTCTGCAGGCCATTGTCGTCGATGAGGCCAAGCTGATACAGATAGTCGCCGTACTTGAGCTGATGCAGTGGATCCGAGAGCCCATTGCCAATGGCCACGCCCTTGAGCGGCACATAGACGCGCGTCTCGATGGCATTCTGCACCTGGTGGATGTGATAGGCCAGCGCTGGCACATATTTGCCAGCGTATGACTCACCGGTGACCCAGAAGCCACTCGAATTGCTCCACTCGAAGAGCTCGTACAGCTGCATGACGGCCTCGTGCAGATTGCGGCCGACATCCTTTTCGTTTTTGGCATAGCCCTCGTCCTTGTCCGTGAAGCTGAAGCCCGTGCCCACGGGATTGTCAATGTAGATCAGATTGTGCGTCTTGCTCCAGGTGTAGTTTCGCTTCTGCAGCTTGCTATGCGCATCCAGCTCCAGTGGGCCGTTCTCCGTGAACAGCCCGAACAGGGAGGAGGCGCCGGGACCACCCTGGAGCCACAGCACCACCGGGGCATAGGCTGCATCCTGCTCCGCGGGGAAGTACCAAAAGAACATGTTCGAGTTGAATCCCTTATCCACCGTCAGATATCCCGCATAGCTCTCCACGCCATGATACTGCGAGCCTACGACGCGGGCCAACTTCTGCACCTGCTCCTTGGGAATGGAGTTGTTGTGGATGAGGGGCGTAAGGAAAAGCGGCTCGCCGGGATCAACGCCATCCTCGTAGAACTTGTATCGTGGATACGGATTGATGAAGCTACGTTTATACGGCCGTTCGGCTGCTGCACTGCAGACAGCGAGTGCCGTGAAGATAATTAAAACTGCGCAGTGATTTGCAATATTCATTGTTGCGTTGCTGCTCCGTGCTCTGCCACCCAACAAGAACTGGCAGACAATAGTGGATGATTAAGTGCTTTGTTTGGCTGTTAAACGCCCCCAGGCCTACTCACCACTCGACGACTGATAAGCAAGTATAATCAGTACTTGCAAAGATTTTCCTTTGTTTTGCTGCGAAAACCGGCAAATCTATATAAAAATTGAATTGAATTTGTAGTGTGACCACACCGTACAAAAATACCAAGCAAAGCAGGCGGAAATAGTCTGCAGACTAGACTAGTCTGTCTAGCTATTTCTTAGTTATTTTATTCAGTTTTAGTTTTTTTAGGATCAAGCAACCCGAACCGTTTTTAGCTGTACAACATAAAATGTTTCTCACGGAAAATAACAGCCAAAATTTGAGCAACAAAATTTCAATGGAGTAGTGGTAGCTTAGCTCGCTTTCCAACACTTGTCATACGAGCGTCAAAAGTTTCTGCCTGTAAATTTCGGCAATTGTGCGGCAGCAGGACTTGGGAATTGAAACTACACAAACTAACCATGATGGACACCTTGGACTACATAACGCTCAGCAATCCAGTGAGCAAGGCGGTTATCTCCTCCGGAGCAGCCATCTTTCGCGCTATTGTAATTATTACCTCCCTCCCCCCTAGCAAACCATTTATCCACATTGCTATTTGTTATTGTATTTACCGTTTTTGTGTTTTTTTTGGCCAGGGCCTGCGACCGAAACAATTGGTGCCCAAAGAGACGCAGACTTTGCGCCCGGTGCTGCATCCGATGCCGATTGGTACGCTGCACTCGCTGGCCGGCATTCATTATAACTTTGTGCGTCTGGCCGGCTTGGGCGGCGCCTCGGCCATATTTATGGGCGCCTACTGCAAGTACGTCTTGAGGGACATCAAGGATCCCAAGGAGCAGGTGGACTCGCAGGCCTTTGCTGATGTTGCCAATCGCATACACTTTTTGCATTCGTTTGCCATGATGGCCATGCCACTGGTACACTATCCCTTGCTCGTAAGTATTCGGGGGAATTCCCCGTATAATAGAATTATTTGTAGTGTTCTTTTTTTTTTGGTTTATTCATAAAGCTTTTCGGTATTTCTCTTTGTTTTTGTGTGTAAAGTTACGATTTCTGAACGGAATTTACAACAACTCGCGTTACGATTTCTGCTTCATTGAATGATCAAATGAATGAATGGGAAATCTATCTCAAAACACTCGCTTTCTCCGCCTTCTAATTGACATTCTAGGGCGCTGATTGATTGACTTTTTCATAGGTTACAAAAAACCTTTTGTTGAGCTACAAACACACATTGATTTATGCTAAGCGTTCATTCACTCTATATATATATACCTATATATTATATGTATGTATATTGTGTTGTATATGAAATGTTTTTTTTTGTCCAAAGCTAAAGCTAAATTGTTCAACAACCACTAATTGCAGCTTACAAAGTAATTTTACTTTCAATACCTTCTTTTGGGTTTAATTTAATTCATACTGATATGGATGCAGGTTCATTTCATTAGCTGATATGGGGGGGGGAGTCTCTCAGGAACAGGATTATGGAAATTTACATTTGATTTCAATTTCATTTCTCTTTTAAAATTGTGTGTGTACCAAAAAGGCATCGATTCTTTCATTATATTAATGGGTTTTTGTTTTGTTTTGTTATTTTTGGATGTGGTTTTATCATCAGCCTTATTTGATAAGTAAAATATGTGGTAGGAGGCCCCTGCTCTCTTGTTAAAGCCAACAACTAAAGCTAACATCAAAATATGCACACAAAATGCTACACCTGCTCCTGCCTGCCTGCCTCACATCTAATCCTTAACTATGACTAATTCTGTTTTACCCTCTCTCCCACGCAGACTGGCACACTGATGACCACTGGCACACTGCTTTTCAGCGGCTGCATGTACTATCGTGCGCTGACCGGCGAGAAGCGTTTCCAGGCCTATGCCACTGTGGGTGGCTTCTGCCTGATGGCCGCTTGGCTGACGCTGGTCATATAGGAGGGGCGAATCTTAAGTTTACGATTAAGGCTATAGGCAACATAAAATCTAAAGCTAAAGCTAAAGCCTGATGCGAATGAAGTTCTTTGTCGCTGAAGTTCTATATAAATACATATATCTATATATAGTAGTAGGATTACAAATAAATCTCTAGGAGGCTTTGCATCTAATGGAAGATACTTCTTTGTGTGTGTGTTTAAATGCGTTTAAATTTCTTAGTATATATACTATATACGAAATGCAGTATAGTAGTTCTAGTAACAAAAAACAAAAATCAATTTCAAAACGAAAAAAGTGAAAAAGAACAAAACAAATATTGTTACATTTATTGTATACCACCTGCACACACATTAATAATAAATTACTATAAAAACACACACATATACATGTACATACATATATGTTAATACTAGGCATAACATTTCATAGAATTTTCTCTCTTTTTTATAGTTTTTTTTATAGTTTTCATTTAGTTATTGTCGTTTACTGGAACACATAATACAAATGCAATGTGCGACCTTTTAAAGGTCGTAAATGCACAAAAGTTTTTTGTTTTGTTTGCTTTAGCTAAAATTAAATGTATTGCACATACATACATATATAAAAAACAGTCACTCCTCCACCTAAACTCCTCTCCTTTCTTATTGTCCTGCTTGCTTTTGATTTCTTATGTTCTTATGCGCAACAGTCTAACCTTTAGTCAAAGGTTAACACCTAGTTTATACACTAACAATTAGTTTGATTTGTTTTGTACACAATTTGTAAGGGGAGTTGGGGGTTTCAGTGGGTATCCTGTATCCTGCTGATGTGCTGCTATCCTAATAACTTCTGCTTGGAGGCCTCCGCAAAGAGGAAGGTCTTCTGTATGCGCGCATTGGCCGCCGGATGATTCGTAATTGGTTCCAGTATCTTAAGTATATAGTCTTTGAAGGCCTTCGGTACGGCGAAATGTCAAGAATCTTTCTTGATCCGCAAATTATCATCATGGGCCTGTTATAAGGGATAAATTAAACAATTATTAAACAATAATCATAGAGCATATTTTTGCTCGCACCTTTTGTGCCACTTTGAGCAGCGCATCGAATGTAGAGTCTCCCGTTTGCTTCACCATCGAGTGGAACACCTTCTTCTCGCTGGTCGTCAGCAGCTCGAAGGGCGAACCAAACTCCACGGCTTTGCCGGCATCCATAACCAGCACCTTGTCCGAATCCATCACCGTGTGCAGGCGATGGGCAATCGTCAGCACTGTACAATCCTTGAACTTATTCCGTATCGTCGTCTGAATGAGGGCATCCGTTTGGGGATCCACATTGGCGGTGGCCTCGTCCATCACCAGAATGCGATTCTCGCGCAGAATGGCGCGTGCCAGGCAGACCAGCTGCCGCTGTCCCACGCTGAAGTTAGTGCCGCCCTCGGATATCTTGCTCTGCAGCCCACTGGGCAGATCAGCGACAACTTCCTTGAGCTTCACCTCCTCCAGGGACTCCCACAGCTTGGCATCGCTGTACTCGTCAAAGGGATCCAGATTGTAGCGCATAGTTCCAGAGAAGAGCACCGGCTCCTGGGGAATGATCGAGATCTTGCTGCGCAGATCGTGCAATCCCAGATCGTTGGTGTCGCGATGGTCGATCACAATCGAGCCCTCGTTGTAGGAGAGTCGGAACAGGGCATTGATCAGCGAGGATTTGCCAGCGCCAGTGCGTCCCACAATGCCGACCTTCTCGCAGCCCTGAATGGCAATGTTCAGCGATCGCAGCACATAGTCTGCGGCCTTGTCGGGGAAGTACTTCAGCGAGAGATCATCGAAAACGATCTTGCCCTCCTCGGGCCAATCCTTTGGCGGCTTCTTGTTCGGCTTCGACTCAAAGTCACCCTCTGGCTCCAGATCCTCGTACTCCACCACACGCTCCACCGCTGTCATGGTGTTCTCCAGCTCCGCCGACTGTCGCATGCCCCACTGCACCATGCCCGTCATGCCCATGGCTTGGGTAATGGCCAGACCCACATCGCCGCCATTCTCGGGCGAGAAAAGGAAGAACGAGAGCGTGATCACGGCTATGTAGACGACACAAACGCAGTCCAGCCAGTAGCCAAAGGCGCGACTGGTGGCCAAGAACATGTAGTAGCCAGAGCTGTGCATATCCTGGTAATTGTCAAACTCTGCAATCAGTTCCTTCTGTGCGCCAAATGCACGAATCGTGGGCAAACCATTCAACGAGGCACTCAAATGGGAGTAGATCGGGGATCGTGCTATAAAGAGCAAAACATTAGATAACAAATCCATGATAAGCTGGCCAACAACCACTCACTGACTGCCTCCAAACGCTTGACATCACGCGAGGTATTCAAGTAGAAGGAACGCAGCACATAGAAGACGATAACCAGGAAGAAGGTGGCCAGAATATACCAGACATTGATGATGCACAGCACCACGACTATGCCGAGTATCGCTAGGAATATCTGCATGACATCCATCATCACGGAGGGCAGTATCTCATCCACCTGGCCCAGATCCTTGGAGAAACGATTCAGTATACGGCCAGAGGGATTCGTGTTGAAGAAATGCATTGCCGCACGCGTCACACCCTTGAACATTGTGTTATGCAGCGTTGTGGAGCTCCTCATGGCCAGGTAAAAGAAGAGCATGCTCCGCACGAGCGAGAACACAATCACCGAGACATTGATGCCCGTAAAGTAGTAAATATCCTTGGGATCTGTATCGGAATTGATGCGGGTTTCGGGAAAAGCGCGACGCAGTCTAGCCATAAAGGTGTCCCGCTCTGCTTCACCATTCTTGTTGACCCTGCAGAAGAGATTCATTGAGTGACTTTCCATTGATAATTCTCTGTGCTGCAACTCACCAATAGGACAGGAAAATGTCACCGCCAGAGCCGAGCACCTGTGCGCCCACACAGAAGAAGGCAAACACAATGAACAGGCCATAGCCATTGGCACCGAAATACTTCTTATACAGCGACATGCCAATGCGTCCCTCCACGCGTGCCTCCTGCGTTTGCATGGGCGAATCCACGACGACAGACTCTGCCGCCGATTCCATCGAGGAGATGCTGCCATGACGATCGCGCAATTTGCTATTCTGCCGTGCCAGTTCCTTCTTCTTTTCGGCATCGCCGCTGGCACCCTCGTCCTTCTTGCTCGGATCCGTCAGCATTTGGGCAAAGTCGAGGCCGCTCTTGCACATCGATTCGTAGGTGCCCATGGCACTGATCTTGCCCTTGTCCATGATCACAATCATATCGGCCTGCTCCAGGAACTGCAGCTGATGCGTCACCAGGAGCACAATGTTCTCCCGCAGGAATCCGCGCATGCACTGATCGAACAGGTGGCGTCCCACATGCGTGTCCACAGCACTGAGGGGATCGTCCAGCAGATAGATATCCGCCTTTCGATAGACCGCACGAGCCAGACTAATGCGCGCCTTCTGTCCGCCCGACAGCGAGGCTCCTCGCTCGCCCACAATCGTCTTGTCGCCATAGGGCAGCAGCTCGAAGTCCCGCTCCAGGGCGCACCTTTTGACCACAGTCCGATAGCGATGCTTGTCCATGGGCAGGCCAAAGAGTATGTTCTGCCGCACGGTGCCCGTGAAGAGCCACGGCTCCTGGGAGGCATACGACAGGGTGCCATTCACCTTCACCGATCCCGAATCCGGATTGAGTTCACCCAGAACAGCCTGAATGAGACTAGACTTGCCGGAGCCCACTGGCCCGATGACTGCCACCAGTTGGCGGGGCTTGAACTTCAGCGTGAGATTGTCCAGCGTATTTTCGTTGCTCTTTTGATCCCACTTGGCCTTCAGTTTGCTTATGTTGATTGCGGGCTCTGCCTCGCTGGTGCGACGACTGTTGGGCTTTAGCACACCCGTGGCTTGGGCTGTAGGCTCCGATACGAGTGCCGCCGCTGCCGGCTTGCCCAGTTTCTGCTCATCCAAATCCTCCGACTTGTCGCGCACCTTTGTCTCCTCGTGCAGCATGAAGGTCTGAATGCGACGAATCGATACGAGAAGCTCTGCAAACTGCGAGATGCCCATGGGGAAGTACACAGTCATGGTGTTCCTCAGAATGTTGTAGTACGCCGTGATCACAAAAGCCTTCTCTGCGGTGAGCAGCTTCCCCAGCAGCACGAATCCCACGAGGCTGACAAACACCGATATCCGTGTGACAAACATAATGAAACTCTGCAGAGTGCCGCGTATATAGTTCACATTTCGAATGGCATTCATCTCCTTGGTGCGCACATAGTTGATCATCTTGCTGAATGGTATCTCCCAGGCGTACATTTTGATCACCTGAATGCCCGAAATGATCTCATTCATCATCCGTACACGCTCATCGGTCCTCAAGGCAGTGCGCAGACGCAGCACGGAGGTCTTCTTGCCCAGATACGCTTGCAGGGGGATAAACAGCAGCATCACAGCGACGCCAAAGAAAGCAGAGACACCAATCTAAACGGGGATAAACAGGTAAGTTGGAGTTCCTCTCCACGAGTTAGAGAATGTAACCCGTACCTCTCTGTACATTAGATATGTGATAATTCCAATCTCCACTGGGCCCAGCCATAAATAATTCATGTGTATGACCGACAGATCCAGCCGTCCCACATCGTTCGATATGAGATTAACCACCTGTCCGATTGTCGTATCCCCCAACGCTGTTCGACTCAGACGCAATGCCTTGCGATATATCATACCTACAGGAACAGACAGAGAGAGAGGTAGATGATCATTTATCATGCTCCTCTAGGGGGGAAACGCGCACTCACTTGTCATGGCTATCCTGGCCTTCATGCCCAGATGGAACATGCCCAGCATATAGGGATGCATGAGCAAGACATTGAAGGCACTGCACAAGATTACGCCCAGGGCGTACAGATACGCTTTCGTTTGGTTCTCCCCATCGCCCTCCTGGTTGCTCGAGTCCGCATAGAAGGCCACCAGGCCGCCCAGAAAAAGAGGCTGAGTGACGCTGTAAATAAATAATCATACAATAAAGGA
This sequence comes from Drosophila bifasciata, assembly GCA_009664405.1. Lineage (NCBI taxonomy): Eukaryota > Metazoa > Arthropoda > Insecta > Diptera > Drosophilidae > Drosophila > Drosophila bifasciata. The sequence continues at coordinate 43,084,111 of CM019044.1, read as the reverse complement.
TCCATAAATAACATCCCCCCGGTGTGTGCGTGTGGGCGTGGTCTTACCGGAAACCAATCTCCAGTATGAACAGCACCAAGCCAAGTCCTGCCAAGCGCCAGCCAAAAACATCCACGGATGCCTTCAGCAGGCTGGGTGTCTTCTTCTTTTTGCGCTTCTTCTCCACCTCCCGCTCCCAGGCCTCGCTCAACTGGGCGCCCAATGTGTCTGTGGGGCAAATACAAGATTAAGATATCAGCAAAAAGTAGAATCCAAAAGGTAAAAGCTGCTGCTGCATGGGTTCAATAAATTACTCGCGATAAACAATGTTTGTGCTTTGTGCTCCATTTTTGTTGCATTTGGCAGATGCGACAGATTGTTTATTATGATGCCACACACACACACACGGGGGGGGGCAGCCATAAACAAGGTCTGTCTAAGGTCTAAATGATAAGCAAAATGCATACAAAAACAAGACGAACGAACAGACACGGCTATATCGACTCGGCCATTGATGCTGATCAAGAATATATATACTTTATGGGGTCGGAAATGATACCTTCTCTATGTTGGGGTCGGAAATGATTCCTTCTCTATGTTACACATATCCACTTTTACCACAAATACAATATACTCTTTTACTCTTCGAGTATGGGTATAATGAGTTAAGAATCGAATGATAATTTGATTTATTTGCCAATTTCATGGATTCTTTTCCTTCAAAACTTCCCATTAATAGTTTTATTTGTACTCTAGCTGCAATCATTATCTATACAGCTTAAAGCCAATGCAAGATTTCAAAACAACAGCCCAAGATTACGATCCATTGACACTGCCTAATCTTTGATACTAATAGTCATTGTTTTTATGGGTTTTAGCCACCTTGTAAACTGTGCATTGTCCATGATTTGGCTGCCAGGCGACATGAGTTATGGCTGGCAAACAAACGCAAATCCCAACCAGCTGGCAGCTGCGGCGCCTATCAACCCAACTGGCGGAATCGCCAATTCCCTATGGAACTTCCGGAAAGGGATTAACACATTTCATGGAGATTACTTAATGGCATATCAAGTGGTAGTTGATCATTGCATAAGTCAGCTGTGAAGCGCAGAAAGCACTCGGAATGGACTATCTATCACTGGGGAGTAAGTACATAAACCACACAGATAGCTAATTGTATTATATGTCGGTATTTGTATCTCCCTATCAACTAATAGAAGTATATAGGCTAGGGCAATGTTATCAATTATTTTTAGGCAAAAATTTCAATTAATTGCGGCAAAGTGAAGCGGCCTGTCAAAGTTATCAACGGGGCGGATGATATGTCACAATTCTCGAGACAGTTTCGAAAGATATTTGAATGATATGTGTGAAAACTCAAAGGTCTCCAAAGGATGATAACAGCTACAGATAGCTTGGATATAAGATAATTATTATTATTCAATGAATGTGCATAATATTCAGCAAGGGACGACTGGCTATCTTATCTGTGAGTGGATTTGGTTAGCATTTTAGGGCCACAAAATGATCTCAATGTAACTGGAACTAGTTTTTTATATGGGTGCACATATAAATGACTGTGAGATCCTTCAACTGGCTGAGGGAATAACCCAAATTAAACCAGCCTGAATCAGAAACTATATTTTCCAGTAATGGGCCACATGCTAAACCCCTATCTAATCGTAATCGTGTGGTACCTTGAAGTGCCCCTGCGATCGGTCTCGGTCTCGCACTTGATTCGGGAAATGCTGTCTGTGCAGTGAGATAATATTGTAAAGGTGCTTATAGCCATAGTCTTATAGCCATAGCCTGCCCTGCATTTGGAGAAGTAAGGAAGTATGTCGATCCACTTCATACCAAACGGGGATTACACAGCTCTCCACACAGCACGAGGGACAAAGATCATTGAAAATGAAACTAAATGAACATTGGAACTTATGATACGATATTGGTCTATTGGTAGTCTATGGGTCTATGGGTCAGTGTATCTACGCTCAAAGTCTCGAGTTCTTAGTCCGAATTTTAGGTGAAAGTCTCTTCCTTTTATGGGAATTATTATAACCCCATCTATCGACAGTTACTGGGTGGGTGCCACATGACGTCACGTACATTATAATCTTGCTTACGTGCTGATAAGAATTTCTCTTCTCATTCCTAATTTCGTGAAACCCCTCCCTCCTATCCCTATCAAATGGATTTTTCATTTCCTAATTAAATTAAAAAAAAGATTGAGATTATTTATGGAAAGCTTTCCATTATTATAAATGGCCATAAATTAGGTATCTATAAGCCCATTAATTATGCAAGGCACACTCCGCCCGATTCGATTGATTTTTTGGGTTTTTATGACTCAATTAATCAGAAATCTTTTGTATATAAAAAACTCACCCGATTTGTGTTCCTTCAAAGCTCGATAGAGATCGTTTTCATCCAGAGTTTTCTTGCGCCCTTTGAAAAATGTGGGCATGGCAAAGCTAAAAGGTTCAGCAAATAAAAACAATAACTAATTAAGGTATTATTAGTATTTAAATGATGGACTATACTCACCAGAACATCAATGATGAAAAGATATTTGAGGTCTCGCGCGGATTCTCCGGCAGTTCATCGGCTTTCATTGATTGCATTTTGTTGGTCTGGGTCTGGGTCTGGTCTGGTCTGGTAGTTTGGCTAAATTCTTTCACTTCCTGCTCATTGGTCTCGGGGAATATCTGTCTTCTTTAATATGTGTGTGTCGCTATAAAATGAATTTTATAATTTTTAATTAATTTCACATTTTATTCCTCAAAATTTGACCCATATCTGGGGCGCACAGAATAAAATTATTTCCATTTCGAATCTTTTCCAACTGAATTCTTCAATCTTCAGATTGCAGACGAATGATGACTTGATAGTAATTTGTTTTCTGACGTTTATTAGTAGATTAACATTGTTTTGTGTTTATTTCGGTCACAGGCGATAAAAGTGACGCGTTTTGATAGAGTTTTGGCGATTAACAACAAAAATACTTTTATTAAATCCTTCACTGATTTCGAATCACTTAATTTCCACATAAATATTACGAGTATATCCGTTTTAGAATTAGTTCAATTAATGGGAAAAAAAACCCATTGATGCCACTCACAGAGAATTGGACACTTGGGCGGCAGCAGCTTCTCGCTTCTCACACGGCTAACGGCAAATACTTGGCTCGTGGCCAGGCGTGTCAACGCTTTTATAGCCAAAAAGGGGGGGAATGCACCGACTGCCGTTTGAAGCGTCGCGAGTCGCGACAGGTATGTTCGTGTCTTATCGGAATCGTGTGGCGATCGTACAAGATGGGAGCTCGTCCAGCCACAGAGAGAGAGCAAGAGAGCAGGCACACGGTAAAATAATAAGAAGGTAAGGCAGTCTACTTGTGGCCTCTTTCTTGCACAGCTTGAATTTGATCGAGAGAGCATGAGCATGAACATGCATAGAACACGTTCTCAATTGAGAGAGCATTTCTCTCGCATCATGCACTAACATGTAACTGTTTGTTGTTTCTACTCCATCTCTCTCTCTCTCACACACACACACTGACACTGACACACTGATACAACACTTTTGGCCGCCTTTGAATGTTTAATTTTGTTGCACATTGAATATGCCACTTACCGCTCACACGCCTCGGCGGGCAGCAACACGATTCGAAAGAAAACAAAACGCAAACAAAAACTTAGGGGGGGAGGGCAAAACGAATAGCAAGAAACTTCAAAATTGACGGCAAATCAATAAGACAACAAAATAGGATTCCTATTGCAATGCTTTTGTACACGATGTGCAAGAGTCACTCAAGAGGTGGGGGCTGGTATTGATATTGGTTACTGTTTAAACATAATTCAATGCTCTATTTATTTTTGTGTGCTTAATTTACAAGTTGTGTGCAGAGAAAAACATAAAAAACGTTAAACTAAGTTCCCAGTGCGTGCGCGATAAATCTGCGCAGAAACAGTGCTGTGCAATGTGCCAGCACTCTGCTAGTCGTTGCTCAACACTATGAAGTAGTGTTGCTCCTCCCCCGTTTCCTCTTCGGGCAAATAAATTATCTCCTGGAATTCCAGGCCTTGATGCTCCACCACCACCTCCTCTTGCACCTCAGGCTCGTATTCAATAGTCTCCTCGTACTCATGCTCATGCCCCTGCTCCGGATCCAGCTCGGTGTCGTAAGGCAGGACCATTTCCACAGCCAGCGCACTGTCTGCATCGGCAACCGGTAAACTCACGGACTTTTCTTTCAGTTCCTCGATTTCTTGAACTCTTGCGCAGTGTTTTCTCGACTTCTTGTGGCGGAGAAAGCTGTATCGGGAGTTGACACTGTAATCACAAAGGTCGCATTCAAATATCCCACGCTCGTAGTTGTCCAATTTAACATCGGACTCATCCGCAGATTCAGGCGGGGTGAATTCTAGTCGTTCATCGTCCGCATCCCCATCCGCCATGGGTCCTGCTGTAATGATTTGATTGTTCTGTTTCAAAACTTCCATAATATATCGATGCTTCTCCTTCTTCTTGTGCAGCATAAAGGATTCTCGGTTGGATGTTGTGTATTCGCAGGCCGCACAGTTGTACATGTTTACATCGGATTCCTGCGATGAATTCGTGTCACAATCACGACGCACCGCCACTTTCTTTTTTTTCATTAATGGATCGTTCAGTGCCTGCTCCCTACGACAATGTTTCGTCGATCTGTTGTGCCGGTCATAACAGAATTTCTTCGCTGTTGTATACGAGCACAGGAAGCAGCTGTACAAAGGTCTATCGAAATCCGAGTCTGAATCGGCCATATTCGCCAGGGCATGGATGTGCTTCTTGGAGTGGCGGTGACGACGAAGGTCACGTCTCCTGTTCGTGTTGTAGTTGCAGCCATCAATCATGCAAACGAGTCGTTTGGTTTTCTTTGCCGAAATATCTTCTTGTTCCTGTTCTTGAGGTTCTTCGATGTTCATGAATGCTGCACAAGCAGAAAGCAGTGAATATAAATTGTTTGCCCATTGCCTGCTGCCATGTACTTACTTTCCACCTCATCGCCGGACCCACAATCGAGCGCTTCTATCTCGAAGAATTCCTCCACGTTCATAATATCCTTTTAGCTGATTGTTGATGTTTTTTTTAATAATAATTAATAACAAAATAAAAGATATCACAGGCGCATCGGTGTTACCAGCATTAGCATACCATAAATATACCGACTGCTGATAAATACCGCAATTAATACCGCAACCACAAACTGTTGCTTGGGCACACCAATTATTTTTAATTATAATTAAATTAACAAGTTTTTAAAATCTCTTTTAGACGTGTTTTATGCAACATTTAAAAAAGTTAGTAACTAAATAAAAACCCACCGCCACCATGCAGTCTGTCCTTAGCCGCTCCCTTAATATTGGTAAGTCCGAGTCCCCATGGACTTTGATCTCGATCGGTCGAGATCGACTTTTATATGCAAAAGATCTTTCACTGATAATTCTCACAGCCCGGAGATCTGTGCCCATGCGGCAGATCGCCTCCATAGCCGCACTGCCCGACACCCATCAGATGCTGCAGAAGACCTGCCGCGACTTTGCCAACGCCGAACTAAGTCCAAATGCAGCAAAATTTGATCGAGATCACCTCTACCCGGCAGAGCAGATCAAGCAGATGGGTGAACTGGGCGTCATGTCGGTGGCCATACCCGAGGAACTAGGTATTTACTGTGGAAGCAAACCACTCTATAAAGAAGCTACAGGTTGTCTATGGCTCAACAGGTGGCACTGGATTGGATTATCTGGCGTATGCGATAGCAATGGAGGAAATCTCTCGTGGCTGTGCCTCAGCGGGTGTCATAATGTCGGTGAACAATTCTCTGTATCTCGGTCCTCTGCTGAGCTTTGGCAATGCCGCCCAAAAAGAAGCTTTCATCACGCCATATACGGCGGGCGAGCGTGTGGGATGCTTTGCCCTGTCGGAGCCGGGAAATGGCTCAGATGCCGGTGCTGCGTCCACAATAGCCACGGAAAAGGGCGATCGCTATGTTCTGAATGGTACCAAGTCGTGGATAACCAATGGCTTTGAGGCGGAAGCAGCTGTGGTATTTGCCACGACAAACAAACAGCTGAAGCACAAGGGCATCTCGGCCTTTATTGTGCCCAAAGGTCTGAAGGGCTTCTCGCTGGGCAAGAAGGAGGACAAACTGGGCATCCGGGGATCCTCCACGTGCCAGCTGATATTCGAGGACTGCGAAATTCCCAAGGACAGCATTCTGGGAGAGCCCGGATTCGGTTTCAAGATTGCGATGCAAACGTTGGATGCCGGACGCATTGGCATTGCCGGCCAGGCTTTGGGCATTGGCCAGGCTGCTCTGGAGCTGGCTGTGGACTATGCACAGAAGCGTCAGGCCTTTGGCAAACCCATCTCCAAGCTGCAGTCCATCCAGCAGAAGATTGCCGACATGTCGCTGGCCATGGAATCGGCGCGACTCTTGACCTGGCGTGCCGCCTGGCTGAAGGACAACAAACAGCCCTACACCAAGGAGGCGGCCATGGCCAAATTGGCAGCCTCCGAGGCGGCTACCCTGTGCTCCCACCAATGCATTCAGATCCTTGGAGGCATGGGATATGTCTCTGATATGCCAGCGGAACGCCATTATCGCGATGCTCGCATCACAGAGATCTACGAGGGCACCTCTGAGATTCAGCGCTTGGTTATTGCTGGCTCCATCCTCAAGGAGTACGCTAGTTAAGTGAAACGAGATCTTTTGTTTTGTGTAATCAGGTAAAATGTTTTTAAATTTGAAATTTTATAAAAATTATACTTTTGTGGTATTTTTGGTTTGTTTTGGTATTTTTCCTTGCGTGGGTGGTTATCGAAGCAATACTATCGATAATGTTGCTATCCACACACACATTCGGTTGGCTATTTCGATTGTTTGCATCTACTGCGCGTTCTCTCGCGCACATTTCTACAAATTTCTTTATTTATTGATAATTTAACATTGCACGGCAATTAACACAATGCAATGGCCACGAGTACGTGGTAATGAAGCTGTTTACAATTGAAGTGCGCGATTTCGGCCAACAGAAAGTACGTTAGAAACGCCCCAATTGCCGCCCGTCCCCCCCGTCCACTTCAAACCGTCCATCTATCCGTCCAGCCATCGGGTCGGTCGGTGCCAGGAATAGCAGCAGCATACCATAGCCCGCAGCCATGGATGTTGTTTGTGTAATTGATACCGTCGTGGGCGATCATCTGGAAGATCGCATCTGTGCCCTGGAGGAGGTCAAACGTGCCGTACAAGCGGCCGGTGCTAACTTTCAGCGTGTGCAGGTGTGGGAAACAAACGTTCAATTGGAAATTCCTAGTAATATACACTGAAACAAATTTTTGGTGCTTTCGGTGCTTTCGTTGCAGTTTGAGAAATTGGATTTTGGCGAAACGAATGTGATGGAAACATTCTACAATGCCGATGTTGCGGTGATCGATTTGAGTGTTTTGGCCCAGCAGCGACCGCTTTCGTATCACTATGGGGTGCGGGAGAGCTTTGGCATGAAGGAAATCATCTTAATCTACAACGATGTGGAATCCAAACAGACGCTCAGCCTTAAGGTGTGTGTATTATCTCGGTACGGGGTGGTGTAGGTGTTGTGGTGGTGCCCTGTGTGACCTCTGTGTGTGTGTGGTACAGACCGCAAACATCTTATTGCGAATGATGCAACGGGAGAATTTCCGATAAGATAAATGTTAAGCAACAATATCTGAGCGTGTCCGTGTGTTGTTCGTTCTGCTCGAGTTTGAAACGGCAGTCATGTTTCTTGACTTGATTTTGTTTGTTGTTTTTCTATTTCCGGTGAAGATATACCTCGTCGTCTACTTATTATTGTTATTTTTAATCGCACGCCCGCCCACGCAAATCACCAACACTACACCAGGCACACACCTACACTGGCGGTCATTAAAATGTGTACACCTCTCTCAATCACTCTACCTCTCTGTTTCCCTCTCTCTCTCTTAGGTCTCTTGTGGAAATTACTTGTTTCTTAGCTACAAACTGAATGCAGAGACCAATAGCTGCCTTCTGACCAATCAACCCAACAGCAAAGATCAGCCCGGAGATGGGCGCGTGGGCACACTGCAGTGGCGTTTGCGTAGAAAGCTTCAAGATGTGGAAATCCAATCAAAGTGAGTGTGGAAATCCCTTTGTATCTCTGCAGTTACTGCTACTAAAAGTTATCCCTTTTTTTTAGAGCACACATGCGTGAGAAATTCCTGAGTGATATGCGCACAGCGAGGGATACGTATGCCACGAATGGAGCCAAACTGCAGAGCATACTCCATGAGATGCGCAAGCGTCTGGACGATCCGCATGTGCTCTCCGGCGAGGTGGTGCACAGTTTTATGTGCTCGCTGCGGGATGTGCAGGACTACGATGCCATGGTGCGGCTGGTGAACGATCTGAAGAATATACCAAACACGCGCAAGTTTGTGGAGGCGGGAAACATGAGTTTCCTCTATGCCTTTGCCCTGAATCGCAGAAATCGCAAGGGGGACAGAGAGAAGGCCCTGGAGTCATCGCTGAAAGCCCTCGAGAAGAAGGAGAACCACTTCCCGGACATGCTGTGCCTGTGCGGACGCATCTACAAGGACATCTTTGTGGAGTCGGACTACACGGATGCCACCAGCCTGGCGCATGCCATCAAATGGTACCGCCAGAGCTTCGAAGTGCAGCCAAATGAGTACGCGGGCATCAATCTGGCCACCCTGCTGGTCATCGAGGGCAAGGAGTTCAGCAATACGGAGGAGCTGCAGCACATTGGCATGACCCTGAACAATCTCATTGGGAAGAAGGGCAGCCTGTCGACGCTCAGCGAATACTGGGATGTGGCCACATTCTTTGAGATTTCCGTGCTGGCCGAGGACTATGCCAAGGCCATTCAGGCGGCCGAGTGCATGTTCAAGCTGAAGCCCCCGAATTGGTATCTAAAGTCAACGATTGGCAACATTTCGCTGATCCATAGGTTCCGCAAGAAGCCCGAGGATCGCATGCCCACCATCGAGGAGCAGGTCTTTCAATTCTGGATGGATTTCTTCCTGGAGGCCACAAACACAGAGGAGATCAAGAACAGCATACGATTTCCCATACTGGTGAGTGTTTTTAGCAAGCAACCTCCAGAGATCTTTGATAACTTATTTCCACTTTATGATAGATACTCGAGCCACAGAAGATCTACATGCCCAGCTATGTGACCATTAATATGGATGCGGATGAGAAATCCATACAGATTGTGAACATCTGTCTGGCCCACTCGAAGAACACCTGCAAGAAGCTGCACGATTTTCTTTTTGTGGCATCGAAAATCAAATCCGTGAGCCTGTACAAGCGCGACGATCGCTGCGCGTATCTGTATGTCCATCACAATTCGGATGACTTTCAAATCTACTTTCCGTCGTCCGAGTGCCGGCAGAAGTTTTACGACTTAATACTGGAAATGACGGCCGATCAGGAGGTGTTTGTTAATCTCAGCAATGATGATGCGCAAATAGAGGTGGGTTTTAGTATGCTCCTTAATAAAGTCTCCACTTACCTGCTATCCCAATTCTTCTTCCAGTACGAATACGATTACGATGAGCAAAATCGCAAGATGGTCCTGGGCAAGGGCACCTACGGCACTGTGTATGCTGCCAGGGATAAGCAAACGCAAGTGCGAATTGCCATCAAGGAGGTGCCCGAGAAGAACTCACAGGATGTGCAGCCACTGCACGAGGAGATCAAACTCCATTCGCAGCTGCGGCATCGCAACATTGTACAGTATTTGGGCTCACGCTCGGAGGATGGCTTCTTCAAGATCTTCATGGAGCAGGTGCCGGGAGGCTCGCTCTCCGACTTGCTCGAGACCAAATGGGGTCCGCTCAAGGACAACGAGTCCACCATGGCCTTCTACTCCAAGCAGATACTGGAGGGCCTCAAGTACCTGCACGAGCAGGACATTGTCCATCGCGACATCAAGGGCGACAATGTGCTGGTGAACACGTACAGTGGGGTTGTCAAGATCTCCGACTTTGGCACCTCCAAGCGGCTGGCGCGCATCAATCCGATGACGGAAACCTTTACTGGCACCCTCCAGTACATGGCGCCCGAGGTGATTGATCAGGGTGTGCGTGGCTATGGCCCGGCTGCAGATATCTGGTCCTTTGGCTGCACAAACGTGGAAATGGCCACCGGCAAGCCGCCCTTCATTGAGTTGGGCTGCGCCCAGGCGGCCATGTTCAAGGTCGGATACTACAAGAAGCATCCGAACATACCCGTGGAGCTGTCCACGAATGCCAAGAACTTTATTCTGCGTTGCTTTGCCATAAGCGTGTTGGACAGACCGTCCGCCTCGCAGCTGCTGGAGGATCCCTTCCTGGCTGAGTGAGTTTTTGATTGGGCTAAAGTTTTCTTCTGATTTAATAATCTCTTTTGATTCCTATAGCAAACCACGCAAACCGAGACCTGGCTTACCCATTAATACCGACTTTGGCAGAAGCATTTCGGTGCCAGCGGATCGCCTGATACACAAGACGACGCCTCCTTTGACCTACAATACTACCTGCAATACGCCCACCACACCAGAACTGGAGTAAGTACTACCCCTAATACCCATTCAAAGCAAAACTGATGCCTTGCTCCCTTTTAGCGTTACTCACACATCTTCTGTGGATATTGATGAGCTGCCCAGCCTGCTGGAGCGCCGCAACTCTTCCGGATTTCTGCTCTCTCCCGAGATTGAACCCTCAACGCCATCGCTGCGCACCAGCATCAGTGAGACGAGCGAAACGGATGGCTTTTATAGGCTGAAGAAGGACTCGCAGCGACGCACCACTCTGTCGAAAGTCCTCGCTTTGGATGAGTCCAAGATCTGCGACATTTGGCTGAAGAAAATCGATGCAGATCAGAATTCGATTGCCATTCGGAAGAGCGATCTGGAGGTGCTGATACGCGGCTTGAGGGACTACATTATGAACGAGAATGAGAAGCACTTAGAGGCCACGATCAATGAGCTGAAGCAGAAGCTGAACAACGATACAGTGGCCTTGGATCATCTCCATTTGGCGCTGTACTCCTTTCAGGATGCAGTCGTCTGTGTGCTGAGGTACCACTGCATTAAGCCGCATTGGATGTTCGCCTTGGATAATCTCGTCAAGCGCGCTGTGCAGGCAGCCGTGACCATCTTCTCCCCGGAGCTGGGCGCCAATCTGGCGGACAAGGATCTCTCTGGGAATGATGATGAGAGCGTGCAGACCTCACCGCTGCAGCATGTAGGCTCCTCGGACAGCCAGGAGAAGCAACAGTGCCTGGAGAAACTTCTACCCAGCAGCAGTTCTGCCGGCATACTGCCCTCGGACTCTGGCTACGATGGGCTGGAGCATGTGCGCCTACTGCGCGACATTCGCGAGAATCAGCACAAGCTGCAGCGCCAGATGATGGAGCAGCAGCGCCAGAGCATGCGGGCATTGCACAACATAAGCCAGGAACTGGCCCACATCTACATGGGTGGAAGGAAGAGATTAAGGTTGGGAGTTTCTGACCACTTTTTGAAATGTATATCTTATCAACGAATCTCCTTCCGTAGACGCACCATCAATGGATTCAACAAAAAGTGCCATAGAATGAATCCCAGTGCAGCGGCAGTGGGCGGAGCAGGAGCAGGCAGCGCACGTCCAGCAGTGTCTGGGAATGCCAGGCGGCAGCTAAACAAGCACAACTTTGGTCTGCACGAGATAGACGAGCAGTTGGAGCAGTGGCTAACGCAGCAGGACATCGATGAGTTCTCAAAGACACTCATACTGAATGAGGGCTTCACCTTTGAGGATTTCATCTACAATATGGAAAAGCTGGATCTCATGCGTTTGGGATTGCGGTGGGTACACATCACAAATGGCTGCTCTTTACCCCCTTCTAAATGTGCATCCTCTTTTCCAGCGTTGGCATTGAGGTGCGCTTGTGGAAGCTCATCATTCAGGAGCGTGTCTGCACATCATCCGATTGTATGGATAGTCCGCCCAGCACCTACCACAAGCCCATTGGCGGTGGTGTTGGCGGTTCCTCCCTGAACAACAATACCCTTGCCTCGCCGACAACCACGACACCGGGCACACCAGTAGTCACCCCAGGCGGCATCAAGACGAAGATCAAAAAGAGCGAAAGCGAATACGATTCCTGCAGCGAGTGATCAGTGATCAGCGAGCCCTGCAGCTGTCGCTCCCAAAGCAATGCCTTAATTAATTGTTAATGTTTATGTCTCATGTGCTACAACTAACATCTGTCTATCTGGCTGCCCCCCATTTACAGGGCATCCAGCAGCAGCAGTCGCCTTAATGGCAGAGATTCTTCGTTTTCTCTCTCGCGCTCTCTCTCTCTTTTTTGGGGAATGTCCTCAGGGTGTCCCCTGCTTTTGTGCCTTTCCCACCCACTCCACCCTCACATGCATGTTAATTTATCAAACAAAAAAAAAACAACAACAAAAAATGGAATTTAAGTGCCTTAATTTAAAACAATAACAAAAATTCAAAAAATATAACGAAATCTAAAGAGTTTTATTGCGGAGGTTTATAGGGCTGCTCGACCGAAGTCGAGGTCACTCGGAGGCAGGAATTGCCCATTGTGATGCCCACACTCGTCCTGGGATTACGTCCGGTGCCTAGGGAGGTTGCGTGAACCATCCCGAGGCCTCAACAAAGAGCATCAGCCTCTGCCCGGCTATCCAAGTCCTCGTGAAAGGCGCTGCCGAGTATTCGGTAACGCCTTTCCATGAGGCAGGACAGCCACAGAGAAGATGCTGGATGCTCTCTATTTCCTCCTCGTCCCTGCAGCTGCGGCAGAAGTCATGGTGGGTCAATCTGTACCTAGTGGCCATGTGGCCGATGACACAGTGTCCCGTTATAACTCCCGTCAGTGTTCGCACCTGACTCATAGTGTGGCCAGAGCGAGCGTGAGATCTCACAGTTGGCTGTGGCTCCACCAGAAATGAGGATAAAATTATTTCTGATGCACCAAGGCAGGAAGATCCTGAACCTCCTTAGAATTATCTGAAGGAATTATTGAACTAACAAAGAAAATCACACGCCATTTTCCTTCATAACTTTTCTAGTTCGTTTGCATTTATTTTTTTTGTTTAAGTTTTTTTTCTTGTTTGTTTTCGTCTTTAGTGACATTGCAGAAATTGTTTTGTTATAAGTTTATTTTGTTGTTGCTTTTAGATGTTGTTTAGAGGCAAGAAATTTTGTAAATGTGGAAAATTTTACACATTTTCTCATCGAAGGTGTTTGTTGTTGTTGGTGTTAATCGAAAGCGTTTCGTTCTGTTGCTGCAGTTGTTCTTGTTCTTGTTGTTGCTGTTGTTGTTGTAAGTTGTTGCTTTTGTTGCTGTTGTTGTTGTTGTTGTAAGAGAAATGTTGCTTATGCCTTGGATTCGGCTTCGCTGGCAGTGGCCTGCGATTGGGCATCGCTCGATTTGCCATCGTCGACCTTGCCAAAGACACAGCAAGGGCACTTTTCCTTCAATGCCAAGCGATACTTGGGATGGCTATAAAAAACGAGATAGAATCAGAAATATATATCATGGATATGCTATAGGGTGTACCCACCTAATGCCATAGACAATGGGATTGTAGCAGGCCGCCGACTTGGCAAAGCAGGCACCCCAGATGGTATTCAGTGGAGTAAGGCCCTCAAATTTGAACAATCCCATGCAGTTGATGACCAAGTAGGGTGTCCACGCCATGAACCACAGCGAAATGGTGACCAGAGCCACTTTGGCCAGCTTGCCCTCGGCACTCTTGTCGGCATCCTCGGAGGAGCGCAGCGACTTGACATTCATCTTCTTGGCCTGCTCTCGCATGGCCTTCTCGTGAGCGGAAACGGCCTAAGGGAGAGAAAGGGTATCATGGAGCAAATGATATAGGGGATTCGATTATATGCTTACAGCAATGATGAACCAATAGGAATAGCAGATAAGGAAGAGCGGGATATAGTAGACAAAGATCGAGTAAAAGATCAGGTATGAGCGTGGATTCCAGTCGCGCTCCAAGTAGTCAATGCCGCACGATGTCAGATTACCCTCCGGCACATACCTAGAGAAATGTTTAGTAAATGATTTTAAATCCCTTAAAAGAAAGAAAGATTCCCCCGCTTACCTGCTCCAGCCGAAGACGGGAGCCAGGCACCAAATGCTCGACATAAACCAAATGTAGGCAATCTTGCCCAATGCTAATGGAATGGTCATTGGCCGGCCGGCCATGCCCTTGACAATGACTTGATAACGATCCAGTGAGATCATGCACATGGACCAGATGGAGCTGCAGCCAAAGGCAGAGCCCAGGCCCGCATAAATGTCGCACATCATGGGCCCAAGGACCCAAGTCTCAAAGTATAAATTGATGCCCATCATGGGCGTGTTGGTGATCATGATGCCAAAGTCGGAGATGGCCAGATTGATGACCAGAAGGTTAGCAGGAGTACGCAGTGATTTTGTTGTGGCAAAGATGTAGATCACCACGCCATTTCCGCACCAGGAAATCATTCCAATTATGATCATGTAGGCCGTCAGGATCTTTGCCCAGATGGGGTCCATGGCGGGGAACTGGTTCCAGTACGGGCTGATTAAATGTGCCATATCGGGTGTGACCTTATCCACCACCGATCCATTGGAGAGGGCTGCAAAATGCGGCCCCAATTGTGTGGCTACTGCTGCAAAGCTGCAACAGACCAACAAAATAAAATATGATAAAGATCCCATAATTTATGGCTCCATGGCGTCGTATTCCTACCTATCCATTTTTTTAAATTGATATTTTCCTAGTTTTTTTGTGTAACTATATCCCGCCTATGTATCACACTTTTTCTACATAAAAAGCTTGCAAATTCGGTTAGATATTTTTCAAACACTTTTTACATTTAAGGACTCCCCCAATTGATTTCTGAATATTTCACTGGAGCGGACTATTCGCGGCGATTGGTCATCGGAAACCTGCAACGTCCGCTTTGGCGTCTAAGGCTTTTATAGTTTTTCTTCAAGATTCTTAAGAGAATCCCCTGGTAGGGTTCAAATTCAATTAGCCAAGAGACACCTAAAAATATATATGCTACAAAAGTGCAGACAGCTTTTGGCTTATAATCATAATAGCCATAACAAAACGAGAGAGAATCCACTGCCCATTGCAATGGGCCAATGTCAATAGTTTGACATTTTAGTGGCTTCTTTCAGCTCTCGATTATGGCTCTCTGACATTGTGCCTGTAAAAAGAGGCGTGGAAAGTCAGCGATTTAATATGTCAATGCTTAAGAAATCGATGAGGAAAACAAATAAAGGGGTAAATATAATAGAAACATAGGAAAAAGTGCGTGTTTGACATGCGTATCAGACTGAGGGGCGCTGCTGCATGACGCACGACACGTGTAGAGCAATAAGCAGCACTATAGAAGATACCTTTCAATTAATTATGCACTCCCAAAGTTCACTAAAAATTATAGAAAAAGATGAGTAGCGTTTGTGCACATATTCATTTGTTTATTAATATTCCACACCCAATGTCCCAACGGAATGTGCCTTCAAAGTCACGAGCCATTAGAAAAAATGCCCAAAAGCAAACACAATCTTCCGAGACTGATCCCCCGCTTTGGGCTTTGGCTCTGTGACTCGCTGACTGTAAGCTGCTTATAGAGGTGCCCTCTCTATAGCGATTGATCTATTCACACTTCCATTGTCACGCTCGGAGGTCCGATTGTTTGGGCGTCTGGTCGCGGACACTAATTTTTCGAATAGGTGTGCGTTTGTCGCTTTTGTGAGGCGGGGGTTGCTTTTTGTAGATCCAAATTTTAGCATAAAAGCCTTTTGTTTTGCTTGAATTGGGTCATCTTTTTAGCTAATCTCTCTCTCTCTCTTAATACTACGAACCCTTATATGGTTTTATGGCAGTGACAGCGTGAGTTCTAAATAGTACAGTAAACGCTGTCCAAGAGGATGGCAGACTCTATTCAAATGCAAACTCTTCGCGCTGTCCATTAAACGTTAAGTGTCACTGTAACTGTCAATTTGTGTATGACAGTTTATGTGACAGTCGACACATGTTAAGGTTGGACGATCTTTTGGTTTAAATCAATTAGATACCGCAAAGCATCCAACCAGTAATATTATAAGCCATAAAAACGGCATCAGCGTGTGTAAAATAAAGTAGTATAAAGTTAGACGGAGATCAAATGGAACCTAAATATATGTAGTAAATACCAAATGCGCAAAACCGGAAGCTGAGCTCAGATCATCATTATCTTCACAGTCATCGTTATCGTCATCATTATTATTATATCATTATCATCGCGTCAGAGCTGTGTGTTTTGCGGTTTACTGTTTGTACGGATATCTGTGCATGTATAAGTAGGTGTAAAATCTATCAACAAATTGTTGAAACTGTAGGGTATTCTCAGGAGGAAAACTTTTCGAAGCTATGCGAAAACATGAATCGCATTTCAATTTATTCAACATTTATTCGGGTTTCTTTAAACAAACAAACACAAAAATCGTATTCGTTCGCCCACCTGCAAAAAAAAAAACAAATACCATAAACAAAGCGGGGAAGAAAAACGCGGGGTACAGGTACAATAAAAGCAACAACAATTGCAGCAAACATTTGCGGGGGCAGCAGCAACGAATTAAGAAGAAGAAGATGGAGCGAGTGGAAGAAGCAGAAGATGAAGATAATTTAGCATTAGCAAATAAGCGAGATAAATGCTTCGATTTGTTGTTGTTGTTGCTATTATTTGTTGCTGCTGCTGTTTTCCTGTTCAATGAGGCAGACACGAAAAAAGCGAAGAAACGTGCAGCAAGAGCCGTTATTGTATGCCCTTCCAGTGCTTAAGCCGTTAATTGTTCGAGTTCGAACTCAAGTCATTGATGTTCGAATGGCAGGACACTCCTGTTTACTCTCTCGCAATCTACTATTACTGTACATATAAGAGAGTGTGCTTTACGGGGCTGGCTGCTATTACCCCTTAGGTGATTGTTGCCAAACTTCTTCTCCATGCAGTTATGCCCTCTGTCACCTGTAGGACAGTGTATAATTAACAAACACCTATGATTTGATTTTTGTATTTTTTGTATGTTCGACAATGGCTTGGCGCTTGCACGTTTATATGTGTGTGTGTGTGAGCGTGAGTGGGTAAACGACGGCAAGTGTTCTGCCGCTGCCCTCTGCTGCTGCCTATTCGTGTGGGGGTAAATGGGCGAGAGAGAGAGAGAGAGAACGCCAAAGTAATGGGACGGACGATGTTTTCGGCCTCTGTTCTCTCTCTCTTTAGCTCTCTGCTCCCGACGATCCAATGGTTGTTGGGGCTTGGTTGGGGTCGTGTGTGGGAGCGCTTGTTCTTGGTGGCTGCGGAAGAGAGTGTCATTATACACTAGTGCAGCGGCGAACAGCTGAGATCACCTCGGACATAGTACATTCTCTCTCTATCTGACTCTCTTGCTCAATGGCTGATGTTATTTTCAGCGGCTGAGGGATTTACAGTAACAAACGCGAGCCGCTAAGCAGCATCGGGCAGCTCTCGGATAAATTTTACATTATTTTTTGTTCAAAATCTGTTCTGTTTTGCTGTTAAATTTAGACACTCGTTTAAAGCGGAAGCCTGCCAGCGTTTTTCCAAAAAGTACAACATTTCCGCCGCGTGTGTTTTTCTAATACGATCATAATTGCAAATATTCGCCAGAAAAAAACCAAACCTAAACGAAAATGAAAACGAAATGTCAACCCGCAAAAATTCTATTAACCTTTGGTTTGGTTAATTAATTAATGACGAAATCCGTCGCCATTGTCGTCAGCACGCGCGCCTCTGAGGCATAAATGCAATTAAATCATTAATAAAAACCAGACAAATATTCAAATATATGTATGTTAATACACACACACACACACCCCTAAGCATGACACACACACACTAAGAGAGAGAGGGGAACAGCAGTCATATGTAAAGTGCATTAGAAGGCGGAATGAGAATGAGTGTGCGTGCGGTACTTGTTCGAAATTTATTTTCGAATAAATAGTACAAAGTTGAAGAGGAAGCAGTAGGAGCAGCCGCCGCCGCTTTAGCCTCTGCCGCCGTCGCAGTATGCAGCGCAGTATCCCGGTCTCATCCCCATCCCATTTGTTCATCCCATCTTCCATCCCCATCCCATACCGCCCCGCACACGTAAAAACAACAGCAAAGGCGGGCGGCATTTATACATTTCTTACGCATGCACAGTGGCACAAGTTGTATTTGAGTTGCATTGAAATTGATTCAATTAGCTCAATTGATTAATTGATTGTTTTCCCACGAATATCACCGAATCGAAATGATTCGAAATGAGAGAATGATTAAACTTGACTTGATAATTGTTTTGGTGTTTTGTCTTAAAAGGTGTGAAAACGTTTATTAATTGAGTGATATGATAATTGTTTATGACAGTTGAGAGATATAAGATTAGATCTTCTAATGCCTTGTCGTTTTTATTCACTTTCCATTCTCCGACAACCACTGTGTGCCGTCCCGTGTACGCGTTGCCTCTCGATATTCTTCTGATGGGATGCGCGATGCTATGCCTGGTCCCGTTATCCGTGTATATTTTCGTGTGGTGCGTCTTCTCCTCTCGATCCCTATCCATGTGCTCAATTCGTGTGTGTGTGTGTGTGTGTGTGTGTGTGTGCCTGCCTGTTTCTGTTTCTCTTTCGGTTTTCGGCGTCTGAAATAAACGAAATAGGAAATTTTGGTATATTCCATTTATAAATAGATTTCGCCATACCATACGCAGCCCCTACGGTGGAAAAACTCTAAAGTGTAGACGATGTGAAATGTGAAAAGTGAATGAAACGCATGTGAATCTGCTCCGCGTAGGGAAATCACTTGAATAAAAAGCTGGAAATTGAATTAAAAAATTTCATAAATTTCATAAACATAAAAAACATGTGATCGAAAAATGTGAATTTTCGGCGAAACAAAAGCATAAAGCATAAAACAAGAGAAATATCGAGAAAAAAAAACAAAACTACAACAACAAAATGCAGGCCTCGAGCACCACCACAACAACAACCACAAAAACGAAAAAGCTAAGCAGCAGCACGGGCGCGGGTGCGGGTGCGGGTGGCAGCAACATGATCAGCTCCGTGGCGGTGTCGAGTGCCACAAAGACGACAACCACCACCCGGAAGCCGGCTGGAGCCAGCCCCAAGTCGCCAAAGGCATCCACAACGGCTGGATCAGCGGCTGCCACATCCTCCTCCAGTGTAAGCGATCCCCATTCGGAGATTGCGGAGCTCTCAAAGAAAATCAACGAGCATGCAGATGCCATATACCAGACGTGGAAGAGTCGCGGCCTGCCGCCAGTGGAGCTCTTTGAGATCTACACAAATGCCAACGCCTCGGGGGACTTTTCAGAGGTCGCCGGCGCATCCGCAGCGGATGCGGAGGGACTCCAAAAGATGGTCACCAGCTTTGTGAACAAGGACAAAGAGCAGAGGGGAAAGACTGCTAAGAAATCCGAGGGACCCACCACCAATGGCAAGGTGAAGAAATCAGCAGCCGCTGCTGCTTCCGGCGGCGGCGCCTCCTCTTTCGAGCAGGCCCTGCAATCCCCCAAGAAAGTGGCTGCCGTCAGCAAACCCCTGCCCGATGTGAATCTCAATTATGACATCAATCTGCATTTGGATATGAATAATCTGTCGCAGGAGCAGACGCAGCATCTCCTGAAGATCAGTGAAATAATCCAGCAACAGAAAGAGGCAACTGCGGCAAATCCTCTGAAGAAGCGGCAAACTGGGAGCAGCAGCAGCAGCGGCAGCGGGAAGATTGCCAATTCTGTAAAGGTAACAGCAGCGGCCACAGAGCAGCAATCCCCCACCAAAAAGCAGAGCAAAGCCAAGAGCGGGAGTGCCGTAACAGCAACAGCAGTTGGCATCGATGTTATAGATGCCCCACAGCAGCAGCAGCCCCATAGAGTGGCAGAGGCAGTGAGTGATAAGAGCGCCGAGGTGACGGTGGTGGTGGTGGCCACAAATCGCAAGTCAAGCAAAACCAAAGAGAACAACGCTGAGGCAGGGAAACACCAGCAGCAGCAGCAGCAGCCGGCAACCAAAGAAAAACCCACAACAACGGTAGTAGCTACTGCCACACGCAAATCCACAAGAGGCAGCAGCAGTGGTCTCAGTGGCAGCAGTGCCACTGATAACAGCAACAGTTCAAGCAACATTGTGGCCAACGCATCTTCTGTGGCAACATCCGCACCAGCAACAGCAGCAGCAACATCATCGATGGATGCAACATCCGTCAGTACAACGATGCCAACGTTGAATAAAGTGAAACCCACTAGCGGGGCCAGGGCAGCCCTAACCAATGGATCCCAGGATCCCACAAAGAACAAGAATGGTACGATTGAAAATAGTAGAACCCAGAACCCAACAATCAGAGCACCCCACACTAGCACTAGTACACGTATTAGTACACGTAGTAGTACCTGTAGTAGTACCCGTTATCACCGTACCAGAAATCCCCGTAATGATGATGATACATCATCTCTTCTAGCGGGTCTCCTCACACGCGGATCGGTGGCGGAGCGTGTACTGATGTTCGAAAAGTGTCCGGACGCGAGGCATGCATTCCTCAACATTAAGCGCCCCCAGGCTGACGTTGCGCCCAAGAGTCTACTCAAGGTGAGTCTCCCCCCCAATCCCTTGCAGTTCCCTAAGGTTCCCTCCCCTAAGCTTCCCAAATTGATTGATATTCATGAGGTTCGGGTTTCCCTCCCGCTGCCCAACAATTGGTTGCCCACATGCCCATGCGATTGTTATCTAACAGTTGAAAATGCCAGAGGAAAATGTGAAAAAAGCGAAAACTATAGCAACAAAGTGCCTGCCCCAGGCCCCAGGCCCCTCTCCGATCTTTCGCTCAGATAAGTGCATTTGTTATCGATGCGAAAGGCAGTGGCAGAGGCAGTGGCAGCGGCAACATTGATTGATTTAAGGTTACGCCGCCACCGCCACATGAGAGATGAAAGCATGTGCCAAATCAGTGACTAAATTCAGTGAAAGAGCAAAAAACAAGAGTCGAAGAAATGTGGGGGATGCACATGGAAGAGGCGTTTTCTTAGACCTGACTTTGATTGGATATCTTTTCTAGTACTAGTATGTATAGAGGGGATTCCAGGGATACTACAAACTTCTCTGCTATTACAGAGCTATAGCGAAGGCCAAACGCATCCATAGATTAGCAATCAAACATAGCTAGACTCTTGTAACTTAATAAACCTATTCCCCTAATCCTGAGGTGACTTCTCGTACTCCTTTTTTTGCCTTTGTGCTGGTTGCCGAACACTGTTGCCGAACACTGTTGGTTGCCGAACACTGCAACACTGGTTGCAACACTCGAAGAAATAGAAGGAGCCATGGCCGTGCCCCTTTTTGTAGAAAATACATTTAGAAATTGAAAGTTAAATCGGATTAGATGTATTCCTATAACTCTTTATAAAGCCTCCACCGTTTTGTATCCCATTTAGGGGATGGGCTTTCGTCTGAGTAGCGCAAAACGAGTACCCCTACCGAACGTATACATATATAGTGTGGGGATGCGAGTGCCTGCTCGAACGAGTACCCACCCGAGTATGCATATATTTACGTATACAAACAATCAAATCAAGCATTTACGATCAGAGCCATAGCCACTCGATCGTGCACACGAGCAAAAAAAAAATAAAAAAGAACAGCGAAAAAAAAAATAAACCAAAAATACAACAAAACAAAGTCGAATCTCCGAATAGTAGTACTCCCCCGAGAGCACATATAGTAGTAGAAATCCCTGCATGTGATCATTATCAATTTTGGTTTTTGTTGTGTGAGCAATACTCGTATGAAATGCAATTGTGTGTTTTTTAGCTGTAGAATTGTTTAATTATTTAATTACAAGGGTGTACAATATTTCCAACAAAAACAAACACCGAACGACAGCAATTCCATGAAACACTTGAACTTTTATTTTTTATTTATTTTTTTGTGTATTTTTTTGCCTAACGACGATTGTTGTTTGGGGGGCTGCTGTGAAATTCCTCACTTCGATTCGAACGTTCGATTCGTTGGATCAAAGCAAATAAATTGTCTAAAAATATAAACCCCCACTACATAGTTTTTTGCAATTAACTTTTAGGCAGACTAAAGTTGAATTTAGTTTCTCTCTCTCTCTCTTACTGAGGGATTACTACTCTCTCTCTCTTTTACTGAGGGATATCTACTCTCTCTGTGTGTGGCAGTGAGAGATTATTCTATTCCTCTAAATTAGGCAACAATGCGTATGCGTAATAATTTGACTACGAACGAGTATAAACGATTGTGTGTAGCCGGGGCGTATACGTAATAGACTCTTGCCTCGGACTGGTTGAGAATTGTTTGCTTTATTCTTGTTTCTCGTATATGTATGGTTGGTTGGGCGCACAAAGATTAATATTTATGTCTTCGTTGACAGTTTTAAAATCATGAATGGCCATTGAGCAGGGTGGGGGGTTCCATAAATGATGGAAGAAGCTCCCTTAAGACAGAGAGAAAGAGACAGTGAGGGATTTAATTGTTGATAGGGGGGAGGGAAAGAGAGAAATTATACAGCCAAGAAGTGCCGCTAAAAGGTCCTTGAATCTCAATGAGCGGAAAACATGTTTTCAGTATTTTAATTGTAGGATTTAATAGCCTTAGAGATCGTTTCAGTTTTTTACTGCCCTTTGAAAGATCAGTGAAGCAAACGAGTTGCCAGTCAAATACTTGATTCCTTGCTGATCTAAGAAACTAATATGATGAATGTAGTACTATAGTAATTTCATGCCAAAAGTATTTAAAACATTTGAAATTTATTTATAAACTCTACAATAATATATGTATGTATCTCCATTGAATCAATCAGAAAGTCTCCTCCTACATGCCACCCACATTTTGTGCTGTGCTTTTTTTTCGTAGCTGCCAATTAAGAATTTATGGCACAAGATGTGTGTGTGTGCCTCTACCTTTTCGCTCCCGGAAATTCCGTAGCTAATTAGCAGATTTGCCACATAAAAATCCCCACCAACGCAGGGGAGAGGGTACTTGCCCCCAGAAAGACGTATAGTTACCCTAAGAAAACGAGAGTGTTATAGACTCGGATTGGGGGGGATTGACAAGGCAGAGTGATAGAGCAGCAATGGAGGAAGGGTATCCCTTTTTCGCTTTCTTTTGTTTTACTTTTTTCCCTACCTCAATGCCTCAATATTAGACAGCAATTTTATGTTTATGTTCATTTGATTGGCAAAAATATTTCATAATAAATTCAAAGGTAAAGGGCGCCGCCCCAAATACCCCCCGAAATATGGGGCGTGGTTGGGGCTTGTCTGTGAAAAATTCCGCAAAATCTAAACAAAAGAAAAACGCAACCAAACGAAACAAAATAAATTCGTAATTTTATTGAGTGGCGGGGCAGGCAGGCAGTAAACAATTCGAGAGTTTTTTTTTTTGGTTGGAAAGATTAATGTGGTTATAATTTATTATTTTTCGAACGGAACGAAAACAGGTCAAGCTGCATGCCACACCGCCGCCGCCACAGGATACGAATCTGCTGCAAAAGGAAATACGCTCCACAAAGAGTGTTTATATACCAAGGTAACGAAGCTCTCTCTCTTGAAAACTTCAATAGATGGAAGCTCTAAAAGATCCTCTCTCTCTCTGTTGTTATAGATTCTACTTTCCACATGGCAAGCCACAGCCAACGATTGCCATGGAGCGTGTGGTACGTGGCATACTCTCCGGCTTCGATAGCTTTCCCAACAATCAGGTGACCAAAGACGATCTGCCAAGGATACTGAAGCTCTGCGGCATGCCCTATTACTGGCGCATGCCCGTGATGGTATTTTGCCAGACATCCAATTCGGGTCTCGTTGAGCGTCAGAGATTTGTAGAGTTCTGGAAACAGTAAGCGAGATTATAGCCCTACCGAAGGATTATCTAATGATTTATCCATTGCAGAATGAATATATATTGCCATGAGGCTGCGTCTCGTTTCGTGTACATCCTGTCGCGTGGCCAGCGATTTCGTTCGTACATTGTGCCAGAGGATTTGGTGCCGATGGTGCAGGATGTGGTCGACACACATCCCGGCTTGGCCTTCCTCAAGGAGGCCACCGAGTTTCATTCCAGATACGTGCACACGGTCATCGCGCGCATTTTCTATTCGGTGAATCGCAGTTGGAGCGGCAGGATCACAATTGCTGAACTCAAGAGATCGGATCTTTTAGAGGTACGTATAGGGGATAAATTGCAAAAAGATTCCCTAGTTAGAGTCATCTTTTATCCCTCAGATGATAAGCCTTTTAGAGGAGGAGGAGGACATCAATCAGATTATGGCCTTCTTTAGCTATGAGCACTTTTATGTGATCTACTGCAAGTTCTGGGAACTGGACAAGGATCACGATCTGCTCATCAATCAAGAGGATCTGGCCAAGCACAGCGATCATGCGCTGTCCTCGCGTATTGTGGAGCGCATCTTCTCCGGCTGTGTAACGCGCACGGATAGCAAAAAGGCACCCGAGGACGAGGCCAAAATGTCCTACACAGACTTTGTTTGGTTCATACTCTCCGAGGAGGACAAACGCACACCGACGGCCATTGAGTATTGGTTCCGCTGCATGGACATCGATGGCGATGGCGCCCTATCCATGTACGAGCTGGAGTATTTCTACGAGGAGCAACAGCAGCGCATGGAGGGCATTGGCATCGAGTGTCTGCCATTTGAGGATTGTCTGTGTCAGGTGCGGGAACTTCACTTTTAATACTTTTCCAACTGAGAGGAGTAGTCTTAAATGCTGTATTCTTCTAGATGCTGGATATGATTAAGCCTGCGAATCGGGACTGCATTACGTTGGGCGATCTGAAACGCTGCAAAATGACGCACGTCTTCTTCGATACGTTCTTCAATCTGGAGAAGTATTTGGATCATGAACAAAGAGATCCATTTGCCTCGCAGCGTGATGAATATGTAAGTGACTGTCATGCAGCAGTGCCACTCGGTCGATACTTAAACTTTTATATCTCTCTTTTGCTAGACCTCCGATTGGGATCGCTTTGCGGCACAGGAATACGAACTTCTCATATCCGAGGAGAACGATTAAGATTCGAGGGATGCGAACGCTTAAAGATACACACACACACACACACACATATATATTTATTAACATACAAATTTTTATACAAATTTATACACTACGTAAATGAAAAAACAAAAAAAACAAAGAAACCAAAACAAAAAGAACGAAAGAAAAGGAAAAGAAAAGGAATTAATTTTAGTCCCAATATGTGCAATAAATTCGAATTATTTATTATGAGTTTTTACAGATTTTAGTTGAATTTTAATGACAAATAAAATAAATTAATTGAAAATTATAAAACAAATTTTATTATAGAAAATATTTAGGCTCCAAAAGAGCAAGGATTCATTCTCTATCACCTTCCCAAATAAAACAAATTTCACTTTTTAATTTTTTTCATTTTTTTTTATTATTAAATTTGTTTTTGTGTTTTTTTGATTGTTTTTTGTTTCAAAAGTTGAACCTTAAATGTAGTTAAAAATAGAATTTACTTCTCTCGTTTTGTCATCCATTTGAAAACGCCAACAGAACTCATGTTGCATGCAACTCGCTTTTAGACTATGCACAAATTTGCCTAAATACATCGTGTATATATATTTATAATTGGTATAATCAGATAATCATAGAGAGAGAGAGAGGATCTCAGCGCCAAACAGGATCGACCACAATTCAGATTACAGAGAGGTACAAATTACAATTATTTATTAAAGGGCTTCAAAGGGTTTCTTTTTATTCGTTATTCCTGCTTTTAAGGCTTTTAATATTATTCTGCTCACAATTGCTGCTTGTCGTTTTCATGAATCACAGATGCATTATGGGTTTAAATATTATTATTATTATGATGATATATATATTATGCGCCGTATTTTTCGGGGAATATTTTGTACAGGAAGAGATAGAGGGGGTTGGATATAGAGCTACGACGTGCCAGCCAATGTATCATTCACAAACGGCTAAAGAAAATATACGCATTAATATATATATATATATAGGAAGAGGTTTAAACATGGGGGGGGGGGTTCTGTGTTCGAAGCAAGCAAAGTAGTTTTGACTGTAGAATAAGCAACAAATAGTTAGGTAGAATTAAGGCAGATAGATTATACATATAGTATATAGAAAACTCAAAGTATTATTCGTTTTGTGGGGCTGTAGGAGGCTCTGTTTCTGTTTTTCTGTTTATCTGTTCTGTTACGGTGAGGTATCTCTACTGCTTTAGGCGTACTTTTTCACTATCCTCAAAGTTCTTATCATTATCGTTGGTGGTCTCCGAGTCTGAAGAGGATCCACCACCATTGCTGCTCACCGTCGCATCCGTGTCTCGACTGTAGACGGGTGTGCTCTGTCCTCTCACACATTCGCCGGTGATGTGCACGCCACGTATATCAGAGCCTGGAACTATGAACATGGGATCCAGCAGGAGTTGTTCCTACAAAAACGAATTAACCAATAAATAAATCAAATTGATGAGTGTATGATTTGTTTACCATTATGGAGCGCAATCCTCGTGCACCTGTATGCCTTTCCATGGCCAGCTTGGCTATTGATTCCACTGCATCCTCATCGAATGTTAGATCCACTTCATCCAGACCCAGCAGCGCCTTGTATTGTGGCACCAGGGCGTTCCTTGGCTCGGTGAGAATGCGCACCAGCATGCTGACATTCAAACTGTGGAAGGGCACAATAACCGGAAAGCGTCCAACGAATTCCTACAAACAACCCAACGAATTAATAGAAGAAATCGAAGCAAAAAAGTGAGTCATGCACTCACGGGTATCATGCCAAATTCAACGAGATCACGGGCCTGCACTTTGGTGAGGCATTTATCACGCTCCTCCTGATCATTGTCCATGGGCGCAGCCACCGATTGGACGGCACGACGATTGCCAGAGCCGCTGGACGAAGAGGGCATGCCAAAGCCCAAATACTAAAGAAAAAACAAACACAATTAATTTCAGAATAAATAATCTACAAAAGAGATGCCTCACCTTCTCGTTGAGGCGTCTACCAATGAGCCTGTCCAATCCCGTGTAGGCGCCCGAGGCCACAAAAAGGATATTCGTGGTGTCCACTTGGACCGTTTCGCCGCGCAGCTTTCGCGGTGAGTTTCGCTCTGGCACATTAACGACCGTGCCCTCGAGCATCTTGAGCATGCCCTGCTGGACACCCTCGCCGCCCACATCGCGCAGCTGATGGATGCCCGGAACGGCGCCAATCTTGTCCACTTCGTCGAGGAACACAATGCCGGTCTGGGCACGATCCACATTGTAGTTGGCATCCTGCAGCAGCTTGGAGATGACGCTCTCAATGTCCTCGCCCACGTAGCCCGCCTGGGTGAGGGTCGTGCAGTCGCAGATGGCAAAGGGAACGTCCAGGCAGCGGGCAATCGTTTGAGCAATCAGCGTCTTGCCCGATCCCGTGGGACCCAGCATAATGATGTTGCTCTTCTCCAGCTTGACGTCGGTGGACTTGTTGTCGAGTATCTCGGAGCCAGCGCGATTGTCGCCGCCACCGCGTCCCGGATGATTGCCAAGGCTACTGCCCAGACCGCCACCGCCGCCACCCATACCCATGCCCATCTGTGCGGGCTTGGGCGGCAGCTCGTTGCCGGGCGTGCTATTTAGGGTGTGACCAATGCCCGTGATGTGCAGGAGATCGGGACGCGGAATGCCATCCAGGCCACTGCCTCCCTGTCCGCCATGGCCGCCGCCGCTCTGCTGCTGCTGCTGCAGCTGTGGCAGATTGTGATGGATGCGCTTGTAGTGATTGTAGACCGCCACGGCGAGCACTTTCTTGGCAAAGTCCTGGCCCACCACATGCTTGTCGAGGTACTCCATGATCTTCTGTGGCGGCGGCGGCGGCTTCCGCTGGTTCTTCGGCTCATCCTTGACCCGCTGCTTGGTCTCCACCTCGGAGAGCACCACAAAGAAGTAGTTGCACTTGGCACACTTGACGAATCGCGTCGAGCTGACGAATGTCTCCACCTGCGTGCAGGCGCTGCCGCATTTCGGGCACGACAGAAACTTGTCGCCACCGCCACCGGGCGGATCGCCGCCGCTCGTTGTGCTCGCGCCACCAGCACTCGAGCCGCCTCCAGGGAGCTTTGAGGTGCCGCCACTGCTACTGGTGCTGCCGCCGCTCCCGCTGTCGCTTGTGTCCTCCGGCGTCTGTGTCGTGCCATTGGTGATGTCAATGTACGCGGGTATATTCATGACGGGCTCAAGCACGATCTGCCTGCTGGCAGCGCACTGGCGTGTGGCCAAGTGGAAGCGTCGCACGCCGCACACGTCTGGTCCTTCTCCTGCTGCTGCTGCTGCTCCATT
Organism: Drosophila bifasciata; assembly: GCA_009664405.1. Lineage (NCBI taxonomy): Eukaryota > Metazoa > Arthropoda > Insecta > Diptera > Drosophilidae > Drosophila > Drosophila bifasciata. The sequence continues at coordinate 43,055,668 of CM019044.1, read as the reverse complement.
CCGTCTGTTCAATATCACACATTTTGCTGTGTGCTGTGTGTTGGGGACTCCGGCACCTAGAAAGAGCAATACACAAAAGAGGAATCAGTGGTATGCTGGATGATAAAATAAATTGAATAAAAGAATGGAAACATTGACCCTACACTTTCCGAAAGGTTAATAGCATGTGGAATCCATATAAACGAGAGATAGCAACGCAGAAAGAGAGACAGAAAGAGATTTCCACAGCAAAATACACAAAACAAATAAAGGCCAAGGCCAATTAGCATCTACTGATATCACAGATGACTGACGAAACTATTCTTTTTCGCACTCTCCGATTATTGTCCACTCAAAGATCATTCATTGGATCCCATGTGGGGCATATGCGTTACTTTCTCTCAGTGTATATTTCCCGCCATTAACTTCCGCATAAGCTGGCTTTCCCTACCTAGCCCACAAATATAATAACAACCAACTGCTGCCTGGCCGGTCTGGCTATTAAATATATATCCAAGACATGTAATAATACAACAAATTCATTGCGTCAGGCAATCCACTTGTAATATTAAAGCTGCTTTTTAAGACAATTCAAGTTCAGTCCAAAGACCAACCAACCAACAACAAACAAGAAAGGAAGCTACCCGAAAGTCGCAGATTTTAATACTCTTTTGCAGACCGTTATATGATGTAACATCAACCGCTTCTTGTAATCATCATACCCCCTTTGAAGGGTCTTATTGGAAGAAAAAAACGGTACAACCTTCAGTTGGAGTTCGTTCGATCGAACGACCTATCGATACCCTGATAGGTCCGAATCGATCCCCTTTGGAACGACGCCACTGTGCTTTCGGTGGGATGTTGACCGCGAGAGCAGCTTTTTTTGATACCAAAAGAAGACGACCTTCATGTAGAGTGGCGCGACCCAGAGGCGCAGCGTGGGGGGCCTGGCTAGCCAATTCTGATAAGCCAAATAGGTAAACCGTCATCACCCAATTGCATTGGATTAGCGGGGGGAGGGAGCACTGATACGAAAGCAGCTGCAGCCAGCAGGAAATGACGCAGTTACGTGTGCGGTATGCGATGATTGTCGCAGCAACAGTCGCCCCACCGTGTGGGACGTGAAGACTTACCCTTTGCCCAGACGCTGTATTTGGGGCCCAACAAGATTATCCGCCGCACCATGCTCATAATGGCTGCTGCCCGCTGCACTCTTCACTCTCCCCTGCTTTTCTCAGCTGAGCGCTGCTCCTCCTCTGTTGCTGTTGCTGCTGCTTTTTGCCTGATTGCAGATCGGTGTGGAGTTCCTTTAGACGTTGCTTCTAGACATTCAGCCGGAGCTGTTTTGGTTATTTTGCACAAACTTGAAAAACGCTTTTCAGTCTGCTTTCAGTTTACGACGCAATTGTGTTGATTTTTTCGCCTGCCACTGCTATTTTTTTTGGTGGAAAATTTGGGGGGGAAGGAAAGAGATTGCGCTCGGCACGTAATGTGTGTTTCGCTGTGTGCGTGTATGTCCGATTACTTTCTGGCTGCTTCTGATTGCTTCTATCTGTCGGGCGTTGAGGGGTGGGCTCACTGCTGCTGCTACTTTTGTGGCGCCAAGGCAGCTTTGATTATTGCACTTGTTTTTGTTTAAAAACTCAAACTAGAGTTTGTATTAAACACACAAATATTGTAACAAGAAAAATCTGCCCACTGAACTGTAGTTTGGTGCAATCGATAGTCTAATCGATACGCGCGAACAGCTGGTTGGGTTGCTCTTCCTCTTTCTCGTCACAACGCACCGTGGGCCAAGTACAACAATTTCTAAAAGGAATGAAAAAGAAACAAGAAATTTGGACTGTTGTGAGGCCAAGACGTATGTGAATTTGGAAAAACAATTAAAAGAACTGAAAGTTGTCAGTTGTATAAGACATTTATATTTCCATCTGAGTAGATTTTCAAGGGGCGCTTTAAAACTAAGTCTAGAAAGTGGTACAGTGGTCTACATATATCTACGAGTAACCGGGTATGATGCGACCCCTCTTGCTGGCCTTCTTTAGCTTCGTCTTCTTCTTGTCCTGGCTGCGCTTCTCCAGATTATCCTGCCGCTTCTTCTGTCGCTTGTCCTTGTCATAGTCCACCTTCTGCTTGCGCTCCGACCACTTTGTCTTGGCCTTCTTCTTCTCCACCTTGCGCTTCTTGATGGACTTCAGCAGGAGCTTGGGGTCATCCTTCACCTTCTTGCCGGCCACCTTGTCGAAGGCCTTCTTCCACGCAATATCCGTCTGCATCTCGGCCGCCTTCTCCGTCTCGCCCTGCTCCTTCAGCTCGTTGATCTGTTTCTTGGTGTCCTTTAGCTTCTTGAGGATTTCCCTGGGATTCTGATGCGATTTCTTCTGCTTGCCGCCGGGTGTGGCGGCAAAGTCTACCTTGGAGTAGACAATTTTACCCTCTTGATTGTACACCGGCTGCTGTTTGACGGCCTTAATAAGTGCCTTAGAGTCCGCCTCCTCCTCCTCCTCGTGCTTGACCACGCCATTGGTTAACTTTTTCTGCTTGACATTTTCGTTCTTCAGGTTCTTGGCCGAGGAGAGCATCAGTTTCTGGACACCCTTGCTGCGCTTCATCTTCTTGGCCTCGCGCCGCTTCTGCTGCCGCTCTGTGGTGGGGCCCTTCTTCTGGCGCAGTTTATTCTTCATGGACGCCAGCCGCTCCTTCAGATCCACATCCTCATTCTCATCCGCATTACCATTTTCCTTTGATTTTGTACGCTTCTTCTTTGGCGCCTCTTCTGTGTCCGACAGCAAGTAGTCCTCGTAGGTGTCATCATCTGGAAGAACATATATATCCACAATAATGATTGAATTTGCGTTTGAATTAGCCGCACGAACCTTCCTCCCTGGCGTATGGCACGCCCGCGGTTGTCAGTAGATCGAGCAGGCGATCTCGATTCTCTGTGTACTCCGTGAGTAGTGTTTCCTTTTTTTTCGTTGTACTAATTGGCTTGACTGTCTCTGGGAAATACTTTTCCCTCATTTCTTTCAATATTTCCGTGGTGGGCCGCATTTTATTTCATTGAAGTTTACGTTAATAAAAAACTAAAACTATTTTGACGAGCCGCACACGTGCAGTTAATATCATTGATCGATATATATCGATATATGTTGTTGCAGTGTTGTCAAGTGATTGCATTTCATTTGTTGTCAAGCGGCATTGTGTATTTTTTGAGCTATTTTTTTGTAATTATTAAAAAGATGTTTTATCATGTGAGTTCGCCGTATTTTGGATTTATTACAGCAGCTGACCCACCGTTTAACCCCCTCAGATATCACTGGAGCATGAAATTCTGCTGCATCCCCGCTACTTTGGACCGCAGCTGCTGGAGACGGTGAAGCAGAAATTGTACTCCGAAGTGGAGGGAACCTGCACGGGCAAATATGGTTTTGTGATTGCCGTCACAACGATAGATCAGATCGGATCGGGTGTCATACAGCCCGGACAGGGCTTTGTCGTATATCCGGTCAAGTACAAGGCCATTGTGTTTCGTCCGTTCAAGGGGGAAGTGCTGGATGCTGTGGTAAAGCAGATCAACAAAGTCGGAATGTTTGCAGAAATTGGGCCCCTCTCTTGTTTTATATCACATCATGTGAGTGGGATAAGTATTAACTATGAAATGGTGTTTTATTGAATGTTTATTTTATGCAGTCAATTCCTGCGGATATGCAATTCTGTCCGAATGGCAATCCCCCCTGCTACAAGAGCAAAGACGAGGATGTGGTCATCTCTGGAGAGGACAAAATACGACTCAAAATTGTGGGCACACGTGTGGATGCCACCGGCATAGTAAGTCCCAACTTTTGCGCAGCATTTGTTATAGATTTTAAATGTTATTTTCCACCCCCTTACATAGTTTGCTATTGGCACACTGATGGATGACTATTTGGGTCTCGTTTGCAACTAGACGGGAACTTCAAAAAACCCTTTTAATTATATATATATATTAAACTTTAATGAAATGCATTTAGACAGCTAATTATCTATGTGTATATAGTATATATCGTAATAAATATGTACTTTATAAGATTTGATTTCGATTGAAAGAGGTACGTTTACATTTGTCAATTTTGTTTTTTGTTTTAGTTTCTTGTGGAGCTACAAATACATGGATGGATGAATGTTTAAACAAATAGCAGCTCTCGAGCTATACATATAGGTGTGCATATACAAAAAGTAGTTACAATTAAAGTAGAGATACAATTAATAGCTATACAGGTTATATATACGATAGGTCATAAGATAAAGCACTTAAGTACATAAGAAAGCGATTGCACATGGGGTAGAAATCATATAGATTACGCGGCGATTGAGATATTCATTTTTTGTTCAGTTTGGTTGGGGTTTAGCCTCATAGATCCCACGAGAAGAGATGATGCTTGACGAGCATGTCGCGCACTCCATCCTTCAGCGGTTGCGACTCCTTGCCCCGCTTGGGGGGCAGCTCCCAGTCCGGATTCAGATTGAAGGCAAACTGCGAGAGTATCCTTAGCTCGCATTTGATCTGCACCCAGCCGGGGGAGTCGATGAAGCTCCAGGTGTGGTACCACTTCTGCACGACCTCCTGGCAGGCGCAGAGCACCTCCAGCCAGAGGTGCAGCACCTGCTCGTTGAGGCCCAGGCAGATGAGCGAGCGCAGCTTCACATCCATCTGGGCGTGTGCATCGTCGTGCGTCTGATTGATGGCCTGCACGCAGCGGTAGAGCAGCTCCTCGGGCGTCAGCACCTTGCCATCCTCGTCCAGGCGGTAGGTCTTGCACAGCACCAGGCGGCTGTAGACGGACTCAAAGTCCTTTTCCACTTCGCGCGTGGCCGCCTCCTCGATGTACAGCCACGGGTGGATGGGTCCGCCGAGGAAGGTGGGCCGCTTCATGCCATGCTCCAGAAAGGCCTTGATGGCGGGCGCCAGAGTGCCACGCACCAGATCCGCCACCGTCTCGGAGATGGCGTCGTCCCCGCGGAGGTATACAGCTTGCTGCGCTCGTCCAGCAGCTCCACGAATTTGGCAGGAAACCAGCCCCGCAGTCCGTTCAGCTCGCCCCACCCAGCAGTGCTCGTCCTTCTGGCTAATGATGGTGATGATGTCGTTGCGCCTGAAGCCCAGCTCATCGTCGTCGTGCCGCTCAAAGTCGTGCAGCGCCTTGGCGCGGCGTTTGCGCGTTCGCGCCACATTGATGAAGTTCTCATGGTCCTTGGCATGCGATTCGCTGCTGTAGTTGGCCGTCAGCTGGATGTGGCCCGCCAGCTTGGGCTCAATCGTGATGAAGTGCCGCCCCACCTTGAGTATGGCCTCGCGCAGATCCACCAGTATCTCCGTTTGCCGGATATTCTTGTTCTTCAGCTGGTCCGCCTCGGAGCCGTCGCCGCGGAAGAGGAATGCCTCCAGTATGGATTTGCTTTTGCGCACCTGCCGCCGGGCTAGCTGCTGCTTGGGCAGGTTCGATGTGGCCTCGGGATTGCCAATCTGATGGCCCTGATCGGCCATGAGGTAGGCCAAGTGGCGACGTCGATGCGTGTCAATCACCGTCTGGCTGAGGGAGCCGCCCACCTCGAGGGCCTGGCTGAAGAGCACCTCCACATCGGTGACCTCGCCGGGAATGTCCGACAGGGAATTGAAGATCTGGGCAGAGTTCTCCAGGTGCTTCAGCTCCTGCTCCTTGACCTTAAGCATGCCCAGGGTTAGCTGGAACAGCACAATGGATCCCTCGTAGAAGAACCAGTCCCATATCCGCACGAGAATCTTCATGTGCACCACATTGGCGAAGACGGTGAGGAACCAGTGCAGCGTAATCAGCGACAACTCAATGTCGTGCTTCTTGAGCGACTCGTCCACGTTGGTCAGGTAGTTGGCAATCAGCGTCTGCATGACCCGCTGGTCCGCCTGGATGCCCAGCAGCGTGGAGCTGTAGTACGAGGCGGGCAGCAGATCCTCCACAATGGTGGCCATCATCCAGAAGGCATTCTCCTCCTCCATGAACAGCAGCAGGCAGGCGACAATGACGCCCGTGCCCTGGCAGTAGCCAATGTCCGGGAAGAGCCACGCAATGCCGCGCAGAATGCGACGCAGGCGAGGAATGCCCGTGCCATTGGGATTGCTGAAGCATGCGTTTGTGGGCAGGATGCGCAGCAGATCCTTTTCAATCTGCTTCGATGTCATCAATTGGTCATTGCTGGAAGCTAAGGGGGAAAGATGCTCAAAAAGGTTTCTCTCAAACAGAATCTACGGTGTTTCGGCATACCCTTGACAATGTCCTGGTAGCTTGTTTCGCTCTTCTGCTTCTTGGCCAGCGCCCCCGAGAGTCGCATCCACATCTGGGCGCGCAGCGTGTGTGGTATGCCCTGGCGCACCATGTTGCGCAGCTTCCCGTGCGCGGCAGCATCACATCCACATGCTCCCAGGTGAGCTCCGTGGCCTCCTTGTTGTGCGAGAACTCCAGATGGGCTATCCACTGCAGCCGCTGCTGGGCATCCTCCACAAACGGAATGCCGAGCAGTTTATTTGAGCTCTGCTCGGGGCCGTCCTCCTCCTCCACGCGAAACCCAAACTCATCGAATCGATACTCTGGCTGGTCGTTGGGCCCAGAGCCCAGCTCAGACTCACCGCCCAGCTTGGCCAGGATCTCCTGCGGCCACATGGAGGCCGTCAAAGCGGAAAATGGACCCCCAGGGTTCGGTCGCACACCATCGGCCACGCTAAGTTCCTCCATCATTGGCGGCAGCTCGCCCAGATCGTCTTCGGAGCCCAAGTTCTGCAGTTTGCGCTGTGTTGGCAGTTCGTTCAGCGTGCGGGAAAAACGATAAAATTTCAATTACGCTTGATAAGCAATCTTCTCGCTGGCTAATTAGAGGCTACCGTGGGGTACGTACCGTATGTTCTGCACGGCCCACGTAACCGTCGTGGTCCCTGCCGAATATGCTCCTGGCCATATCCATTCTGCTGCTCAACTCGATGTTGCTTGGCTCTGGGTTATGGTATTTTGCGCATTCAGTAATGGATTGTTTCACTGGCTTTCTTTTTTCAAAAGCTAACAAAAATTTTCATTGTTTTCTGTGTCATGTCAGTGATTTTTTTTTGGCCCACAGCTGTTCGATAGGCAATCAGCGATAGATTGTGTGCAATCGATTGGGCAGCACCCCTGCACCTGTTGAGTAGCCAAAAAAAAAAAACAACAATATTAAATTAGTTAATTAAATCGTTTTTATAACTAAATGTTGCCTAGTTAAAAGATTTCATAGTTTATTTCACAAATTATTTAATGATAGGTGCAAACCATCGATAGATAGTATCGATAGTGGCATCGATGCTTTCACACCACTAATTCAAATGCTATAAACAATAGAAATTAACATAATAATGCAGATAAAACCCATTATTACATGTAAGTGGCACGCAAAACTACTTGGTCCTACCTTTATACGTTGATTTCGGATAGATTCCGGCTCTGGGCCACTTTTCCGCTCGCTGGAATCGCAAATCCTGAATGCCATACCCTTGGACACCTGCGAGTGGCGTAGGACATTCCAAAGGCCCACCAAACATGTACGCCTGGAGGCCCAAACCCAACAGTTCAGTGTGGCGCCACTGGAGAAGTACAAGCAGGGCGACTGGAGCATATTGGAGCATCCCATTCTGCATATTTTCGTCACAGAATGCAATGTAAGGCAACGCCCATCATTTCAGCTCGAAACTTTACTTTTTAAAGCCCCCTTTCCCCCTTTCAGGACATTGACACATACAAGGCCACCATTAGGGAGGAGATTGATGCCTGGCTAAAGGTTTTGACCAGCTATGGCATCTCCGACTGGATGATTCTGCTCGTAGAGACGCTGGACATGCGCAAAACAAAAACTTTATGCCACGCACCACCGTTCTGGACAAGATTCGTCTCGATTTTGGCACCAAAAACGATGATCGCTGCATCTCAGTGCTGAATCCCGCCAAGTTCGAGCAAAAGTCCACGGAATCCTTTCGCTGCCTGGTGCAGCGCATACGCTTCCTGATGCTCACGAGCTACAATCGGAACATTGTCAAGTACGAGGAACTGATACGCAGCAAGCGGGAGAAGCGCAACCAGGATGGCTGGGACTACCGCCAGTACTTCTTCATGCAGGAGGATCTGGCGCTGATATTCGAGAAGTTGAGCTGCCCACGGAGGCGCTGATCCAGTACGACGAACTGGATGCCATGTTCTCGCAGTTCATCACCCACACGGGCTTCAACGAGAAGCAGCAGTGGCTCAGCCACTTCAAGCGCCCGCTGAGCGCCTTCCATGGCATTTGCCTGACGCGTTTGGATAAGTTTGAGATGCGCCCGAAGATCCGCGAGGAGGGCGTCTCCCTGCTGGAGTTTCGCAACTATCTGTTCGAACGGCAGGCGTATCTGCTGCTCAGCAGCAACGAGATACCCGAGATAGCCAAACGATTGCTCAACTTTCTCTTTTCGACGCTGCGCGAGGTGGAATTCATCAAGCTGGAGTGCCAGGAGGGTGCCCTGGGCTGCTGGGAGTTCGTCTGCGCCTTGGAGGTGCTGCAGCTGTGCGAGCAGGCCATGGAGCCGAACGAAGTCACCTGCTTCCAGCACTGTGCGCCCATCTGGAACCTGGCCAAGGACAAGCTCTATGAGCTGGGCAAACTTTGCGGTCTGCTGCCCGGCTGCACACCCACCTCCGAGCAGCTGCACATCGTCGTGCAGCTGTCGTCGGGCATTGGCGATGCGCCGCCAGACCAGCAGCAGCAGTTCCTGCATGCCACGCCCCAGCTCAGGGATCGCTCGCCCAACCGCAAGCCCAAGAAATCGGCAGCGCAGCAGCTGAAGGAGGCCCTGGGCTCGAATCAGGCATTCCAGAAGCTCTACCTGGAGCTGGCGGAGCTGGCATGCTCCACATACAAGCATGTGGCCCGGCTGCGCTCGGCCCGACTCGTGGGCCTGGATCTGGGCAAGTTCTACTGTGCCCTCAATGAGCCGCACAAGGCGGTGGGCTTCTTCACGGATCTGCTGCGTGAGCTCAAGGCTGAGAACTGGCACACGCTGAGCTCGCAGACGCTGCTGGAGCTGGCCAACTGCTATCGCAAGATGGGCGACTCTCTGGCCTACACGAAGACCTGCAGCTCCATCTCCTGCTGCGTGGAACTGGAGACTCTGGTGCGCACGTTCTACTTCGATGAGTTTCTCAAGTCTCTGAAGACGCTCAGGACCACACTCTCCGCCCAGCCATCGTCGGAGAATGCCAATTTCTGTGTGCTGGAGGATCACTTTCGCATCCTGGACATTGAAGTCCTCAACCAGAGGCCCATCATACAGGATGATCATGTGCTGGTGCAGCTCAAACTGGAGAGTCTTTATCCCCGGGGCATTGTGGCGGAGACCATCAAACTGTGCTACGAGCTGCAGGCCACGCCCCTGGAATTGGCTATGGAAAGTGTAACTAGACGGGAACTTCAAAAAACCCTTTTAATTATATATATATATTAAACTTTAATGAAATGCATTTAGACAGCTAATTATCTATGTGTATATAGTATATATCGTAATAAATATGTACTTTATAAGATTTGATTTCGATTGAAAGAGGTACGTTTACATTTGTCAATTTTGTTTTTTTGTTTTAGTTTCTTGTGGAGCTACAAATACATGGATGGATGAATGTTTAAACAAATAGCAGCTCTCGAGCTATACATATAGGTGTGCATATACAAAAGTAGTTACAATTAAAGTAGAGATACAATTAATAGCTATACAGGTTATATATACGATAGGTCATAAGATAAAGCACTTAAGTACATAAGAAAGCGATTGCACATGGGGTAGAAATCATATAGATTACGCGGCGATTGAGATATTCATTTTTTGTTCAGTTTGGTTGGGGTTTAGCCTCATAGATCCCACGAGAAGAGATGATGCTTGACGAGCATGTCGCGCACTCCATCCTTCAGCGGCTGCGACTCCTTGCCCCGCTTGGGGGGCAGCTCCCAGTCCGGATTCAGATTGAAGGCAAACTGCGAGAGTATCCTTAGCTCGCATTTGATCTGCACCCAGCCGGGGGAGTCGATGAAGCTCCAGGTGTGGTACCACTTCTGCACGACCTCCTGGCAGGCGCAGAGCACCTCCAGCCAGAGGTGCAGCACCTGCTCGTTGAGGCCCAGGCAGATGAGCGAGCGCAGCTTCACATCCATCTGGGCGTGTGCATCGTCGTGCGTCTGATTGATGGCCTGCACGCAGCGGTAGAGCAGCTCCTCGGGCGTCAGCACCTTGCCATCCTCGTCCAGGCGGTAGGTCTTGCACAGCACCAGGCGGCTGTAGACGGACTCAAAGTCCTTTTCCACTTCGCGCGTGGCCGCCTCCCTCGATGTACAGCCACGGGTGGATGGGTCCGCCGAGGAAGGTGGGCCGCTTCATGCCATGCTCCAGAAAGGCCTTGATGGCGGGCGCCAGAGTGCCACGCACCAGATCCGTCACCGTCTCGGAGATGGCGTCGTCCCCCGCGGAGGTATACAGCTTGCTGCGCTCGTCCAGCAGCTCCACGAATTTGGCAGGAAACCAGCCCCGCAGTCCGTTCAGCTCGCCCACCCAGCAGTGCTCGTCCTTCTGGCTAATGATGGTGATGATGTCGTTGCGCCTGAAGCCCAGCTCATCGTCGTCGTGCCGCTCAAAGTCGTGCAGCGCCTTGGCGCGGCGTTTGCGCGTTCGCGCCACATTGATGAAGTTCTCATGGTCCTTGGCATGCGATTCGCTGCTGTAGTTGGCCGTCAGCTGGATGTGGCCCGCCAGCTTGGGCTCAATCGTGATGAAGTGCCGCCCCACCTTGAGTATGGCCTCGCGCAGATCCACCAGTATCTCCGTTTGCCGGATATTCTTGTTCTTCAGCTGGTCCGCCTCGGAGCCGTCGCCGCGGAAGAGGAATGCCTCCAGTATGGATTTGCTTTTGCGCACCTGCCGCCGGGCTAGCTGCTGCTTGGGCAGGTTCGATGTGGCCTCGGGATTGCCAATCTGATGGCCCTGATCGGCCATGAGGTAGGCCAAGTGGCGACGTCGATGCGTGTCAATCACCGTCTGGCTGAGGGGAGCCGCCCACCTCGAGGGCCTGGCTGAAGAGCACCTCCACATCGGTGACCTCGCCGGGAATGTCCGACAGGAATTGAAGATCTGGGCAGAGTTCTCCAGGTGCTTCAGCTCCTGCTCCTTGACCTTAAGCATGCCCAGGGTTAGCTGGAACAGCACAATGGATCCCTCGTAGAAGAACCAGTCCCATATCCGCACGAGAATCTTCATGTGCACCACATTGGCGAAGACGGTGAGGAACCAGTGCAGCGTAATCAGCGACAACTCAATGTCGTGCTTCTTGAGCGACTCGTCCACGTTGGTCAGGTAGTTGGCAATCAGCGTCTGCATGACCCGCTGGTCCGCCTGGATGCCCAGCAGCGTGGAGCTGTAGTACGAGGCGGGCAGCAGATCCTCCACAATGGTGGCCATCATCCAGAAGGCATTCTCCTCCTCCATGAACAGCAGCAGGCAGGCGACAATGACGCCCGTGCCCTGGCAGTAGCCAATGTCCGGGAAGAGCCACGCAATGCCGCGCAGAATGCGACGCAGGCGAGGAATGCCCGTGCCATTGGGATTGCTGAAGCATGCGTTTGTGGGCAGGATGCGCAGCAGATCCTTTTCAATCTGCTTCGATGTCATCAATTGGTCATTGCTGGAAGCTAAGGGGGAAAGATGCTCAAAAAGGTTTCTCTCAAACAGAATCTACGGTGTTTCGGCATACCCTTGACAATGTCCTGGTAGCTTGTTTCGCTCTTCTGCTTCTTGGCCAGCGCCCCCGAGAGTCGCATCCACATCTGGGCGCGCAGCGTGTGTGGTATGCCCTGGCGCACCATGTTGCGCAGCTTCTCCGTGCGCGGCAGCATCACATCCACATGCTCCCAGGTGAGCTCCGTGGCCTCCTTGTTGTGCGAGAACTCCAGATGGGCTATCCACTGCAGCCGCTGCTGGGCATCCTCCACAAACGGAATGCCGAGCAGTTTATTTGAGCTCTGCTCGGGGCCGTCCTCCTCCTCCACGCGAAACCCAAACTCATCGAATCGATACTCTGGCTGGTCGTTGGGCCCAGAGCCCAGCTCAGACTCACCGCCCAGCTTGGCCAGGATCTCCTGCGGCCACATGGAGGCCGTCAAAGCGGAAAATGGACCCCCAGGGTTCGGTCGCACACCATCGGCCACGCTAAGTTCCTCCATCATTGGCGGCAGCTCGCCCAGATCGTCTTCGGAGCCCAAGTTCTGCAGTTTGCGCTGTGTTGGCAGTTCGTTCAGCGTGCGGGAAAAACGATAAAATTTCAATTACGCTTGATAAGCAATCTTCTCGCTGGCTAATTAGAGGCTACCGTGGGGTACGTACCGTATGTTCTGCACGGCCCACGTAACCGTCGTGGTCCCTGCCGAATATGCTCCTGGCCATATCCATTCTGCTGCTCAACTCGATGTTGCTTGGCTCTGGGTTATGGTATTTTGCGCATTCAGTAATGGATTGTTTCACTGGCTTTCTTTTTTCAAAAGCTAACAAAAATTTTCATTGTTTTCTGTGTCATGTCAGTGATTTTTTTGGCCCACAGCTGTTCGATAGGCAATCAGCGATAGATTGTGTGCAATCGATTGGGCAGCACCCCTGCACCTGTTGAGTAGCCAAAAAAAAACAACAATATTAAATTAGTTAATTAAATCGTTTTATAACTAAATGTTGCCTAGTTAAAAGATTTCATAGTTTATTTCACAAATTATTTAATGATAGGTGCAAACCATCGATAGATAGTATCGATAGTGGCATCGATGCTTTCACACCACTAATTCAAATGCTATAAACAATAGAAATTAACATAATAATGCAGATAAAACCCATTATTACATGTAAGTGGCACGCAAAACTACTTGGTCCTACCTTTATACGTTGATTTCGGATAGATTCCGGCTCTGGGCCACTTTTCCGCTCGCTGGAATCGCAAATCCTGAATGCCATACCCTTGGACACCTGCGAGTGGCGTAGGACATTCCAAAGGCCCACCAAACATGTACGCCTGGAGGCCCAAACCCAACAGTTCAGTGTGGCGCCACTGGAGAAGTACAAGCAGGGCGACTGGAGCATATTGGAGCATCCCATTCTGCATATTTTCGTCACAGAATGCAAATGTAAGGCAACGCCCATCATTTCAGCTCGAAACTTTTACTTTTAAAGCCCCCTTTCCCCTTTCAGGACATTGACACATACAAGGCCACCATTAGGGAGGAGATTGATGCCTGGCTAAAGGTTTTGACCAGCTATGGCATCTCCGACTGGATGATTCTGCTCGTAGAGACGCTGGACATGCGCAAAACAAAAAACTTTATGCCACGCACCACCGTTCTGGACAAGATTCGTCTCGATTTTGGCACCAAAAACGATGATCGCTGCATCTCAGTGCTGAATCCCGCCAAGTTCGAGCAAAAGTCCACGGAATCCTTTCGCTGCCTGGTGCAGCGCATACGCTTCCTGATGCTCACGAGCTACAATCGGAACATTGTCAAGTACGAGGAACTGATACGCAGCAAGCGGGAGAAGCGCAACCAGGATGGCTGGGACTACCGCCAGTACTTCTTCATGCAGGAGGATCTGGCGCTGATATTCGAGAAGTTGGAGCTGCCCACGGAGGCGCTGATCCAGTACGACGAACTGGATGCCATGTTCTCGCAGTTCATCACCCACACGGGCTTCAACGAGAAGCAGCAGTGGCTCAGCCACTTCAAGCGCCCGCTGAGCGCCTTCCATGGCATTTGCCTGACGCGTTTGGATAAGTTTGAGATGCGCCCGAAGATCCGCGAGGAGGGCGTCTCCCTGCTGGAGTTTCGCAACTATCTGTTCGAACGGCAGGCGTATCTGCTGCTCAGCAGCAACGAGATACCCGAGATAGCCAAACGATTGCTCAACTTTCTTCGACGCTGCGCGAGGTGGAATTCATCAAGCTGGAGTGCCAGGAGGGTGCCCTGGGCTGCTGGGAGTTCGTCTGCGCCTTGGAGGTGCTGCAGCTGTGCGAGCAGGCCATGGAGCCGAACGAAGTCACCTGCTTCCAGCACTGTGCGCCCATCTGGAACCTGGCCAAGGACAAGCTCTATGAGCTGGGCAAACTTTGCGGTCTGCTGCCCGGCTGCACACCCACCTCCGAGCAGCTGCACATCGTCGTGCAGCTGTCGTCGGGCATTGGCGATGCGCCGCCAGACCAGCAGCAGCAGTTCCTGCATGCCACGCCCCAGCTCAGGGATCGCTCGCCCAACCGCAAAGCCCAAGAAATCGGCAGCGCAGCAGCTGAAGGAGGCCCTGGGCTCGAATCAGGCATTCCAGAAGCTCTACCTGGAGCTGGCGGAGCTGGCATGCTCCACATACAAGCATGTGGCCCGGCTGCGCTCGGCCCGACTCGTGGGCCTGGATCTGGGCAAGTTCTACTGTGCCCTCAATGAGCCGCACAAGGCGGTGGGCTTCTTCACGGATCTGCTGCGTGAGCTCAAGGCTGAGAACTGGCACACGCTGAGCTCGCAGACGCTGCTGGAGCTGGCCAACTGCTATCGCAAGATGGGCGACTCTCTGGCCTACACGAAGACCTGCAGCTCCATCTCCCGCTGCGTGGAACTGGAGACTCTGGTGCGCACGTTCTACTTCGATGAGTTTCTCAAGTCTCTGAAGACGCTCAGGACCACACTCTCCGCCCAGCCATCGTCGGAGAATGCCAATTTCTGTGTGCTGGAGGATCACTTTCGCATCCTGGACATTGAAGTCCTCAACCAGAGGCCCATCATACAGGATGATCATGTGCTGGTGCAGCTCAAACTGGAGAGTCTTTATCCCCGGGGCATTGTGGCGGAGACCATCAAACTGTGCTACGAGCTGCAGGCCACGCCCCTGGAATTGGCTATGGAAAGTGTGTCGCTGACGGGCGCTCCATCTGCACCGAAGGTTAAGGAGACTGCATCGCGCCTGAAGGTGGAACTGCAGCTGGTATACAAGCAGGACAATCGACTGCACTCTGCATCGGTGGCCTGTGATCTGCCCAAGAGCAAGCAGCCCGTGCGACGCACCAGCAGCACCAAGCGCAAGCTCTCGCCCAGCGTCCAGGGTGACTTTACCAACTTTGTGCAGGCGGAGAACATAGCCCTGCAGCCGGGCGTCAATTGCATTGAACTGAAAGCCAAGGCAACGCGTGTGGGCAACTGGCAATTCAAACAGGTCTTCCCTCTCACGATTAAGTCTCTGCAGATCTCCATTAATCTTTTATTCTTGCAGCTCTGTGTGAGCATGTCCAGCCTGGAGTTCCTCTCGGAGCAGCTGCCGTTCGCGGCGCCCTGCTTTGAGATCAGCACCAAGCCGGCCAGCGCTTCGCTGGAGTTCAAGACACTCATTGCGGGCATTGTGCAGCCCATTGGGCTGAATGTGTCCGGTGGGAGTTTCATCTTTCCACCCGATGCCAAGATTACGCTGCGTTGCTCCAAGAATCTGCGCCTGCGACAGGCAATGGCCTCTCATGATGATGCCACATTCGAGAGTCAGCTGCAGGTGCCGCTGCTGCAGTTCAAGTCGTTCGAGGAGCGTTGCATTCCGCTGCAGGTGCTCACGGATATGCCGGGCCGGAAGGTGTCCAAGCATCACGAGCATCACATTTCCTTGAGCTGTCCCTGGTCGCGCGCCGAGCTGCAGATACCCATCGAGTTTCAGCCGGCCATGGAGGCGACGTGTCGGCTGCACACATGCGGCACCCAAAAGTTTCTGCAGGTCATAATGAAGGGTCTGGATGCGCATCTGCTGCTGCATCACGCCAAGGTCAAGTGCGATGTGCCCGGTGTGCAGCTGCTCGATCTGAATCCCATGCCCCAGCAGCCAATTGTAAGCCAGGAAGCATTGTGCTTGCCAGACAGCACCTCTTACGTTTTGTTTTCTTGCAGGAAATCTACAAATCTTTGACTGTCACGTATCTGTATGAGATCCAAGTGGAACCACTGAAGACCGAGCATGAGCTGCCCATTGTCAAGGTGCACTTTGTGATCAAATATGCGACGCTCTCGCAGCCCGAGGTGTGGCGCAGCTATGGCTGTGCCTTCGATCTGGTCGACTACACGACGCTCTTCAAGCTGCAGGCCCAGCTGGAGCCGAACGAGCTGTGCCGCCTGCGCACGGTGTGCAACATGAATCTGAAGATCAGCAAGGTGCACGAGAATCCGTATACGGATCTCATGTACGAGGTGCTCAACGATCAGAATCTCTGGGCCGTTTGTGGTCGTTCTGCAGGTGAGTTGACGCGTTTGCGGTTGCGGTCGCGGTTCTGGTGTTTGCTTTTCGGTCGTTTATTTTGATTTTAATTCTGATTTCTCTACACACGTTTTCACACACTCGTAAGATATGGGTAAGTTACCTGTAGTTTCTGGACACACACACGTAGATAGATAGATCCCTAGCGCAACTAAGCTTTCTCTTTTAACCCGCCACTAAACTATGCTTTTCTTTGTTCGATTCCCTTTCGACTTTCCTGGCTAATCTTTGCTGCATTCTTCTAGGTGTTGTCTCCATGAAGGACGTGGACAGCCATTCCATATCGCTGGATGTGATGCCCCTGAGCACTGGCTTCCTGCCCATGCCCAGCATTCGACTGTCCAAGTACACGGCTGGTGGCAAAACCAAAGCCGATGCCCACTCCAAGGTGCATCCGTTTCCGCCCGGACAGGTGTACAACTCCACGAAGAGCATGCAGATTCATGTGATAGCCAGCGTGGCAGAGAATCAGTGAGCTGCTGCTGCACCCAGTCGATTGTTTAGCAGGTCCGAAGTATTATTTATATTATAAAAGTAAAAAAAAACAAAACAAACAACAAATCACGACTTGAAGCTGGACAAATCGCTGGCCAATTTGGACAGCTGCTGCTCCTCCACGCGATAGTAGTGCCAGCCCTCGCGAGCAGTCAAATCTACGGCGCCCAGGCGCTCGTAGAACTTGCGAGCGGGATTCCATTCGAGCACATGGAACTCCAGGCGTGGGCATCTCAACTCCACGGCCCGGGCAGACACCTCGAGGAAGATGCGCCTGCCAGCGCCCCGCTTGCGATGCTCCGGCTTCACGTAGATGTCCTCCACAAAGAAATAGCGTCCCTGCCAGGTGGAATAGGCCTTGTAGCAAATCGAATAGCCAATGGCCTGGCTGGCAAAAGCAAATAAAACAGAAATTGTCGTTGTGAACCTTTATCAAATGGCTGAAGCGAAATGTTTGCCAGCGACAAATAGATTTTGGGTTTCTTATCGCTGGTTTTCTTGGGTTTACTTTACTCACTTGGTGGCATTGTCTATGAGCACATAGACTTCACAGTATTCCTCTTCACCCGAGAGTCCTGCATCACGTGTGAGAACTGTTGGAAGGGAAGGGCATGTGAATCTTTGTTTGAAAATGATATTTCGATAAGTAATTACCCTCCTCTGTTAACTGTGGGCCATTGCTCATCTTTTCAAAGTCTGCCAGTTCCTAAATATCATTAAGAGCGTGCTTAAAATATGATTATCAAGTAATTCCCCACCTGAATCATGGCTAAGACATCTTTGATGTCCTCCACTTTGGCACGCCGGAATGTGAATTCATCGTTTTTTGACATAGCTGTTGTACCACCAATATATAATATATAACTAATACTTAGCCGGTTGCTTGTAAAGCAGCTTATCACTCTTATCTAAGTTTTAATTCAAATGTTAGTTGGTCGATGGGCTGGCCTGTGGGTGGTTATAAAAACATCAACATGATCAGTGATGTGCGATAACCGATAATAAGTGCAATATCAGTGGAATTCTGGCTGCTACGAAACGTAGAGATGCGTGAGTTCATTTAACCTACAACAGATGGCGCGTGTAGCAGAATTACATTTGCTTGTTGAATTTTAAAACAATTTTAAAACAAAAGTCATTAAGCTACTCTGTTTAAAATTTTAGCAAAACTTGTAGAAAATTGAGTAATTTATCGTATAAAATTATTTATTGTTTTGAAAAGTCAATGACGTACATGAAAATATCATTTATTTGTAGGTGTGTTGCTCTCAACCTTATCAGTGTCCGTCCCTGTGCTGGCCCCGCCTGGGGCCCTAACAAATATTTGCCAAACAGATTTATTATTTGAGTGAAATAATGTTAGTTTTCCCAGTAAATATTTATCCCTCCCCCACGTTTCTTTCTCTCAATAATTTCGCTCTTATCGTGTGTTTGCCTTCGCATGGCATTGTCTAAGTGATACCATCTGATTGGAGTGAAAAATCGAAAATTTGGAAATTGATTTTGTTTTCTAGTTATTATAATAAGCCTAATATTGGGTTGTTCCCTCTGTACATCATGTGAACCCAGTACCTTGACTGCTAGAGTTGGGGTTATCAGAGTGGGTGACCTGCTACACCATTAGAATGGTGCCTACCAATCCTCTCTCTCTCTGTAGTCTCCTTCTCCTCCTCCCAGTACTTTGTGTCTAGTAAATACTTATAGTTTGACCTCTTGCCACACCACACTACACCACACCACTCAGAGACACCACATAATATTTTCAATATTTTTTGTTCGCCTCTCCGCTTATCTGTGTGATGATGATGTGGCTATGGCATTATGGGATTATGGGATCCATATATATTGTACGTATACGCGTATAGCATCCATCCATAGCGTAGATTATTTATGTGTACGTTCCACAATTGAGCCTGCATTTCAATTTTCTCGAGACACCCAAAGCAGGATAGGCCTTAGAGCCTTATCTTGCTGTACCCCGTTCTTTATGCGATTCCCTTTCCTTTCCTTTATATTATTCCTTTTAAATAGCCATTTAATATGTATATTGTATTTAAATGCCACACAAAACAAAATAAAACCAAAGTCGAACCGACTGAGGCTGATAAGCGGTCCCAACACACTGGCGCTTATCTTTTCGAATACAATGGGCATCTTCCGGAGACTTTTTGACCAGAGCAGAGCGAGCTACTGCTGACGGTCGGTCGGTCCGCTGTTGTGGCTTCTGATAGGCGACCGACACCCACCCGCACTCGTTGTCACCCGCAGGGCCTATCGAACCGAGTATATCGGGTCTTTATCGTGTTTCGGTTTCTGCTACCCACATACAATATACCCCTCGATCTCTCTCTCTGTTTCTCTCTCTTGATCCGTTCTCTGGCGCCTGCTTAAAGTTTTTTTTTGTTTTTCAGGTTGTTTACATTTTTACCTCCTTATCGCATCGTTCATTGTTCTCCTCCCCATCCCCCCCTCATATTTTTATCAATGTTTGCAATATGTTTTTTTCTTATTCTCTCTGTGTGTTTGTTCTATTATTCTTTTGTTTTTGTTCTTTTCTTTTTGCTCTTATCAAATCCGCATGACGTCACAAGAACCGGCATTTTCAGTATTTTGATTGGAATTTCTTGACACTTTTTTTGTTGGTTTTTTTATCGTCTTTTTTTTTGTGAGGTTTTTCGAACAGACCAGACACTATGGCACATTGCCTGGAGAACTTTATCGCTGCAAAACCCTGCAGCGGCAACAAGGAGCGGGGGGGAGTAAGTCGGAGGAGCAGAGTGAGTCAGTGAAAATATATAGATAGATAGGCAAGGTCGTCGTCTGCTGCTGCTGTTTGGCTTAGTTATCAGCCCAAAACAGAAGGGGGGAGTGTATGCTTTTGCATTATCTATAGAGACTCGTGTGTAGATGGGCTTCGGGGTAGTGAAATTTATGCGAAATTCTAGCTAAATAATTTGGAATTTTTAATTAAGGGAATTATATAAAATACTGTTTATTTTTGTAGCTTTTAAGCATGAATTTTGGAATATTTTCAGAGCTACTTTTAATGCATATTATAGTAGATTATTTGCACGGAAATATTAAGATATGATAGTATATGTATATCCCACTGAAAATCTCTGGCAGATCTCTAGATCTCCTACGCCTATTACACTTTTTACTACCCTTTTTCCTATGAATGGATCCCACCATTCTGTGAGCTGAGTTTTAGATTGTACCTTTTTGCCTGTTTGTTAGTTTTAATCAGGTTGATTTGGTTTTAATCATTGTCGTGCCCACACACATACTCGTACTATTTTGCTGGGGTTTGTTGATAAGGACACCCACAGACAGTGGAGTGTTGTCTCGTCTCCACCGATAAGGATAGTCGCGCGAGTGTCTCGCGTGATGCAACTTTTAATCAAATCGGATTTTTTTGTTTGGTATCGCTCCCTGGGCGCTCTCTCTCTCTAGACTGTGGTGTGTGTGGTGTGTGGTGTGGCGTCAGTGGGGCTGTGACGATGCCTGGGGCTCTGAGATAGCCATATCTTGGAACTGGCTTCCAATCAGCGGACGGAACAGCCAGACGGTGGGACAAACTACATAGCCCAGGCCGGAGAATACACGGCGCGCAATGAGACAGATGGACGGACGGAGAGTCGGCCGATAATAAGTATAATCGTTACTTTGACGCTCTGTGGCTGCCTGTTGTTGTTGCCTGTTGTTATTGTTTTTGTTGTTGCTGAAAAGGTGATATGAAATTGTGGTCTGATAAGTTTTAATCAAGAGTATTTTTACTCGTATTTTTGCTGCTTTGGGCGGCTGCCCGGGCCCGGCTGAGTAGCATTTGAAAAGTTGTAGTAGTACGGAGAACGGTTCGGAGCGCGGTTCGGAACGGATGCGGGTCCCAGTCGGAACTGGGATTGGCATCTACCTCTCTCGGAGAGATTGTGCTGTGTGCTATCTGTTGGCCAAAAAGAAAACTCATTTAGTGTGTAAAAATTTGTAAGGAAAGTTGCGCCGGCGCATGGAAAATCCTTTAAATATGTTTAACCACAAACGTGACGGGAGTTTAACCAACACACAAAAGCCGGGTACGGGTACGGGCATGGGTACGGGTTACGAGGAGGCGCCGCTTGGCAGGGAATCCCCCGTTGCCATCACGCCCACTCCTACCTCAGGATACTCCTCCTCATCCTCCTCCTCCTACGAAAAGAGTTGTGATCTGTGTGACACTTTCATTTGGTTGTGTCAACGCCCCTCCCCCACCAACCACACACACATGGAGTATATCCAGATTGCAGATTTCAGGGGCGATTCCCTGGCAATCATCGAAAATTTAACGGTTGCTTAACGCGCGTGTTGGTATGAGTGTATGTGTGTGTGTGCCAGATGCCAGACTGTTCCGAAGGTTTCGCTCGTTCGGTCATCATTCCGATCGATGTGTAAGCCACATGTGTGTCAAACGCCCCTCATAATGATGCGGATCAACACACACACACACACACACGAATTGCTGGACTCTTCATGGATCGCATCTCTAGCGGCTGCAACCAAAAAAGTATTCCCCATTGCAATGGGTACGTTGTGAGGGACCGTCTGGTCCATTTGGTAAGTTCCCAAGAGTAGCACTAAGGGCCTTGTGGGTGGAATATTATGGAATGTGAATTTCAGTATTCAATGTTTTAGTGTTGGAGAATGTTTTGTGGAGAGCTTCATGGAGTGATTTGAACTTGAAGCGCTTTAAACCAATGGAACCGACTATATACCAAAGTTCTAAAGGAGTTGCTACCTCTACTAAAGATCTTAAAGCTACACGGAATATAGTACTATATATAGCTGAAAAGTTACACCTTTTATTCTAGGTGTAGAAACTTCTTTTGCATTTCCGATTTCCAATTTCCCACTTCCATACTCTCCTACTTCTAGCCGTTCCTTATGTATCCTCTATCGTATATGTGACTCAATCAGACAAATGGAATTTCCACATTAAAAACCAATCCAAAATAGATGAAAGACAAATGCAGAGCACTCTCTGTGTCCATTCATGAAAAATGCTGCCAAATGAATCACTCTAGATGGGAATTACCCAAGCTAGAAACCAAAATTTATGAATGGAAGAACCAAAAAACCAGGAGCAGAGAGACTCCTGTCCTAAACTCATTAATTTTTATAGGGACAAAGAGAGAGTGAAAGTGAGTGGCCAGAGGTTCGTTCGGTTTTGGTTGTGTTGGGCAATTAAAGTTCCATATAAGCGAAACAATGGCAAGTCCATGACTGCAGGGATTGTCTGGGATCGGTGCGGAACCCAGAGCCAGAGCCAGGGCTAGGGCTAGGGCCCAGGGGTCGTGTGGGTATATCCTGTCAAACACACACATTACATTGGCGGACAGGTAGAGAGGGTCCGTCGACAGATACAACAGGTACAACAGACCAGACCAGACCAGACGACACGCGCTCAGTTGATACATAATTACGACCAACTATGAGGAGTGCTACAAGAGATGGATGGTTGGAGATGTGTGCCATACCGCCGTCCCTTTGTCTTTTCTATATTTATATTTGGTATGGGAGTAGGTGCGGTTTTTCCTAGACTTTGGCGCATGACTGGAACTGAAACTGGGATTGGGATTGGGAAGATCGGAAAGAGGAACATGACGGACTCAGAGCAATTAACAATTAAGACAAACAACGTGTTATGTATTGTGTGTGCTCTGTTGTATCTTGTCTTTTTGTACATTTGTTTGTCTTTCGGAATTTCACTAAAATTCCTTTTATAATACAATTTTTGTTTCATGTTCTTTTTCGTTTGCTCTGTTTAATGTCTCTCTGTCTGTTTGTTCTTTTGTGTTTTTTTTTGGTTTTTTTGCGGTATTTGTTATTGCGGTTTCCCCTCCCAAAAAAGTAAACCTCATTCGTGGTTCCGTGGTTTCTACTACTATTTGCAGATGCATTTCGATGCCACCTCTATGGTTGCACGTGTCTCTCTCTCTCTCTGCCACTCTCTGCGCTTGTTGGGTGGAGAATTTTCTTGGAAAATTACTGAGCAAAAGCGACTTTTGCTGTTCAGAGATTCAGAGATTTGTGTGGCTTTATTTTTATACATATATATATAATTAATTTCCAATATGGCTGACCTATGGGCAGGAAGTCATGTGTGCCCATACATATATGTATATTATATTTATATTTCTTTTGTTTTGTGAATTCTTCTCAACAAAATTCTTATTTTTCTACAATAATATGTATGTACATATATATTTGTCCCCACATATATTTATATATGTACATATATATGTCTGTTTGTTGCTGTAGGGGCATATTGATAAGGCTGTGTCGGTCGTTTGTTGTCGTCGTCGTCGTCGTCGTCGTCGCAACTCAACGACCGCTGAGGCAGTGCGCCCAGAGGCACATTGTAAGCCAGCGAACGGACGGGACAGACTCGAGAGGGCAGGGCCCCAAACGAACGGAACGACTCGCATTTTGTTTTTCTGTTATAAAGTACAAGTTAATGCCTATACATATATACATGCTCCACAGTCTTTTATATGGTATATACATATAACCACTTGTTTCTGTGACAGCAGTACCGTACTTGCATGTACCCCATCCACATACACATTCCCCATTCCATTTCCATTTCCATTCCATTCCATACCCTCCAACGCACACGATCCCACATCGAACGCAGGAGAGAGAGAGGCCTCCTCCCCAGACCCAGTCCCAGTCACAGTCCTCGGCTTCGTTTCGTTTCTGGTGCTTTGGAGTTCGTCGATCGTCATGCTGGTTTCTTGTAATTCTCATAATTCTCTTTTATTTTTATTTAGTTTACTTTTTTTTTTTTACAAGCTTTACGCATGTTTTTTTTCCTGGCTTTAACGCTCTTTGCTTTTCTTTCTCTAAGCTGTTTTTTTCTCTAGTTTCTAGTTCTAGTTTTCATTCGTTTCTTTGTCGTAAGTTTGCAAATTTACAAGAAATTAGTCCTAAGAAGACACCCCTTTCTACATCCATACTCTATAATGATTGGAAGTTCTACTTACGATCGCATTCCCATCAAAATCTATTCCTTTATAGACCCTCCCTCCTGTTCGATTCTTCCATTAGATGATCCCAAGTCTTTAGTAACTTCATTCCCTTCCTTAAATATTCCTCTAGTTTCTTTCTAAATCTATCCAAAATAATACTCAATCTCAGACCTATTCTCACAGTCTTTCCCCCTTAATTGACCAACCCCTGGGGGGAGGACTTTGAAGTCACTTAGCCATTCCAGGCCATTAAAAAATCATCAAACAAACATTGGTCTCCTCAAAAAAATATTTATTTCTAAGTGCCAAAAAGGAAGACGGCCTAATTAGAAAGCGCCAGCGACAGTGACAGCGCCAGGTACGTGTCAAAAGGACGAAAAAATATTTTCCAAAAACAAAAATTATATAACCCAACAAAAGGAAGAAAAGAAAATAGAAAATATTGTCAGCGAAAAACAATATTCATAAGGAGAGAGAGATGAAATGTTGTTTGTGTTTGCTCACAGACAGGAGACCCTCAGCGAGGGAGAGAGAGAGCGCTAGAGATGTCCTTTTTGGTCATGATCAATTTGTATCGTGTCGGCGCGTGTTTCCATTTTGTTTGTGTTTACCTTTTGCCACAAATTGTGGCCATGCTTACCTGACAAGAGAGGGGAATGGTAGGAATGAGTTCTACCTGTGGATGGTACCCCTCTTACCTCTCCTCTTCACGCTGCTTGTGGCAAATGGCAGCCGTCTGTGGCTGTGTCTGTCTTTTGGTTCTTTGCCCGATTAGCACTGATCTGAGCGGCTTAATCGTGGCTTCTTGACAGTTTTCTTTTCCCCATACATATATAAAACTCTATTTAAATAGGTTCAATTCGTTATGTTTTTGTTTGTTTGTTTGTTTGTTGTTTATTTGGCTGTGGGAAATGTTCTTCATGTGCCGTAAATATGTTAGGTTCCAGAGATCTAAGAGTCACTTAGGGAATATTGCATCAAATCCTTAAGCAAGTCAAATATGTTGACACTACAAATTAGCTGGGAATATTACTATATTTTCTCTATACATACAGTATTTGCATAATATTTTTGAAAAATTCTATTATTATGTTGAACATATGGAAGTATCTTTAATGTGGAGTTTTGTTTGACTTTCTGTGGATATTTCTCCTCCCTCTATTTCTATTGCAATCTTCTAACCTTTTCGGCGCCCCATTAAAGGACCCCCACAGGTCTTTTTTATATATATATATTATATATACTATATTTCTCTATACATACAGTATTTGCATAATATTTTTAAGAAATTCTGCTATTATGGTGGACATATGGAAGTATCTTTAATATGGAGTTCTGTTTGACTTTCTATGGATATTTCTCCTCCCTCTATATTTCTATTGCAATCTATTGCGGCGCCCATTAAAGGATCCCCCCACAGATAACAACTCTTTTGGGGGCAGCAAGTGTGTTATCGTAGGAGCCCTTAAAGGAGTGTTAAAGACATGTTCGCCGAGCTCGTTAAATGGGGAATTTTTGATAAGCGCTTGAAGCACACAATTGTAGACCACTTGAATCAGATGCTGTTTCTTTCTCTTTGGCCTTCATTTTATTGGAATATATTCCTACCACATAACGATGCTGATAATTGGCGCTTAAGGAGTCCAAAACGACTTGTATCCGAAAGATAGCCACAGACAAGGAGAGAGAGAGAGAGTAGGCACTACGAAAGTGGAGATCCTCGAGGCGTATTGGATTACCAAGAGTTTAATATTTATGTACACGAAAATATTAAAAATGCATAAATACATCAGCAGTATGTATGATCATTCCTATGATACATGAGACACTTTGCCACACGTACACGTACACACTTGTTGCAAGGACAAGCCAACCCATTTTTATTTCGTGGCAGCCATAAATATGTCAAAATAATTCCAGAGCAAACTTAGGTCTGGTTTTCGTAGGTCTCGTGGGATATACAAATACCATAGGCTGATGCATGGTATATGCTCTTTAAATTGGCCCTTGGTGGTTTTCATTTGAGAATAAAACTAATTATATGTATATTGCTTTTTGCCATAAACATTGAGCCATTCGATACGTTCCACATTGGAGTCGCCACGGCCCATTACATTTGCAGTTCGAGTGTGAAACAGGGCACCACCCGCACCACCGTACACGCACCCGCAAGATCCACAAAGATTATCCTTTTTTTTTCTCAGGATTGTAATAAATCAGATCATTAGCAGTGCCTTTGGCTAGCTGGATGATTTATTGGTTCCACAAGAGATCTCTTCATGTTTTGTTGACACTCAATGCTCTGTGTGTGCCACACACACACACACGGGGGCACGGGGGCACTCAGCCCTGACTCACATGGCAGAGCCGCACTCTATGACAGTCTTTTGAGGTCGTCTACCGTTATTTGCATTTGTGCTCAATGCATTTCGTTTATAGTAGTTGGAGGCACAAAAAACTTATCATTGGACTTAACTAAGCATAACATTTGTTGCTTTAGGGATCGTATATACCAGGGGGTGGACTGTGGAATGACAGCTACGAATGTGTAGGTGGAATCACAAGTTAAGTGTGAGAAAGTTTAGTGTCGAAGAACATACCGAAAGAGAGTCAGGAATGGGATCTAACTTAGAGGAATCTAAAGAAGATTAGCAATAGAAATGATCATGGAGGAATGGCAAGAAATATTCATAGAAGAAATCTGCAGTTTTTGTTGTTTATTGAAGCTTTAGTTTTTCGATTTCTACACCATTTTTACATCCTAGAAATATATTTAAAAAAAATACTTATAGCCTACCGACATGCTCGAATGGCGTGTTATATACATATACCAAAAGCCCTGCTTCAGGCGTCGCCTTATGACGTCTACTGTACTATATTGCAGGTTTTTTTTGTTTCAAGCTGAGTTATTTAATAAATTCAAGGTTAAAGTTCCATTATAAATCAACGACACATGCAGCCCCCACGAGCAACCGTATTGAAAATGTCTAAATATTTGAATTTGAGTTTTTGTTGCTGTGTTTTCAAATTAAAATTGAAAACTTTTGTTAATGAGCGAGAGTGTTGTTAGTGGCTGTGGCAACACATATACATGTATATAAAGCGACCGAGTGGAGATCGAACTCATGTGTTCGCGGGACTAGGGAAAGGTCCGGTACTGACAGGTCCCCTCTCCCCATATACAATATTCCATTTCACAGCCAGGCTGTAGCACGTTATCAGTGTTTTTTTTCTTCGTTTTTTTTTTTATATATTAAATATAATTTTTAATGGCCACAAAGGTTAACAACAAGCCATGATGTCTATGTACTCGACGCGTATGTAGGAATTTAAATTCGAATTTAGATTTGTTTTGTGAAACGAACCCAACCGTATTGAACCTCAGCGGACGGAGTCGGTGGCGACCCACTTGAGTCTCGCCGCCGCTGACTACTTTTCCCAATTGACCAGCCAGCCATCCCATTGATCCAACGGATCGTAAAAGTGTTCTCAAAATGTCCAAACAGATCGTTTGTGCCGCCTATTCAAATGACGATAAAAATGCCATAAAATTCTGAGAGTGATCCTCGCCGTTTTACGACTCCTTGTTCTGGTTCAAATATAACAATTTTTTAATCAACCATTAGAATGGAACTCAAGTACACAAAACGAGAACTTTTACGATCGTTTTTTGAATATTATGTATTTTGGCGCGGCGTCTGGGGAATTTGCAAAAGAAAAGTGGAGTCTGCTCTACGGGAAAGACTTTCTCACGGGCGCCCCTGCGTCGGCTCCAGCCGATCACTTGTCGCTCTGGAGTGTGTCCTTTGCCCTGTTTCTGAAATTCTACACGCGTCTCCTATGAAAAATTTAATGTTCACGTCGCTCGCGATAGGCATGAAAGTGTTTTCTCCCCCTGCTGTACTATACGCTTGTTACATATATGAAAATTTTAGAGAACATTTTGTGTGCACTGATTTATGGAATAATTTACGTAGTATTTCCAAAAAGTTACCATGAAGAAATGGAGAGAGGTTATTGGCCACAACGAAACGGAGAGCTGGGACTAGTGTATAATGGGTATCGATTTATTTGAGTTAATGAAGTGCGACTAAATTTTGAAATTATTTTTGAAAAATTTAGAAATTATATTCAAGGGGAGGTACACATATTTATGGGAATGCTGCCACAGAGATTGGGTTGCAACGTGCAGTAAAAATTTGTACATACAGAGGTGGTCAAAAGTATTTACACAACGAGCTTTTTTTTCAAAGTTCAACTTTGATTGATTCTCTTATGACGAGAAAAAAATGTGTGTAAATACTTTTGACAACTGGTAAGCATCAGTTCAAATGCGTATATTTTTTGGCAAATGAACAGTTATTTTTTTTTGATTCTCTTTTCATTTAGTTCTGCATAGATGTAGAAACACGACAATAACTGTATATTTGGAATCTGAGCACAACAACAGCAGAAATAAGCAATTAAAGTTGAACTTAAAAAAAAAGCTCGCTGTGTAAATACTTTTGACCACCTCTGTATATTAATCAAAGTTATAAATCGAATTATTAACTCTAGTTAGTGTTACTATTTGTTTAAATTGTTGCTTGTATTATATACTCTATAACTACATATGTACATACATACACATGTACAAAATGTTTGTGTATGTGTGTATTGTGCTCGCTCTGGCAACAGCCAACCACCAACCACAATGGAAGCAATAAAAGCAAAAGCAACAACTACAACGGTGCCTCAGCTGCCTCTGCCTGCCTGCTTGTTGTTGCTATTGTAATTATATTAAGAGGCGTAGCTAAAAACTGGCAAGCAAGCAACAAGTCCACGAACGCAGTCGCAGAACAACAAACGCAAAAGGAAGAGAGCGCTTAAAAGGCAACGAGGAAAAAGAAAGAGCGTAAGCTTTGGGCGCGCTCTCTCTCTGCCGCTCTCTCTCTGCCGCTTTGACAGCCGTTTGAAGCTGTACATGATGATGATGATTGTGACTCGTATAACGGCAAGTGGAGCAAAGTGCAGAGCCAACAAAAGTGTAAGCTATGCGAATGTGTGTGTGTGTGTGGGGGGATGAATGGAAGTGAAGCCAGGGGAGAGGTAGAGTAGAACTTAAGCTCGCTCGCTCACTCTCTCTCTCCTCTCATGTGTGTGTAGTGTGTGTGGAGGAATCTAAAAACAATTTTTTTTTTTATGATTTTTACTCGAGGTTTTTATTTGTGTCCGTGTTTTTGAAATTTTTAAGCGCTCGCCAGCGGTCGAGCCCCAAGAGGCCCCCGAGTGGCTCCAGTTTGTTTGAAAAACTCGCCGGACACGGACACGTACGCCGGAACAGAGCGCCGGATCGATTGATTAAGTACGGGACTCTGGACGCGCGCGCTCGGTTTATTTGTGTGTGGTGGGGCCAGAGAGGAGAGCAGGGGAGTACATAGACGATGACCAAGACCACCACCAAGTCCAAGGACAAGGAGAAGGCGTCGCCAACGCCGGCGCGTGCTTCCAGCAATTTGCTGACAAACGCGGTCAAAATGAAGATCAGCAAATGCCAAATCTCGTCCAATGCCAAGACGCAGCAGCAGCAGCAGAACAAGCAAGGACGTGCAGCAGCAGCAGCAACAACAAAAGATGCAACAAAAGAAACAAAAGAGACAACAGCAACAGGATCAAATGCAGCAACAACAACAACAACAGCACTCGTAGCAGCAGCAGCAGCAGCAGCAGCAGTGACAGAGACGACTATAGCAGCTGTTGCGACCGAAACGGAGCCTACGAACGCTGTCGAGACAGAGACGGAGACGGTGGCCGCCGTCGTCGCCGCCACCGCCACCGCTGACGACGACGACGACATAGCGACGACGCCGACGTCGGCCACAAATTTATCGTCATTTGAGTCCGCTCGTTTGCAGGCTCACACTTCAGTTGCAGCGAAACTCACAAGCGAAACGGTTACCATCAGCGACACGGCTAGAGGCACAGCCACAGCGACTACTGCAGTTCTAACAGTAGAATCCACAGAGGCAGCAACAACAGTTACATCAGAGATCGAGAGAGATCCTAATCGTGTGGCGGCAGTGTTAAACAACGGTACTCAAGAGAGCAACGCGAGTGAAAGTGTCGATAATAAGATCAAAGTAATAAACTATGCACATCAGCAGCAGCAACAGCAGCAACAAATCTACGAACAGCAGCAACAACAGTTTCAATTAATACAGGAACAACAACACCAACAGGAGCAACTGCAGCAGCAACAGGAGCAACAACATTGGTTGGCTTACGATCTGACCAGCGGATCAGCAGCAGCGAAACCCCCCGACTTGTATGCCTTGGCGGCCTCGCATCATCATTTCTTTGGACACCTGAGCTATCCGCCACCGCATCCGCCTGCACAGCTGTACGAACACTATCAGAGCATCACCGGCGCCGCCAGCACGGATCCATCCATAATGAGGAATAACTTTGCGCTGTACAGCGTTTATGGTGGTGGTGGGGGAGGAGGTGGTGGAACGGCAGGAGCAGGAGGAATGCTCACACACGATCATGTGGTGGCAGCCGCCGCAGCAGCAGCAGCAAATGCACAGAATACGCCCAACATAGACGAGGTCATTCAGGACACACTGAAGGATGAGTGCTTCGATGATGCGCATAGCGCCAGCTATCATATGCTGACCTCCGTATCAGATTTGCATACGTTAAAGGAGCCCAGTCCCACCATTTACTCGCTGACACACCAGCAACAGCAGCAGCAGCAGCAGCAACAGTTGCAGCAACAATTGTATCACCACCAACAACAACAGCAGCAGCAGCAGCAGCATCTCCAACTACAGCAGCAGCAACAGCAACAGCACCATCATCACAACAATTCCGCCAGTTCGGCAGGCGGGGATTCCCCTTCGTCCTCATCGCATGCATTGTCCACGCTCCAGAGCTTCACGCAGCTAACGAATGCCGGCCACAGGGACAGCCTCTCGCCGGAACAGCATGGGGGATACTTTAGCCCCAGCCTGCAGACAACCAGGTAAGTGTCTCTCGCTCTCTCTCTCTCTCTCTCTGTCTCTGTTGCACCGGACCGTCCCGCGTGTTGCTCCGAACGAGAGAGTATGAGCTCATTATCACGATCCATATCGCACGTGCCTTTTACCGAGCTTCGAGCTACGAGCGACACCGCCAAAAGTCATGATCAGAGAAGCGCATTCGTTGATTCATATTTCCTCCCTCCCAACCTCCCACCCCCCCGTTGACAGTCCGACAGTCGTCGCCGACTGTGACTATGATTTTTCCTCAGTTCTCTGTTCTGTGTGTTGTTAGGGTTCTCCAGTTCTCCGATGGGTTATAGGTGTATTACTTTAGTCATAATTGTTGCTCATTGTTCCAGGGTTTTATTTAGACTTTGCTCTCAAAAAAGTATGGGATTGATCGATCGATCGATCGATGCCTACCCCCCAACACATGTTGTGGATGTGACATTCTCAGGTGGTTTATACGCCCAATGGAATGCCCATAAAAATCTGGTTCCATCCTACATATTTTGTGTGTGTTGCATGTCTAGCGGGGAATGTGTGTGCTGTGTGTGTTTTCTGCATTCAAATGAAAAAAAAAAACATCCATAAAAAACAGTTGCGAATTTGGTCGCCATCATCACAGATGTCATATGAAAATGTGCCTAGCTATGTAGCCTCTAGACTTGTTGTGGGGGTGTGGGGGTGCAAAATGATATAGAAATATTGGAGATATGTATATTCCTCTTCATATTCATATATTCTTCCTTTTCTTTCACAATATTTCCTCTCATTTACGAAACAAAAATTCCACACTAGACTTACAGACTTCATGCTATGTTTGTATTTTCCCTATATGCAAAACACGTTTCCAATTTAAAATAATAATAATAACTACACACAAAAAAAACGATCCTAAATGAAGTGCAAAATGTGGCAAAAAAAATAGAGGAGAGCAGAGTGAAAAACAAGTCCAAAACAGAGAAGAAAAGAAAACTGAAACGACATCAATGGAAAGACGGACAGACGGGTGCGGACTTCATTGTGCGGGTTTGCAGCGTTTTGGGATCCCACCCTTTGGAACGTTAGAGAACCCTCCCCCCCAGTGCCCCCCAGGTGCCTGTGGAGGGGTTTTTGAGGCTGACTCAGCAGCGGCTTTGAAGCTGTTTTTCAGTGTTTTGGGTTTGAGTTTGAGTTTCGTGTGGCGGTTTCTATGACACGGAATGGCTTTGGATTACCCCCAGAGAGACACCATCACACCATCACAGGTATTGTCCTCACATAGAGAGCTTTGCAATTGGAATACCCCGATCCACACCGAACCGAACCGATCCAACAAACAAGCTAGAAAAATGCGCTACAATTGCATTTTGGAACATTTGTCGATCAAATGCGGGTCACGCCCCCCTTTTTTGTTTTTGTTTTTTTTAGTGCGGCACGTGCCTGACTTTTTTTTTTGGACACGTGTGTGTCTTGGCCACAAATGCTGCTGGTAACCCCCGCCCCCCCTTGTTTAGGCCAAAAGTTAGTCAAGCATTTTGGTTAGGCGCGAACATCTGTTTGGGCCGGGCCGGGCCGGGCCGAACCGGGCCACAAGAAAACTCATGAGTCAGAAAGTCCAAGTCCGAGTCAGACTCAGAGTCAGTGAGTGAGTGCGTCGTCCCTTACGTCAATAATTGGAGACATTGCATATTTTCTTGTTTACGAAATTTGAGCGGCCTCAAAACTCAGTGACAACGACAACGACAGGAGGAGTAAAACAGACAGAAGAGATCGAAAGGGAGCGTCGCTCCATAACATTTATGCAAGTGCGAATCTCTATTTATGTATGTTCCTTCCATTGTTTATTTGGATCTCTCGAAAGGTTGAGCTTCGCATACTTATAATTGAGATACGCAACAAGATATACCCCAAAACAGCGCTAAAGATCAGAGAATAAGCAAAGGGGAGAGTGAGAGAGCGATCGTTAAGATTGAAAGAGGTATCAAATTATAGAGATCCCAAAGATCGGCATAATATCATAGAAGGTATATTGAATTTATGGTTGAAGGAACCGTAGTAGAACTTCTTTAGAGATCTTCAGAGAACTTCTTGGGGTTTGATTCAGCGACGATGACTCGGATGCTCGGTAACATTTTGTATGTGACTTTTTATTCATTTTTGTTGGCGGCAGTGCGACAAAACCAGAAAACCAGAAGAAGATAGCTCGAGAGCTCACGAGTATGAGTGTTGTGGAAAAACAAGAAGTCAAAATACTCACCTGCAACAAACAGACAGAAAACTAAAGCGATGATAAATTATATCGTTGTCGTGCATTTTTTGTTGTCATTCAGAGAAGACTTCCTATATAATATAATATAATATTGTATGCCATTCTCTATATAGCAGACTGAGTGTGTAGGTACTCATAGCAAGAGAGATAAAGAAATAGCATCTATAGTTTTGTTCTTGGGCCTGACTGTGTTATCAGAGAGCGTGCTTTAAGACATTGGCAAGACTTTTTGTTTTTAATGGCAAAGAATAGCTATAGTTCCTACCATTTGGGTAGATAATAAAATTGCTACAGTGACTGCTGCGAATGAAGAACCTTTTTGGCTTAGAATTTGGTTAGGTTTAGTACGCACAATCAAGCCTGAAGGTAACCCCAAACTATCCCAAAACATGTCTGAAATATACAGATTTGCTAGCTTTTTAAATTCCATAAAAATCAAACAAAATATGTACCATATTTCTGTGTTCTATTCCTGTAGTTTTCACTCTCCGAGTGTTCACTGTACTCATGTAGATTTTCGTGTAGCTTATTTCCAATTTGTATTTTTTGTGCAAGTTTTTCACACATTTTTTATCGCTTATTTTGTATGGCTTAAACTCTCGCTCTCTCTCTCTGCGTCTGCGTCTCCGTCTCAGCCAAAAGCAGCAGCGTTGACTGCAAACTGCAATTGCAACTGCAACTTCCACAACTGGCATAAAATCTAAAACCCGACGTCAAGTCATTATGCAAACGCGCGTGCCCCGTTTCGGTTGTGCTTTCGCGGTCGAGTTCTCCGTCTCCAGCTTCAGTCTCAGTCTCAGCCTCAGCTACGGGATCGATCTACTCGAACAAAACAGATTCCCAAATAAAAATAATAAAAATAAATCAAAATGAAACTTAAATCTTCGAGTGCTAAAGCCTGCACCTTTGGCCGAATCAAATGATAATTGTATTTCAAAAACAAAACAAAAACAAAAAGGGTTGTACAACACTTTAAAGTGTCCGTTAAGTGGAGTGTGTATACATATGTGTTTGCAGTCTTTAAGGATATTTATTGTTAGTTGTAGATTCATACTACGTCCATATATTATAATAGGGAATCCTTTCAATCCTGGAAGAGTAACCTCTTTAGTGTCCGTTTAACGTTGTAAGAATCCTTCAAAGAATCCTTGTCCGCTTAGTGGAAGTTTAGTGCGTGATCCATAACTAATCGATTGAAGCTGCAGTTCCTGATTTTTTATAGTAATTCCCAATAAATTCTGCATATATATCTGGTTTCAAAGCTTCCAAAAAAGATGAATGACCTTTGACTACGCTGCACTTTTGCTTCCTATTCGTTATTGTATCCGATTTGTTTGTGAAAAGAACCTTAACTTGGAGCCCCTTGGTGGGATAAATATTTGTGCAGGCTACTGTTTGAGAAAGAGAGAAACGAAAGAGTAAAGTAAGGAGAAAGAGAGTAGGAAAAGAGATTTTCGGTTGATTTGTAAACAGAGTTGCAAAACACACTTTTTTATTTTTTAATTAAAAGTTTTATGGACACACTCACACACACACACTGAAATATATGCACCCAAACACACACACACACTGCAAAATATGATCCGCTTTGGTGGTCCAACAGCAGCATAAAAACTCTCCAACAACAATCTTGTAAAGTAAACAAAAATAAAACCAGGAAATGTTAATAGCAGCAGCAAATTTCGTTCCTTTTGGCCCTTAACAGAACTACAGAAAGAGAAGCAGAGAGCAAAGGCAGCGAGAAAGAGATAGCCAGAGTGACAGTAACAGTAACAGTAACAGTAGCAACAGCATTAACAGCAGCCACTATTAACAGTAGCAGTAATAGCACAACATACACGTTAACAGCCTAGCGGTTAAAAACGCGCGTAAATGTATATCGTGCGTTTTTAAACGTATGCCAGTGTGTCTTTGCAGCTGTTTTAAACGCCTGAAAAAAAAGGATAAAACTCATAAAAATCCACCGAAAATTGTGAAAATTCCATTAAAAAAGCCAACAAAATGTTTTTCTCTAATTACAATAATATGTATTTGAAGAACTATTGCTATAGGTATAGTAGTATTTTTTATAATTATAAATTAATTAATTTTAAATGTAAAAAAATATAATAAAAATATATATTATATTTTACTTTTTGCAGTTCCGTGTATGCTGGACCCCTGCTTACCCAAGCGGCAAATGGTATGCAGTATGGCATGCAGTCGCCCAGCCACGCCCATTCTCATCTGCAGCAGCAGCAACAGCAACATGCCCATCAGCAGCAGCAGCAACATGCACACCAGCAGCAGCACAATCCCCACCAGCAACAGCAACAGCAGCAGCTCCATCAGCATCACAATTCCAGCAGCAGCAGTCCGGGACCCGTGGGTCTGGCCACTGGAACAACTGTCAATGGCAGTGGCCTCCTGGACGATGGCTATGGCTCGCCAAAGAGCAGCCACAGCGGCGGCGGCGGAGGAGGTGGCAGCGGCGGTGGCACATTGCCAGCCTTTCAGCGGATTGCATCGGCGAGCAGCGGCTATGGCAGCGGCGTGGCCAATGGCTCCTCGGTGGTCAGTGGAGCCGAACGGTCCGCTGGCTACGCATCGCTGGCCAATTATCGCACTCAGGTGAGTGTTGCAAAGGGATTCCCTGCTGATTGATTTCCCCCACTAACACTCTCACCTCTCTCTCCTTCTAGAGCGATGCCTGGGCGGGTCATTATGAGCCAATCAGTTACGCAGCAGCCAGCGCATCCGGTGTCCAGTCGCAACTTGGCGGCGGCCTTGGTGGTGCCGGCGTGGTCACGAATGTGATACGCAACGGCAGAGAGATATTTGCGGCAAATGCAGCCGCCGTAGCGGCCGTAGAAGGCGCCGCAGGACGAGTGGATCCAGGATCCTACCTAACAGCATCGGCATCGCTGTCAGCAAGTAAGTTTTTTGCCTCCATTAGGAGATACATATGTAGATAGAATATAGAACACACACTCAGAGCGGAGATTGTTTGCCTGGCCACAAGGAGGAGGAGACCTCTCCTTAGGTAGAAGTTCGCACCCGCAGGACTCGCGGCACTCGATGGACGATATTTACGGAGCCTGCTGCCATTTGCTGTTTGCTCCTATGCAAACACACAACCGAAAACTAGCCCTAGTCTACTAGAAGAACTATTCCTAAGTCTTCTTACGTCTTACTATAATAAATTCAATTAATTTTAAATCCACTCCTTGAGCTTACAAAATCCAAAAAACCACAAGAAAAACAGAAAAAACACCACCACAAAAAGCAAAACAAAAAACAAAAACACACACAAAAACAACTCCCAAAATTTTGATGATAATTTGTATGACTTTTTCCATGTAAAAAAAAAACGTTTCCCTTTTTGGTTGAAGCATTTTTCGATGCCGATTATTTCACTGAGGGGCGAGAGTGCGTCAATTGTGGTGCGATCCAGACACCGTTGTGGCGACGCGATAACACGGGACACTATCTGTGCAACGCCTGCGGCTTGTATATGAAAATGAATGGCATGAATCGACCACTAATCAAACAGCCTAGAAGATTGGTAAATGTCTCTCTCTATCCACCACTCCACTCATCTCACTCTCTCTTACTCGCTCTTGAAAAACAAATCCTCTTAATTATTACTAACCCAAAAAAAAAAAAAAAGAAGCTTTTTTTGTGTGGAACAAAATTTTATTTGTATTTGTAAAGAATTGTGTAAATATATGGGAAAAACTTATAGAAATCCAAAGCCAGCCTCTGAAAGTCCCCACCCCCCCGAAAGAAACTCAAAGAGAGTACAAAAATTAATTGAATTTATTATTAGTTTTATATACGAAAAGAAAAAAGAAAACTTCTGCTACTCTTCTACTCCTTTTCTACTAGTACTACTACTACTGCTTTGCTTTGTTTTTTGCTCAATCAAAAATCTTCTGATAATATAATTACAGTGGCCGCTGAATCAGGCGGGGATTTCTATAAGAGCTACCCATTTAATGTGAACGCCAGCGGCGGCAGTGGCCGCAGTAGTAAGGCCAATACCCCAACGGCCATAGCCACTGGTGCTGTTGTTGTTGCAACAACTGCGGGGGCAGCGGCAGCAGCCCAGGGGGCACAAGCGACACAAGCTACGACGGCGGCAGCGGTAAATGCAACAACAGCGACGCTTGAAGAGCATGTTAGTCGCGCCAATTCGAGACGCTTGGTAGGTCGCTCATTAATTAACAAAGAACAAAAACCCCCCCACTACTCCCACCCACTAACAAAACGAAAACGAAAGAGTGTAGTGTAGAAAATCCCAGAAACCAAAAATAGCAAACCAAAATCTTGTTCCACATAAAAAAGGCTCTCAAAGGAAGTGTACAAAACTTAACTAATTAATAAATCTTTTATCCTCCCCCACAATATGTAGAGTGCCTCGAAGCGTGCGGGATTGTCGTGCAGCAATTGCCTTACCACCTATACGTCTTTGTGGCGCCGCAATCCGGCCGGAGAGCCTGTGTGCAATGCCTGTGGGCTGTACTTTAAGCTGCATAGCGTCACACGTCCCTTGGCCATGAAAAAGGATACCATTCAGGTGAGCAAAATGAAAGAGAATCCAAGAGAAATGTTATGCTATATCCTATCATCTCTATGTTGCAGAAACGCAAGCGAAAACCCAAGGGAACGAAGAGTGAAAAGTCAAAGAAAATGAAAATGGCACTGAATGCCAATCTAGAGGGTGGTTCAGGCAGTGGTGGTGGTGGTGCAGGCTCTGCCGGCTCCCACAATGTGGGCATGGGCTTGGATGTGAATGAAGGTAAGTGTCGCTTGATCCATCGCCTCTGTGGTTGCATGCCTAATTCGTGTGTCTGTCTCTCTGTCTTAGATATGAAACCATACATGCCATACACCACAAGCACATTGCAACAGCAACAGCAGCAATCGCAGCAGCAACAGCAGCATCATCATCAGCAGCAGCTCATTGCTGATCAGCAGCAGCATTCATCGGCAGCCAGTTCGCCCCATAGCATGGCCTCCTCCTCATTATCTCCCTCAGCCACATCACATTCGCATCATCAACAGCAGCAGCAGCAGCAGCATCAGTTGTGCTCTGGCCTGGACATGTCGCCCACTTCGCCCTATCAAATGTCACCCATCAACATGCAGCAGCAGCAGCAGCAGCAACATTCATCCCATCAGCAGCAGCAACAGCAATCCTGCAGCATGCAACAGGCACATTCGCCCGGCACACCCACCTCCAGCACGGCCTCCATTTACAACACACCGTCGCCCACCCATCAACATCAACAACACAACATTCACAATAACAATAACAACAATAGTACATTGTTCAACAACAACAACAACAATAGTAGTAGCAATGAGAATAACACGAAAATTATACAGAAATATCTACAAGCTCAACAACAATTGAGCGGGAGCAACAACAACAACAACAACAGCAGCAGCAGCAACAACAGCAACAGCGGGAGCACGGATCACCATCTATTGGCGCACCTAATGCCGAACTCCATTACAGCGGCAGCACTTGCAGCAGCAGCAGCCGCAGCAGCGACAACAATCAAGCCAGAAGTCACATCGTCAGCCACAGCCACAGCCACAATCACGGCATCAACACCGACCACGGCATCGAGCACATTATCCTCACTGAGCCTCAGCAACAGCAACATTATCAGTCTGCAAAATCCCTATCAACAGCTGGGGCTTGGTCAGCAGGCGATGGCATTGTCTAAGCCAGCAGGAGGACGCAGTGTCTCACCGCACTACTATCTCACGGAGGATGAGCAGCACATTAAGCTGGAGCAGATGGAACATCAGCAACATCAGGAGCAACACCAGCATCACTCCCACCATCAGCAGCAGCAGCAGCAGCATCATCATCATCATCATCAGGGAGAGCTAATGCTCAGCCGATCGGGCTCGCTGGACGAGCACTACGAACTGGCGGCCTTCCAGCGCCAGCAGCAGGAGCTGCATCTGCAACAGAGTCTGCTGCACGAGCAGCAGGTGGCTGTGGCCAGCTATGCCATGCAGGCCAAGCAGCTGCAGGAGCTGGAACGCAAGTACGGCGTGGATCGGGAGACGGTGGTTAAGATGGAGTAGAGTAGAAGAGTGCACTGTATGTAGTAGCATGACCAAAGATCCTGTTTGATAAATCTCATCATAGCTCCAAAGAATTTATAGCGTGTATACCCAAGAGCCAAGTTCTCCAAGAACCCTTCCACACTATTCTCTCTCTCTCTTCCACTATCACATTATATACATAATTGTACATAAGAATTTAAGCAAAATTGATTGACATTTCCATTAGGCGACTCTTAATCGCGCACTACTCGAATTTTCTTGTTATTTAAAAATCTAGTTTAATTCTTAGCAAAATGCTATACTATCGAATCGAATGCAGAGCCTAGGTTAATCGCATTCATTTAACTTTTCTTTTATTTGTTATGAAATCGAATGAATGATATACCTTTTGAGATTTCTCCTACAATCAAATTCCACTTAGATATTAGACATATTAATTTTAGTAGCGCCACACAGCGAAAACAAACAACAAGCGAAACAAGCACCAACAATCTCATGCAATTTAGTACATAATTTAAATATATAATACATATATGCCTCTTTATATATAGAAATATTTAAAGCAATTTAAGATTTAGTCTCGTAACACACACACACATTTTTACATAATTTTTGCAATATTAATTTTATTACTTTTTGAACAAATAAACGACAATTGTCTATTAATTTTCCCCCAAATATAAAATTGCTTGGCCTTCATGGCGGCTGCTTGATGTTGAGTTTCATAGCAGCGAGCTCTTGCAAGCAATGGATGTAGTCTCACTGCGTAGTTCCAAAAGTGGCCACTGTGCGCACATGTATGATGCATGTATCTTACATGTATTCTACATTACTTTCGTTTATACATATATTTGTGTAGACTGCGTGTCAAATTTACATGAGATTTAATCATTTTAAATTTTAAATTAGTTAATAATTAAGTGATTAATATTTAAAATTACAATAAACCGAAATTAAAGCATATTCCAATGTTAAGGTTGAATGAAAAAAGAATTCCATTTATATAGGCGCTGATTTTTCATAATTTATTACAATTGAGTGTATAAACAGTAGGCGTAGACTAACAAATCTCTTTGGTCAGTTAATTGGTTTATATTGCTGCACCTGCTTACTGCATTTGGTTGATGAATTAAAAAATTTAAAACTGGGTATTATTTTATTGAATTTATATATATTTTATTGACAATTTGTCAATATAGAATGTGAATCCTATAAACGTGTTAGTATTGTAAAGGCGACGCAGGTACCCACCGTAGCAACAATTTTTGATGGCAACGTAATAATGGTAGGGAGGGTGTATAAATGTATATATATATATATATATATGTGTGTATATATATGTTATATAGTATATGTGTGTGTGGGGGGGATGTACAATGTGACTGGTATGACTGTGTGTGTTTGTGTGTGTTTTATTTTATTTTGTGCGCCGCCATTTACGAAAGCGACATTTTCAGCGATAAGATAACGTCGCATTGCTGAGTTCCCCCACCCCAACCCCTCTGTCCCTGTCACTCCTCTAGCGAGTTACCCATCCCCGCCTTTCATCAGTCACCCCTCACCATCCACCCACCCTCTTTTATTTTGCTCTATTTTTTTTCATATTTTTTTTAATAAACTTTGTTTTTTTTATGGGAGTCACGCGTTACAAAACGACAACAACAGCAACAAGAACAGAAATCTGAAAGTCATTTCATGTGGCAAAACAGTTTTTTGTTTATTGCTAGGGTTGTTTGCTTTCCCCAGTGTGTAGAGAGGGGTAGCTAGTGGGGGAGGTAGGGACTGTGCTACGTGACTTGTGACTGTACCAAAGTGTCGCATGTCGCTGACTGCGCGATGGCTTGTGGACTCGTTCAAGTGCCACACAAATGGAAGTCCGCCTAGATGCGCGTCCCCACTCTGATTGATAGCACAGCCGATTAGAGCGGAATCCTCCTCATTCCCATGCACATCAAAATGTTAACTTTTTTCGGCACTCCAATACTCCTATAAGCAACGATAGTCGCTCGATAGTTTTCAGCTGTTTTTATCTTCCTTTTTGGCACTCTAATCGGTCATTGTACAGATTCTGGTTGCTTTTCACTCTAATTCTGGTTAACTTTCACTCAAAAAACAAGACAGATTGTAGTAAGTTCTTTTGTTTATTCTGTGTGTGTTTTTTTGTGTTTTTTGGGGTACTGGCTGGGTCAGGGTTTCCCTATCAACGCAGAGCCGCTTTGGGCCAGATAATGGGATGATAATGCCAGTGGCATATATACTACAGCCTTGTCTTACATGATATCGCATCATGCTACACACAAGCATAACACACGCGTGATAAGATATAGAAAGATATGGTCTTTGGCTTTGATTTTCAATCATACGCTGTAGTCCAGTACACCTCCCTCAATCCCTCAGGACTGAATGAATGTACGAGTATATAGAAGTGTCTTAGTTGAGTTCTGTTGTTGGGGTAAGAAGGAGCTCATCTAGGGGTTTATTTTGCTTGGAAAGAAACAGAAAATTAATACAGAGAGGGCAGAGCTTAAGCGCTTAAGCTTAATTTCAAAATGGCGTAGATTTCAATGGAAGAGGAACTGAAAAAAAAGACACCCATGGATCTGTCTGAAAGTCTTTAACGTTTCAAAAGAAGATTGATGGAAGTATCATTATATTACTAGAGTTCTGCAGTGGCTTAAGTTGAAGTTCTTTGCACATTTTTTGCATGTTTTAATGGCTATTAAAATGAATCATTGTTTGGAGATCCATTGTCTGAGGTTGTTTATCCAAATTCCCTGAATATTTACTGCAGGAAAACAAGTTGGTTGGTTGGTTAATTGTCAAAAGAAAAACTGGGCTAGAATCATATAATATAAGAATCTTATATACGATTATTTAACAAGAGCTTTAAGCAGACTATGAAATACATAGATAGATATACTTTATGTTTAAGGAAACTATATACATGTTTATAAGTATTTTTGTAGAGTAAAATCTTTTGCCTAAGCAACTCAATTCGAATGAATCCTTTAATCTCTTAGCCATATATGACTACACAAATTTAAATGTAAATATTCACCATGCGTAACAAAGCAAGAACTATGCCATTTAGAAATGATTAAAAATATGTACAAGAATGCTGCAGAAATTCCTATTAAATGTGCCCCTTGTTTTCTTCCAAATAATGTGTCTAAAAATACGCATACCGAGAGAGTCAGAAATACATTTTAATCATTTCTATGTTAAGCAGTAGTAGGCTCTTGTGCGCTGCGCTCTCTTATCATTATCTGAGCTACTTGGAGAAAAAAAAAAACAATAATGTGGAATGGAATGAATGATGGGCGAGTGGCGCTGACGTAGGCAAGTATAACTGTATTCAACAACTGAGACAACTCATGTGTGATTTTGCCTCATAAATATCCGAGGGAAATCGTTGTCATTGAGGAGAGCCCCCCACACTCGCTTCGGGTTTTGTTTTCCTTTCGCTCCATTAAACGGGTACCACAAACTGTCAGGAGATTTTCACTATATATAGTAAGCCTCTGGCTTCTCACTTTGTTGATTCCAATATAACTATCATAACACACACTTATAGTACAACCGTAGTCCGTTTCGTTTCATTCCGTTTCGTTCCGTTTCGTGCCAGCCATAGAGCATGCGATGATTTCATGCCCGCGACATTTTATGGCTCTCACATTTGCTTTTTGTTTTTATTTTTTTACAATACTTTTGTTATACTTTTGGATTTGTCACACTTTACGTAGGGTTAGGCATTATAATTATATATTATTTTTGCCTAATTACTTGATAAATTGGCTGGCTGTGCGGCTGGGCGGCTGGGCGGACTGGGGCGACTGGCAGGGCGCGCGCGGGAACGTGTTTAAATGGAAAGTGCAAAACTTACTGGCAGACAGACGACTGGCAAACGAAATAAACGAAGTCAGAGCCAGAGCCGCCCAGTAAGATATCTGTTTTTTGTTTTTTTTTTTTTTTTTTTACATGCCCATTCCCATAGATAGGCAATCTGTATCTGTGGCCACGATAATGCTTATAAATAAGATAATATGATTTGATAATGGTATTTACCATATGCAGAAAAAACTGAAGCGAAACCCAGTCCCTGTTTCTTTTCACTCTCTCTATATATAATATATTATGTATATGATTTTCTTTAAGGTGTGTATGATGGGTTTTTCCTCCCTTTAGCTGCGGTGCACCTAATTAAATGTTTGACTTAGCATTTAAATGCTGAAAAAAGTGAACTCTCTCCTGTAAAAATTGTACAAACAGATTGCATTTAGTGCATTATTCCATTCCATTGCGTGGTTTTTCCTTCCACGTTTCTGTTTCTGTTTCATTTGCTGTGTTTGTTGTTGACTTGACTGCTTTTTTGATGTCTTCTTTTGGGTTTGCTACCCATTCCCGTACCCCGTACCCATTCCCGTTTGCTGTTTCTTATCGCCAACTGACGTTTGTACTTCAAAATGTGTACTTAAGATAATGAAAATGAGAAAGAAACAGCCACGAAGGGGGATCGCAGAACACATGGCATGGCAGTGGTAGTGGTAGGTAACGCAATGCAGACATCTAGAAGACATCCCCACAAGACATCAACTTAAATGAAAATGTATGTACAATGCAGTCAGCAGAGACGACACTTGTCATCGCTTGACAATTTTCCCTGAACTTTTGACAGTCTTTAACCAAAAGAAGGTACACAGACCTATAGATAGGTGTCTTGAATACACTTTCAGAGTATATCATCATCATCATCACTTTAAGGGCTTCTTTTTACTCAATTTAAATGCTCAATCAATGCTCAATCAGTGCTCGTATATGTTACTATCCTTTAGGTTTCGGCTGCAAAGTCAGACATATAGATAGGTGTCTTGTATTACTCTTCCAAAGTATATCATCATCAACACTTTAAGGGCTTCTTTTACTCAATTTAAATCCTGAATTAATGCTCTCTTGTGTAGCTATCCTTTAGGTTTCTGCTGCAGAAATCTCTCCACCAATTATCACTCTCTAAGATTGACTTTCACTGCATTACATTCTGCCTTTTTCTGCCTTTGTTGCTTCAAATTTAATTTCATTTTAAACCCAAAGATCATCTTTACGGATAAGCTGCGAAAAGTGCACTTCAGTTGGTCAGTTTCTGAGAATTTCTTTTGGGTTTCAGTTTTGCTATCGCCTGGCA
This sequence comes from Drosophila bifasciata, assembly GCA_009664405.1. Lineage (NCBI taxonomy): Eukaryota > Metazoa > Arthropoda > Insecta > Diptera > Drosophilidae > Drosophila > Drosophila bifasciata. The sequence continues at coordinate 43,011,330 of CM019044.1, read as the reverse complement.
CTTTTAATAAGCATATTCTAATCTAATCAGTGGATCATTAATTAACTTTCAAAAGTTGACTTTCGCCTGCTTCAAGTGTTACTTGGAGCGTCGTCGTTGCCTTTTGGCAGTTTCAACAATTTATACAAAACAGAAATCCCAATGATATCTTATCAAAGTCGTTGGGGGAAGTCAAAGATCAAACCACAAATTCCAAGAGTAGGTTACTTAATACATAAAATATATAACTAGTAAATGAACACTGGTACTCCATGGGGTATATGCATATATAAAACATTCTTTAATAGTTCACTTGACACTTGAAAAACTCTTTTTTTTTAAGAGTTTCCTTCACTTTGGTATGTTTTATGGGGGGATGGAAATATCCTTTTAGTGGATGTTCATCTCTCCTTTTGGGTTACACTGCAGTTTTAGCTCTCGAACGCGGAACATGAAAACAATGTTTCCATGTTGAAAATCCCAGTTACACTCACCAACTGTGATTAGATTCCATGCCGTTGGGCCGTCCAAACTTAAGGAATTACTGAAAAATTCAAATTATTATCGCTTATTATCTTGGGACATTATCAGTTCAAACACTGATATACTGATACAGAAAAACCAGAGGCCCAGAAACTCAGAGACCAGAACCCGAGGAGACCCAGAGACTCAGACCAAAGAGAGTGCGAGAGCACAGGCCATGGAACCACCCGGAGGTAGAACTGGAAACTCTTTGTGTGGTAGTGGCAGAGGTAGTAATGGCAAGCTCATTGCAGATACCCCAAAACTGATACCGATATCCTACCAAGCTGAAGGAGGGAAGTGGGGGGGTGCTCCCCCCATCTACAGCTACAACAAAATTGATAGCAAATCTTCATTATCTTATAAATACAGTTGCATTGGTATTGTTGTATTGCTAAAAAGCCAAGATTAGATACTTTTATCTAGCTGAGCGTAGCACCCCCGTTCCCCTAAGAAATCAACGACGTCACAAGGGGGGAGCCTTACCTTGTAGCATTATCGGAGGAGGGAGTCTCTCTCCTTGTATAGGTAGGATCTCCCCTTTAGCAGAGGGGCTCGACCGTAGCTTGTGTTCCGTGGGGGAGTCCAAATCTCCCTTACTCCCCCCTGACTCTCTCTTTCTCTCTCTCTTCGTTAAGATACGTTAACTTATCTAAGGCCACTATCTATTCTCAGATATTCGATATGTTTCGCTTTCGCTTTATACTATATATATACATATCTGCTGTTGGGCAGGAGGTGGGTCCTAGGGGGGTGTGCTATGTGTACGATAGGAAAAATCACTTGTTGTTGATAGGGTTGATAGGCTGAAGTTTTCATTCTGATACACAGATCACAAAATTTCTTGGAAAGAGGCAGGCAGTAAGGCGCGGAGCGTGCAAACCACGGGGGATCGCTTTCTGTTTTTTTTTTGTTTTTTTTTTGCTGTGAGAGTTTCAGTGTTCAAGCGGCAGCTTCCGTTGTTTATTGTCAGCATTCATAAGTAATAAATAATGTTTTGGTCTTCTGTTATGGGATCCGGTTAACAAGCTACCTCCTACCCCACCTCCACTCCAAGCGTTGCCAATCAACAACCCCAGTAGCCATGATTGTTAACGTTAATGGCGTCGATGTGTCGTTGTTGCTGTCTCTCGTCCCTCCCACACAATGCACAATAAGCAGCAACCTTATGGATTATTATGGATTGCCAGTATTAATAATGACTCACACACAACTCGCACAGGGCCTGGCCTCATTGGCAAACAAAGGTGCGTTACGGGGCAGAGACCAGGCCGGGCCAGACCAGGCCAGACCAGACGAGTGGAGACGATACTGCCACTCGAAAACATATTGCTGATGTCTATGCTGCTGCTGTTGTCTAACAAAAACACGTAATAATTATATATATATATATATATATATATGTATACATATATCCACTCTATTGTATGCTTTCAATCATCATCTGTAGTAGTATATAATTTGTGAAGATTTGCTACTATTTTTTGTGCATTTCAATGAGCTCTTTTGCTTCAATTTATGTTGAATTTTAAATAATAAATAATGTACTTATGTACTTTAATAGGTATATTATCCATTTATGCTATATGCTATTGCTGTCTTGTATATAATATTCCTGAAATACTCTTCCCCTTGACTCATTCCCTGCTGGTTGTAACCACTGAACCACATTCATTATACCCAGTTGACACAAACAAAGAGAGCTTAACTCTTTTTAATCCAATAACTGCTCCTTCTTTCTCTGCTTTATTTCGAAGGAGACCCTGACTTCCCCATCGAATGCGCAGTTTCATTTTCCATAACTCATGTCCAAAATGCCAGTAGCAAATGATTTATGGGGCTCTCCCCCAAACCACAGAGAGACGGAGACGCAGCGCCCTGTTGGGTTAATAGAATTTACTTGAACCCCAAAATGCTTTCACCCACCACCACAGAATGCAGCAAGCCAGAGGAAAGGGAAGGGAAGGGAGAGAGTCTTGGATCAGGGTCAAGTCGTGGAGGAAGAAGCACTTCCATTTTTTCCAGTCAGTTTTATGTGATCGAACCACGCCATGTCCGGATGGTCTGATGGCTGCCTGTGCCACGGATTGGGCAATGCCTTTTTTGGGGGGTGGTGGTGGTGCTGGCAGCTGTTATTGTGCTGTCGAGGGTTGTAGTCACCCTCGAATCGGACAGGGGGCGGGGTGGCACTGCTATAATTAAAACTATAGCCGCATGCCTCTTTGTTGGCACTCGAACAGTTTAATATCCCCCTCAAAAAAAAAAAGAGTTCTTACCCCTTATCGCCTGCAGACTTACGCCACAGAACATGAAAAAAATAAATAAAATAAATGACGAAAATTTGTACTAAAAAAAAACGCTCATATATAAATTAAAAAAAACTTTTCTACAGTCATTGCAGAGCGAAACAAGCAGGGAACTGATCGCCAACGGGCGATACTGTCAAGACAGTCGAAGGCCCAAAAAAAGTGGCCCCAAAAAGTGTTTCGAGTTTTCGAGTAGATAGCATTTTGGACTGGGAGCTTGGAGCTTGGCGCAGTGGCACTTGAGACTATGGACAAGTTGAAGGCAGTTAAAGCAGTTGAAGGGTGTGTTGTGTGTGTGAGGTGGCTACTTGATTCCTTGGAGCAGATATCGGCCGCCTTGGCTAACTACATATGACAATGGTCAGCAAGTGTTAAGTCTGCCAGCCTGCCTGTGCCCCTCTGCTTTTGTCTGTTTCTGCCGCCTGCTAAGTCTTACGTCTTACTGGGGGTGCCGTAAATTCAGTTAGAAAAGCACCCAAAGCCCTGACCAGGCACAGACCCAGGCACAGACCCAGTCCCAGTCACAGACCCGGTCCCAGACCCCAGTCCAAGGCGGTGCCATCAATTAGGGTATTAATTGCAAGACTGTACAGCAGAAAGAGGAAAGATCTGACCCACCCACATGAGTCAGTTTTGGGCAAGTGAACTCTCTGCCTCTCTCTTTTTCTTCTACTCTCTCTTACTCTCTGTCTCTCTCTGTCTCTCTCTCTCTCTCTCTTATTAATCTCTTGTAACGTTGAATCCGTGTAGCGCCATTTGTTCCGGAGGCTGTCTGTCAGCCTTTTTTTGGAGTGATTAATCACTGAGCTGATATTTTGCGACACGCAGCCAGTCAGTCGCTACTTGCAACACGGTGGCAGGAGGCAGCAGCCGCAGTCTATTAGATACTTTTTGTTGTCTGTTGGTTTTTTGCTCTTAAGATTTGCAACATGATTTATGCACCACATGAGTTGCAACAATTAAAATTATCGCACCAAACGATTTCCATTACGCGGGGCGGGCAACAAAAAAAAATGCCAGTAATGTTAGCATTACTCGTGAAGGGTGGACTGGTAGGGGGGAGAACCTCTCTCTGTGCATGTTAATGGCCCCTCATATATCTGCTTGCTTTATGACTTTAACTATAAACAATTTATGATTGGCCCGAGAGAACAGGCAAAGGCACAGGCTGTGTGGCTGGCTCCATGACTCCACATGGCTGCCCGGGGGATGTCCATGATATGTACTTGAGTATGTGATTTGTATTCAGAGATTTGCCATATTTAAAGGTGGAAATTAAACATCTTTAAGATGAGCGAGGAGTAGAGTTGGTTAGGGGTTTAATTAACACTGAAAATAGAGAGACTTCTGAGAGGAGATGACAGCCTTTGAGGCACTTAATGTAAGGTATCTAAACATATCTCCCCAAGTGTTGATACTCTCATACGATTATTACGTATAATTGAAGTAAATATAATTGAAGTTTTAATGTATAAAATATCTATATGTTTATGTACATCTAATATCTAACAGTCTTACTTCAACTTTCAAGTTTAGTTAAGCCAAAAAGATTGTCAGAAAATCGATAAAGAGTTGGAGAAATATGTAGAATATAATCATGGAATATGTAGCTCAAACAAGATAAGTTTTAATCTGCATTTGGCATTAGATATAAGAGCATTTTCCCCCCTAAGTTAACTCTCTTAACTCCCCCTCCATTGCCTTTATTTCCCTTGAATGTTGTAAGCCAAATGTGTGTAAGCCCAAATGAATCTATTGCGATTGTGCAAAACATTTTTGTCAGATCTGTGATCAAGCATTCCTACACTCGAACACTTGCACAGAAACAGCAACAGACTGGAACCCAAAGACACTTCAATCCAAAAAGAAATCACAAAATTCAATCTTTTGTGCCTTTTGTGGAGTAGAGTGACATTTTTTTTTGAGGTTTGAGGTTTTCGCAATATTTTTACAGCACCTGATCCTCGACCACGTGTGTGATCAGCGATCGATGGGTTGAGTGTTTCTCTCTCTCTCTCTCTCTCTCTGTTTCTCTGTCGATTTTCATTAGTTACAACACTTGAGAGCTGGATGGCTGGCTGACTGCCTGGCTGATTGTGAAGTGGGAAAGTGGAGCTGCGGCCCACATATGCAGGGGTATGGGGTGTATGGCTCTGGTATGGTCATATAAAGTTTTTTGTACGACAGTCTCGCGACAGGTCTCCCAACCCATATGTGCCCTGGGGCAGGCAGAACAGCACAGCACAGAGAACCCATGTCACCCATGGACCCCCCCATTTAGAGTCGAGCCATTCTGTTGACGTTGACTAACGTTCGGGGCCATGTTTATTAGTTTGCCAGAAAAGTGTTTTATGAGTGCAATTAGAAAATGCGCTAGACTAAATTGCACAATTGACAAATAGCCAAATAGGTGGAGAGTGGGGTTGGGTTGGGGGTGCCTCTCCATACCCATACCCAACCCCCACTCTGGTGGCAGTCGAGTAATATTTGTGTTGGTATTTGTGAGCAGCGACGAGGAGCACTTATCGCTGTCGACAACAACTGTACCAGCCATACCCATACTGATGCACACACACTCCTTATCGCTTACCTGTGTATCTGTGCGATAAGATAACCAATACCACAGATACATAAACACACACTTACGTATGTGCTATATATGCATAGGAAATAAATCATAACTCACACAGACATAGGCCTAAAGGCATAACACCACCCATACCAGTGTGCAGGTGTGGTGGTAGGTGCTATATGGTGTGGATGGGATGCATCTGTATGGGTATCTAATTGGGCGGCAGGCAGGCAGGCAGACCGCAATGCGTCGCGTCGTCGTCGTTGTTGTACCACCGCCGCCGCTGCTGCCGCCGCCACTGCTGCTGCTGCTCCGAATTCCAGGCCCAGGCCCAGTCCCAGTCCCAGCCAGAACCACAGACCCACCGCAGAACCGCAAGCACAGAAACTGAAACCACAGCCACAGCCAGAGACCAGAGACCAGAGCCCGGGAATCGGTCTCGTCTTCACCTCGCTTCAGTTCCTTTCTTTGATACCAATAATTGTTACTAAATGCCGCGAAAACTAAAACAAAAAAATAAATAAATAAAAATAATAAACATTTTCGCGCCACTTTTGAGTTACGCCCACACACCAGCTCTGATAAACTCCCCCTGGCAGCAGTGGACAATCCAGACGGACAATCAGCAGTGCATGTGATAATAATTTTTCAAAAAAACAAAAAACCAAGTGATAAAAAACGAAAGTTAGATAAAAAACATCGGAAACTACTCCCCCGAAGAGAGAGAGAGAGAGAGAGACAGCAAGGAGGAGAAAGGAGAAAGGAAACACACACTTTGATGGTCTGCAAAACTATCACATCGAGTGTCAAGATGCAGCTGAAGGTGGGTGCCAAAATATAGATATAATAGAGATAGAGAATACATAAAATAAATATAGATATAACAGATATAATAGAGATCTATTCTCTATTCTTTATAGATATAATAACGAATTGATCTATATCTATATATAGATATATAGATAAATATAGATATAATAAAATAAATATAGATTTACAGATACTCAAATGAAATGAAAAGTGTTAAATATAATTTAAAAGAAATCAATTTAAAGGTAGTTAAAGATATAAAATTACTAAAAATGTATATACAACATTTAATAAAATCAAATTAAAAGTTAAAGATATAAAATTGCTAGACCTCATAGAAGGACTGCTGCTAGAAGGTATATAATATTATTAGCTAGAATAAATTATAGTAAAAAAGGCAAGAAGTGGGAATTATATATTCTAAAATATTTTAACATGAATTTACTGTGCTAAAAAAGTAAAGCAAAATTATAGCTAAAAATGTTGACGATATTTTTCAGTAAATCTACAAGAAGTTAAATATTATTTAGTGACTTAAAAACTGCGTACTAAAAGCACAATTTTGCAAAATTATACTAAATATCTAGCTAAGAAATTAGACAACATTTTTCAGTAAATCTAAAAGAAGTTAATAATCATTTAGTGACTTTAAAAGTGCAAATTAAAAGCATAAATTGCTGCCAAAATATAGTAGTACTACCATATAAAACGGAACCACTTTAGCTAGAAATTAAACCAGCAAAAAAAAAATATTTTAACCAACTTAAAAAAATTTAAAAGCTTAAAACCCGAAATGTCTCATTTAATAAATGAAGCAACTAAATGAGCAAATCAAACATACATTTTGAACTCAGTTTCTTAAAGTTTATGTGGATCAATTTGGGAGATCTGTATAAGCATATCTATCTATCATCTGAAACATTGTGCTGGAAGAGTTGAGAGATCATAAAAATGTTGTTAACCGTTTCTCACACACAAGTTCATTAAGCTAAATAGACAACCAATATATGAGGCCATAAAAACCAGACTCTAAAAATGTTTATAGATCGGCTATGGCTACTCCATTAAATCAGAGCTATGGAACTCGATTAAATGGCGCTGTAATTTATAGAAATATTACAACTTAAAGAACTGTTCAAATAAGGATGAAAGAACACTTTTAAACTTTATTTCAAAAGCAATTTCGAGGCATTTAATTTGGTTCCAACGGCAGCCAGACTTTGCCATAGATTTGGGAGCGCTTTCAGGAGTGAGACAGCCAGGGGATAGCCAACGGTCAGTGTACAACCAGCGGACAGCCAGTGGACAGCCAACGGACAGCCAACGGACAACCAGCGGGACAGCCAACGGACAGCCAACGGACAGCCAGTGGACAGCCAACGGACAGCCAGTGGACAGCCAACGGACAGCCAGCGGACTGTTAGCGAACAGCCAACGGACAGCCAGTGGACAGCCAGCGGACAGCCAGTGGGACAGCCAACGGACAGCCAGTGGGATAGCCAACGGACAGCCAACGGACAGCCAGCGGAAATCTAGTGAACAGCAAGCGTACAGCCAACGGACAGCCAGTGAACAGCCAACGGACAGCCAGTGGACAGCCAACGGACAGCCAATGGACAGAAAAAGGACAGCCCACGGACAGCCAGCGTACAGACAACGGACAGCTAGCGAACAGCCAGTGGGACAGCCAACGGACAGCGTGTGGACAGCCAACGGACAGCGGACAGCGTAGCCTCATCAATGAGATAAGACAAATTGATTTATAATGAATGACTCATCTATGGGATGCAGCGGCAGCAAAACTGCGACACTTTTTTTTTTTTTGGCTCTCTGGCTCTCTGACATTCTGGCGCTCAAAGGAAAAACCCCGAAACAATCCATTAAGAAAACGAGAAGGCAAACCCGAAAACAGAAAAAAAAAACAGACACTGAAACTGAGTTAAATGTGGAAAGATGGCTAATCTTTATGAGGCCTGAAATTCAGCTGCCCGATCGATCGGAGGTGGCGTCAAAATACCTTTGACAAAAAAATAGCCAACAAAAACTACAACAAAAAATTTGGTAACACGCACATTTTGTCTGTGTCTGCGTTTCATTCATGAAAAAAAAGAGGAAAAGAAAGGAAGGAAAGAAAGAAGAAAAAGGACACTAACGCCAGTGCGGATAATGTGAAATTTATGTCAATCTTATCACCTCGATTTGGTCCTGCTGTTGGTCCTGGTTCTAGTTCTTGTTGCCTTTTATCGCAGTAGGTATAGAGGATTCATTTATGAATGAAATTGCCAACCCTTAGCCTGGCTGGGGGGGTTGGTTACCGCCGGAAGTGGCTCGGTCGTCCAATCGCAATCGAGTTTGATAACCCTTAACAGTTGCTCAATGGCGGCATCGGATAGTTGCAGTTGCAGTTGCAGATACTTTTATTAGACACGCGTTGGCCGCTGTCAGATAGGGGTAGGGTAGGGGCAAAGGTCGGCCCTTGATGGCCCTTTAATAGAGCTGTAAATTGCAGCTGGCAAATGGATTGGCCTTATCGCACTTTCATTAGTGACCCAAAAAACACTGCAATGGAGTTTAATTAATCGAGGGGATCATCTAACGATCGGAGTAAGAGAGAGAGTGAGAGGAGGGGGAGAGTAGTACTTATATGCCTCTATAAGTTTCCATTAGAGAATGTTTCATTGAGCTATTTTTCTGGCTTTCACAAGCTTAGCTTGAGCTCAAAACGAAAGCGAAATGAGTTGCGATTATGCATATCTGTATCTGTATATCTGTAGGTATATCTATAGCCAATATCTGTTGTTTATATAGATAAAATGTGTACGCCTGTGTGGGTGTGACTGCGCAGATTTCATTCATAAGTTGGAGCCACTCCCTCGCAGCTCAAACTCTTGACAAATAGCACATGCCACACACACACACGGGGGGGGGGGGGCCAGTTGCTCAACTTATTGTAATTCTTAACTTTACTTATGAATACCCGTCGTAGTGGCTGTATCTGTATCTGTATCTGTTGCTGTTGCTGTAGTATATCTCTGCCTATCGATGACGTACTTCACTCAGTTGGGGAGCAGGTGGGATACCTGCAAACCATGACCTCTCGTCGGTGTCCCAGCAGCAGCAGCTACTGATTATGTACATTGATAGCGCCCGCGGATAAGATATTGTCCGTATCGTATCGTTCGGCTGTAGTATCTTAACTTTTTTGTCGCTGCACGGTACACGGTACACGGTACATGTGGCACGTGCATACACATACCTCTCTCCCTGCTCCTCCAGCTCCTCCTCCTATCGTGCTACTCAAAAGTCATACTCCGGAACTCCGGGTTTATCTGCAGTTTGGCCAAAGTGACGTTTTGCACAGCACATTATCTCCTGCCAGAGTACACGGAATTCCCCCCCATTTCACTGGGGGGAGACTCATTGAACTTTTGCCCAAGAAAAAACCGCATACTTGGAATAGTTTCGCATAGAGTCAATACCAGAGAGACACTTCCTCTTGGGCCCCCTTTCTTTTGCTTTTCCAAGACTCTTGGACTCTTGAAGTTTAGACTTTACATTTTTCACTTTTTTTTTATTTTTATGACTTGTCAACTTGGCACATCCACAAGTCACCGGCCATATGAATCACATCGGCCTTAGAACTAAGTTCTGGTGGATCAATCATTTTGCTGGTCACACACAAGTAAATTCCACGTAAAATGAATCAATTATGTTCGTAATTTCAAACTCAAAGGTAAATAGGGTAGAAAGGAAGCTACCATTGTCTTTTGGGTGTGGGTATTGCGATGACAAAGTTTAGAAATTTGAGTGCAGAAAGTACATAGAAACCCTTCATTCTGTATACATTTCTGGGCAGACTTAGAGGGCAGAAGGTACATAGATATATACCTTCATTCTGTATGCATATCTGGGCAGAATTTGAGGGCATTTGAGGGCAGAAGAGACATAGATATATACTTTCATTCTGTATACATTTCTGGGCAGAATTTGGGGGCATTTGAGGGCAGAAGAGACATGGATATATACCTTCATTCTGTATGCATATCTGGGCAGAATTTGAGCGCATTTGAGGGCAGAAGAGACATAGATATATACCTTCATTCTGTATACATTTCTGCTAGCAATCTTTTGCTTTTATTAATATTTTATTTGCTTTCCTAATCAAAGCTTCATTGATCTTTCCATTGAAGCATAGAACTCCCTCAATAAGTAGCCCTGAAAACCCCATTATATTATTGTTTCATTGCTAGTCATCCTTAAATGCGACTTGTGGATTTCCCCATGCAAATAAATACTTGTCGTTGATTGTATATATATGTACCTACATATATTTATAGTTTATGATGAAACCCACCTTCAAAGCCTCTTTTTGCATTATATGGCTACAGTCAGTGGGCTTGGGGCTAGGGGGCACTCCATCAGGTGAATCAGGTGACAATGACGTTCGAACTTGTGTTGACACAAGTTTTGGGGTGGAGGGCACAGGAGGGTACATATATGTAGTATGTGTGTACGTGGCCACCCCCAATGAGGTCATAAACCGAAATTGACTGACGTATAGGAAAACAAAAACGATTTGGTTTGGTGTTTATGGCCAACTTTTATTTCCGTTCAAAAAAAAAAAGGAACCAAAATGAAAGAGCAAATGAAAATGAAACTAAGCCGCGAACAGAGCTGAGGTTTTCGAGGTTCCGAGGTTCTGTACTATATGTAAACATTGGCTTGGAATAAAAGTGAAAAATGTGTGTACGACAGTGTTGACAGTGAGTGCGAGGAGAAACACCGCCCCTCCTGCGCTGCCCTGCCCTGCCCCGAGCAACGTCTTCTTGTAACGTCTTTGAGGTTGTAGGCGACAAATTGAGCCGCCTTTGAAGTTGCGCGAGGTCTCTGGGTCTCCTCTGCGTCTCTGTTGACTTTTGTGGCGGAAATCGTGGCAACCAGTTCGCACATTTTGTGGCCGGAACTGGAGCCACGCTTTTGACGTGACGTTTCAACAACTGAGTCATTCAACATTTGTCGCTTGTCCATTGCAGATGGAAACGCAGACAACGCAGCAGCAGCAGCAACAATTGCAACAGCAGCAGCAGCAACAACAGCAGCAACAGCAGGTCCTGAGCAAGCAGCAGATACAATTGCTGGACAAGATCAAGCTAGAGGCAAGCAATGGAGCCGAGCAGCTGAGCCAGCAGACAGCTAGCGCCCTGGAGGAGCAACAGGAGCAACAACAGCAACAACAGCAGCAACCTGCCACATCTGTGGGTGTGGTGGTGCAGACGAGTCAGCAGGGAGGAGGAGGAGGAGTCAGCAGTGAACCGGAGGAGCAGTACGTGGTGGTGCCACGCATACAGCAGCGTCGCATCCTCACCACAGCGGGCACATTGTAAGTTTTGCGTGGGGGGGGCGGGAGAAATCCTCTCTAGAAATCCACTGATCCACTCTCTCCTTGCAGAGAACTAAACGAAGCTCGTGAGGGTGAGCCCAGCAGTGGGAGCTCCGAGGGTCACATCGAGTACCAGCGCAGCTCCCATCACTCCCCGGGCGCTGCACACGCGACGCACTACGTCCAGATGGCGCCGCGCAATGCAGAGGGGCCCGAGTTGCCACCAGGTGCGCCACCGGGCACCCTCTATGCCTATTCCTCGGGCCAGATCATTTGCAGCGGCGACGATGTGGCGGCCATTAAGATAGAGACCATCGAGAAGGGTGAGGTGCCAGGCGATTCACAGCAGCAACAGCAGCAGCAGCAACAGTTGCAACATCAGCAGCAGCAGCAGCAACAACAGCAGCAGCAGTGTCCCACCCCAAATGGAGCCACCTATGGGGAGACCATTGTGATCAGTCGCGAGGCAGAGGCACTGCAGCAGCATCACCACCACCAACAGCAGCAGCAGCAACAGCAGCAACACCAGCAACAGCAACATCCGGCATCAGCGGTGCACATTGGCAGCAGCTCCCATGGCGGCACCGTGCGTTATGTGTCCGATGATGGACGCTTCACCAGCGCCGTGCCAGACGCAGCTGGCTCCACGGTGTACTACGATGTGCCCGTGGTGGATGCCAGCGTGCATGCCAATGAGTCCAAGACCTATGCGGATCTGGGCAATGCCTATGCCTTTCCACCCAGCTCCAGTTTCACGAGCAACAGCTACGCGGCCACGCTGCAGCAGACGAACACCATCTACACGGTGCCGGGGGGTCAGTTCCTGACCAAGTCCGAGGCGGGACTCGGCTCCCTGCGCCAGACGGGACCGACGACTTTCCTCAATCACTTCCCCGATGGCAGCCAAGCCATCGACCTATGGACATCACCCGCTCCGCCCGAGTACCAGAATACGCCCTTTGTAAGTCGAAATCAAAAGAGAAATCCTACCATAAACACTCACTCACTCGTCTCGTGTCCAATCGTTCTGCAGAACAACTTCCATCCGCAGGTGATGGATGAGTATGCCACCGGCAATATGACCACCACCCACTGGTCGCCCGCCGGCAGCCATCCGCAGTACGATGGCAGCCTGGTCGCAGCCGCCGCCGCCACATCCTCACCGAATCACGAGCTCAAATGCGAGAACTGCCCCTCGGCGCTGGTGCGCAAGGGTTCGGATTTCTTCTGCCCCAGCTGCCCCAGTTTCATGCGCATGGCGCAGGCCCGCATGCCCCAGCGGCAGGCGAAGCCCAAGACCGCCGCTGCACCCAACAATCGCCGCAATGGCGTAACCTGCGCCAACTGTCAGACCAACTCCACGACGCTGTGGCGACGCAACAACGAGGGCAATCCCGTGTGCAATGCCTGTGGGCTGTACTTCAAGCTGCACAACATGAACCGCCCACTGTCCATGAAGAAGGAGGGCATCCAGAAGCGGAAGCGCAAGCCAAAGAACAATGGAGGAGCGCCCATGCACAGGGGCGGACCATTGCCAAGTGAGTAAAAGGAATTTCTAGGGTGTCCTTTGGGCTAATCTAACCTCTCTCTTACTCCCTCCCCCAAGGCATGTCACAAGGTGTCAATCTGATGGTGAATAGCGCCCCTCTGTACCCGTCCCAGGTGCCGGTGAATATGCTGAATAGCCAGCAGAATGCGAGTCCCGAGCAGCACGACATGTCCACGACGGGCCCAGCGGGTGGTGGCGTTTCCCGTGTGGTGGCCATTCAGGTGAATGCCTCGCCCAGTTCCGAGGGAACGCTGAACATGTCCGCGCGCCACCATGTGACTGGGGAGAGCCATTCGCCGTATAGCCAGCAGCCCTCGCAGAGTCAGTCGCCGCACTTACCCAGCCCCATCAACCTGAATCGCCAGATAGTACAGCCGTAAGTAGATACAGAAAATAGTCTGATTTAAAGATCTAATATCTTTGTATCTTTCTTTATAGATTACCTGCCATTGAGAGCGGTCGCAGTTCTACCATCAATAGCGAACTCACACCGAGCGTCATAACGCGCACTGGACTGCCAGAGCGTTCATCGAATAACTAACTAACCTAACTAACTTTTAAATACCAACTAAAAGTCAAGTAAACCAAACTGTCAAAAGATTGCCAAAATATATTTATTTAAGTGTTTAGCCATAAGGATTTATTGTATTTAGTACGAGTAACCAACCAATCCCAGTACCAGTTAGAAGTCAAAAGAAGTCGCAGGGGAATGCTTGAAAAGTTGCTGGACAAAAACCACTAACCAATCAGTCAATCAATCAATCAATCATTTGAAATGATTTGTGTAGAGAAGAGTATTCCACTTCAGAAATAATTTAGCAAAAAGAAAAGTAAAACAAAAGACAAAAAAGCACACAAAGACCATAAAGAAGCCTACCTACGATTTTGTATGTTTAATCTATAAAAATAAAATAAATAAGTTGTAAACGCAAGAGAGAGCGAGAGAGAGACACTTAAGGGGACTTTGATGACTCTACCAGGAGAGGAGCCCTGCTAATCCACTAACCAGGATAACGTTGCGGAGTGCGTTGAGTGGCCTGGCCTGGCCCCTCGTTATATTTCATTGTCAACAATTTGGCAGCAAACCAAATTGATCCAAATTAATTTTAATGACCCCCACAGACCACAGCGCGAGACCATAAAATCTTAACAAGATCCCCCCCCACAGACGCAGAGCCGAAAGATCCTCGAAGCGAAAGACAGAGAGAGAGAGAGAGAACACCAGCACAGAGCAGAGCAGTGTCTAAATAGCGATTTGGTGTCATCGCTTAAAAGCCTGTCCGACGCACAATGCCGCCGCCGCCACCAACCACCACCGTCGGAGTAACGCCACCGCCTGGTGCCGTCGCTGCCTTTGATCTGCTGTGTCGATCGGTATGGCAAAAATGCCTCGCTCGAACCGCAACCTCCGAGCCGAGCCGAGGCCAGACCAGAGACGACGGACTGGACTCGGGCTCTCTCTACTCTTTTGGGTCCCGCAAGGAGGCGCAATGCCTGGTACAATATTAACGCCTTGAGTAGCGGACCCTGCGGTTCTTCTTTTTCTCTTTTTCTCTTATTTTGTTTTGTTTTTTCTTTTTTTGTTGTTGGCGTACGCTCGATCAATTAGGCAAACTTGTTTTACGACCGCTTTTATTAGCATTTCGCGGACCAGCGGCGGCGCTCCAACTCGAAACGAACCAAAGAGTAAAGAGTGGAGCTGAAGCTGCGACTCGGACTTGCTAGTGCGAATGAGTAATGGGACGGCGGCCCCAGCATAGCACCACAGCAAGCAGCAAGCAGAGACCGGCAGCAGCAGCTATGGAATGTGTTGGCAAAAATTATGTGCAGCGTGAAGTTTGTGCAAGTGGAATGGAGTGGATATGGGATATGGATATTGGAATGGGATATTCGGAATGGAGGAAATGAAGGAGTTCTCTCTCGGTCTCTCTCTGTCTGTTTGAAGTGGAATAAAGTAATAGAGGAAATTATACAGCTACTGATAGAGAGAAACACGCTTTAAGGAACGTTTGGGAGTTGTCGAAAGTCTCGACATGGAAGGAAAATATATGAAAATATTCACCTTTTAATTGTGAGACAATATAAAAAGTAGGGGGAGTTGGGAATTTATTTGAGCTGGCTTAAATCCTTCCTTTTTGTGGATTTCCTTAACAGTTAAATTCTTTCTTTGTAATATCTCTCTCATATAAGAGCATTGGAATTGCATAATAATTCTCTAAATATTTACAGCATTTATAGTTAGTTATCTTTTTGCTACTGGTAGACACTCGAAATGATTCCAAAACTACTTTTAGTTGCCCATTTAGCAACACTCTCTCTATAGAAAATTCTCACCTTTACCCACACTTTTCTTTCAGTTCCTGTAAATATTCCTTCTCAATCGATTTCGAATTCATTTCGAATCTCTTAATATTCCCCGCCAGACACATAAAGTATATCGCAATGGCAATTGTATTTATGCTTAAGGAGCACTCCACTCCACTCCACTCGAGTAGCATGCCAGTAATTGCCTGCCTGGCGCACCTGTACGAGTATGAATATCCTCCGATATAACAAGAAATTAAAACATTAGCGTGTTAACCTGTTCTCCATTTCATTGCAGGAGGAGAACCAAGAGGGGAGAGCAGCAGAGAGACCGTAAAATAATAATTCAATGTGACAGGCAACAAGATACGACAACGGCCGCCATTTTTCAGATGCCACTCTCTCTCTATCTCTCTCTCTTCCCATATGTAAGTATGTATGTACGAGTACGAGTACGTACATACGTTCCCGAGATCTCTCTCCTTATGGCACACTTGTTGTGGCTCTCTCTGCCTCTCGCTCTCTCTCTTCCACTCTGCTGTGTGCTTTGCTGTGTGTGACATTATCTGTGAAATTATGACAGACGTACAACACCGCAGCAGAAGAGAGGATAGCAGTAGTGGGGGGAACGCGAAACGATCCGCTAATCTCCGGGGCCGTGCATGCATTTGAATTTCTATTAAGTTAATTGCACTCCTCAAAGCAAGAGAGAGAGAGGGGAACGAAACGGAACGGGAACGTGCATTTGCTCATGTCCGTAACAGTTGCAAATACATCATTGTTTTGCTACAGATATGATTCGGAACAATGGAATTAAGGGTATGGGTAGATGGTAGGGGGGGGGTATAAAAGCCAACATAAAGAGTGGAAAACTGTCAACATTGAGCACACTCCTCTGTCTCTGCATTTAATTAGCCATCAGCCATCAAGCCATCCGTGTATTTATCGAAGAGGTGACCACCTAGCCAGGCGGCCTCTTGAACCCGCCACGTACTCAAAGACCCGTAGCGAGAACCGGGTTCTCGGGTTCGAGGCGCCACTTAGTCAACTTCAAAGTGCCAGGCCGCATGCAGGCAGCTTGAAGCTGTTTCTGGTTGGTGGTGCATCTTCCGCTGGGACTGGAGCTGAAACTTAAGCTACCATCATCATCAGGCCTCATCGCCTGGCATTACAAATCGACAAACGACACGAAAATGCGCTTTAACATCGCGCAGTTAAAATAGATAAAAGCCGATAGTCAGACGCCGCCAGGAGATGGAACGAGAGAGAGAGAGCCAAGAGGAGCAGCCAGCCAGCGGCCAAAGGTAATCCAAAAAAAAGATTGGACATACGCATGGCCAAAACAGAAAGCTTTGAGCGAGCACTACTCTCGGCGATTATGCTAATAAATTGTATCTATTAGTCAGTCACTTGTGCATGTATCTGCGAGCTGCTGTCCCAGATGATCTACTAAATGTGTTTAAAGCTTAAACTAAAGTCATTTAAGTGTCTTATGCTATCTGAGATTTATGAAAGATTTTGAAGAATTTCCATAAAATTTAAGGAAGAAATTTGAACTTAAATGTAACACCTTATGGCGTTCCCTTTCCATTTGCCCGAGAAGCTCTACGTTACCTTTCTTTACAAATTCCAAAGGATTCCATGCCATATTCCATGCCAAAGGAGGTTCAGCATTTCTCTCCTGATTCTATTCTACAGATTCCCAAACCTATCCCCACTATTCCTTGTGCCTTGTACTTTCCAAGGGCTCCTCGATTACTTGCCTAGATTATGCCCTATCCATCTGGAAAACCTTCACCTCCACCACCATTCCAAAAGGCACACACACACACACCCAAAGGGCAACTCTGACGTCACATGCAGCAGCAACAGCAGCGAGCAAGCAGCTAAAGAACTTGACCGCAACGTTTTCAGGTTCTAGGAAAATCAATCGAAATTCCAAGAATTCACACGAAAGACAAAATGAGATTGGCTTCAAAAAGAGGCCCCGCAACGCACAGACTCGTACGAGTGTATGAGGGAAGGGAAGGAAAGGACAGACAGACAGAGACACTGAAAGGCAAGTAAAAGGAGAGGCGAGGCAGCATAGGGGCATGTGGTATGGGGGGTGGGGCATGCATGCATAAGGTATTCCCTTGTCTCTACGACTCTTATCACAACTCACGCGCGTCTCGTTCCATTTCGGATTTTTTGTTGCCCGAAATCACATTATCTGCGTCCATTGGTGGTGCCTCCATTCGTTCCTTTCGATGGCGACGTAGCTAATGGATATGCCACCAGCCACAGACCCGAGTTCGACCAGTTCCAGTCTCTGCCACATATCACAGATGATGATGATGATGATGATGAGAATGATGATGATGATGATGGGGTGATGGCTGCAGACGCCGCCAGGAGTAAGATTGAAGATGCGGCGCTTATCGAAGGGAAGAAAACGAACGAAAACCAAAACCAAAAAAAAAAAATGAAACCCAAAAAAAGAATTCAGACCTCAGCCTAAGTTCCAACTCAACTGCTGCCTCCTCCTGTGTCTCTCTCTCTCTTTCTGTGTCTTTTGCTTATCGTTCAAACTGCAGACTTTTTGTTGCCCCTCTTGCATTTGCATCAGGGAACGATGGGGCAAAGCTGAGAAAGGGTTCTCGGTCTCAGAAATGTGGCGCCAAAGGAAGCGTTGAAAATGGTACTTGATCTTGATCGCGATGACTCCTCAGCCCTCCGCTGCACCTCTCTCTCTCTCTTTGCAGCAGCAAGATAGTGGCAAGAAAGAGGCTCGACTGGGTATCTGCTGCTGCTGGCTGGGGCTGCTGGCTGGGGCTGGTGACTGTAATTTAGACGGCGCCACGATCCTTGTGTTTCACACTAATGCACTTGCAGCTTTTTTAAATGTCACCAAGGAACACACAGTCCTTCCACTCGAAAGGGAACTGATCATCAGATCTGTTTTGCCTGCTAGGCCACTTTGTGATCTTGTAATCCCCAATCCCCCCTCTGATGCACATCTCTGGGTAGTCTCTGGGTGTGTATTCAATTGGAATAATTACTGATATCATTGGGGGATTTGTTTTGTGCCAAGGGTAGGATTATTATTGATCGATCAAGGCGTGTCTCAGCTAGAGATGTGAATGATTGAATGAGTTGGAGTAGAGATTGAACAGAGTACTCTAACTAATCTGTAAGATATGTACCTCAAGTAGGAGTATTACAGGCTTCAATCTCCAACTAAGACTCTTCTACCCACCACAGACTATTCCAATTCCAAGACTACAACTCCCACTCCCTCTTTGGCTAAAAGCATTCTGCAACTAAGTGTTACATCGAAACGCAGTGTAAGCAAGCAATAAACCAAAAAAAACTCAGATATATATGTATATAATCCAATCGAATGATGTTGCCACGCGTATTTTTAGTGCCATTTTGTTAAGATCAGTCAGCAGAGAGGAGTTTTACGAGCCATCCCCCCCTCTCAGCATATTGGCCATAACAATTACAATGTATGGGCCCAGCAGAGAATCGCTCATATCGCTCGTATCCCTGGCCTATGACGATGATCCCGTGGCATCCACTTCAATTAAGTGCGCGAGAAGATCTTCCTGTGCCTCCGGCAGCTTTTCATTAGTTTATCGCCTCAGCATGAGGCTTGGTGGATGGGGAAATATTTCAAATGTTGCCACCAAAACCAGTTGCAATTAAAGGTCTCTGCACAATCCTCTTCAGGTGGCGCCGCAGAGGCAGACCCTTCCTTCCTTCCAAACGTGAGAAAATTCCGCTCGATATTATATGGGCAAAATATGTCTCGGTTATCGAGCGGCCGGCCAGCAGCATACCTGAACAAAAATGTATGTGCGTATGCTTGGAGATAGTCGCCACAAGACGGCGCAAGGCACCAAGTTGCATGCCCCAACCACAGCAGCAACAACAACAAAAAGCGTAAATGTCAAAATGCCAAAATTAATTGCAATGGCAGTGCCCGGGGATAAGAGCCACAGACAGAGCCAGAAACGGCCATGCTGCCATGCTCAAGGAGCCAAGGAGCCAAAGAGCAACAGACCACAGGCCACAGCCCACTTTTGGGGCGCCACAAAGTCGATTATGTGCAGAAGGAAGGCACAAGGATGGAGTTGGGTTGGGTAGCTAAAGGGGTAAACTAGGGAAGAACTATGGATTTCCCAGAAAACCCCTACTCTGTGACGCCTCTGCCTCTGCGGGCTGCAGCTCCTTCTTGCCACCATTACAAATTCTACCACTTTTGGCCCTAACCAACCTCGGGCCTGCCACACCCCAAGACAACTTCAGACTTGCCACCAAAAAAAAACCAGACCCAGGCCAAGACCCAGGGCCC
This sequence comes from Drosophila bifasciata, assembly GCA_009664405.1. NCBI lineage: Eukaryota > Metazoa > Arthropoda > Insecta > Diptera > Drosophilidae > Drosophila > Drosophila bifasciata. The sequence continues at coordinate 42,991,569 of CM019044.1, read as the reverse complement.
AGGCTTCAACTTTGGCAACAACAACAACAACACGCACGCAAGCGGCTTATGCCCCGCGCGATGTTGTGGCAAGGCAACTATCAGGCCGAGCAATCAGCAGGACGCCGTTGCAAGCAGGCTCTTACTGTGGCTGTGCCTCTCTTGCAACAGAGAGAAAAAAAAACTCGTTTTCAGCTGATTCCCCATTTTGAGGTGGAGTCGGGCAGCAAAGGCTTCGATTGGTCAAAAAGAGACTTGAGGCACACACACACATAAAAAGAGAGAGATGGAAGACTCTCATGCCACATGTGCCCCTTCTACCATCCATTCAGTTTTCATTAAAGTTTCGCATAAATTTTGTTGCATGTTTGTGGCGTTTCATGTCTGGGAGTACCAATTGGGGGGATATCGCACGGAGCGCTACACACATTTCAGGTCCAATTCATTTGCAGCTAGATTTGTGCCCCATACTCCCCCCAGGGGGGAGGCATGCCCCCAGCCAAACAGGTAAAGGCAAACGCATGTCCGTGTCTTTGGTTTTGTTTTTCTTTTTTATGATTTTAGTGCTCGTATTTTTTGGCAGTTCCTATAAATAATTGAACTTTATCGCTTGCCAGCCCGTTGCCCCGTTGGTCATTTAATAAATTTAATTTGTGGTAATTGAACTTATGGCACGGACTGTAGCCAAGCCCCAGGAAGACACGCCAGCAGACACGCCACGCACTGTAATTCCAATTGAAATTGCTCATTTTTTTTCAAGGCTGTCGCGTAATTAATATAACAAAATAAAAGTAGGAAGTCTCTGCAGTAAGAATGAAGTGAAATGTGTCATCCAGCAATCTCTTACTCGCTGAAGAACTCTGATTCCCCATAATTTATGACTACAAAAGTATTCCAGAGTGCCATGGAGAGAGAGAGAGAGTGCCAAACTTATCTGACAGATTATTCTGGGCTCTGTTACTGCAGTTAGTCATGGTAATATTTCCGGTAAAGTGTCTTTTGTAGGCTCCTAGCCATGTAGAATTGATGTATTTGTGGTATAGTCATTTAGTATTCAGTGTACAGATTGTTGGTTATAAATTCAGCTGAATGTGTTGCATATTTGTGGGATATATAAGCAGTAATGCAGGAGGGACTGTAGGGCTTTCCTTCAAATAAGTCACTTATTATTCAATGATTTCTTTTCTTTCTTAGACTAAATAAGAAAGATAATAAAAAGATACTGTTTATTATATATTACAGTAGAGGGATATAATGTTTCTAATTATAGCAAATGAATCGAAGTGAATGGGGACTGGACTTGAATGTAGTTAGCGCCAGTTTATCTGAATCACATATCATTCAAAAAAACAAAAACAAGACGGACGGACGAACAGACGGATACACGAACAGTCGGACACACGGACACACGGGCAGACGGACGGACAGACGGACACACGGACAGACGGATGGACAGACATGGCTATATCGACTCGGCTATTGATGCTGATTAAGAATATATATACTTTGTGGGGTCGGCAATGATTCCTTCTCTATGTTGGGGTCAGAAACGCTTCCTTCTCTATGTTACACACATTCACTTTTACCACAAATACAATATAACCTTTTACTCTGCGAGTATGGGTATAAAAAACAAAACACAAATGGAATGCTATTTTTATTTCCAATATTTCTTATCTTAAGATGTACGGAAATGCGAAAATTCTAAGCTATTTCCTGTCCAGATATATCCATCATCATTATATGATATAACAGATTCATTTTAATAGAAATGTAAGCAACATAATGTGAGGAGAAACAAATCTGAAATATATAAAAAAATACTACAAAAGGCATATAAATCCAATAATTAATTCTCTATAAATATTTAGCAATATTTCAAAGTTAAAAATAAATAATTAATCTTTATTAAATGATTACCAAACTAAGTCCGTAACACCTAGAAAAGTTTCCATAATTTTTGTCAGAGCTAACATTTTTGAGGGCTGCTGTCAGTTCATCATTTGATTGGATTACAAATCTTCTGGATGTGCTCTTTAATTTATGAATTTATGTATCAAAGCACGCCACAGACAGACAGAGAGACAGATACCCTTATCTTCATTGAGACAAATGAATGGCATAACTAATTTGTAAATTGAAAAGGAAATTGCTGATTACCCCCCACCTGAATGAAAAACGCTTAATGAAGACATTTATCAGATAAATAAATCAAGTGTAGGCGTTCAACTAATAAATTGCAGGCACATACTACATACTACTTACTACATATACAAATGTGTTTACTCTTAAATATAATTTATTTCCCTTAATTGCTATCGCGGCTAAGAGTTATGACACGGAGCGGACAAAAATTAAAGCCAATTAAAGTGCACATAAAATGGCTAACCAAAAAAACAAACAAAATGAAAGAAGCATAAAAACTTTGGGCCATGGTTTATTGCCTTAACATTTGTATAAACATTTAATGGTTATACCCTGGAAAGAAAGAGATGCATTGGGGCTCTGAAATTATGCTTAAAAGTGCCCTCTAAATTATGCAGAATATTGAACAGAATATAGAGTTCGATTTCCTTATAAAAGAGTTCTTTAAATGTGATGTTTTTTTGCATAAAACTTTCACTTTGGATCAGCATTACATATGGTTATCGTATGCTATAGGAAATGCAACAACTTTCTGCACAAAATTAAGTTTTCTAAGAAGATATTTGAACTCATTTTCAGTAGCTACTATAATACATAGATATATCATAGCTAAGTCCCATTGTATATCAATCCCAAAACTATATCTTATAGCTAGTCCTAGTCTGCAGTGGATCTGGATATTCGTTAAGCACACGCTACCCTACCCTTTACCCTATCTTTCTTGTCATTATTGGCTTTATTTATTATCGAATATTATATATGCTTTTAAATGGCGTGCGGCACAGACATTGCGCATACGCCATGAGAGCCGCACAAAGTGGGCTGTCCCCCGAGAGAGGCACTCGCTCTCTCTCTCTCTCTTTCTCTCACACACACACACTTATAGGAATATCTAAACAGCAAATCAAGCAAACTTTAATATGGCCACATAACCGATTACGAATGTGGAAGAGCGACAGAGTTAGCTGTCGCATCAAAGCGAGACGGGGAGGCAACGACGGGCAACACCCACTTTCATAGTGCGATAGGGAGTCGCCTCTCTCTCGCTCTCGCTCTCTCTCTATATCTCTGTGTATGTGTGTGTGTGAAACCCGTTTGTTTGAACACGCAGCAACGACGGCAAGGAGAGCCGAGCCAAGCCAGCAGGCAGGCAGCCAGGCAGCCAGGCAGTCGCTCTCTCAGTGCACGTCCAACCGGAAGCCCAAATAAACCGAAACGCTCGCTCGCTCGCTCACTCACTCCATCTTTGTTCTGCTTTGAGTGTGTTTGTATGTGTGCCGTATCTGTGTTCCAATCAGAACAGCAAGGAGCTAGTCCGTTTGGCCATCGGATATTCCCAACTGCCTTCAGTTGGATTCGGATTCGGTTTATGCGCGAAACGCGAAACGCAGTGAAAAAGCAGCTGAAAACGTGAATTTGCCGTCGCCAAAAAGTCAAGCCAAGACACAAAACTAAACTAAACTGCTAAACTAACTAACTGGTAATAGCTCGCCTTGTGATTAATTAGCCAAAAACGAGTCGCGTGTTTTCTTCAACCATTGGCTATCGGCTCCAAGCCATTCATCGCGATAGTGTATCTGTGTGTGTGTGTGTTTATTTTGTTGCCAACATTATGCAAAAATGTATCTGAATCTGTGAGTTGTGTGTGATTTGTGTGTGACAGCCACCAGAAGACTGAAAACAACCCATTCAAAATCAAATCAAACCCACAAAAGAGCACAAAACGTTTGGCTTTAAAGGCACAGCAAAACACAGGCCATTAAGTCCCCCCCTAACTGCCCAATTGGCATACGAATCTTCATTTGCATACATCAAACAACACATCAGGCAGTCAGACAGCCAGCCAGCCACATACAAAAGCAATTGGACCAGAGGGGGCAGAGCGACACCATATCTGGGAGGCAGGGAAGCGCATCCAACGACAAGTAAGTTTGAAATCTTTGTCTTTGTATTGATTACGAGGAGTCTTTTATTAGGTTTAATTCATACAAAATGGGTAACTTTGAATGGTTTATAATGATGGATGTAGAAAAGTCTTGTATCTATTAGTTATGGCGCATGAAATATTGCAAGTAGGAGGAATATATTAGGGTTACTATCAAGACATTTGAAACAAGAGAAATGAGAATTTACTAGCGGAATTTACTAGAGTCTCTCTCCATTTCTATATAACTTTCAGGGCGTAAAATAGAAACATCTCATGAGCCAACAGTCTTCAATTTCACAGAGTTCTATAAGCTATTAATACTTCAAAGTACCTCAAAATGCATTGAAATGAGAAGAGGAGCTTCTTCTTGAATCACTTATACCATTTCAAGCTGTCTTTATTTTCATAGAAAACATAATCAGAGCTCTCCAAATCCATCTTAGAGACCTACTCTAAGCTCTCCTCCTATCTGATTAGTAGAACAAAGAGGAGTATATTTGATTCTATCACTTAAATACTCTCTATTTAAAACACTTCCCGTATAGTTAGCCCCTTAAAAAAGTTCTCCTACTTCTACATATTCTAATACTTTGTACTCTAATACTTTGTATTCCCTCCTTAAAACACAAACTGGTTACCCCAACTCTAATTACAATCAGTTTGTACACTCATTAGATGCCATTCAGCAATCACAATCTCAATGCAGTCTAAGATTTAGACACTAACAATATGCTGTACATTGTAGCAATTAGCTAATCCCGCGATCAGTCAGAACACAATCTTTATGGATCCAACAATGAAGCATTAGCATTGGGGACTAATGTTGGGCATGTAAAACACTAGATTGAGATAGTTAGATAGACAGATACAGCTACAGATCTCTACCATGGGAATGGTAATGGTAACCCGTTTGAAATGTGATACCTTGATAAGATTAGATCAAAGTTCTTTTGTGCCACAAGTGGCACACACACGAGTCGAAGCCGAACAGAAGCCACATCAAAGGTTGAAGGTGCTCATAAATTTCTTTTTTTTGGCCAACTAAATCATTCTCGATTATGCCATTAGCCTCGGTACAGCCATCTTTTATGGGATTGAGTTTGTTATTTTATTGTTGCCATAATTTAATTGAATTGTAATTTATGCATACCATACGCCGGGATACGTACATTCAGGCATAATTTTGCCATAAAATATTGCAAGAAAAATCCATAAATATCGAAGCAACTTTTGAGCTGTCACAAAGAGAGGGTATAGCAGGGGGAAGGGTGCACGGGGGGACAGTATATATCTATATGGTTTTGATATGAAACCAGGCATCGTCATCCATTGGCAGTTGACATGAGCGCAGTTTTGTTATTGTGTCAAAAATGTTTTAGCCATTCATTCGCAGTTAATTGATGTGAAGTCAACAGCAGCTGAAAAGTAGCAAGGAAAAATGTAGAGTAATGAATGAATGCATTTTTCAACACTCTACAAGCGACTCGAAAACAGTAGTTGGCATAATTATTCGCACAATTGCATTGCAGATACATAAATTGCCCAGAAACCCTCCTCAACAAAAGACTCGCAAGAGGCAAATGGAAAAACAACAAACATCAGTCATTAACATTTACAATTACAATTACAATTACATTTACATTTACATTAACATTACTACATATATGTATGTATGTATGTAATGTAATGTAGGCATTCGTTTGACTATTCATTAGGGTCTGGACATGGTTCTAGTTCGCCCGAGCTGCTAGACTCTTTGCCACATAAATGCACATAAATTAGGTGGCAAGGTGTAAGCGGATTGAGAGCTTCAAGAAATGGAAAACTCAAAGACTTTTGCTGCAGTTTTTTCATTAGTTTTTTGGAGAAATTTATAGTGGAAATTAGAAGTGTCCTTGACTGCTTTTGAGTACTCTTTCCTTTCCATTAGCAAGCTTGACTGCAACCTGCAACCCTTTGCTACACTTTCACTCCTCAACTCAGCCATTTATCCCGGCCATATACCTTGCTAGCAATTAACTGCTGGCGCCACCACTAACTGCCCAACAACATGGCTCAATGGTTGGCCCAGACAGCCGAAGGGGGCCCTCCCACAGAGACCCCGAACAGACAGGCGGAGGCAACAATGACACAACGTGGCATCGTGGATGCTCGAGTGCTGTAAATATTGCAAACAAGTGTCATAAAATCATTAGCTGGAAAAGCGTCCTGAGGGCCGAAAAGGTCCTGGCCGTGACACAACGTCGCTGCGTGTGACCAGTGGCACAGGTTACATGATTCCCATATATAGCAGTATATCCTGTACTGTATTTGTGTGCGTGCCCAAGCGCCTTTTAATTTATGACACATTTTATGAGACCCGCAAAAAGGTCATAAAACTGAAATTGGCTTCAAATAGCCAGCCCAGGCCAGGCCAGGCCAGCCAGAAGGCCAAAACAAAACTAGTTAAATGGTTCTGACTTCGATTCAACGGGCCATGGCTAAGAGAGTTCTTTTTGGTACAATTGCATCATAAATCTAAGCCAAAATCGTTTAGCGAGGAGGCAGCCTAAAGGTCACTCGCAGGGCAGGAATAGATGCAGTTAGAGAGGGGAAATTGTAGGGGGCTTTCAGTCTAATAAAGTCTAGAACTAAGACTAGAACTAAGCTAGTTTTTGCTTTAAAGTTTGTGTAGGATTTTGAGGTAATTCTTGGACTTACTTTTGGCACGAATCAAGCAATGAAACATTGAAATTTTACATAGAAATTCCTTCTTCTACAAGCTGAAATTTTTTCATATGTAGTTCTGCCCCTGCTGCTGCAACCCCCCCGGACACACTTGGCTGCAAAAGTCAAAAACAGTCAAAACCTTCAGCTAATTATGCAATTTTAACACTCGCTTTTGGCTCGCTGGCTAACCCACACAAGTTCCAAGTAGAAGCCACAGCCAAAGCCATATTCTTGCAGGTAGTAGCAGCAGCGCTCTGCATTTGCAACACGCAAGTGGCAAGTAAAGGAAAGTGTCGCAGAAGCAGAACGAGGCACTGCAGAACTGCAAAATGATATATGTGCATATGCACTTTAAGCAGGTCAACAGGGGGGAACACAGCAAACATGGCCCAATAGGAAGTGCCAGGGCCAGGGAGAGGGCCAAGCGACCCATTGACCCAAGGCTGGAAGTCCTGCCGTGCGTTGCGAGACGTTGTCCTAATTGCATGTCAGTTGCAAAACAGACAGGAACTGGCCAACAGAGACAGAGGGTATAGAGGTAACAGAGGGTATAGAGGGTATAGAGGGTAGAGAGGGTACAGACGGTACAGAGGCTACAGAGGGTACAGTGGGTACAGAGGGTACTGCCAGGTTTCTCGGTAGCACAGGACATGGCGTCAGTTGTCTGAGTGGCTTGCTGCGAGGGTTTGCAGCCAAAAACTACTTAAGATTTATAGATTTCATTGCTCAATAATTCAGCAAGCAAAGAGCATGATTACTCCAGTGTAACCCTGTAACCCTGCAGCTCATATATACCCTATCAAATATATATAGTACATATAACCCTTCATGTACGCTCCTTATCTGCAGTCTTTGTTCCCTTTTTGGAATACGATCTACATCAATCTGGTAGTGCAATATCTCCCCCTATCCGCTGTATTTGTTTACCCATTTTTGTGCTGATAAAATTCCTATCCTGTTACATTATTCCAACAACTGCGATTATACTATATGTATATAATTGTTGCCCTGAATACAGTCTGATAATGTTGCCTTATTCATGGCGATATCGGGAATCGGGCGAACTTATCGCACAGCTAGCTCTCTGTGGCATGTGGAACCTTCGTGGAGTTGTGGCGTAATCTCTGGACTTATCGCCGGCACTTAGAGGAAGCTGGCCGCCCCCACCAGCGCGATAAATCTGCGACTATAAGTACTGTTTTGATTTCTGATTCGACTGTAGTAAATTCTCTGCTTTCTGATATGTGATTCCCCGGTTGCAGTCGTAGCTTATCTCGGGGTTTCTCAGGCTCAAAGTTCGACGGGCGCCAGGGAATCGTAAAATAAAATCAAGAAAAAAACTTTCTCGAGTTTTGGTTGGCCATAATTAATTAATTAAAGACTAGGAAAAAAATTAGGCGACATCTTTTCACAGTCTTCCTCGTCCCCCCCAAAACGAATCTTGATTTTTCCACAGCAATTAATTCCCATCTCTCTCTCTGTCTCTCTCTCTCTGTCTGTCTCTCTGTTTCCCTCTCTGATCACACAAATGTAAATGTCACTGGCGTTGCGGCGGAGAAGAGAGGAGAGGAGAGAAGCCATAAGCCGCAGCGACGCCAAGACACTTAAAAGCTTTGGGGCAGGGTACAGATCAGTTCGAACAGGCAGTAAGGTCGGGGCACATTCCCCATGCCACAAAGCCATGGAATTTGTCTGCCCGCGTGCCGAAAACTTGTCACTCTGCCAGCGAGAGAGAGAGAGAGAGAGAGGGAACGTCTCTCTCGGTGTGTCGTATCGGCGGGTAGATCAAACACCGGGGGTCTCTGGGGCTTAATTTAGACGCCATCTACATATGCCCACACAAAGGACACACAGCCCGAAACGAGTTCGCTGCCTAAGTCTTTCGTTTGTTCACACGCCCCAAAGGCCCCATGGCCCCATACAGGGTGAGGGTCTGCGTCCCCCCCAAAAGCCAGCATAAAAACGGCACAGATAAGCCACCGCCTATCGCTCTAGTAATTAATTATAAAACAAATGACAAAAAATATACAGAAAAATATTATCAGTGGCAACAATACGTGGAGTACAGTGCAATACTCGTAAGTCACCATTTCCGCCATCAGCTAAAGTCTACCCACTCCCCTTGCTCTGATAAGCGGGGGCGCCTGTATCCATCCAAAACGATGTTTATAGACTGACACCGGACTCCAAAATCAGCGATTGGAACAATCAACAGAAGAAGGGTGCCTAGTTCAGAGTGCTTATCGCTGAGCATTATTCAAATGGGGTGGGGAGAGAGTTCTACGTTGAGGAATTTGTAAGTAGTAGCTGCCCGTCGCACACTTCAACTGCGTTTCAGTTTTGCTTTTTGTCAAGTGGCTTAAGGAGAGAGCAGGGAGCAGGGAGAGGCATGGTAGGGGTAGTGGTGGGTCGCATGAGTAATTGCCCTGGGTTGTCGCTGTGTGTTGGGAAGAGCCCACTAATGGCAATGCGATAAGACATGCAGATGATTGTTACTTTTGGTGGCGCAACGAAAAACAAATTTGTGTGGAGTGTAAGTAATGATAATTATGCACATGCATACATATAGTATACTCTGAGTACTAGTACTCCTATACCTATAAGAACTTTAAGGCAAACTTTGCAAAGAGAACTTTAAGCGATAAGAAAAGTCACCTTTGAAGGTGGTATGAAGGTGCTTGGCGCTTTATGGGGTAAGCGGTAACCGAATTAGCTATCAAAATTAGCAAATGTAATTTCATTTTCATTGATATGAATACACACTGCTACCCTACAAAGACTGCCTTGATTTAAATTCAAATAAAAACACAAAGAAAACTACTCGTGACGCTCTTAAGACAACGTTGTTCTCTTCTGTACCACTCTCTAACCCAAGACCAAACCCAAAGTGTTCGAAAAATGTCATCAAAGAACCCAACCCAGCTAACCCTTACCCCTGCCTTCCACCAACTAGATGCATTTGCGACATTAAAGATGAACCAAAGTCCATAATTACAAGCCTCAAATGGCCTAAAACACTCAACCCCTCAAGAGAGTGAGAGTCGTGAGTGGAGCGGGGAGAGACGGGAAGAGACCCATGTATGTATGTCTTCGCCTGCGCCAGACGACAGCTGAAAGATTCTCATAATTACGCATAAAGAAAGAAATAAACATACAAATTTGAATAAAAACGATATAACCGCAGAGATCCTCCAACCACAGAAGGTGAACCCACCAGAGAGACATTGAGATTGAGGGCTGAGGCTGGAGCTGAGGCTGAGGCTGGCGCACTTCGGCATTAAGAATCGAACCACAAATCCACTTAAAATCACTACAAAAACCAATAAAGATTGCTTTCATCTTTGCCGAGTGAGCGACAGAGAGCGACAGAGAGAGAGAGAGTGAGTGAGAGAGAGAGGCAAAGAGTGCGATGACGATCAATGGATATTGTGATCATCGAGAGATGCAATGCATCCCCAAGTAAGATCTCAACGGGCTTAGAGAAAGATCGAGAAGTGGCAGTGGGGAGGAGGGGAGGGGACTTGTTCGAGTGGCTGGCAGCGGTGACGCCACTTTGAAAATTCGGGCGACATTTCTCCATTGAGAAGGAGAGTAGGGGAATCCAGGAAAGGATTAGAGTGGAGCCAGAGCAATTATCATTTGTCTGCTCGTTATCAGTGGGCTCAATATGTGCATGAGAATTGCTCTCACTCTGCCAGTCTGGCACTCCCTCTCATTCTCTTAGAGGAATGACAATTTCCCTTCCCCTCCGCAGCTGGCATGGCATGGAAGTTTTTCCATATTTCCTGGAAAGCGCGTGCCAGTGCCATTCCCAGTGAGCCCACTGCGCTGTAGTTTCCAATTCCATTTTATTCCACGATAAGCTTCATAAAACTTTACCTCCCACCTTCAACTTTGGCTTGGACTTCTCTCTCTCTCTCTCTCTCTCTCTTTTGAGTAGATCGTGTGGATGATCACATTAACGGTCTGTGTCGAGGTCTGGGCTCTGGGCTCTGGGCGCATGATGATATATAAAGCTGTTCACAAATTAAGGTCCATTAGCGCAGCAGGATGTGTCAGCGCGGATTGAAATATGCGCATGTCTGCCCCCGAACGAATGTGCCCCGTACACCCGTACACCGTACCCTGGCTCTTCGATTCCGTACCGCGCGTACCTCTCTGTCCACGCCTTGCGGTTTTCTGTTTTGACATCTTTCCGTACCTCACCTCACCTCTGCGCCTCTGGCTAACCCATCTACCCTTCCGACTTTCTGACTGACTTTCCTGCTTTTGTTCTTTTCGTTTTTTTTCTTTTCTTTTGCTTTTTGCCACTTTTGCTTTGCATTTTAATGGAGCGAATTTGTCCTCTTCGCAAGAGAGAACCTTTTTTTTTTTGGTTGATTGGCCCAAAACTAAGGCAAATTGCTTGATTAATGACTGCCTCACGGCTGGGGTTTGTTTTGGGTCGGAGTGTGATTTGTGGTCGAGCTGTGGACTACCCGGAATAGATTGATTCTACGGGCAAGAAAAGTGAAGGAAACTGTTTGAACAATTAAAGATAGTTTTAAGTGCTTCTCTAGATATTTTTGAATGTGAATTAAAGAATGGATTGTAGGGTTTTATGTGCCATTAATAGTGGGAGATGCGTTCAAGCCAGAGCTTTATGAATTCCTCTTTAAAAGCAAGACTTTACATTACTTTTACTTTATAGTAAAAGTCTCTTATAGTTCAGCAATTTAGTTGACAGCAGAAGCCAAATATCAATGCTATATAGCTAATAATCCTTCTTAAACCAACAAACTAACCAATGAATTGGGTTTCTCTTACACCATTTACCTCAATTACTTCTAAAGTACATTTTTCACCAAGAATAATGTATCCCTTCTTGCCACTATTTCCACTGAATTATGTGTCATGCCCTTTTCCTAGTTGCTGATTTGAGTCATCTTGAATTAATCGCCTTCCATTAAGAGTTATATAAACACACACAGACACAGGCACACTCAATGTACCACTACTCCCGCCACTAAGCAATCAATTAATTGTGATCCTGGCGATCCTTTTCTTACCCAAAGACGCAGGAGACACACGCCCCAGCGATTTAATGAGCTGCTGACAATGGGCCGTTCCCGTCGATGCCCACAAATCTCGCTTCTACTTGGGTTTCACTTGGCTCTCTAGGATCTGGAATCTGGAATCGGGCATCGGGCATCGGGGGAAAAGCGGATTAGCTGGCTTAGGGCAGTGTGGATGTGTGGAGTGCCCTACCGTTTCGTGGCTCTCAAGTGCGGAGTGCGGGAACCTGCAGCACTTGAGCTGCTCAAGAGAAAGAGTGGGGGGGTAACAGGGACATCATTTTTCAAAGACTTACATGAAATTGACTAATTTTTCGGGTACTTTTGCTGCTGCTGCTGCTGGGCTGCACCTACAAATTTTTACCTGTCAGCCAGTGCTCTGAGTGTCTCTCCTTCTCTTTCGCTCTCTCTTTTCTGCAGTGGCGTTGTGTGTGTGAAGGCGACGCCTGCAAAGTGACACTCAAAGGGACAGAGACGGAGACGTAGATGGAGTGGAGTGAAGAGAAGAGAGAGCGAGCCAGAGGGAGGCCCATTGATGAAATTGACTTTTTATGTTGTTGCCTTTGCGCCGTTGACTTCTTTTCCGATTTTGCGTGGCACACACACACACACACACAGTCGCCGTCGCTGCCGTCGCTGCGTCGCTGTTACAGTTGCTCTGTCGCTGTCAACGCTGACGTCGGGAACTGGATCTGGAAATTTGGGATTAAGTTTTTGTTTACTTTGTGTGGCGTTTTTTAGTTTGTTTGTCCGCCTCAAGGAAGTCGGTTCGCTGCCTGTGCTCAATCGATCTCCAAATTCAACAACAAAATCGTAACAATAAAACCCCACAACAGAGAGACACAGAGAAGAATATCTGTTAAGTGCTCGTAAATGGATTAAAAACCGCAAAAAAATTTATAACCTTATAAACCACATTAATCAAATGTCTTACAACAAGGCAGCACATAAAATGCCATATAAATAAATAATAAGTTAGCTCGATTCGCCGTTCCGCTGTGTAAATGTGCCATAAAACATTTCAGAATTTGTTTGCAATTAATTTGAATGCATTTGTGTGTTACATTTATTTACAACACTTCCCATAACCCATCAAAAACCCAGCAATAATCATCGGTATATTCATATCGTTTTCCATCACTAAAGTGGTGTGCGTGTGTGCCCCATAAATCATTCTAAAAACGAGCAGCGAAATATACGCGAATTATTCGGCCATAAATCATGGGCATCTTGCTGAGTGATGGCGATGTAAGTTTACCAATCACATTCTTATCGATTAACTATGTTTTTATCGATTAATTATGCTTGTAAATATGCCGTTGAACATGTGATTGAAGGAGCGGGATTTATGGCTAAAGTAGCTAAGGGGGGTTAGGAAGTTCAAAAGCATAAATATTATAATTGAAATAAATGTGTTGGAAATTTTGCTATATAGGGGAAACACTTAAAGTCTGTTATTATACAGAGCTTTATAGCTCTAGCTTTTCTGGCTCTATCTAGCTCTTTTCCTCTAGAAAGAGAGAGGAGCAACAGCAACAACTATTCACCGTTGACACTTTCCATCCTCTTCTGCATTTTATTCAAAGACCAATCAAGTAATTAGTTATCTCATTAATAGTACACTCCTCGCTTGCCATCGCTTGTTTGGTTATAATTTAATAATCCAAATCCGTATAGCAGTTGCCGCCGCAAGTTGTGGGCTTATTAGCTGCCACCTGACAGGCGGCGGCAAACTTGAATCGATGGCAACTACAGCTAACGCTTAAAGTAAAACAAAATCAAAGACTTGAGCCAGCGCATCCGTTAGAGAGAGCCGGTGAAAGAGTGGAGAGAAAGCCTAGAGATCGAGGCCTAGACGATCACTGAATGAGTCAAGTGGAGAAGTGCTGAAGTGGAGTGGAGACACTCGAGTGGAGTGTTCACTGTGATGTGAAGAGGTGTACCAGAAGGAAGAGGAGTGTAGTGTATGGGAAAACAGGATTCGCCACTTGATGGCCGAGCGCCAGGTCTAAGAGAAAAAAAAGGAGAACAAGATACAGAAAGACAGAAAGACAGAACCACTCAAAGCGCCGCTCATCTTCAGTAGGGTTCCCGTTCCCCTCTCCACCTAGAGATCTCCTTTGCCTTTGCCTTTTGCTTTTGCTTTTGCTGCTTTGTGTTTGTCCGAGAGATCCTCCCAAGTGGTTTTCTCTGTTTGTTTTTATTCCTTCATTTGCGGTGACAAATTATTAACGTTCTACTCATCGCCATGTCCTCAGATCTTCATCTCCTCTCTTACCATCGCCTATCCGATTCCTCGGCTCTTCGCTTTTATGAAATTGATTTTTTATTGCTGTTTATTTTAATTCCTCGCCTTCGCTTTGGGGATTTCTTTTCCATCGCAACGCATCGCATCGGATCGGATCGGTCTTTCCTTCTTTTGTTTTGTTTTTTTCCCTTTTTGCTGATCGCATTTTAATAAGCGCCCAAGTCCAGGTCCAAGCGCCTGCTCAAGCACTTCCAAGACGAGAGACGATCCTCTGCATGATCTGCATGTAGCTGGATCTCTCCTCTGCTCTGCTCTCCACCTTTTCCCTGCCTACAACTGCATCTTGTTGACAATTTTTCGTGTGGTCGCCGCCTGCTTTGATCTTCGCGCCCGCTCTCACTCTCTTTGCGACGGCGCTCTCTTTGATCGACTGATCTTCTAAGGGGAGCGACATCATTATGCACGCGTGGTCAACTCTTTGATAGTTTGGAGGTTGTTCTTTACTCTCTGATCTTCGGTCTCACCCTCTCCCTCTCGTGTCTTGCTGGAATTTAAGGAATTGCATCGGGCATTGGTTTGGTTTTGGTTTGGCTTTGGCCTGCAATTGATCTTCCATCTCTCACACACTCTCTGGCCGATTAACATGTTTGGACATGTGCGTGTTGGGGTTCTTAAATATTATTGCCCATACGTCATGTTTCCACTCACTAAATCAGGCATAAAATATATCACAATTTAAGGACACTTTTTAGGGTTACTTTCGCAAGAATATTTAACTGCCATTTTATGCTAATTCTTGTATGCCAAAAAACTTCATATTTTATTTGAGGTTTTATTTATATTCGTGAATTTCTTCTTACTTTCTCATTTGGAAATATTAAGAGTACTTTAAAACGTACATAAATTCATTATAAATGGGCTCTTAAGAATGTGTTTTAAATGTGCCATAAATTATTTGAAATATTTCCATATTTGTTTGATTATTTTTGCCAAGAAATTTATTTGAAATAAAAAATATGCATAAATATTTTATTAATAGTTTAAATGTGCATAAATATTTTATTGATTGAATTATTTAAAGATTTAAATCTTTAATTTCTAATAATTCTAATAATAATAATTTCCTAAAAAATATCTTAATTCTTAATTAACTTACCGACGGCACTTAAATTCTTTGCTTACCATTTTCTGCCTTTTGCAAAGATTTGTTCAACAAATAAGCTTAATTCTAGTACAAAATGGAATTTAATAATTATAATTTCAAACCATAAGCACTTTCCGTTTGCCCCACCACCACCAACCGTCCAAAGGCCATCTGCTTGCAACAGAAATTTATTTTGCGTCTCTCTTCCCCAGAGAGAGGGGAGCCGCCAGAGCCCCAGAGATGGAGTAAAAATTAAAAATTTCATACATCATCGCATTAAATTTGTGGGATAAGATAAAGACGTCAAATGGTGCACCCCCCTCCCTCTCCTGTGCGCTTGGACTGTAAAGGCAATTTGGAAATATATTCCGTATATCCGCATAAATAAAATATGCAATTGGCGCCTTAATTGAATCCGATGTGAGGCACAGATTTCGATGATCGTTTTTGGCTTTTGGCTGTTGAACTTTTGTAAAAAGCTGGGGGTTGGGGTAGAGGGAAACACAGGCACTTGAAGACTTTTCTTTCATTTGGTGCAAAAATGTTGAACGAACCATGAAAATGTTTCGACAAAACAAAAGAGGGAACACAGGGAAGTTGAAGAGTTAAAGGGTGAGGATGGAGGGAGATACAATTCAGGAAAGATTGAATAGAAAGGAAATATATATTTTAGAGATTTTGTTTCCTATAATTATCCTCCTGTGGGCTACTCCTTTCCAATTTGAAGTTTTTCTATCTGCTTTTTCCATCTCTATTTATTTGAATCGTCTAACGCATCCTTCGCCAGTAAATATCCAATATGAGTGCTGACTGCACGTAAATTACACTTTATGGCCCTGGCAGCCCACACCAACTTCTGCCTCCCCAGCTTTTCCCCCCCCAATACCCACGCATCAGATAAGTGCAAAGATACAAAGATGCACACAAACACACAGATAGAGATACACAGACAGAGACAGAGAGAGAGAGAGAGCGCCATTAAATGGAGTTGGCAGCCACAAAAGGGCGCAGCAGTCTGTTTGGAAAAACGAGTTCCGATCACACAGCTTGAGGCAGGGTCTTGTTGTGTGGTGTGCCAGGAGAGGGTTGAAGAGAGCCGTTGAGGAAGG
Source organism: Drosophila bifasciata (assembly GCA_009664405.1). Lineage (NCBI taxonomy): Eukaryota > Metazoa > Arthropoda > Insecta > Diptera > Drosophilidae > Drosophila > Drosophila bifasciata. The sequence goes on along the minus strand of CM019044.1, from coordinate 42,975,254 downwards.
AGCTGCAGCCAGAAACCAAAATGGCTGCCACAGCCAAAGGGGGAGTTGCCCAAAGAGAGAGAGAGAGAGTGTCCAATGGCAGCCAAGAGGAGAAAGATAGAAATGGGAAAGGGATTCACATCTAAAGATCCAACTAATCTTCTTTTTCCTCTGACTCTTTTGCAGTCCACATCGGACCAACAGTCGACACGCGACTATCCGCAGTTTAGCGGGGAGCATCAGAACGTGCCGCCGCCGCCACAGATTGCGCCCAGCGTCAAGATGTACCACAGCAGCGCCGCCGTGGCGGCCTACACGGATCTGGCCGCCGCCGGGAGTGCGGCCAGCGCTGGCGTTGGAGTCTCCGGCTATCACCACCAGCAGGCTGTCAATGCGCCCGTCTATGTGCCCTCCAATCGGCAGTACAACCACGTGGCCGCCCACTTTGGGAGCGCGGCTGCTGCGCAGACTGGCTGGACCACGGACAGCTTCGGATCGGCGCATGCGCAGCTGCCGGCGCAGTTCTACACACAGAATGCGGCCGTGATGATGGGCTCCTGGCGCAGTGCCTACGATCCGACGGGATTCCAGCGGAATTCGCCCTACGAGAGCGCCATGGACTTTCAGTTCGGCGAGGGACGCGAGTGCGTCAATTGTGGGGCCATCTCGACGCCGCTGTGGCGACGGGACGGCACCGGGCACTATCTGTGCAACGCCTGCGGGCTGTATCACAAAATGAACGGCATGAACCGACCCCTGATCAAGCCCAGCAAGCGCCTGGTGAGTGCAGTGAGTAGCCCGCCCCTGATCTACTCCGGTTATGCGAGACTAAACGATCACCTTCCCACACAGACGGCCACGCGGCGCCTGGGGCTCTGCTGCACCAACTGCGGCACCCGCACCACCACCCTCTGGCGGCGCAACAACGACGGGGAGCCGGTGTGCAATGCCTGCGGCCTCTACTACAAGCTGCATGGCGTCAATCGGCCGCTGGCCATGCGCAAGGATGGCATCCAGACGCGCAAGCGAAAGCCCAAGAAAACAGGCAGCGGTTCGGTGGGTGGCACGGGAGCGGGCACTGCCTCGGGTGCGGTCCTGGAGGCCATCAAGGAGTGCAAGGAGGAGCACGGTAAGTGGATCTTTAAACCAGTGATTATGGAAAGGAGAATAAATATATTTTGTTGCCTCTTCTACAGATCTCAAGCCATCGCTTAGTCTGGAGCGGCACAGCCACAGCCTCAGCAAGCTGCATACGGATCTGAAGAGCAGCAGCAGCAGTGGCAGCCTCATGGGGCAGCATCATATCCAGCAGCAGCAGCAGCAACAGCAACAGCAGGCCCATCAGCAACAGCAGCAGCAGGCGCATCAGCAGTGCTTTCCCCACTATGGACAGGCCGCGACGCAGGCCCAGCAGCAGGCGCAGCATCAGCAGCACGGCCACGGCATGAGCACGCCCACGGCGCAGTCGCAGCTGAGTGCCAGGCAGATCCATGGAGCCACTGGCTCCCAGCTGTACACCCCGGGCAGCAGTGCGGCAGGATCCGGTGCATCGGCGTACACCTCGCACAGCGCCGAGACGCCCTCGCTGAGCAATGGCACACCGTCGCCCCACTACCAGCACCACCACCATTTGGGCAGCTCCCACGGCCACCATGTGGCAGCGGCGGCCCATCATCATCTGCATGCGGCCGCCGCTGCAGCCGCTTATGGCGTGAAGACGGAGGCGACGGCCACCAATTACGATTACGTGAACAATTGCTACTTTGGGGGCACCTTTGGGGCACTGGGCGGTGCAGCCTCGACGGCCGCCATGGCGGGGGGAGCCGAGTTGGCCGGATATCATCATCAGCATAATGTTATACAGGCGGCCAAGCTGATGGCCACCTCCTAAGTTGGAGCACATCCATTCCTTGTGATCTCCCCGTCCCCACCGCCCATCTTCACCCCCCCTCTAGCCAGCACCCGCAGCCCTCGTTGGAATCGCATTGAAAAGACTTTAGATGTTAGTCCCCCGCTCCTCCACCAACCCATTCTTAGCCTAAGATTGCAAAAGTTATCATACCATATGGCCTGTAAATAACTTAAATATAGATATATGTACAAAATCTACATCTATATATACGAGTATGTGAGTGTGTGTGTTTATGTGCGTGTGTGTGTACAGTTATCGTTTGTAGCTTCTTAATTGAATAATGATTAATGTTCCACTAGCTTAAATATCCCCCCAAAACTATTCCTGTTTCCTGTGTTACCAGCACGGCCCACACGCCCCATTCCCCCACCCCACATAGACCATTTGGCAATAGGCGTAATTACTAGACTAGTATTATTATTATGTTTATTCATTTAACAAATCTATGCGTAATAAAATTGTATTCAAAATATGTCCAACTTGCACTGAACTTACATTTACATTTCATGGAATACATACATATGTTATGTGTATGGATAACAGCTCTGTTAATGAACATAGTATATTTGCACTCTGGTATATTCTTCACAGTGGCGCTGAATGTGTTTGAATTCGGAACTACACATGCAGTCGAAGTTACTGAATACATTCAGGGGTACAATGTAAAATGCATTCTACATGTAATGTAGGCAACTATGGTGCCTGCCCTGTGGCGCGAAATTTAAAGTGTGTTTTTGAAATTTGTATGGCATAATAGCAAATTCGTACGGCAAGCTGTTTTTTACCCATATGCAATGTTTAACAGACGATATTTCCAATACTAATGTAGATAACACATGCGAACTTATTTTTTTCTGAAAGATCATTTTATTTTCTTAAGCTTAGACAAAAAAAAGTTTTGTTGTACTAAAACAACAACAACAATAACAAACATATTTTTGAATGCTTTGCTTAACTAATAAGAAAAATAATGCCACTAATTATTCGTACCGTGTGCGCTAGTTTAGCTTAGAATTGAAAGAAGATCAAAAGAAAAGGAAACAGTGCAACAAAATCACTATCTAATCATAATCTGGATGCAGTCTTTTAATGCAGAATGTAAGAAATATGTAATATGCTTCAAATTAGTCAAAGTTTAGTCAACGATGGCACGTGTTAAGCCGATTTGCAACGAAATCAGAAGTTTGGTTATAGATTATTATAAATCGGGGAACACTTTTGGTGAATTAAATCTGGCTAAGTCGTCCGTTTAAGATCTTATAAACAATTTTAAGAAAAATGGCAATATCGCAAATAGAGGTCGAAAATCGACAATAACAGCTCGTGACAAAAACGAGCCCTGGCCACAATTGTGAAGGCTGATCGTCGATAAATCTTGAGAAATGTAGCCTCTGAGTGATCTGATAAAATAGGAAAAAGTGTGAAGCTTGAATGGAAGCGCCATAACTTCTATAAAGTATGTATAGTGATTATCCAACACCTTAAATGACACTTAGGCCAAGGAAAACCTTTGCTTACGCTTCGTCAAAAGAAGAAGCGTTTACAATGGCCTCGGGAGCGGATGAATCAAATTTCTTATCAACAACAATAAGCTTACAGATTTACTGTTAAGAAAACTGCCAAGCGATATCTTGCTAGTATAATTTAATTTATTGACCAACTTAAGACACTTTCGCAAACGTTGAATGTTGATGGATGGGTTAATCGGTCAATGTCGTGTGGCGCCTGAAACCAATGAAAACATTAAAATAGAGTGCAAACCGATAACGCCCGATGCGTGCATAGCATTATAAATGGAGAATTGGAATGATTCGAGCGGGGGAGCTATTGAACTTTTGCCAGGGAATGCACGTGACCAGGGCCGGATTGCGGTTAGTTGGTGGAAAGTTGTATTCAAATGTTTGCTTTTATGACATTCATTGCAAAAAACTGAAAGAGAGGGGAAAAAAAAAAGTCGGAAGACTAAGCTATTGCATCACTTTGCAGAAAGGGGGGGCTGGAATCGGGGAATGCGCGCCTGCAAGTGTGAAAATAAACGCCAATAAAATGTGTGAATCAGCATACGAAAATAAAGCGTATCAAAGCTGGAAGGAAAACGAAGCGACGACTATCAGTGAATACTGGATTTAGCTCGTTCGCTTAGCGATTCCGTAGAGTTTTTGGGGGCCTGTTGAATTTCTGCCTGATTTCATTTTTGATGGGCCTGGCCTGTCGCCGCGACAACAGCTGCAATTAGAGATAACGCAATGCCGCAGATGCTGCGACTGTTGCCACATTTCCGCACGCGACAGAGCAAGAGCAAGAGCTCGCCGCTGCTTCAACATGCAACATTGAAAATAGCCACAAGGCAAATGTAAAGATTGTAATTACAGTAGTAAAAGTCACATAATAATTCAAGCGCAAATTTGGATATTTATGCCACCACTAGGACAACACTCAGTAGATCGATAGCAAAACCTGTATCGATATTCTAAAGCAAAGGACTTGCAGTACATGGTCTATCAATCCTGGAATCCTCTCTAGTAGCATTCCATCTCTCTCCCACTAAACGCAAAACTCACGCAACCAGCCCCCGCGGGGTGGGAGGGGGAAAGATCAACGGTAATTAAGGCGACTGCGTAACAAATAAAAACAAAAAACTTGCAACCAAGGTGCACGCGACAATCACACTGGCCAGCGGCCAGAGGCATTGGAGCACAAAAACCGAAAAAAGCCAAAAGAAAATGAAATAAAATGAAATGAACAACCGGACAACACAAGAGCCATGACAATGAAGCGGCAACATTCAGCGGTAGAGTCGCGTCTGCGTAATACCAGAAGTAGTCAACAGGTGAACAACTTCCAAGGGGGTGGGGTGGAGTGGAGTGGAGCTGCAGCTTGCCCCGAAGCAGGCCAGGGGGACGCTGCGTGGCGTGGCGCAACTTAAAGTTGTGCTGTTACAAAGGCAAACAAGTTGGATTGGAATCGTTTACGCGTTCAACGAAAGTAAAATTCAAAACAAAATAAAAATCCAAATATTAAAATAACAAATAAGTGAGGCCGGCCAGTGGGAACCCGCTGGTGCGCTGTAATTGGGCTGGATAAGCGTGGATGTTTCTTATAACCCAAAACTCCCTAGAGCTGGTAGCGCATCTCAAACTCTCTTTTTCTGTTTTTTATTTTGCGACATTTTCTTCCCCCAGGCAGGGCAATGGATGGATGGATGATTCCGTTGGTCATCTGGAAACAGCGGCAGGCGGGCGGGCAGGCAGGCAGTTCCCAAATTGCGGAATTCCTACCGCGAGCGAGTGCACAAAAAGAGTGTACGAAAAAAAACTGGCCATAAAAAACGCCACCAACAACTATTGTCAATGGGTTTCTTTCGTTTTCGTGCAACATTTCTCTGCGATGGCCCCAGCACTTGGTCTCCAGCCAGCGACGGCAACAGTTGGCTGTACGGATCACAGTTTGAATACTCCTCCCCAAAGGATTGGCTAAACATGTTTACCCAAACACATAACTGGAAGTTGGCAATTAGTTTGTGCATTATCGGTGGCGTTTTTTGGCTGATGCCAGGCTCCACCCATGGCGCCTATACGCGAGAGATTGTGAACGATAAGCCACCGCTGCAGGAGAGACGTGAGTAGGAAGTGATGCTCCCTACACATCGATAAATCTATATATCGATAATCCTGTATTTCAGCTGCCTGGCTGCAGACCTGCAAGCGTTCAAATCCCAATGAGGACAAGTGCTTCCGGCAGCTCTTCTTTCAGCTGTTTCCAGCACTGGCCGCTGGCATACCGGAGATCGGTGTGAAAAGCTTCGAGCCGCTGAACATCGATCAGGTGTCCGTGTCGAAGGGCAGTGGCAATCTAGTGCTGTCTGGGGGATTCCAGAATCTGGTCATACGCGGACCCTCCAATGCGACAGTGCGAAGGGCCAGGTAAGGGGGCATCCATTAGCTCATAATTAGAGTTCCTAATGTGGGGGATCCTCCTCTCTTGCTTAGTTTGGATCTGGAGCGACGCCTGCTGAGCTTTGAGCTGGTGCTGCCACGTCTGCGGATACGGGCCAAGTACAATCTGAAGGGTAACATTCTGCTGCTGCCGCTGATTGGCAACGGGGATGTGGCCATGGCCCTGAAGAATGTGCACACCACCGTCTACACGAGAATCTCGCTGCGGAACGAGACCCAGACGGGCGACGAGATCATCCACATTGACGAGATGAAGGTCAGCTTCGAGGTGGGCGCCATGCGCATCCATCTGAAGAATCTGTTCAACGGCAACGACATCCTGGCCGCCTCGATCAACACGTTCCTGAATCAGAACGGCAACGAGGTGATTGCCGAGCTGCGGCCGGATCTGGAGCTGGGCCTGGCCGACATATTCCATGGCCTGTGGAACAATGTCTTCTCCAAGCTGCCCACCAAGCTGTGGCTGGTATAGGTCTGGTCTGTCCACCTGTCTAGCTCTAATTAGCACCTGTTGCTCCTCTTTGTATTTTAATGATAATTTATTTCGCCTCTAAGTGCGAGTGTGCTTATCGCTAGGATTAAATCAGATTAAATTAGCTAGGATATACGATTAGCTAGACTCATTTGGTGTTCTTCTTGGGCATCAGCTCGTCGTAGCTGTACTCCGCGAACATCTTGTCCACAGAGGCGCGCAGGATATCGACCAGCGCCTTGGTCATCAGCGGGCGCACCTCCTCGGCCAGCGATTTCCAGTTCTCGTTGAGAAAGTCGTTCATGCGCTTGCCCAGTGCCTCGTCCCCATTGAAGAGATTGTCCAGCTGCATTTTCACATCGGACAGCGTGTACTCCACATTCACGTCGATGATCTTCAAGTGGGTGGCACCATTCTTCTGGTACTCCTGGCCGATCAGCTCCGTTTGCATGGTGATGTTCGCTGGAATCAGTGGAATCAGCTATGAGAATCCACCTCGAAGAGGTGGCTATCCCTCCTACTTACTCAGATTCACCTTGCAGTGGCCATCGCCCAGCAGCGGCATCATCATGATTTTGCCCTTGAATGGAGAGGATTATCAGTTATCATTTCCCGACTTTTGGCACTCATTCATTCGCGCTCTACCGACCTTAATGCTGTACTCCGCCTCCATGAGCAGCTCTGGGAATGTCATCGAGACGATGAACTTAAGTTTGCTGGGCTCAATCCGCAGATCGTTCAGCGTGTGCTTGGAAATGCCCGAGATCCGGACGTTCTTGTACACAGAGTGCAGATAGATGGCCCCCGAATCCTGATCCATCTTCACCTCGGGCACCACCAGCGGCTCCATTTGCGGTATATACATCTCCGGTATGCCGTTCATCAGTCGCGGCTTAATCGCCTTAAAGGACTTCCTAGCGCACTCATTCAGCGTTGGCGAATCTCGATAGCAGACCGTGAGGAAGGATGCTGCATAGAGAATAGCAACCTGATTGCCAGTCCACAAAAAAAGAAATTCATTTGCACTCACGCAGGCGACTCTTTCCCTGGGGCTTGGCCTCTGTTTGGGCCACTCCCAATAGCAACAGCAGCACCAGCCACGTCTTCGATATCCTCTTTTGTTCCATTTGGTAGTGTTCCCTGCAGTCTGGTTTGGCTTCTCTCTGCTGCTGGTGGCGAGTGTTGGCTCTAATGGCTGTAGCCATGGCTTTTATACATAGCCAGCCCCTCTGTCACGCGAGTAGCTGACGCATGTTCTGCTTCTGCAGCACTAGCAGTTTTCTCGTGACATTGCAATCCTCAGCAGTTCTCAAAGCCAAGCTGTTTCTCCCTACCTATATACGAGTGTATATAGTATTGTGTTGTGTTATATGCAAAGCAAAGTAATTGTGTAGGCAGCTTTTGGCTGTCATTAAGTTCTAAGAAGGAACACTTCCCCCGGAACACTCATTTTGCACCCAATTGTTCAGTTTGTAATAAATAGAACGAGTAACAGGTAAATGGGTAATTATATGCATCAACAGCTGCCAATAGAGAGCGCCGAGCTAAGCTTTGGGTTACAAACAAAACCCAAGTGTTTGTGTTCCATTTTACACAATAAATTCATTCCTCATTTGGGGCGTACAACGACGAGCATCATTTATTACACAAAAAGGAGTATTGAATCAACATTCATCAAGTCACATCTTTGGTGCAGCATAAAAACAAATATATATATATATATATAGATAAAATAATAAACAAATATTCAAATAGTGCAAATGCAGTTGTTTCGTGCGAAAACTTCTTCTAAAACTATAAAAACTATAAAAAAACGGCATCGGGCGATGCTTTTGATTAAATATCTGCTGGCTGGTAATTGCTGTAGCCTCTCTCAGCGGAGAGAGAGAGACTAAGGCAGATCGATATCCATGTCAGTTCTTAGCCTGAAAGTAAACCAACAGATGTCAAGATAAAACAGTGTCCGAGGCAATTGCACTCACATCAGGCTAACACGGTTTGCCTCCTCGATCACATTGTTCGTTGTCAGAGAATCAAAATCATCCGAGCTGTCCATAGTCAGTTGTCGCATGGAATCGCTCAGCAGTAGCATTGGCGGTGGAGCTGGGAGCGATGCGGAAGCGGTGGCCAACATCTTTAAATGCAATTGAAAGATCTGCTCTTTAATTTCGTCGAATTTCTTCATGGCTGTCGGCGCAGCCTCCTGGGTCTTGTCGAATAGCAAATGCAGCTCATCAATCTTCCTAGAGTTGGCCTTTACCCGTTCCACCTCCTGGCTGGGTGTCTCGTTAAACCGAGCGACAACTTTGCGAAACTGTCCGAGGGATATGCCAGCCAAGAAATCACGCCTAAAGGCAGCCCTAAGCAACGAAGCAACGTAGAGAGATCAGTGTGTCAGAGATTTGGGAATCCACTTACAAACCAAATACATCCGCATATTGATTTAGAAGCTCGCCGGTTTCCTTTATCATACCTTTGGCTCCGCGAACACAACTTTCGAAGCGTATCTCGATGTCTTTGGCTAGTTTGTTCGTCGTCTGGCAAGTGTATGCGAGTTGCTGCCAGTCGGCATCGTCAACCTGAAATCCAAATCCAAATTATTCAACAGCTCTAAATGATTCTTTCGTAGATACCTGAACACCAGATTCGACAGCCGCTGTGCGCAGCCGCTCGAGCATTTGATATGCATCGGCAGTGGTGAGTATTTGATCGTTAATGGTCGAAATCGACTGCTTTGTGATGATAATCTCATGCTCCAGTAGCAGAGCACGCTCTCGGACGGCCGTGAGGAACATTTCCAAGCGATTCTGCTGCTCCGCCAGCATGTAATGCATGTCCAGCGCAAGGCGCTTCAGCAGCCAGGGCTTGTCCGTGCGGAAGGTGGTCGGCATGCAGGTCTTAATCAACTTGGAGACGCTTGGAGGCATGGAGCCAAAATAGACACACTTTTCTGGACAATTCGCCTGGAAGACGAATACCATCACAGGGGGAGGCGGAATCTTGGTCGATTTGCGCGTCTGGCTGCTGGTGTCGCTCCACTCGTGGACATACAGATCCAGAGGTCTGGTGGTTGGCTTCATCTTCTCGTGCGGATGATTGGTGGGCAGAACGCAGTACACATCGCTCTTGATTAGCTGTGTGTCGCGGCAAATCAAAGCGTTCAATTCCTGCATCGTCATGTCCGGCGTTACGGCGTACTCCAGACGCTTGCAGCAGTTCACAGCGAAAAGGGTGAGCACGCGCATCTGGAGCAGCCTGTCGAGTTCGAAGAAGACCTTCGGAACAGGAACCGGAACCGTATCCGTACCCGTAACCGAATGTACTTCATCAGATGCCAATTCGCCGCGACTCGTGTAGTTTGTGTCGAGGGCCCGGCGCAGCCACGGGACGAACTCCTTGGACCACGGCCCCGTCAGATGGTGCTCCTTGGGCAGTTCTGTTTGAAAGAGAAAGCGACTGTCATCCTGCGGATCCTCCGTAATGGCAATGCAGTCGCGCGTCTTCTTGAGCACATTGACCAGAATGTTCCTGGGCGTCTGGTGGGGTATGAAGGGCAGCTCCCCGGTCGCCAGCTCATAGGCAATGATGCCAAGGGACCAGTAGTCCACCGTCATATTGTAGACGCCCGTCTCCACCACCTCGGGGGCAAAGTAGTGGCGCGTCCCCACCACACTCTGCAGCATCGTCTTGTCGGGGGCAACGCGCGCCAAACCGAAATCCGTCAGCTTGTACGTCCTGGAGCCATCCCTCTGGCGGTGTATCACGATGTTGTCCGGCTTGAGGTCGCGATGGCACACATTGAACTCCGAGCACAGAAAATGCAGCGCCTGCCGCAAGGCGCCCAGTATCTCCCGCACCTCGAATTCCGACAGCCCGTTGGCGTTCTCGGGCATCTGCAGTTGCCTGCGCACATCCCCCCCGTTGCAGTACTCCAGAATGATTACGGGCAGGCGGCAGATGTGTTCAGTGTGGCTGTTGTTCAGGTAATCAACGAAGTTCGCATCCTCCTTCTCCATGCACACGCCAGCCACGATGTGTGGCAGATTCTTGAATGCACGCGTACACTGCAGCTCCTTCAGCCATCGCTCCTTCAGCTTGACTTGCTGATCGGCCCCCAGCGAGCCCACATCTTTGATATGCTTGGTGGCTGGAGAAAATAAACAAGCGAAGGCTTATTATTATCATCATCGAGACGCAGAAAGCTGCGATGCTACGTGACTCAGTCGCGGACCACACACGTAGGACCGACCGACCGACCACACACGACCAAACGGCATTTTGATAACAGTGATCTTTTCATAACGGCAAGCTTGCATCAGCGCAATTCCAGGAATCGGAACGTTTTCACACTCACATTCGCACAATATCCATATCCGTATATGGAAAGTGGAGCGCGCAAGTGTGCGGTGTGCGGTGTATGAAAATGTTTTCGGGGTCGGATTACCTATTTCGCGGCCGGTGATCCTATTCAGCCAGTGCAGAACTTCGCCAAAGCCGCCCTGGCCCAGTTTTCCCTGCAGTTGCCAGTTGCCGAAGGATTGCATTTTAACTTAGTTGATAGCACGTTCAGCTCCAACTAAAGTTATCCATTTCCCGCACGAACAAGAGCACAATCCAAATAGCACAAACGTTTTATTAGTGATGGGCGAATACTCAGAGTTGTAACAGGTTATTTTTCAAAATTCCTCAATCAAATGATACGTTGATTTTGATATGTTCATACAAATCAGTACTGTTCTGCACTTGGAAGTTATATAATTTTGGTAAACTGCCGATCTCGGTGGTTTACCCCATAATCTCCCTATAATTTATGGGCTATAGGATATAAACTTAAGGCTGTAAAAACATCAATGTTAAATTCGATACTTCGATAAAGTGATCGATATGTCTTTCACTAGGGATACACCATCTCTAATCAAACAGGTTGTAAACAAAAACTGAAAGCCTGCAATTAACAATACAAAAAAAGAGGAAAATACTCGTCACCCCCACCCGCATGCTTGTGTTAAAATGCGTTTCCACATGAAGAGCGACAGCGATGATAACGACATTGTGGCAGCCACAGCTACTGCCGAGCATATACGGAAATTCGTCTTCACCAGCAGCCACGCCGCCGAGCGTCTGGAGATCAAAATACCCGAGGTGCGTATAACTTAACTCCAGCTCCGACTGCCACGCCACAGAATGCTCTGCTCTTGCTATTGCAGCTGCTCCAAGGCGCCTACTCCTTCTACACATGGCCCTGTGCCCCCGTCTTGGCTCATTTCCTGTGGGAACGACGACAGACACTGGCGGGAAAGCGGATTCTGGAGCTGGGCAGCGGCACTGCTCTGCCGGGAATACTGGCCGCCAAGTGCAACGCCCAGGTGGTGCTCACCGACAACTGCATACTGCCCAAGTCCCTGGCACATATCCGCAAATCCTGCCTGGCCAATCAACTGCAGCCCGGCGTGGACATCGATGTGGTGGGCCTCAGCTGGGGGCTTCTCCTGAACAGCGTTTTCCGGCTGGCGCCCCTCGACCTGATCATAGCCGCCGATTGTTTCTACGATCCCAGTGTCTTCGAGGACATTATCGTTTCGGTTGCGTTTCTCCTGGAGCGAAACTGCGGGGCCAAGTTCATTTTCACCTACCAGGAGCGAAGCGCCGACTGGTCCATCGAGGCCCTGCTCAAAAAGTGGAAGCTGCAGGCGCTGCCCATCAACATGGACGACATTGGCAAGGAGTCGGGCGTGGATGTGCTCGAGTTTATGGGCGGACACACCATTCATCTGCTGGAGATTACGCGCGCTGAGAACAGTGCTATAATAAATACAACATAATCATAAATCAAGCATAGCATTTTACTTGTTCGACTTTCGCGCCCTTTAGCGGATCATGTGTGCAGTTTATTTTGCAACACCCGCTAATCGCACAAAAGTATCGGTATTTTTTGCAAATATGTGCACGTAATAATAATGCCACCACAAGATTATCAATATATCGATATCGCTGCGCGAGCGACGACGCTTTGGTCGCTGCTTTTAAGAACGTTTATTATTTATTTAAAACTCGAAATTCCCAGTAATTTGTTTGTGGCGAAGCGTGGCAGCCAGTGTGCAACACCTTCGTTTGGTTTTTTGTTATTATTTATTATAGCTGCTGCCACAAAAGCCTCTTGTTGGTGTGTGCGTCGCGAGTGTTTAGAGTGTGTGCAAGTGTGTTTGTGTTTGGCCTGTGAAAAATCGAAGTTATTGCATTGCGCAGCCTTTTGCCCCTGCAGCCCTGTATGCCAAGGAATTCCATGCTAATGGTGAGTCCCATGCACTTGAGTGCATCGAAATGTTTGTGGGTTTGTTGTGTGCCGTTCCGGCAGCTGCTGATGCTGCTTCTGTTGCAGCCACTACTGTGGGCGTCGCTTGCGGTTGCCACTCTGGTGGTGGCGTGAACTACGTCTTACGACACTCTGCTGCGCTTTTGCAGCTATCCAATTGCATTTACTGGAAATTAATATCCGTCCAATGAATTACTGGAAGGAACAAACGGTAAACGACGGCATTTTGTTGATGCACAGCCTTGAGAGGCAAACATTTGTTATTGCAATTGATCCGTTAATTCGAATGCGGCTGCGCGTCACTGTGTGTGTGTGTGTGAGAAAGGGAGAGTGAGAGAGCAAGAGAGACGCTCTGGTGGGGTCGTAGCCGATAGCCGACTTGTGGAATGCTCTAAACTGACTGATACGTCACTGGAAGGTATATTAAGTGCAGGGTATAGCAGTACAGCCGTAGAGACCATTCTCAAGGACTCTGACCCACCTTATGGAAAATATAACCTGCGTTAAAGCTATATATTGCAGCTATCCAATTGCATTTACTGGAAGGAACAAACGGTAAACGACGGCATTTTGTTGATGCACAGTCCTGAGAGGCAAACATTTGTTGTTGCAATTGATCCGTTAATTCGAATGCGGCTGCGCGTCACTGTGTGTGTGCGTGAGAAAGGGAGAGTGAGAGAGCTATGACGAGGTCGTAGCCGATAGCCGACTTGTGGAATGCTCTAAACTGACTGATACGACACTGGAAGGTATATTAAGTGCAGGGTATGGCAGTATCGCAGCAGAGACCATTCTCGAGGACTCTGACCAACCTTATGGAAAATATACCCTGCGTTAAAGCCAATAGGAGCTCGCGTGCGTGTGTCACCTTTGTAAGGGATGATATATGCCTGATTTATACCCTGTTGCTGCACTGGAAACCCTACACGCCGCTTCATTGTCTCTGTTTTTTGGGCGATGAACTCATCCTGGGGCCTCGTCATCGTCTGAAGACAAGCCCAAGAAGCTCAAGAAGCGGCGGCGACATGAACTTTGCCCAAAAACTAATTTGCACGCCCAATTCTATTTCTGAGGCAAATAAAGAAGGCAGCTTCTAAATATGGACCGGCCTGACGTCCGACCCATTTAAATGTTATCGCCGCTCCGCCGTTGCCGCCGCTGCCACTGCCACTGCCACAGCCGGAGGTGCATTCGCTGAAGCGTAACGGATGCTCCGGCCGATGCATTCCTTTGGGGGTTTCATCCACAATTAAGCTCAATTTTAAAACATTAGCTTTGATTGCTCCTGACACTCCACAAGTTCTGCTCCATTGAGGTTTTGCCATTGAGAGTTGATTTCAAATATTCAAAGTTACATTTCATTACTCTCCTCTTTATTCGATAGATTGCTCATTGAGGCACAAGGTTTCCAAATTGAATCACTGAGAAGAAACCCAAGGCAGACGCCAGATATACCAGACCCCCCCACATCATGGCCGAGGATACGGAATACAAGAAGCTGCCGGTGGAGGAGCGATGCGTACACAAGCTGTGGAAGGCTCGCGTCGATGGCTACGAAGAGGCAGCCAAGCTCTTCCGCGAACTTGACGACGAAAAGTCCCCGGAATGGTCCAAGTTTGCGGGACTCATCAAGAAAATGGTTGTGGACTCGAATGCTTTGGCCCAGGAGAAGGGCCTCGAGGCGGCGCTTATCTTCGTGGAGAACAGCGGTCTCGCCGGTCGCACCGTCGGCGATGTGATGTCCGGCATTGTCCAGAAATGCATTGCCGCACCAAAGACCAAGACCAAGGAGCTCTCTGTGCAGGTCACGCTCATGTATGTGGAGATTGAGAAACAGGAGGCTGTCGTCGAGGAGCTGGTCAAGGGCATGGAGCACAAGAACCCCAAAATTGTGTCCGCCTGCGTGGCAGCCGTCACCCTGGCTCTGCGTGAGTTTGGCAACAAGGTTGTGGGCGTCAAGCCGCTGATCAAGAAGCTCGCTCCACTCATGTCCGACCGCGACAAGGCGGTGCGTGACGAGGGCAAGCAGCTGGCCGTGGAGATCTATCGCTGGATAGGGGCTGCCATGAAGTCACAGATCGCCACCCTGCCGCAGGTGACACTCAAAGAGTTGGAAGATGAATTTGAGAAGCTCAAGGGAGATCGTGCAGAGCCATCCAGGTAAGAGAACTTGAAGAACTTCAAACCATTGAATACACACCTCTAATTTGTGTGTTTTTGCATTGCAGATATCTCAAGTCACAGCAGAAGAAGCAGGCAAAGATTGCAGAGACGGCAGCCAGCGAGGATGTGTACAATGGTAATTGAAATGCCACTTAAATTACGCTTCGTTTTGTTCCATTTGTTCACAATATTTCGGGACTAACTTTTGTTTGTGTTTTACGCCATATAATAACCTTTTAGTTTGTATATTTTTATTTTCTGTGTGCGTTTTCCTTTTGAAAAAGAAATGATAATCCCAAAAGAAAGTATGTGTACGATTGCATTTTCTGCAGGGAACTAGAACACCCCCCAGTAATCAATCTCCCCTTCTAATGCCCTGTTCCTGTGTACCTTACAGAAGAGGACGGCGATGCTGGGGCTGAAGAAGTCGATCCCATGGATCTGTTTGATCCTGTGGACATACTGTCCAAGATGCCCAAGGACTTTTACGACAAACTGGAGGAAAAGAAGTGGACTCTCAGGAAGGAGTCTCTAGAGGCGCTGGAGAAACTGCTGACCGATCATCCGAAGTTGGAGAACGGCGAGTACGGAACTCTGGTGAATGCCCTGAGGAAGGTGATTACCAAGGACTCCAATGTGGTCCTGGTGGCGTTGGCTGGCAAGTGCCTGGCCATGTTGGCCAAAGGATTGGTCAAACGCTTCTCCAACTATGCATCGGTGAGTGGTTTTCAAGGGAATCTCGAATCATGAATCTAATCGGGGGAATCCTCTTTGATTCGCAGGGCTGTGTGCCATCGTTGCTGGAGAAGTTCAAGGAGAAGAAACCCAATGTGGTGGCTGCCCTACGGGAGGCCATGGATGCCATTTACATGTCCACAACGCTGGAGGCCCAGCAGGAGGCCATTGTGGAGTCGCTGGCCAACAAGAATCCCACCGTCAAGTCAGAGACGGCTCTCTTCTTGGCCCGCGCCCTGTGCCGCACCCAGCCCACGGCCCTGAACAAGAAGCTGCTCAAGCTGATGGCCAGCAACCTGGTGAAGACGCTGAACGAACCGGATCCCACGGTGCGCGACAGCAGCGCCGAGGCCCTGGGCACGCTAATGAAGCTGGTGGGCGACAAGACGCTGGAGCCACTGCTGGCCGATGTGGATCCCCTCAAGATGAGCAAGATCAAGGAGTGCTACGAGAAGGCAGAGATCAAGGTGAAGATTGTCGGCCCCAAGAAGGAGACGCGTCCAGCCTCGGCCCCGCAATCGAAAGCGGGAGGAGCAGCCAGACCCACGGCTGGTAGTGCGGCACCCAAGGCAGTGTCACGACCCGCCACATCGGGTGCACGCAAGCTGGTCAAAAAGAATCCTGCAGCTGCTGCTCCGTCTGCTGCCGCCGCCGCCTCCAAGGCAGCTCCGGGCAAGGCGCTGACCACAGAGCGCGATATGCCCGCGGAAGAGGTGCAGGCCAAGGCGGAGGAGATTCTGCCTGCCGAAATACTCAGCGGCCTGGTGGACTCCAATTGGAAGACTCGCCTGGCTGCCGTGGAGCAGCTGCTCGGCGAGATACCCAGCTACGACGCTAAGCAGTCGGGCATCTCCCAGGTGCTGGTGCGCACCGTCAGTGGCCGCAAGCCCGGCCTGAAGGAGATGAACTTCCAAGTGCTCAAACTGAAGCTCGACATCATACGCACCGTCGCAGAGTCCTATCCCCTGACCACCATCACCGTGGATCATGTAATCAACGAGATAACAGAGAAACTGGCAGATGCCAAGAATGGACCGGTCGCTGGCGATGTCCTGTCCGCCTTTGCGGAAGCCACCAAGCTGGAGTACGTTGTGGGCAAGGTTCTGGGCTTTGCCTTTGAGCAAAAGTCGCCCAAGGTGCAGTCGGAGGCATTCAATTGGGTGGCCAAGGCCATCACGGAGTTCGGCTTTCAGATGCAGCCCAAGATGCTCATCGAGGACGTGCGCAAGGGCGTGCAGAGCACCAATCCCACGGTGCGCGGTGCCGCTATCCTCCTGGTGGGCACCATGTCCATGTACATTGGCCAGGCCCTAATGATGTTCTTCGACAGCGAGAAGCCGGCACTGAAGTCGCAGATTCAATCGGAATTCGACAAGAATGTGGGCGAGAAGCCACCGTGTCCGGTGCGTGGTGCACAGCGGGGCAGTGGCGGCGGAGCCAGCACACCGGATGGCGGCGATGACGACGACGAGGCTGGCGGCCAGGAGGAGGACATGGCCTGCAACATGGCGGATCTGCTGCCACGCGTGGACATTGCACCACAGATCACGGAGGCGCTGCTCAAGGAAATGTCCGACAAGGACTGGAAGATGCGCAACGAGGGACTCACGAAGCTGCAGGCCATCATCTCGGAGGCGCGGCTCATCAAGTCCTCCATCGGGGATCTGGGCCCCGCCTTGGCCCATCGTCTCGTCGACTCGAATGCCAAGATTGCACAGACGACGCTCTCCATCTGCGAGCAGATGGCCATAGCCATGGGCTCTGGGTGCCGCAACCATGTGCGCACCCTCTTCCCGGGCTTCCTGCATGCGCTGGGGCATGGCAAGGATTTCGTGCGGGCCGCCGCACTCAGCTGCATCAATACCTTTGGGGAGAAGGGCGGCTACAAGGAGTTTTTCGAGAGCGAAATGATTGCCGATGCTCTCAAGGGACCCTCGACAGCCCTCAAGGTGGAGCTGTGGGCGTGGCTGGCGGATAAGCTGCCTGGAATTCCGCCGAAAACAATTTCCAAGGAGGATCTCAACTCAATGGTGCCACAGCTGTATGCCCACATCTGCGATCGAACGGCGGATGTGCGGAAGAACGCCAACGAGGCGGTGCTCGGGGTAATGATTCACCTGGGATTCGAGGCCATGAACCGGGCGCTCGATAAGCAGAAACCCGCCTCCAAGGCGGCTATTCTAGCGTCCCTGGAAAAGGCACGTCCCAATCTGCCCGTCAAGCCGCTGCCCAAGGGCAAACAGCAGGCGCCCATACTCGAGGATACCGCCAAGAAGACAGTACGTGGAGGAGGTGCCGCCGGTGGAGCTGGAGCTGGAGCAGGCGCTCAGAAGGCACCCAATGCCAGGGCCACCCTCGCAGGCGACAAGGCGGCGCCACCGTCGCGCAAGAAGGAGGAGGATGTGGACACCTCGCCCCTGCTGGCTGTGAATACGGCCAAGAACCAGCGACTCCTCGACGAGCAGAAGATGCGTGTCCTCAAGTGGACCTTCACCACGCCCCGCGAGGAGTTCAACGAACTGCTGCGCGAACAGATGACAGTGGCGAACGTGAACAAGGCGCTGATGGCCAACATGTTCCACGATGATTTTCGGTACGTCTCCCCCTAGTCACCCACCACAGACGGACACTAATTTGTTCCCCCTGCCATTCCCAGTTATCACTTGAAGGTCATCGAACAGTTGAGCGACGATTTGCCCAGCAATGGCAAGGCCTTGATCTGTAATCTGGATCTGATACTCAAGTGGCTGACGCTGCGCTTTTACGATACGAACCCTTCAGTACTGCTCAAGGGTCTCGACTATCTGATGCAGGTCTTCCAGATGCTCGTCGGCGTCGAGTATATACTCGGGGAGAACGAGGCCGCAAGCTTTGTGCCTCATTTGCTGCTCAAGGTAAAGGGTCATGGGTCTCTTCCTGTAGAATATCCCTGTAATAACTATATTCCAAACCGTAGATTGGTGATCCCAAGGATACGGTACGCAATGGCGTGCGTCGCGTCCTGCGACAGGTTCTGTTGGTCCATCCCTATGGCAAGATCTTCCCCTACGTCATGGATGGCCTCAAGTCAAAGAATGCCCGCCAGCGCACCGAGTGCCTGGACGAGCTCACCTTCCTGATTGACTCGTATGGCGTGGGCATCTGTTCGAATGCCGCCATCAAGGACATCTCACGCCAGATCTCCGATCGCGACAACTCTGTGCGCAACGCGGCCCTCAACTGCATGGTGCAGGTGTTTTTCCTCACCGGCGAGAAGCTCTACAAGCAGCTCAGCCATCTCAACGAAAAGGATCTCTCCATGCTGGAGGAACGCGTCAAGCGGGCCAAAAAGACCTACAAACCCCCATCCGCTGCAGCCGCTGCAGAGATGCCAAGCGTAGGGGGCGGCGGCGGCGGCGGCAAGTTGTCAGCGCCTGCCCTACAGCAGCAGGAGAGCATCGAGATCGAGGACGCTGTGGTGGGCAATGGCAATGGCTATGGGGATGAGCTGCCGCCACCAAGCGATGGGTAAGACCTACCTACACTTGTTATTATCATTTTGGATTTAGTTTTGATGAATGTCTTGCGCGCTCTGGGGATGGGTAACAACTACTGGCAGAAGGAGGAGCTACTTGAATGTGATACTCGTACATTTGTTGTGCCTAGCTTAGATTAATTTATATTAAAGCCACAACTGTTCCAGCTAGAAGAGAGTCGAGTCTCCTGCCAGCTGCCATCTGTCTAGCCAGTAGTTTCCAATCAATGGCTGAAAAGTTACCCTCGAGTACAATTTCAAAAGAATTTCCAAACTTACTCAGATCGTTAAGTTTCCAGCACTGATTTCTCCATCCCTGTGGGTCGCTGCAGTAGTTTTGTATATTTGATTTTTCGTTGATTATTTTTGAGTTAATTATTATTTTCGTTCATATTAATTTTCCATCGAATCAGCTTGCAGCAGCGAGATTGCCAACTAAAGGAGCGAAATGGCACGAATGTGGCGTCCTATTTGAGCTCCCTGACTCGACAGGCGTAAAGTGGCTTTTCTTTATAATTTTCTTTATGTTCATGTTTATTGTTTTGTTTCGTTTCGTTTGTTGCTTTGCCTTGTTTGTCATTGTTTAAGTGTTGTTTGCTTTTGTTTTATCGTCGCTACTGCCATTCGAACTCGAGTTACATTTTGTGTTTGGCATCCCTTTGCAGAACCTTCGACCAGGCACCGTCCTCACAGCTACTCCAATTGCAGCAGCAACTGCAACAGCTGCAGCAGCAGGCGCAGCAACAGAGGCCCAGCGGACCCTTTGGCTTGGACCCGCAGGTCATAGCCGATATCGAGAAGGATTGGGTGCGCGTGGATCAAATGGTATTTGAGCCGCTGCCCACAGTGGACATATCGCTGCTGTACGAGCCCATTAAGGTGATGCCCACGAGTGGAGGCGTACAGTATCCGCAGGATAAATTTGATCGCCTCATCTCCCGTCAGCACTACATGCAACAGACCCTCACAACGTCCCCCTCAGCCAACGCCAGCGTGGCCAGCGGCATATCGCCCTACCGCAGTCCCCCGCGCAGTCAGCAGCAGCAGTACCAGGCACACATGGACAACCATATTCCCAAGTAAGCACAAGATTGAATCTCAGTTTGAAGAACCCTTTTCATTGGTTTCTGTTTCTTCGCTGTTGTGCAGCCTGTCCGATGTGCTGCCCAAGCATGATCCACAGCTGGTGAAGGTCATCAAGGCTGTCAGCAGCACGGACACCATGAAGGCTCGTGCGGCCATCAACGAGCTGTCGGTCATCGTTGAGTCACCTGAGAAGCAGGCCGTGCTGCGCGACTACGAAGAAATATTCATACAAAATGTGCTGGCACAGTTGAAGGTAAAAGGACACCCAGAAGCACTCCCCCCTATAGGCTGATCCCTTTACTTATACTTTTGTTGTGTTGCAGAATCTTTCACAGCTGCCGACGGCACAATCTTTGGTGGTGTACCAGCCGCTATTGTCCATTTTGTATGCGTTTTTCCATGCCAACATTCTGGGCAAAACGCTGAGCGTGGCCAGCATCAAGAATCTCATGTCTGCGCTGCTTCACTTGATGGCCGATCCCAAGCTGGCCAACGGCGAGGACAGCCAGTACAACAAGGTGATCAATGGCATTTGTCTGAAAGTCCTGGACAAGGTTAATTTCACGAATTTAAACTGGTGAGTGGGCGCTACTCCTTCCCTGCCATAGATGGGCCCAAATTAATGGCTGCTGGTGCTGTTTTACCTAGTGCCCTCATCCGTTTGCTGCGCGAAACCTGTCCGGTGGCAGGGCTGCCCAAATTCACGGATCTGCTGATGAAATGCATTTGGCGGAACGTCAAGATGCTGCCGGAGCGCACCAATGAGCTGAACTACGATGCGGTGATATTGGAGGCGCACGAGTTCATGCTGGCACTGCCCAGCACCTGGTGGCAGACACGACCATCGGACACGCCGCTGCGCACAGTCAAGACGATTGTCCACAACATGGCCAAGGTGAAGGGGAATGCCATACTGCAGCATCTCAATCAGATACCCACACACTCGGAGCTGCACACCTATTTGATACGCATCCTGAAGGTAAGAAGAGTCCCCCCAACAAACGATGGAATCGTTGAGAGATGTGTATATAATGTGGGGCTATATTTTGTTTGTAGAGTTTCCAAAAGGATGGCTCTTTGGCAGGGACGGGTGCCTCGCCACAAAGAGCCAAGGAGATTGCCTCGAAGCGTATCTCGCATCAGACCCATGACACAGTATCGCAAATCTTTAAGCTCATCTCCGACAGAGAGACCAAGCAGCAGGGGCTGCAGAAGCTCTACGATTTTAAGGTAAACTCTAGCAAACATTTATTGATTACTTTACTCATTGGAATATCCCTTTTGTTGCAGCAACAAAATCCAGACATAGATCTGAGCACCTTCCTGCAGGGATCCAGTGTCACTTTCCACAAGTACATCGAGGAGGGTCTGGCGGAGATTGAGCGCAGCCAGAAGGGAATGTCCGGCTGCGCTGGACAGGCGCCGGACAATCGCATGGGTAAGCAGCGTGCAGGTGCAGGCCATAGACGACACACACACACACATCCCATACTAACCATATAACATATAACCATAACATGTGGCCATGTATTCTGGTGTATTTCCACGCTCCCCAACAGCTGCTACACGTTCTTATCTCACAGATGCCAACAACCATCAGAATCAGAATGCTGCTGGCGCAGAGCGTGATGCCGACTACTGGATGGACCGACTGCAGTATTTGATGGGCGGTGGTGTCGGTGTCGGTGTAGGTGTTGGTGGTAAAATGATGTCCACGCGCCATAACACTGACGATGGATCGCGCATGATGATGGACAATAAGGTGGCCGATGAGAATCTCTGCTTGACCTCAATGAACTCCCAGAGGGCTTCGCTTATCCGCAAAGAGGTAACTTTGATGCATATAATGCTGCAGCCACAGTATTCTTTAATCAATCAATATACAAAAAATACCTTACAGAAACCCGATGTGTCGCCGAATCGCTTGCAGCATATCCAGGCAAAGCTGGCGCAGATCAGGAAGGAGAGCCATGCCCAGTAGGACGGACTCTACAGCTAGCTATAGAAGACACAGAAAGAGAGAAGAGAGAGAGATTAAGAAGAAACATGAAGATGATGATGTCGTGATGGACGCTTGTCTTCAACTAAATGAATCATTTATTATTTAACATTAGTTATAGTCTGCTTATGCACACCCCCCAACCCGATATACACATATATATATTCACATACACATGCTACGGAATGCAGATGCAGATGCAGATACAGATACAGCGATAATGTTTAGTAACAGAAGAGCAGAACAGCAGCAAAGGCAGGTTAACAAGTAACAATTAACAATAATTAACAGATGCTAGAGTACTACAACTACTACTACGACTACTACTAGCTACACTTAATCCTTGACCACATACTGTCTCTATATATATATTGTACTTGTACTAGCGCTGAGTAATGTTCGATTTTTTTGTGTTCGATTGGGAATTAGATTGATTTGTTGCAAGTTAAGCTGCAAGCTGTAAGCTTTTGGAGAGCCTTGTTCGGTTGCCTCCCTAGGATCGATTCTTGTTATCCCGTCTGGTTACGTTTTTCCAATTCCACACAAACTCCACACTTGTTTCCGCCCTAAGTTATACACTTAATGCATAGTTTTTAGCCTCTAGCAGCTACCATTTTAACCAATGTTTAAGTTTAAGCTTCATTCAGTTTACCCCGTTTATCACACTCCCTTTTCCCCCCTATCATCACACTCATTCAGCATAGCATGCGCGTGCGTATTTTTGTAACAGACAACACACAACATCCTCCTATATCCTATATCCATGAATTATATGCGAAAATAAATGTTATATTTATAATATTCAACTAATCCATGGCCACGGGCACCACCACATCCTCTGTTATTTCGGTGAGCAGCTCACCCTCTCCATCCTCCCCGTCCTCGCCGCCCCTGCTGGGCTTTGCATAACGCGAGGAAATCGTAGCCACACGTATTGCCGCCTTGAAGCCCACACGGGCCTTCATTTTGGCCAGCTTTGCCTTCCAGTTCTCGTCGCGGGACGGCAGCTCGCTCAGGTACTCGATCATCTCCTGCTTCTTGGGATCCACAATCGCCAGCACCGACATGCAGCCATCGACAGTGCCCAGGACAATGGCCCGTCCGTCCTTGCTGCTCTTGATGGCCGTCAGTTCGGCCTGCAGTCGGTAGTTGGCTATCATTTCGGTGTCGCCAGTGCGAAAGACGCGTATGGTCTTGCGGCCGCTGTGATAGTACGCCACATACTCGTCGTTCTCCGTGAAGATGCAGATGACCGAGAAGACGCCCTCGGCCACCTTCGGGATGAATGTCTTCACGGTGGTGCCCTTGCGCAGCTCCAGCATCTCCAGGCCACCACGCGTCGGTGCATATAGCCCGCATTTGCCGTCCCGCGTAATG
This sequence comes from Drosophila bifasciata, assembly GCA_009664405.1. NCBI lineage: Eukaryota > Metazoa > Arthropoda > Insecta > Diptera > Drosophilidae > Drosophila > Drosophila bifasciata. The sequence continues at coordinate 42,951,748 of CM019044.1, read as the reverse complement.
CTGCCGCCCCACTTGGCTATGGAGCGGATGTGCTTCTTGGTCTTGATGTCCATGACGCTGCCCTTCTCGCTGCTGATGACCGCCACCTGGTTGGCCTTGTGGGGCATTGGCACCAGAGCGAACACCTCCTTGATGGCGCAGCCCTTGAGCATGATCTTCGAGACGAAGGCCCCGTTGGTGGCGCTGTACACGCCCAGGCAATCCTTATTCGACTTGTCCACGGTCACCACAACGATGTAGGCATTGTCCGCCGTCATCACCGACTTGCGGAAGGGCATGCCCGTGATCATGCGAATGGGGAACTCAAAGCGGAACAGGATGGTGCCCTCTGCAAACAGAACGGGTCAGTGGAAAGCTCATGGCATAGATATAGGTATAGTGTAATCCCCCACCTGGCACTGATCTCAGCGTTGTTATAGCCGTCAGTCGATTGGTTTCATCGGCCGACGCTGCCAGGATATCCCGCTGATTGATGTTGGGCACCGAAACGGTCAGCACCTTGTAGCCATAGTCCAGCAGGGTAATCTGCTGTATACCCGGCTGATCGTCGCGAAAGACCACCTGCTCGGAGACGCGATTCCATACCAGGAACTTGCCCGTCTCCGAGGATATGATGTAGCGGCCGTCGGGCGTGATCTCTGCGTGCGTGACAATGGCGCCCAGGGCACTGTCCGACAGTTTGGCCAGCAGGCGGCCCGAGCGTGTCTCCCAGACGCCGACACAGCCGCGGGTCACCGTCACGGCCATGTCCACCTCCGACAGACTGATGTCATCGATCTGCAGCTCGTGGCGATCGATGACGTGCACCTTCTCGAAGATATTGTTGATGTTCCACACCTTCACAGACCGATCAATGGAGGAGGTCACAAGGTTGTTCCAGTTGCCAATCGTCAGCGGTTCCAGCTGAATGATGCGCCCAAAGTGGGCGTCCAGGACCTTGGCTAGTTGTCCCGAGGGCAGGCACCAGACATACAGATTCTTGCGCACCCCAGCGACGGCATAGTCCAGTCGGGAGCTCACCATAATCGAGTTTGACTGCATGATGCGGGTGGTGATGTTCCGCACGCCATGCGGCAGCGGCAGGTACAGTGCGCCCTCGGTCAGACGGCACTCCGTCTCGTCCTTGAGCTTGCCGCCAAAGTCCCAGATGACAAAGCCCTTGCCGGCGGTGCCCAGGAGCATGCGATCGTGCTGATCCAGCCGCAATTGCAGCAGCATCTCCTTGTCATCGTTCTCGAAGCGCGGCAAGGTCTCCACCAGACGCCAGCTAATGGCACCGCTCTCCTCCTCCGCCACAAAGTCAAATACGGATACCTCAAAGTTCTCCTCGCTGGCACAGCCGTAGGCCCGTGTGCGATGCTTGTTCATGGCCAAGGCACTATAGAATCTCTCCGAATTGGAGGAGTTCCCACCGCGACATGAGTCCAGGCGCAGGCGCATGTCATTGATGGAACCCGACCAGAAGACGACATTGTAGTCCGTGGGACTAAAGAATTCCATGGCTGCGAAAAAGGATGGGTAACTAAAGGAAGCCCAACTAAAGGCTACATCCATTCACTCACTTAGGATCTCCCAGTCATCATTCTCGCCAGGCACATCGAAGGTGTCCACCAGATTGCCGCGCATATCGAACTGCGCCCAACGCAGCTTGCAAGTGATGAAGAGACTACAGAGCGCAGTCTGTAGATTAGAGCTTAGAGCAGCCATAGGGGGGGGGTAGACACTTACCAATGATTGAGCAAATGGAGGCCACTGACCGGACCGTGGCACTCCTCGAAGGGACTATTGATCACCACAAACTCGCTGGAGAGCATATTGAGGAGCACCGTCTGATTGTTGTTCGAATAGGCGGCGGCCCACTTGTTGTCCGGACTGAGCACCAGCTGCTGCATGATGCCCTCGATGCCGGGATTAACGTCGCGCGTCAGATCCGATGTGGACAGATCGAAGGTGATGAAGTGCGTGGAAATGGAGACCATGTAGCGCATATCGCTGGTCAAACAGAAGGCAAACACTGCAAACTGATGGCCCTCCAGGGAGTACTAAGAGGATTACAAAGGGAATTATAGATATTCCAAATGTCTCAAGGGAAGCTGTACCTTCAAGGGTCCTCCTGGCGTGTGCAGGCAATGATTGACCGGTATGAGAGCACAATCCTTGGGTCCACTGCGATCACAGGCACGCAGCAGCATCTTGATATTGGCATTGCCACCAATCTCGGGCAGCAGGCGCCCAATCAACTGCGGAGCCAGCATGTTCGGGTAGATGGCTAGGATGGCACCGCCCAAACGCAGGGCATCGGCCACCAGCATCAGCTCGCGGCGTGCCTCCTTGTCCTCCGTGTTGGTGGAGGCATCCTCGAAGTCGGCGAGCACCGCCTGCAGTGGACAACTCGAGAGCTTGGCGTGCAGCCAGTCGTAATTGAAGAGCACGTGCTCGAACAGATCCTTGAAGCGTCGCGAGCGCACAAAGTGGAACGGCAGCTCACCAAACTATTGAAGATTCAAATGAAAAGAAGGGCCAAAGGATAGAGGCAACCCTCGGACGTACCTTGCGAAGATTGTAACGCTTGGAGAGTCCATCCTTGCTGCTGAATACCAGCGGCTGAATGGGCACCTTACGATCCGCCGAGCCCTCCTTGTCGGCCAGCCCGAAGCGATGTCGCTGGATCTCGGTGAACTTGAACGGCTTGGGCACACCGCCACCCCAGATGCCCAGATAGTAGTCGGCAATCATCGAGTGGAAGTAGATGGCCATGTTCATGTTCTTGAAGTAGCGCTCCTTGGCGGTGTCCCGGAACTGTCGGTGATACCAGTTCATGACATTCACCCCATCCGCCTCCCGCTCGCTCAGATAATTGGGCAAATCGTTGCGTATACGCGTCCAGAGCAGCGGCGGAATGCGACGCACTGGCGGCATATGGTACTGATAGACATCGTCCAGCACCTTGTCATCCAGCGATATGAGATCCTCCAGCTCGCTCTCCGACAGTCCCGACTTGGAGGCCGTGATATAGGCCAGGGCGTGAAAGACCAGAATGCGGCCATGCTGCTTCTCCACGCGCTCGAACAGCAGCATAATGGAGTCCATCACCGTGTTGGCCAGATGCGTCTCCTGGGGCCGTGTGTAGCTCCGCCAGCGGCAGATCTCGGCAAAGACGAGCTTCACGAAAATCGGCAGCGAGCACTTGCTGATGGCATTCGCCACCAGGCGCCACTGATAGTTATTGAGATCCCGGCACGCCGTCTTCATCCACATCTTGATCACGTTCATGGCCAGCTCCTCGCCCAGGGCCGTCACCTCGATGAAGTTCTCCTCGACATCGATCATCTTGCACAGGACATGGTACTCGTGCGAGACTGTGGGATTCGCGGGCTCATTCGCGCACGAAATGATGATCTGTAAGCAGTTGAATGTGTGTGGGGGGAAAGGATCTCTTAGATATGTTCATGAGGCATTGGCAGTAGCAGTGGCAGTGATGATACCAAGAGAGGATTGCCTCATGCAGAACGGCCATCCTCTAGGCATCGTTTTTGAGTGAGGGGCGAGTGATATTGCTTAGCACGCACAAGTCAAGCAATTGGAAAAACTTACACGGCTTCCCAATGGGGATTGATTAAGGATAAATTTAAGTTAAAGTTTTGTATGTTTCATGCAGTGCTAGGAGAGGGATTCGTTTTATATACAGAACACAGATCGTTGGATGAATGAAGGTGGCTGGGATTGGGGTCACCTTTTGGTGGGGGTCACCTTTTTTAGAAGGGGCTCTTTGAGTGCAGAGACCTACGAGTAGTGAGAGAGAGAAGGAATCATGCAGAATTTTGTACAGTGTTCGGGATCGTATCTATGGTTCATATACCCAGTTATCATATATCATGCATAAGTATAGTAGGATATAGTAGAGATACATGCAGAGTACAATCGCCCGGATAGGGTAAGAGATAGGGTTCCCTCACCTTACAGTGCTGCGGTAGACGCGTCGGTATCCAGGATACCTTATTCGAGTCTTGGGTGCCCGTCAGCTGGTCAACCGAGTCAAGGTAGAGGGTCAGCGGCTGGTTGGGGCTAGCATAAGTTAGTAATTGCTTAAAGTGTGCTGTTAAGGGTACAAGATCATCGGGTATATTCTCAAAGGGTAGCATATAGTTGTACGAGATCTGCTTGTTGGGTTGGTTGGTGAATGTAATTATGGATTATCAGGGGGGGGGTTAAAGGTTAAACGCTATTGAATGGATATCACCTGCTGACAGATGGAAATCAGGGTGGCCGTCAAGGCACTGGAGTCCGGCGTGGTGCCCAGGAAGCGGATGACATTGATCGGCCTGACATGGGCGAACCACTCGGTGGCCACCAGGGCAGCGCTCTTGGAGAGCAGCGAGGTCTTGCCGCAGCCTCCGTCGCCGAAAAGGACAAGTGGCTTATCTGAATCCCCCAGCATATAGCGCTTGATACGCTCACAACTCTCCTCCCGGCCGTAGAATATCTTCACCGAGTTGTTGCAAGCGTGCAAATGCTGCAGGATCTCAGTTACTATCTGCCCCTGTGCACTGGAGTCCTCTTTGCGCATCGCCCTATCCACCAGCTTCACCACGTTCTTATAGAAGTGCGATATGAAATGATTCAGGTACTCCTCATGCGTCTCAATGTCCAGGCCCTCGCGTCCAATCCATTCCACAGTGTATCTGGTATAAAGTTTTGGATTAGAATCCTTCTATGTCCTGGCTGCAGCTCTCTCTTACTTCTGCGCATTGCTCGACTCGATCTTTGCGGGTAGTCGTGTGTCCCTGAGGTCTCCGAGCAGCTTGGCCGACTCCGTGTCCAGACTCCGGTTGATAATGTCCACGAAGAGCGAGGCCTTCTTCAGGTTCTGCAGATTGATGTTGTTGATGTACCGCACATAGGCCAGGCAATGGTTCTTCGTGTTCTTCACATTCAGCACGCCATTGATGACCTCCCGCTCGGTCACTAAACGCGGGATAAAGCTGCAGTCATAGCCACAGGATGTTCTAAGGTTCTAAGCTTACCCGACATAAAGTAGTTATGGACATCATCCTTGGACATCTTGTTGCTGGCCCCCAAAGAGGCGGTGGCCTTGCGCAGCAGCTTTTGCATCTTGTTGAGGGTATCCCACCAAACGGCCTGATCCTCCGCCTGGAGCTTGGGCACGCGCTAAGGAGGGTGCAAGAGTTTATGGGGAAACTGTTCCCAGTCTGAAAGGACTCTACTTGCTCTTACCTTATTATTGAAATTAATGAGTATCGATGAGATGGGCTGCAGCACGGAGATTGGTGGCACCGCATTGCTATCCTTTTTGTACCACAGATCGAGCAGCGCTCGGTCCACGCCCATCGATGTCAGCTCCTCGCAGATGAGCGCCAGCTCCGAGGACACTATGTACGTGGGTATGGGTCGATAGCCGTACTTCTGGCCCAGAAACACAATGAAGTTGGGACCCATCGACAGACGCTGACAGTTCTTGATCTCGCGCATGCACAGCTCTGTGGTCATGTGATCGTCGGTGGCCTCGTCGCGCACACCCCAACGCATGTCCACCACTTGAAACTCGAGGCCATGCTTCTCGCGGCAATAGTCCTTGATTCGGGGATAGCACTTGGCCATCAGTGTGTTCCTTTCCATGGTGGTGTCTGTTTTGGGATGAAAAACCCCCGCATTACATAACACTTTTTCACACCCCCCTCACTTGACCCACCCGTGAACGTTGAGCTCGTAAAGATGCGCACAATCTTGGAGCTAACCGGCGGCAGCGCTTCCAGGGAGCCCAGAAAGATCGAGTCTATGGTGCGGTCATCCATGCTGCTTGGGTTGGGTTTTGCCTTTGGTTGGGATTGCTGCTCGGAGCAGCTTCACTTCTAGGACGTTCCGCAGCCTTTGAAATCCAATATGTATCTGAGCCAAAAACGACGGCGACGGAGACCCAGAAAGTGGCGTAAAGTTCGCTGCTGTTTGGTCGATATTCACCGGATACATGCGGCGCATTTGACAGTCGCCTAGTTGACGGTTGTTTTTTGAGTTCAGCAGCGCAGCTCCACTCCACTTCACTCCCCAACTGACGTGGGGCAAGGGGATGCCCTACCTGTTGCTGTTCCCTGATTGAAAAGCCATAGCGCCCGTTTAATGGTAGCTGTCTGCTGCCTGATTGATGTCCTCAGACTGAGGCCCGCTTTGACATACAAACAGGTGTTTTCAAGTGCTCAGGAACTGCCTCCCGCCCGGTGGCAGACATTTCATTTCATTTCATTTGCGTGCTTGCCTCACTTTCCGTGTCCCCGTCGTTGCAGGTGTAGGCGTTGGGTGCTTGGTGATGGATTTGCGGCAAGTTTTCAAAGTCGTCGACGACTGGAAAACGGTGCCACTTAATGGGTACGACTGGGGGTTTGGAGTGGCTGGGTGGCCCTATTTCGGTGCTCTTTACACTTTACTCATTTGACCTCGACCTAGGGGACATGCGTGTTTGCACAGAAATGAAGAAAGGCTAACTTATACAGATTTCAAATAGAAAATTGGCAAATTAAAATACCAATCGCAGTGGCGGATCTTCGAACCAGTCTGCCAATTGTGTAGCATACTTTTGGGCTGAACTAATTCTGCAGCAGCAAACAAATGTGTAGCATACTTCTAGGCATGCTTCAAATTTTGTTACAGCAGCCAACGGCTGGGAACACTTAACTTAAAAGCCAAACAAACACCAACCTAAACTAATCAAATAAAATTCATATTTTCTTTGAGTTTTATAACAATATATTTATTTGTTTTTTGTTAGTTCTTAATACCGGGGGTTTTCATGTGAATCTTTTCCGTTGATTATGTTGATTTTCTGCAAAAATTTTCGTATTCCAATATAGAGTTTAAATCGTTTTTTTCTTTAGTTATGTGAGTGAGTGCATTGAATAAAGCTAATGAATGAATGAATGAATGATTTGGTTATGATTTCGTATAAGAATAGGAGATGTATTTTTTTGTCTATGCGATTTACGTGTAGATAAAAGATTCTCAATTTATTTGCATTTTGCATGCCACTTGCCTATGATTTTGAAACGCGTTTAACTAATTTCATTTATGTTAAGTTTTGGCTATAGGATAAGTGTTGGACTATATTCTATATAGGCTATAGGGTTAGTATTCATTTTTCTTCTTTCATTCTTTTCTCTTTGTTTTTTTGTTATTTGTATTAATTTATGTTTTTGTTTTGTTTTGTTTTGAGAGATAAAAACAGTTTTGTTAATCACTTGGTTTTCGTTTTTAGGGACTGTCGCGCAAATTAAATTAACTACGATTGTGGGGGGGAGTTCTCATACTCATACTCATATATATCGTATATCGTATATCGTATTAGATGTAGCTATATTTCGATAATAAATAGTTAAACATATTGAACTAAACAGTAATCAAATAATAATCATAAACAACTAATAAATAATCAAAAAAATTAAAATACAAATTACAAATTACAAACTGCAGCCACAAACGAAAGGGCTACTACGGCTTCTGTCCATTCTGTTGAGCCACCGGCCTTAGGGTTGTCGTGGGTGTGGGTGTGGATGTTGCCGCTGGACTCCAGTTGGTTAAAGCTGCCCCGGCCGCTGCTGCTGGTGCAAGTTTTGTGTCCGGTATGGCTTTGGCCGCCAGTGCCATTTTATGTATGTGTGGCGACGATGGCGACGTCACTGTTATTCTACAATAAGAAAAAGCTAATGGTTTTACACACACACACGCGGAGGAGTAGGAAGGGTCGGATTAGAGCAGGGCGGCAGGAGCGGAGCGGAGCGGAGTATGGAGTTTTTGGGCGGGTTTATTGCATTAACGCATTATTTACACGCATCGTTTGTATGGTTTTGTTTTGTTTTTTTTTTTACGAGTTTGTTTAGTTTCGTTTCGGTTTTAATGGCAGGATTCGTTGCAGGAGCAGGAGCGTTGGCAGCGGCGTTTTGGTTGTTGGTTTGTTTGTTTCGGGGTCATTTGTGAAGTGGTGGATTGTGGCGGTTTGCATGTATGATTTAATTATTTAAATTAGATAAGCCGGCAAATAGCAAAACAGACCTTACACTAGACTAGCTAACTAGCGATATGGGTGGCATATAGTAGTGTGAAGCGAGCGAGCGAGCGACAGACAAATATATATATAGAGTAGAATATATAGATGGCATGGCATATAGAGATGGTTGCTGGTAGTGCTGGTGGTGGTGTGAGAGATAGCTACGTGCTGCTTAATGCTTGTGCTGCTGCTGCTGCGGCTGTCTGCTGCTGCTGCTATTCGAGTTGACTTCGCTGTCAGCGTACCTAGGGCTGTTGTCGTCCTTTTCGCAGACCAAGGTGCGCGTATGGCTGGGCGGCACAAGGCTGCCGATGCCGATGCCAATGCCATTCAATGACTGCTGCGAGCTGCGCTTCACATGCACCGGCCGCAGTCGATCCTCCAGATCGCTAATGGAGCCCACCGAACTAATGCTCTCATCGCTGTAATTTCAAAGAACAAAAATTAATTATCAGAAATAAAGATAGTCAGTATTTAATCTACCTCTCGCTCAGCTCTTCCTCGCCCTCTTCCTCCATGGCCTGCTGTAGATCTGCTATTCGCTGTAGGGCCAATCGCAGATCGTTCTTTAGGGCCGTTCCCTCTGACTCCATTTGCTCCATTTTCTTCTCGAGATCCTTGCGACGCGCCAGCGACTCCTGTTCGCGACTCGAGACCGTGTGATACTCCTCGCGCATGTCGCGCAGACTCTTCTGGGACTTCTTGAGCACATCCTGGGCCTGCATTTCGCGCATCTTCGACTGGGTGACCTCGTTCTGCAGCTTCTCCAGGGCCTCCTTGTGACGATTCACCTGCACCTCGAGGCGGGCACGCGTTGCCTGCTCCAGCTCGAGGCGGGACTCCAGCTCCTTGGTGCGCAGCTCCAAGCTGAAAGATAAGTCATACATATTAAGCAGCTATCCATGGATAAGTCCACTCCCCCTCCACTTACCGCTTGGACATCATGGCCATGGAGGGATCACCCAGATTCTCCACATTATCCAGCCTGTGCTGGAGGTCGGCCACCTGCTCCTTCAGATTGTTGCGCTCCGCCTCCATTTCGTTGAGCTTGAACTCTGCCTCGGACACATTGATCTGCTCGGAGTTCAGCTGCTTCACCGTGGCACTGTACTTCTTCATCAGCTCGCTCAGCTCCTCCTCGTTCTCCTCGATCTGTGCCTGCAGCTCGGCGCGATCCCGATGCGCCACATTGGCCCGCTCCTCAGCATCGTTGCGCGCCCGATGCGACTCCTCGAACATGGCCTGCACTTCCGTGAGCTCTGCCTCGGCCGTCTGGCGTGCCTTCATGGCCAGGCTGCGCGCGGACTCGGCATCCTCCAGCTGATTGCGCAGCTGTCGGATCAGCGTCTTGCCTGGCGTGTCCGCTTTGAGTCGCTCCAACTGCGTCTGGGCATCCTTCAGCAGGGCCTTGTATTTGCGCAGGTCGCGGCGCAGCTTCTGGTTGAGCGCCTCCTCGGCATCGCGATCCACACGATCGCGATCCTCCATGGAGGACAGACGCCGCTCCAGCTCGTGCTTCTCGCGCAGCAGCAGCGTGCGCTCCTCGTGCTCCGTTTCCAGCTGACACTCCAGCGCCTTGATCTTCTTGTAGCCATTGCCGCGCACCTCCTCCAGCTCCTCGTCGCGCTGCTGTGTCTCCCTGCGTGCCTCCTTGCGCATCGTCTCCAGTGTCATCTCCAGTCGCAGTTTGGCCTGCTCCAGCAGCTGTATTTGGCCCGCCATCTCGTCCAGCTCCTCCTCCTGCTCCTTGGCCCGTCGCTCGGTCTCGTTCTTGGAGCGTCGCAGCTGGGCAAACTCCTCCTCGGTGCTGCCACCGAATGTCATCTCCTCCAGTTCGCGCTGCAGCGAGGCCAGCTTCTCCTCCTTGAGATCCAGATCCAAGCGTGTGTCCTGCAAAAACCAAAAAGAGAGATTTACTTATTAGATGATTCAGTGCAGCGAGGGGTAGGGGGGAGGTGACTGTTCTCATTTCGTAATGCCATTCATACTTGAATCATTCGCGTGGAATAGCGGAAACTCATGGCTGTAATTGGTTTTGGGTTGGGTTGGGTTTTCCCTCTGTGTTCTCTCTCTCTCTGTATTCCGTATCTAAATCGCAGTGGACTGTCGTTCAGTTATCGCCCCTCCATGCGCTTTTGCCCAGTGTTAATTATAAGTATCGAAAGCGTAATGAGGACGCCCGCCGTAAATGTTTTAATTTCTTTTTTCTTTGCGGGCACACAGAGACAGATAGAACTTCTGCTTCGGGGGTATTATATGGTCTGTCTGTCTGTCTGTCTGTATACTCCAGTTATCGCGCATTGACGTTCGTCGTGCTACTGTCGTAGCGGAACAGAGAGAAACAATGAAGAAAGCAGCAAAGCAAAAAGATCCAACAAATGTGTGACCAGGCACTCAGATAGAGCGCGGCAGAGAGAGACTGTCCCAGAGAGAGCGGAGAGAGAGTCTCAAGTACAGGCCGATAAAAACACACAGCCGAGACACAGGCTCATGGAAAAATCTTGAAATGGGAATGGGAATGAGAATAAAGAACGAAGAACGAACCTATGCAACATGCCGCACATGCGTACCCAACCCATGTGGCTGTCTGGCTGTCTGTCTGTCTGCCTGTCTCGTGTGTCGTGTGCAGGTAGTGTCTAGGTAGTGGCCACAACAGAGCTGAGAGGCCTCTTCTGGGCCTGTGCTATGCATGGGCAAACAAGCCGAACAAGTTTCCAAGTCTCTCCTCAGTGCCTCAGATATGCAGTATCTGTATCTGTATCTGCTGCACAATGTGCCGCCGCCGCCACTGCCGCCACTTGAGCTACACACACTGAGCTACAAAAAAAAACTATTACCAGAGCTAATTACAAAAACGATAATTGTTTGCAAAATGATTTTAAATGAGCAACAGAATGTCGAAAGATTATAGTCGAAATTGATTAAACCGGAAGAAGACTTTGAAGACTTCTATAGAACAACGAAAAGTTGGTAGATTAAGGGAAGATATTGCTCTGAAAGTTGCTTTAAATCATGTACATATCCCTTATGCATAGTTCTATAAAATATCAGTACTAACTCTGGCACTTATACGCTCCCAAAAAGCTAAGAAAACTCTTCTCTATATGTGTAGTTCGCTGCATAAAAGTCTCCCTGTAGCACAGTGTAAAGTCTGGCACCCAGACCTACATCAACTCTCCATAGAACACTCTCCTCTAGTACTTACCGCCAGTGTTTGTTCCAGCGTAAATTTCTCTGCTTGTAGGACATCCTTTTCGCGGCCATATCGCTCCTTGGCCTGTCGCTCCTGCCGCTGTGCATCCTGCAGTGATTGGCACTCGGCATCGAATTTGCGCTGCTTCTTCTCGAGCAAATTGTTGCGAGCATTCTGCTCCTCGAGCAGCATCCGCAGATCGTTCATCTCGTTGCCCATCTTCTGTGCCTTGCGCTTCCATTGGCCCACCACCTGGCGTTGCTCCTCCACTTCCTCGTAGGCATCCGAAAGCTAAAAGCATACAGAGAGGGAATTAGTATGAGAGAAAGAGATGCTGGAAGATCAATCCGTCGTACCTTCTTCTCCAACTGCTTCTTGAGGCCGACCAGCTGCTCCAGATCGTGCTCGTGCTGCGTCTGCAGACGCCGCTTCGTGAACTCCAGCTCCCGGGCCACGCGCTCGTACTTGAGCTTGTAGACGCCGCCGCTGCCCTCCTCGTGCTCGGCCTCCTCATCCTCGGATATGCCATTCAGATCGGACTGGGCGCAGATCAGTTCCATCTCCAGCTTCTCTGTGGTCTCCTGCAGATGCTTCACCTTGCCCGCCTGCTCCCCGAGCTCCTTCTCCAGCTTCAAGCGTTCGCCGGTCTCCGCCTCCAGGCGCTCGGTGGCAATGTGAGCCGTGGAACGCTCCTCGGCCAAATCCACAGTCAGCTCTGACAGCTGCAATGCAACAAGTTGGGGGGCATAGAACATGTTAGTGTGAAATTCTGGCAGAATAATGTTTCATTTTTGGGATCGTTGTTTATTTATTTGGCATATTATTTCACTCGAATTTC